>CM042143.1:72780823-72805823 GCA_023376005.1 Doryteuthis pealeii
AACCAAAAAGTAAGAGATTTATTTTTTATTCAAATGAAACCGTGTTTGCTCCGTCTTATTAATTATCCAAACATCAAGATGTACGAACTGTGATCTGGAAGATGGCCAGCGGCAAAAATATGAACTGTCTCCCGGTCTCCATTCTTAGATGGCTCAGCCGACGTGTCTCTTCTAAATCTATTTATCATTGTCGCTTTGCGTTCGGAAACAGTCGTCTTGGCGCGGGATGGGAAGCACAGAAACCGAGCAAGTTTTTATCAAAAGATGGAAATGTCCTTGCAAAAACTCGTTCGCCGGTGAAGACATGCTTATTGTACCGTGGTGAAAAATGGCTGCATCACGAGCCAATCTGGACAAATGTTTCTCTGCGGCAAGCTAATCCGACAATCGGCTGCAGTGCGCTGAAATATATATATATATATATATATATATATATATATATATATATATATATATATCCATCTTTCAACACGCAAACGAAACCTAAAAAGTACACTTTGACATTCATTTATGCCAGTTGCATCGGGCATTTTTTTTTTCTGTGGAGGGATGGGTGCGTCTTAAAGTTTTGTAACAGAGGCCAACTGGTAATCAAAAATAAATATTTATCTGTTTCAGTATAAAGGCAAATAATCCCACAAAAGTATGATATAAATCGGACGATCATGCATCCCATTGCACGTGAAACTTGGAGGCATGGAAAATATTTGACATTCTGACCATCTTGATATTTTAGATTTTAAATCGACTCTGCTTATTAAGAGTAACGGATATTTGAAAAATCTTATAGATTTTGAAAAGACATTTGTTCACAACATATATAATATATATATATATATATATATATATATATATATATAATTGATAATTGAATCATATTACCACGACCAGACAACTCGGCAAACACCATTTGCGACATCCGGAGCACTGGACAGCTGTTTCGACCTATTTGGTCTCATCAGCAGTGCATACCACAATCTCCGCCACTAGAGATTGAACCAGCGGACCACAGCGTGAAGAGTGGGGACTAGTGGCGGGGACTAGTGGCGGAGATTGTGGTATGCACTGCTGATGAGACCAAAGGAGGTCGAAACAGCTGTCCAGTGCTCCGGATGTCGCATATGGTGTTTGCCGAGTTGTCTGGTCGTGGTAATATGATTCAATTATCAATTATATATAATTCCTCTATCATATTTAATATATATATATATATATATATATATATATATATATATAGAGAGAGAGAGAGAGAGAGAGAGAGAGAGAGAGAGATATGGAGAGAGAGAAAGAGAGATATAGAGAGAGAGACTTTTAGGTTTAACCCCGCTCTGCTATAATAGCATGGAGCACTTTTCTATGCAAACAATTTTCTTATTAGCTGTCCTTCTTTATATATATATATATATATATATATATATATATATATATATATATATATATATATATATCCACTTAGTCGTGCCTAGTCTTGTACTCCAATAGTGCTAGTTTTGCATACGCTTATTATGGGATCAATAGCTTCGCTTCCGTCTCAACGCAGCCGACATTTTCTTTTCGGTTCGGTCTTATTAATTTTACCTATGATATAATTAGTCCTTATGGCATTGTTTTGTGCTGTTATTGTTTGAAATTTCGATATTGTTTATTTTAATTTCTCATTATTGTTTTTAAATTTCCTATTATTTTTTTTTCATTCTATGTCTTTTTTATTTCTCATTGTTTATTTTATATCCTAATTTTATTTATTTTAAATTCTCACTCTCTTTTAATTTCCTATTGTTTTTTTTTAAATTTTTCATAGTCTTTTCTAATTGCCTTTTGTTTCAATTAATTTTCCATTAATTTTTAATTTCATATTGTTCCTTTAATTTTCTATTGTTTCTTTTAATTTTCTATTGATCTTTTAATTTTTCATTGTCTTTTTTATTCCTTATTGTTTCGATTAATTTCCTATTTTCTTTTTTAACTTTTTATTTTACTTTTAATTTCCCATTATCTTTTTAATTTCCCATTATCTTTTTAATTTCATATTTCAATTTTCTATTTATTGGCCGTTGGTGGTGGCACGTAATGCTTAAGGACAGAATCATGTTGGTAGAGCAGTCTATGAAATGCAACACTCCACTTTGGCCCCTACTTAGGTTAGACGGGTGGTCGGGAGCCCCCTCCAATCAAGCGGATACTCACGTATCCTAGTACCTATATGATCGCCACGACTCTATTTCTGTCCTGGGTATGATGTTAAACTACATCTAGTAGTAAAGTTCCAATTCTGGAGCTCTAGGGAATGTGGAATACTCCTTCATCACCATTACTCCCTGGTCTAGAGTGGTAGTACCTGTTAAGGTCCCATCTAAGGATTAGATACAACAATAATGAGTTCTTTAAAAATGTTTATAAGAAATTGAATTTTTAAAAAATTGATTTCACAATAAGAATGAATAAAACAGAATGTCTTCGACATAAAATACCCCAACAAGTTTTAACATGCCGTAAAATCCAACCAACAAACTTTAATAAGGAGAACATATCTATTTATATTTTCAGTCCTGACATTAACTTTCCCATTGCTTTTTATAACGTACTTTATAACTTTTTTTTTTCTTTTTATAATATAAAAAGTGAGACATTAATTTTGTCATTGCTTTTTATATATTCAGTAATGTTTTTATTATTATTATTTATTTTAATTTTTTTCCAATGTTTCGTTTTATTTTTTTTTTTTTTTTGTTGTTTTTTGTTTTGTTTTCGATTGTTTCATCGAACGGGGTTTTTAATACATCAGAACTTTATCCTCTTGTAGAATTCACTTTAAATGTCAGTCGTATGTCGTTTCTTTGATATTTGTTAATATCTGGACTGAGTGAACTCTTTCTAATTACTCATAAGCCGGCTTCCTTGGTGGATTAACAAGTTGTGTCATTAGCCCTGGAGATATTAATCTGTAGAAAAACGATAGGTGGTTTCCTATATCGTTTCTTTCTACGTATAAGAATAAATGGGGTATTAGTTCGTACCTAACACACGTACTCTTATAATGCTTTGAGTTATCCAAAAGAGAATAGCCCAACGCAGAATATTCGGTAGAAGAAAGTGTTGTGGACTATCCTAGCATACCTGGTAGAGAGTGAACGCGCTGGTCCAGGACTATTTTTACATGGCTGTCTGAGAACATCGGGGTGATTACAGGGCCTGTCTCTTAGTGCTTAGGCCTTTGGAGCGGCAAAGTAAAATTAACAGCGTTGATCCCAGGGGGAAATCCCCCCAGGCAACACCCGCCCCCTTGATTTAAGGGGACAGGGCTGGGTTTATTGCCCAGCTCCAGAGGCGCCCCCTTGAAGGGAAATACCGACGAGATCAACACATTTTATGCCTACCACCATGAGCTTCGGCTTGTGGGTGGGCCCACATAAAAATGTCCTTGTGTCACGCCCTCATAAGTGGGATGAGAGGCAAATACCTTGCTGGGCCTGCTTCAGAGTGCTTCGGCCTCTGGAGCGGCTAATTAAAATTAACAGCGTTATAACACAATGTGCTGGAGTACCGTCTCACTGTATGTATGTTATGTATGTATGTATGTATGTATGTATGAGAACGATGCTCCGGCCCAGTATTACAGTCGTCGAAACTGCCCGTTCCAGCCTCCCGTTCTTATGTTGTCTGTTGATTTACAGGAAGGCTAAAAAAGAGGTGGTTTCGTTCCTTTTACCAACTCGGCTGAAATAAGATTAAATAACCAAAAGCTGTCAACGGATCAACAAAACAATTGAACACAACGCCTTTTTTTATGCTTATGTACAATTTATATACATTTATTTTACAAAGGATCGAGGTGATTTCTTGTCAGCTGATTGGCGATCTACAGCTAGTTTTTGGCTAAGTTATCAATTCTGTACCGAGTGGCAAGGCATCAGAGTGTATCGGTAAAGTTTTATCAAGGGCCCAGAGCCATGGCAAGCTCTCTTCTCCGGTCTTCGTTCTGTCCCGGTCTCTCCCGCTGTCTCACGGTCTGTTATTTATGGGATCCAGACCTCCCCACCCCTAACATATGTCTCTGATTGGCCAGCCACTCGATAACATTGCCTACGTGTCTAAATTGCCTTGTGCCAGCCTAGCTTGTATCTTTCCATTTGGAGTCAAGGCCAACCATTGTTTTATTTATCTAAGTTTTTGAAATTGTTGCCGAACTTTTCAAAAACTGGAATCTTATTTATTAAATTTATCATTTCATTTTGTGAAATTTAAAATTCCGATGATATATATCAAATTCCATAATTTAAGGAATCTCTTTGTCTACGTGAAAATTTTTCGTTTAGATAAATATATACCTCTAATATAAACATCATTATTATTATAATTATTATTATTATTATTATTATTATTGCTTTTAATTTTAACAAACCACCATAATTAATAATTAGGGTAGTTTTAATTAATTGGTAATTAATTAATAGATTGCCAATCAACCCATAACACAATAGTGTTACAGCGTTGATCTCAGGGGGCACTCTGTTGCGACTTACTATATGTCTGGCGCACATCTAGTTGAATGTACTAGTATACTGATTACTATATGATCCAGTATACAACAGAAAGACAAGTCAGTGTATACAAGATGACAACATTTAATTAACAACATACAAAGATGAAACAGAGTTCCAGTACCAAACCATAAAAAGGACCCAAGAATGTTCCAAGGAACATAAAGAAGTGTGAAAGTAAAAAGGTACGGAAACCACTAACTGCTTTATCCTTTCCCAGTGAAGTTTTGAGAACAAAGCAGCATCATATGCTTCGTCGCACGGGAACAAAACGATTCAGTGCCCGTTTCGTTCCACGTCGTTTGGTAAAAGAGGAAGATTTCAGGGTTGCCGTTGTCAACTGAAATAACGAACACGTGATATGGGAAAGCAAGACAATTCTATTTTGTCTCACAACATACGGAATAAATGTGAGAACAATTCATGACGAAGTGACAACAGGGTTGTTTTATTGCCTTAACAGCAGAGAATACAAATATAACGGGAGATTTTTGTACTATTTAGATTTTTGGACTGATGTCCTCATTTTTATTATTATATACACAACCTCTCAGTCGATGTGCCCTCTGAGTTTCTTCAGGCATTTCTCATAGAACTCGGGAACCTTTTATCTAACTCGGGAGCCTTCATGTACTAATCGGGAACCTTCACGGAAATCTGTCGAAACGTTGTGTATATAAGAATAACGATGAGGATAACAGCCCGAAAAATCTAAATAATTCAAATTTTCAAACTTCATCAAAAAATGTCAGACAAATAATGACAGAAGATATTAAGAAAAGCTTATTCATAGTTGTATGAGCGAAATATCCTAATTGAAAAATAGTCTTTTAGTGGAAAAAGTCTTGAGGCTGCTGAAAAAAGAAGACTTACATGTTAAACATGTACTTGTGTGCCATGCGACTCGAGGTTGTCCGGGCCCTATTGCATTTATGACAAACACATAAACCTTGGTGTCCTGGGTAGGACATTAAACTGCATCTACTGGTAAAGTTCCACCTTGACCCAAATTGGTAATACCTGTTAAGGTTTCATCTATGAGTTAAATCGATAAAAAATGAGTTTTGAAAAATGAGTTTTGAAAAAAAAATTCAAAAATGAGTTTTTTTTTAAATTGAATACATAGCAAAAATGAATAAGACTTAAAACGTCTTTGGCAAGGGTTAACATTCCGTAGAATCTTCCCAACCAACCAACCAACCAACCAACTAATCTTGATCCGAGAACGATGGTCGGCCTGAATCTCGCTTTCCCTGGTCACAGATGCATTCTTTTTCGATGAAATTGTTGCACCACTTCAGAATAGACGTGTTGATAAGGCGGATCCCCATGAAATTCTCGTTTAAAAACATGCTGCACGCTGACAACAATGTTTGTTTTAGCAAATTCCAATACGTAACAGCTGCGCTGCAGTGAGGTGAGCGCCATCTAGTGATAGAAGGTGGGCGCCCTCTAGAGATAGAATAGCGACTTTTTGACACGCCTTGTATTCTGATAAAAAAAGTTTCTTTCATTCTTTATTTGTATCTAGGTAAATACAGCTTTAAAATTGCTACTTTTTTGACAAACATTGTATTCTAAAAAAATAATGAATGGAACGTTATTTTTTTTAGAATACAAGGTGTGTCAAAAAGTACAAAAGATCTCGATACTTCTTTGACACACCTTGTATATACATGCGGAACACTAGACATCATTGAAACAATTATTGCCACCATTTGGTTTCTTGCACTGTGGCAGTCTTCAGGCAACGAAATTGTTTTTGAAAAAAAAAAACGTTTTTGAAAAATAAACGTAGGAAATGTATACGGCGAGACGAGTTCAAATCCTGGATGAGGCTGTTTGCATTTCACTTAGCTGTAATACTCTTGGGGAAGGTATTATCTAACCAGTGTAAGAGTAGAAAAACCTGTTAAACTCCGCTTAAGAAATTGACTGTTCGTGCGCATGGGTTGATATATATATATATATATATATATATATATATATATATATATATAAAATTATAGCATAATAAGTATCTGTTTAGCCACACTCGGTCCTCGCGAACTCAGCAGATGAGTATCACAACGTAGAATAAACTGATCTGTATAATAAACGCATCTGGGAGCTGACGGTAGGTGATACGCTTCATTTAAGCAAAAAAATCTCCCTGTTCGGGTGCTAGCGAAAAGGGGATATACTCCCTCGCTATTCAGCTGATACCGACAATAGGCCACATTTACTCTTTGCTTACTATCGTTTGATAAATTCCATTTTCCCTAGTGACACTTCTTGAAGAAATATAAGGGTATTGCCTCTTGTATTAAATCCATCGTTTCTCTGCCTTTGTGTTAGGATGAACATAAAAAGCAATAATGGTGGTTCCAGAGGGCATTACCTTCAAGCAGTACCCTCGTCTAAAAAGTGTAAGTGCTGTATTTATTACCCGGTGCTTGAGGTGCCCCAAAAAATGCCGATGGAACTAAGTATTTTTAGCTACTCATCCTTACGCCACATCCATCCAAGATGTTTACATCCAGTGTGGCACCCCCGGTTAACTCAGTCAACAGAGTATTCGCCTATGAATGGCAAGGTTCCGAGTTCGACAACTGAGCAGATGAGTATCACAACGTGGAATAAACTGATTTGTGTGATAAAAGCATTTGGGAGCTGAATAGGTGTGACGCTCCACCTCAGCAAAACAATATCCCTGGTCTAATGCTAGTGAAAAAGGATTAGACTCCTTCGGCTGATACAGATATAGGCCATTCCTAAAGGTTTACTTTTTACTTACTATCGTTTGATAAATTCTATTGTCTCTACTGATACTTCTTAAAGAAATATAAGGGCTTATCTTCTTGTATTAAACCCATTAATACTTGGGTATGTGTCGGGATGAACATAAAAAGCAATCAGCTTAGTTTCAGACAGCCTTACTCACAAGCAGCATCTGTCATCTAAAAGGGTTAAGGGCTTGGTTTATTGCTCGGTGCTTGAGGCGTTACACAAGGTAAATGTCGACGAAACTAAGTATTTTTTAGCTTCCAACCTCCACACCACACTCACCTGAGAGTCTTACATCCAGTGGAGTACCCCGGCTTGGCTCAGACAATAGAACATTCTCCTAGGAATCGCAAGGTTCTGAGTTCAATTCCGGTCCTCATTATCTCAGTGCATGAGCTTGGGTAATCTGATCTATGCAGTAAATGAATCTGGAACCTGACGGTAGTTGGGGTGGCGCTCCATCTCTGCAAAACAATTATTCTGGTCTAGCACAAGCGAAAAGGGGATAGATTCCCTCGCTGTTCGGCTGATACCGACAATTGGCCACTGCTATATATATAGCTTTACTGCTATATTAAACCATAGTTTTAGAAAAAGGTAATTGCCCATATTATTACACGTAAATATTGAATTCTATATTCTGTTTGATCGTGTACTTGATGAATGCCTGCTGTTTTCTTTCTTTTTTTTTATTCAGTATCTTTTTAATTCTGTCTCAAATCAAACATTTTCATTTTTGGACCTCGTTAATCCTTCAAGATTAATAAGGACAAATACAGTTGAACTGCTAATACTAATCTTAACCCTGATTACAGAAATAAATAGAAAATTAATCAATGTGTATATGAGTAATTTTATTTATTTCAGGTTTCTGTTTCAGATAAGATTAGTTCCGACCATGGCTTGCAATAGTGCACAACATGCACAACGTATTTTTAAAGACTGTTTGATCCGTCTTCTAAATTAAAGGTTGATGCTTCTATAGATTGTAAACTCTATCCCCATCACACATACCATCCCCGTAAGATCAATAAAACATGTTGGACAACATGGAAGGGGTACGGAAGAACTCATAAGTGACGTTCTCCAATGGACACCTATACAGTGGGCAGACCAGTAAATACTTACAGTAGTCAGTTCTATATGGATACTTGATGTCATGAAGAGAACTTGCCAGGAGGGGTTAGCACTATGGACAGGTGGTGAGAGAGTTATGGGAATATTTGCTATCACCACGACATGATGATGATGATATATGAAGGAATACAAAAAGCAGACACTGACATTTCAAATAATCGAGAATTGTATTGCTTATATATAGCACCAATAATATGATTTACTTACGGTCAAGTCAAAGTTGTAAGCACCGGTTCCAGATTGATCACCGAAGTTAAGCAACAATAAGCCTGTTCAATACTTGTGGGGTGCATTTAAGCAACAGTTGGTACTGCAAGAAACCAAATATCAAAATGAGTTGATTCAGCATTAAATGACGGGAAATATGTTGGTATACCGTAAAACGAAATAACAAAAAAAACAACCAACCAGCCAGGATATAATTTGTCTGAATTTTTTAGATGAGGCTTAATAATCTGTGTTATTTAGATTTTTCGGACTGTTGTCCTCATCTTTATTTATATTACACAACGTTTCGGTCACTGTACTCTCCGGACTTCTTCAAGTGTTTTTTGTCAAACTCGGTAAACTTCTCGTCAAACTCTGGAACCTTCTGTAGGTTGCATGTTCAATCCTGACAACAGGCGAAAACATCATAGAACACTTAACATAACTTAACACTTGTACCCGATCATGGTTAATGGAATGAGAACAATCTACCCCAATGGATTAATTAAAGGGTTCGGTTCTGGGAAGGCTCCGGGTTACGAGGTGGAGGCTCCAAAGTCCCCTAGTTCGACGTGATGATTATAGAGTTCGACAAGAAACACCTGAAGAAAGCTGGAGAGCACATCAGCCGAAACGGTGTATGTATAACAATAAAGATGAGGGCAACAGTCCGAAAATCTAAATAATAAAATCAGGATATATCGTATGGACAAACTGGTTGTAAACAAATATGTCCAGGTTGATTTCAATTGTAACTAAATTGTAGCAACGAGGCGTGATTTACAACCGACAACCAACGAAGACAACTATGAACAAATCGAAATAAATAATAATTCACACACATACACACTCGCTACAACATTACCTTTAAAACAATGTTTGTAAACGATGGCCTGTATTCTCGTTTAAATTACTTACTTCATGAATTGCTTTCTCTTGCTTATTATTCTTTAGAGCCAGTTCAGTAAAAAAAAACAACAAAAAAACCAAAAAAAATCGCCCGCCTCATATTATTTAAAGGGTGACAACTTTCTTTGGGGGAACCTTTTGAAGCGGAAGGTTAAAAAAAACAATAGACGATTGATCGTGTTATTCATTTTACAAACATATTGTCGTGACACTGAGAAAATATCCCTCAGGTTGTTATTCGTTATTACACCTAACAACCGAGTCAAGTAATTCCCTCTTGTCTACGTCTCCTCCGAAGAAAGCCATTTCCCTTTCTAGACGTCCAAATTGAAAAACGAATACATCTAATGTTATGTCTTACAGAAAGGGGAAGAGGCTTGGTTTGTTGATTGTTTTGTTTTACGGCATATCAACCCTCTTTCGGGTCATTTAATGCCGAATCAGGTCTTTTTGATAAACAAAGGACTCAGCTTGCTTAGAGTACAGAGAGAGAGAGAGAGAGAGACAGAGAGAGAGAGACAGAGAGACAGAGAGACAGAAAGATATATAGAGAGATATAGATATAAATATAAAGATATAAAGACAGGTATAGATTTATACATTTACCAACCCCTCCGCACGAGCAGGATGCGACAAAAGGTCAATTTCTTAAGCGGAGTTTAACAGGTTGGAATTCATAGTTTTCCTTCTCCTAGACTGGTTAACTATCCATTGTTAAAGAGCTCAGTCTTCCCTGCTATTTACCATAGCTGCAGGGAGAATTGGATTCATAACTTTCCTAATGTTATTAGCGTCATGTAAAATGCAAACAGCTTCGTCTAGGAATTGAACTCGGTTCGACGGGTCCATATCCTACGACTGAACATTATACCACGCGCCTCCAGGTATGGATTTATATTGAGGGAGAAATATAAAGATACAAGATCGGGTAAGATCAACTTAAGATTTGGATCCAAACGTTACTCTTAATTCCTTCTTGTCGACGTCTCCTATAAGGAAGCCATTTCTATTTCTAGAAGTCCGAATTGAGAAACGAATACGTGTAATGTAGTGAGAAACACAGAGACAGAGAGAGAGAGAGAGAGAGAGAGAGAGACAGAGAGAGAGAGAGAGCTAGTGAGAGAGAGAGAATTACTTGGTTGATTGTTTTGTTTTACGGCATAAAATGGGGAATCAAGTCGTTTTGATAAACAAAGGACCCAAGCTGCTTTCATTACAGATATATATATATACATACTTATACACACACATACACACACAAGAGAGAGAGAGAGAGAGAGAGAGAGAGAGAGAGAGATATCTAACTATTCTCACGTCAACTTTGGGTAAATAATAGGACAGATTTTGCTCTTTAACCTTGGTTTAGCAACTCGTTTAGGAAAAGAAAAAATCTGTATTCAAACTCCACTTAAAAAATTAACTGGAGGGAGAATTATATATATATATATATATATATATATATATATATATATAGAGAGAGAGAGAGAGAGAGAGAGAGAGAGAGAGAGAGACTTTTGCTAGACTAGTTGCCAAACCAAGGCCAAAGAGCCGAGTCTGCCCTATTATTTACCCAAAGTTGAAGTGTGAATAGTTGGATATCTTTCTCTCTCTCTCTCTCTCTATATATATATATATATATATATATATATATTATCTATATATATCTGTGTTTCTCTCTATCTATCTATCTCTCTCTATATATATATCTCTTTATTATATATATATATATATATATATATATATATATATATATATATATATATATATGACTTATTAATTATTAATATATATATATATATATATATAGAGAGAGAGAGAGAGAGAGATCAGATTAGATCAGATGTAAGAGTTGGATCTAAAAGTTACCTGTCAGTATATCAAGTCTTTGTTTTCGTATTAATTCATTTGACTGAAATACAAAAACACAGACCCAAAGTACAACATCATTTTCTAATGTTTTCCATTTGTATTTTAGGATTTCAACGCGAGTAAATTGGTATTTTGATTTGACAAAGTCAGCAATTAGGTCGTATATTTGTTCACTTTACGACGCACTTGGCGTAGAATAAGAAGGGGGAAAAGTCGGAAAATCTAGCTAGGCTTGTAATAAAGGAGGAAATATGGAATTTCCATTGTTCCAGACAGTGAATAATCGGATTTGCCTATCCAGATTAGATTTATTTGCAACTTGGTCTGTTCTTCTCCTTTGCAACTATAATAAACGTTCAAACTTCCCCTTTGCACATATCAATTATTCAATGGAAACTTGGTACTACAACACACACACACACACACACACACACACACACACACACACACACACACACACACACACACACAACACACGAACATTTATATATAAGAAAAATGGAAATACTTATATATGTAAGTGTATGCATGTGCATGTGTTACACATAAATATCTATATATTCATATGTATGTGTTTGTGTGGGGGGGGGGGGGGTTCATTCAGTTATGTTTATGCAAGGAATCATAGTTAGAAGTTCAGTACCGTTGTCTATATAGACACTAAACTTACATGGGTGCATATATATATATATATATATATATTATATATATATATATTATATGAGTTAAAAATATAAAACTATTGGAAAATGTGTATATACATATATGTAGTTATATATACACATATATGTGTGTGTATGTGCATATATATATGATTTGGACAAGAGTAGCGCTCCACTTCAGAGGCAGAAAACAATCTCCTTGGTCTAGCACTAGTGAAAAGGGGATAGGCCCTCGTTGTCCGGCTGATACGGACAATATGTATGTATAAACAAGACTGGAACATAAGAATAAACAGATTGAAAATACGTTACATTTGCAGTTATGATAGACATCCAAAATTCCCCATTGCACGGAAGGAATTGGAAATCAGAGGACTATTCGAGACCATCCAGACAACTGCATTGTTAAGATCGGCTAGAATCCTCAGAAGAATTCTGGAGACTTGAGGACACTAGCTGTCACTCAGACTCTAATGGAAAACCGACAGCTAATACTGCTGCTTTCAGGATTTATTCAAAATAGCACACTGCATCTTTTTCTGAATCTTATCTATATTTCCCCAAACGTTTCGTTAAAGCCTAAGTGGTGCGTATATATATATATATATATATATATATATATATATATATATATATATATATAATCCAAAAGTCCAGAGAAGAAATCTTCCTTACGACACAAGAGTTTTATTTAAAAAACAAGTCGCAGTTTGAGAGCTCAATGTGTGCTCTTAATGTTAGAGTCACAAAGCAAATATATAAGTAAAGAAATAACAAAAGACTAGAGATTTAGCATTATAGTCTATTTCAGGGAACTTAGATAAATAGTCTAATCTGATGAGTCGGGAGAGTTAGACTGTTTGTCTAAGCACCCTGAAATAGATTATAATGCTAAATCTCTAAGTCTTTTGTTATTTCTTTACTTATATATATATATATATATGTGTGTGTGTGTGTGTGTGTGTGTGTGTGTGTGTGCGTGTGTGTGTGTGTGGATTGGTGATAGTAATGAAACAGCGAGTCACATAATAAGTGAATGCTGTAACGTATAACAAAAAGTACACAAGAACAAGTATGTCTGGATGGGAAAGGTGATTGGGAACTGTGCAAAAAAAACAGTAATCACAGCATTCTAACAAATTGTATATGCAAAAACCAAAAAACCAAAATTTCTCATAGAAAATGAAACGCGACTTTGCGATACAAATCATCTAATCTTGGCCAGAAGTCCAGGCCTAAATTTGTTCGTGTTTTTAGAGATTAAAATACAAGAAATGTGTTTGTGTCTATACTCTGATAAATTAAAACGTGATAAATATATTTCTTTTTGTAAAGAAAAATTGAAAGGGCACAGGAACTGCAGAATTAAATCAACTATGTTGTTGGTTTATTTTATTCCAACGTCCTTTAAACAATAATGGTTTCCCTCTGTGTCCCAACCTTTCCGTAGAGGATGGGTTGAGTAAATACAAATCTTCGTAACTAAAAATAAAATTGCATGGAGGGGATAGATTAATGCCCTTCTCAATGGCTATAGCACGAAGACAAACACATACAATTTCGTCCAGAAATTGAACGGGGCTCGCTGTCTCCATTTCCCAAGACGGTAACCCTTACGGCACTTTTTATTTCGTTTTCTTAAATATTCTCTATTTTAGAAGTATAAATATTGCTTGTAGATAATCAATTTATTAATTGTCGTACATTGAGCCCTCTCAGGGACTTGAAACAATCCTTGTATAAATTATAGATGTGCATCCGCATGGGCATGCATTGTAGATTTACGGAGGATATAGATGATCCCAAATAGAATCATCCTTAACTTTCCTATCTATTGGATGTTTTTATTTATCTATCTATCTATCTATCTGTAATATATATATATATATATATATATATATATATATATATATATATATATGTTAACACAAGAATAAGAAAGGCATGGTTGGCCACCAATAAACTATCAGTCGTATGGAAATCCGACCTCCCTGACAAGCTAAAGAGACGATTCTTCCAGGCTGTGGTCATATCGGTACTGCTGTATGGCTGTACCACCTGGACCCTAACGAAAGCTAGATGGGAGCTGCACAAGAATGCTGCGAGCAGTCCTGAATAAGTCGTGGAAACAGCACCCAACCAAGAAGCAGCTGTATGACCACCTGCCTCCCATATCACAAACCATACGAGTAAGAAGAACTAGGCATGCGGAGCACTGCTGGAGAAGTAGGGATGAGCTCGTAAGCGACGTATTACTGTGGAGACCAACACATGGACATGCTAACGTAGGCCGCCCAGCCAGGACCTACATTGACCAACTATGTAAAGATACTGGATGCTGCGCGGAGGAGCTCCCAGAGTCGATGAGTGATAGGGAGGGTTGGCGAGAGACCGTCATGGATATCCGTGCAAATCGCGCGACATGATGATGATATATATATATATATATATATATATATATATATATATATATATATATATATATATATATGGAAACAAGTCTGCTACCATAAATTTTTAACCTGCCACGCATTAATGCACACATAGACAAATACTCTAATAATCACACAAAACCTTATACGTCAGCAAACACGAACATCAAGCACACAAATTCACACTCACATACACGCGTTGATGTGATCATGACGTCGAGCTTTACGTGCGTTTATGTGTGTGTGCATGCCAGCAAACGCACACGTACGAACAGAACAGGCGCATCCGACCATATACATAACACACGCAAATACGTAAATAAACATGTGACACGTGGATACAATTAAACAAACGCACATTATATTTGACCATATTCTAATTATTTTCAAAAATCTTTCGCTGCCCGACGATTGCTCCTCTTAAACAATGAGGCTTGGATAGCACGAAACCAATGGTAGCAGACTTGTTTCCATTCAAATAAATTTATACTAAAATATATATTTATTATTTATTTATTTTTTAACACTCTACCACATATATTAAGCACGCTCCTAATAATACTGTACATTGGCTCACTACGACCCCTTCAAATGTAATAGTGCCAACCATGTAAATTGACATATATATATATATATATATTAAGAACAGGATATTAAAAGTGTTTGATGATGTTGTAGCAGACCAGCTTTAAAAACTAAAATATCAAATTATGATCCTCTGTTACTTGTTGGGTCTCGTATGTTCCCACAATTTTCAGACGAAAAATGTATGTGTGTGTTAAAATCTATTTATATAGATCTATATACAATCTTCTATATATATATAAAGGGCGGTTGTGTCTATCTGTATGTCCGGAGGAAACTTCAAAAACAAAACAATTAACGACAAAGTGTATATATATATATATATATATATATATATATATATAATATATATATATCACAATGGCTTGGTTTTTGAGTAAAAATAATGAAGATTTGATTTATATGTGCGTGATTTGATTTATATTCGTATTAAAAAATAAAATTTAAATGATAACAGCATAGAATCTTTATTTCTTTTTGCATTTGATATCTTCTTATTATAATGGAGATTGTGTGTTTTTCTGTCTGTAACCGAAACTATATTCCTACTCAAGTCACAATTCTCTTAGTTATTGACATCACATTCTCCATGATTTTATTTTTATCTAAACCTCAATTATTAATAAAATTGTTTTACATTATTAATACTGTTAACTATGTCTACATACTGACAACATGCAATTATATTTATATATACAACAAAATAGCGGTTTACAGTGTGAACGGGAAGGCTAATTTGCATATTAATATTAAAAAATCGAATTTAATAAATATGTGCTTAGTATTATTGATTTCTAACTGTTTGGTTTTATTTTAATGAATATAAGAAAAAATCTCATCAATGAATCTTAAATGAAATCCATTAACAAGATAAAATAACTGTCATTTTATTCTTTACTTCCTCTTTTAACTAAATACTTAAATTAGAAAAAATAACAATGAAAGACGAGAGTGATGGAAGAGTAAATTTTAGTTGTTCACTTTTTTATTATACTCCCTCTGTTTCAAATCTTTTATTATACTCCCTCTGTTTCAAATCTTTTTATCTGTATTCTTATTTAGTTTCATTAGCCTTTCTAATTTAATACAATATTTTATTACATTAAAACTTAAATACTTGCACCCGGAGGGTGCATATATTTGCTAGTTGTAAATAGTAGACATTATTTTTTTTCTTTTTAGAGTTGCTGGATTAACGCAAGGTCTTTTTTACGTGCGGATTTTGATGGAGCATCTTGCAGGGATCCAATTCCTGATTCAGTATCAATGGCCTCGCGAGACTAATTTTTTTTAAATCCCTCTACCCAGGCGATGCCGGGTAGTCGCTTCTAGTTTCATATAAAGTAATAAAAAAAACTTAAAAAACAGTTATTTGGCTCATGATAAATTTATTTCAACCGGATCTTTTTTTAAAATATGCCGGCATCTTCAGATAGCCAAAAACACAATGAAGAAAAAGCAAAGTATACATATATCTTTCGCTATGGACTTTTTCCTTTCATGTAAGAAACAAACAAAACCTGTGTTAGAAATCCGTGTAAAGAGGACTGTGTTCTTGTGGTCTCGCTATTCTATCTCTTTTTAAATGTTGATGCATTCATTAGCTCTGACTTCCCCAATGATGAATAACAAATAATTTGAAACACGCACACACACACACACACACACACACATATATATATATATATATATATATATATATATATATATATATATATTATATTTAACATAATCCATTTGACTGGTTAGGAGGGAATGATTCTATATGTGATCATTAAAATCTCACTGTACATCCACAGTGTATGGTCATGGAGGTGCAAACTTATAGATTTATATAAGGATTTTTATAATCCCTTAGAGAGCTCAATATATAATAACCAATAAATTAATCTTATACAGAGCAATATTTATACTTTCAAAGAAATAAAAACTTAGCAAACTATCATTTGGCTAATATAAGTTTATTTCGACCAGGTGCTCAATATGAGTCTAGTCTCATCAGATAGCATTTCCATAAAGCTTTATGTAAATGCTATCTGATGAGACTAGACTCATATCGAGTTTCTGGTCGAAATAAATTTATAATAGTTAACTGACGGGTTGTTAAGTTTTTTCTTTGATATATATATATATACATATTTCTCACTATGCGATCTTCAGAACAAGTACTTGGTCTGAAGATTGCATGGGCGAGTAACCAGGCGTAGTTGATTCCATATCCACACCACCTTAACTGGTATAGACACATGAGTTTGATGACATTATATATATATATTATATATATATATATATATATATATATATATATGCGCTTACATGTGTGTTTGTATGGGAAGCAATGTTTTTCTTCCAGTCTTCTTCTTGTGTTTCGATCCATGTCTATGAATCTCGTGTTTATTCTTTTTTTTTTTTTCATTTATTTAAACAATATGTGTCAGAATTTCAGATGTAGTTCTCATCTCATCCAACAACCAACAACCAAGAAGTTAAAAAAATCCCCATTAAACAAAAGATGATAACGTTTTTTTTTTGTTGTTGTTCTTTTTTCGAATTAAATTGAAAGTGTCAATTCTTTTGACAACACGATCAATTCGCTGAGTAATAATAGATCAAAGGTAAGAAAATTGAATGTTGATACGATTTACTGGTGAAAATTTTACAAGATTGTCACAAGTAAAAATTCAACGTTGATCACGAACAAACAAATATGTCGAACGTTGATTTAAAGCATCTGTATCGCAACGATGCATTACAAAACGAATCAACGGCACAACAACATCAACAACAACCCTAATGTAAAGTTAGAGGAGTACGTGTAAAGGACACACAATCAGATAAGTGAAACCAAACGGATTTTGAACCGCGAAATTCGTTGTTAATACAATTGAACGATTGAATCATTCTAAACTTTTAAAGCGAAATTGGAATCATACGATCAGTAGAACCACAATTCAAGCGATCATAATTTGCAGTTGTAAATGTGATGTATATTTAAACCAAATCCTAAATTCATTTGTCCTTTCAAGACGACACATCTGAAATCCTAATCGTAAAATAAAGTTACACCAATTCGATATTGCAAATGATTTTACAACTTGGAAGTTCTATTGTATTAATCATCTTTTCAACTGGAACGACTATAAACTAAACTTGAACACAAACACGCGCGCAATTACGCTCAAGTCACACTGAAAGCACCGGTTCCCGCTAGATTACCGAAGTTAAGCGCCGATCAACCTGTTCAATACTTAAACGGGTGACTATTTAAGCAACAGCGGTTACTGTAAGCAGCCTGAGCCCTTTGTTTATCAAAATGATTTGATTTGGCATTAAATTACAGTCAAGTGATATCAGGAGGTGCTCTCAAAGTAGTTTGGAATAACGAGAAGAAAGCCCCTTTGGTATGAATTCAGAGTTTTCCTTACCAAGGTTACAGATCCCAGTCTACCCAACTATTTGCACATAGTTGGGGGGGGAGTATAGTTGGATTCGAACCTTTCCCAATGGTTTTAGCGCTATGAGAAATGCAAACATTCGCGTCCAGGATTTTAACTTGTCTTGCTGTATCCATTTCCTACGAGTACACGACGCGCCTCCAAATCATGCTGAAAGCACTGGTTCCAGCTAGATCACTGAAGTTAAGCAGCGATAAGCTTGTTCAATACTTAGATAGGTGACCATTTAAGCAATAGCGAGTACTGTAAGCAACCTGTTAATTCAACTCAGACACAAAATGTTATCTCATCCTATTCGCCAAAATGAGTTAAATTTAAATTACATTGAAACCCAGAAGAAAGGTTAACATAGGTACCTTTGGTACAAAATATATAAATCTAATAGAGTCCAATGCGCGGCTTTTCCACAACAGTAATTAAAATCTAGAAAACTAGTTACTACTCGACTCGACTCGACTACTCCACTGTGTAGTCCGTGTCATTTATGTGTTTTCTAGGAGAAAATATCGTCCCTTACAACACAAACCATGCAGGACGAACTCCTAAACGACGTTCTCCAGGAAACACCTCACATGAACACACCCGTGTGGGACCACCAGCAAAGACATACATCGATCAGCTTTGCGAGGATTCTGGATGCCATGTGGAAGATCTGTCAAGAGCGATGACCGATAGGGACTGATAGCAGGGGAGATTCATGGGAATCCATACTGTCAGTACATAATAATGATGATGATGATGATGAGATGATGATTATGTGTAAAATTCGATTTATAGTGAGGAAATCATTTCTGAAGCCAAGTGTTATTGATTTTGTTGGATTATTTCGGCATATAAGGTGTGCTGGAATCCACCACTTAAACTTACAGACTCTGTGAGGGCGCGTGAATTAAATGCAGCCAATCAACAGCTCGCTTACGTAGTTAGTTAACTAGTTAATCGCTGATTTTGAAAGCTGTTCATTTACACGTACTCGCCATTAAACGGACTTGCAACCAAGGACTTTGCTCAACCAAAGGATTTCACACAACACTAAGTGACACTGAAGAACAACCAAAGGGGACCATAACCAACACTGAGGGATACCAAGGAGCAAAGGTTTCTTTACTAAAGATCGCGCTCTACTTAAAACAAGGGATCTCCGCTGGAAATTGCTCTTGCTTGAAGCCTAGGAATGGCCACAAAAATCCTAACACCCACAAGTACTTCCTTATACCAGACTAAGGTAGTCTTAGTAACATACCACCTTAAATTCACGTGGGCAATCATTTCTCACTTTTCTATAATATTTAAAAATTCAAAAGGATGTATATAATGAAGGCTCATTAATTAACAATGGATTCTTCCTCCATATTGTAACCTCAAGTTATGCTTTTTTTTATTGAAATGCTTTTATCAAGAGAATCTGTTTTATTAATGATATACTAGATTGTGCCGAGTATAAATGAATCAGGTTTGCCACAAATGTCACCTACTACGCAATTTCTTTTTGCTTTTCGGTTCAATTATTTTCTTCACTAAAGATCAGAGCTCTGCTTAACACAAGGGATCTCGACTGTAAAGTGCTCTCACTTAAAGCCTAAATATGGCCACAAAAATCGTAACAGATTTTAGTTGCAAAAACGAATGGCTTGTACAGCTATTAACAAAACTAATAAGTGAAAAATATTTTAATTTCAAAATCTAGGTATAACGAAAGTCATTGCTATATTGTTAATTCATATGAGAAAGTATCGATTTTAAACTACGTTGTATACCCTTGAATAAGTGGATCTCGTGTATAGGCCGATCCTTGATTTTTAGTCAATAAATCGTTAATCATATAACTTTTTATTTTTGATGAGAAGGATTACGTCTCATATTTGGTTTTATGTTTAAATTACTTCCTAGGTTATGGTTATCGTCAAAGGAAATGGGTACGGCAATATGAGTGCAAATGCTGGACGGAGTTGGTTGCCATCACTTAGCGCGAATACCTTGGGAAAGGTATGAATTCAATTATTCTTCCTCCAGCTATTTATATGGAGGCGCGTGGCATAATGGTTAGAGTCGTCGGAAATGGAGTCTTCGACCCGAGTTCAAATCCTAGACAAGGCTGTTTGCATTTCAAATAGCGCTAATACTCTTGGGAAAGGTGTGAATCCATATATTCTCCCTCCAGCTGTGGGTAAATTGTAGGGCAGATGGGGCTCTAACCTTGGATAGGTAACCAGTCTAGGAGAAGGAAAACTCTGAAATTGAAAAACCTGAGGTCAGTCGTTGATTGGGTTTGTGGCATTCCTTATGCCAATTTTTCCCATCGACTGTGCCAAAAGTGCAGATGGTCCAACACAAGTCTTAACCACTATAAACAAACCGCTGTTTAGGTTGTTCATTTCCATTTCACTGGGCTCTTTAATCTTGGTTTGGCAACTGAGCTAGGAGAAGGAAAATCTGAATTTAAACCTGTTAAACTTCGCTTAAGAAATTGACCTTGTCTCACATCCTACTCTTCTGGATGGGTTGATATATATATATATATATATATATATATATATATATATATATATATATGCATGTTGAATTAAACAAAAGACACATCTCCTGTTTAACAATTTTCTTTGCGATTTTTTCGTGTTTTCTGGACAACTTTTTAATATTTGGGTGGAATTCGTGGATTAGTCCACCAAAGTTCATGTCCCGAGTACTTTCGGCACTTCGAAGTGCCATCATCAGGGGGGATGTGTTCCAGTTTTTCAAGTTATATTAATGGATGTGGAGGCTGGGAGGAAGAGAATTGATAGGAAAAGTGTTATAGGCATTTTAAAATGTGAGTACTGCATTGGAAATTAATTTTGTTTAAAGATGGTTTATATTGTTTTATGTATAAAGCTTCTAGTATTTGGAAAATACACACATTATGCACAAAGAAAAAAATAAACAAAAACTCCAAATACTAGAAGCGGAATGTTATGGTTAAAGTCATGGGAATGGACTCGGCGCCCGAGTTCAAATCCTGGATGTGGTAATTGTATTTCACTTAGCGCTAATACCTTGGGAAAGGTATGAATCCTACTCTCCCTCCAGCTATGGATAAATAGTAGGGCAGACTGGGCTCTTTAACCTTGGTTAGGCAACCGGTCTAGGAGAAGGAAAACTCTGAATTCAAACCTGTTGAACTCCGCTTAATTAACCTTGTGTCACATCCTGCTCATGCAGAGGGATTGGCAAATATATATACGCGGAATGTTTGAAGTATAAGATATACTGAATAGAAATAGTGGAACTGAATAAGTTTCTAACAGCGGTCAGAAGTCAGATGCGAAAGAGTCAAGAGCTGCAATATGAATACACGTGTGGGCGTTAATGTTTTGACACACGTCATTTTTTTATTTATTTATGTCTTTCTGTATCTATTTTACAAATATTTTCAATGATGGAAAGATTTCTTCCCACTCAATGTTTCTAATCCATAGTTTGTATTTATAAATCATGTCGTGTTATTGTTTTCTTTTGCTTTTGTTTCTGTTTTTGTTTTTGTTGTTTTTTTTTGTTTTGTATTTTATTTGTTGTCTTTTTCCTTCTTTTTTTTTTTTCTTACGCAAAATTTATCCAGGTTAGATAAATTAGATTAGTGCATCAACAGCTGCGAATAAATATGTTATCCAAAAACTAGCAAAGATATATATATATATATATATATATATATATATATATATATATATATGTGTGTGTGTGTGTGTGTGTGTGTGTGTGTTTGTACTTTTTGAAACACCTTGTTTTTCTGAAAAAATTAACGTTCACTTCATTGTCATGTCTATCTTGGTAAATACAGCTTCAAACTCGGCACTTTTATGACACACCTTGTATTCTGAAAAAGTTAACGCCCCATTCATTCTTCATTTCTATCTTGGTAAATACAGCTTCCATCACTATACTTTTATGACACATCTTGTATATATATATATATATATATATATATATATTCTCTCTCTCTCTCTCTCTCTCTCTCTCTCTCTCTCTCTCTCTCTCTCTCTCTCTCTCTCTCTCTCTAAACAAAAAACGATCGATTTAATTAGTATTTAGTCTCTTTTAGTTTAGAAACTTCTTTAGAATGATTTTATTTGTTTATACAAATATGTATATAAGTGAGGAAGAGGTAAACAAGTATAGTGAGAGAGAGGAGACACAGGGAAGAAGGGGCCAAAGTCCGAAAATGATGAAAGTGGTAGAGGTTGCAGCGAATATGAGGAGTAGACAAGAGGAGGAGACAAGTTGGGTCAGTAGTAGTTTTCACTTTTTGAATTTTATTTTCATTCTTTCATGCCTCAAAACAAAAATCCGGAATACTTATTTTCGTGAAACTCTTTCGCTTAATACTTGAAACATATGCGAAATCCTCACATTATATATACAAGGTGTCTCATAAAAGTATCGAAATCGAAATGAACAATAAATGAAGCTTTATTTTTTTCAGAATACAAGGTGTGTTAAAAAGTACAAAAAATCTCGACTTTTTTGACACACCTATTATATATATATATATATATATATATATATATATATATATATATATATGCGTGTGTGTGTATGTGTGTTTGTTGTGGGGGGTTGAGTAGTCAGTTTGTCAGAACACGCGCCTCGCTGAAGAATGTCTTAATACATTTATTCTTATATAACTTTATCACTTAATACTTGAACCATACGCGAAATCCTCGTAATATATATATATATATATATATATATATATATATATATATATATATATATATGTGTGTGTGTGTGTGTGTGTGTGTGTGCGTGATACATTTCTATTTTGTCATAACACGTGCATCGCTGAAGAATGTCTCTATACGCGATTCCTTGCATCGCTATTTCCTTTGAGAGAAAAAATAACTTAATTCAATTGTAAAGAATTCAGATTTATGAAACGATCCTCGGTTGTATGACTTATGATTTATTCGAACGAGCCAGTCGGTGTCAGGTCGCAAAATTTTGACTGTCTAGAATCAATAATAAAATTGTTTTGCGACCCGATCATTCTATAAAGATATAAAGGACAAAGAACAAAGAAAAAAAAGAATTTATCGTGTCGTCCAATGTGAAAGTAAATTGCGACACTTTGAAATAACACTACTGGGGAAAAAAGTTAAAAGAAAAAATATTTGTAGAAAGCTAATACTTCGTCTTTTGTGATGGAAACAAATAACAATGATTTAACCTTTTCCGAAGACAATCCTTCAAAAGAGGAAGCAATATTTAATACAAAGAATTTAGAGATTTTTTTTCTTTTATTCTGAACCGAGTAGGAGAGAACTTGTCAGATTTCACAATTTAAGCAATTACCAGGAAACCCCAGCACGAAACGTTCTGCTATCAACATTTTCTTTTAAAGGGAAGAATTATAATTTCTTCATATAAAACAGTTTTTTTTAGATACTGCTATATCTAATATTTTCAACGAATCTGTCCCCGTGGTTATCACTGCTTATATAAACACTGCGTAGGCAAAGGATCTAATACATGATGACAATAGTATGTTATTACTGTTGAATTAGGATTGGACATTTTGAGCTATGAAATAAATGACCTTGGGTGTAATGTTTATCGTCGTAAGAGGACACGGCGAAACGAGTTCTAATCTTGGATGAAGCCGTTTACATTTTACATAGCGCTAATATCATTAGGAAAGATATGCGCCCAACTATCTTCCTCCAGATATCGGTAAATAGCATAGCAGATTGGGTTCTTTAACCTTCGTATGGCAACTGGTCTAGGAGAAGGAAAACTCTGAATTCAAACCTGTTAAACTCCGCTTAAAAGTTGATCTTGTGTCGCATCCAGCTTGTGCGGAGGGGTTCGGTAAAAGGATAACAATAGGTAATAAACTATAAATATCTATATATGTATATGCATTTCACTTAGCGCTAATACCCTTGGGAAAGGTATGAATTCTACTCTACCTCCAGCTATGGGTACATAGTAGGGCAGACTGGGCTGTTTAACCTTGGTTAGGCAACCGGTTTAAGAGAAGGAAAACTTATCATCAATCAGCTCTGTGTGGATCCTGGATGCTGCACGGAGAACCTCACATGAGCGATGATTGATAGGGATGATTGGAGAGCGAGAGAGTGAGTCATAGGTATCTTTGCTGCCAGTGTGACTTGATGGATGAGGATGAGGATGAGGAAGAGGAGGAGGAGGATTCATATCTATTACAAATAAATTGCACACAGTTGTATTGTTTCAAGTATATATTTTGTTACATATCATTTTTAATTCTAATCTGTATTTCTTCTTCTTTAGATAGTTTGTCTTATTCTGAGTATACCATTGGTCTGAGTAGCTCTTCTACCTGGGATGAGTATCTATCTTCTCAATCGGAATCTTTCTCCTTAAGATACTGAGCTGGCTGAGACGTTATGTGTTGCTAGTTTGTTTTAAGTTAACAACTCAAG
>CM042143.1:72808323-72860823 GCA_023376005.1 Doryteuthis pealeii
GGCAAAACATGATTTCGATCTGTTCGCGTTTCCTAGTTTTTAAACGACGTGATATTCTGACTCTTTCCTCTTCCTCCTCCTCTTTCTCCTCCTCCTCCACTCCACGTCCTACTACTCCCCCTCCTCTTCCTCCTCTTTCTCCTTCCCACCTACTGACGTGTGGATGGCGGGAAAGATAGGGAGGGGGGAAGAAGAAGGACAGTCGAAATTAGAATTCGGCGGATGTCATCACTAATTCTGATGAGTTTATCTCCGCAAAAGGAGAAGAAGGAAAAGATATGAAAACCTTTACAATATTTGAATATCAACGGGAAGCAGTTTGGCTGCCGAAACAAATGCAATACAGAGACACACATACTCACACGAATGAAATATAAAAATATAACTCATTCATTTTACTTAGTCATCATTCTTCTACCGTGTTTTCAATAGTAATATTAGTATACTAAAACCACAAGTAGTATTCATATATAATTCCGCTATGTACCGACTATGTATGTAACCCTTTGATATTGCTGCATTAGGGAGAAACTTTGTAACTGAATAAATGTAATGTAATAAATTGCATTACTCCTTACAATTCTATTTATTAAGTTAATAGAATGAAACTGTGTTATCAATTGTATCAAAAGTTCTCGCCTCACTCTACAGACGTTTTCTTTAAAGTTCATTTTATGTGCAAATCTAAAGACGACATATAACTCCACTGTATTATATATATATATATATATATATATATATATATATATATATATATATATATATATACTTTAAGTTGCCACGCACCAGAAAATTCGACAAACCCGTATGCGACATGTAGAATACATGAACAGCTGTTTCGACTTATTAGTAAAATCTAAAGACGACCTATACTCCACTGTATTATATATATATTATATGATATATATATATATAAACAGCTGTTCATTTATTAGTTTTTTCTTCAGCAGTGTATACCACGACATCCGCACACATTAGATCGAGGCAGCAACCACAGAATGCGGAACCGAACTCTACATCTTAGCTATCAGCCCAAGCCAAAAAAGGGGATCACCAAGACATCTGTTCATTGTAATCGCACAGCCACCTAACCTTGATTTGTCTTGTAGCCCATCACGGAGCCAGACGACAAGATTACCTCTAGGGCCACGTCTTCCTAAATCCATAGTCCCGATCCATGTGACCCAACCTCATTTGTAAGGAAATACAGAATGTGTGTATTGAGGAGTTATGTATTAATTAATTTAATTAAATCGCTACGGACCTAGAAAATTCAGCAACACTATGCTAGCGAATGCAGAACGCTGATAGGTGTTTCGACCTTATTAGGCCCTTCTTGACAGTGAAACAACAATCTCCGAACTTGGAGATAACACAGTGACAACAGAATGGCAGACTGGAACTCTACCGTCTGTGAGCACCAATTCATGGCGACACAGGGATCGCCAAGCTGCATCGATGTCATATTTATATATATAGTGTCATAGATATATTTATATATATATATTATATATATGTTGATATTGTTTTTTTTTTATGTCATAAAATATGATACATGTGTTCATATATGTTTCCCCGTCATCACCTCAGGATAAATAGACTTAATGGACCTATCGTTGTAAATTGTGAGCATAGTGCCAGCAGAAAATCAACGGGCTATACGTCAAAGAAAGAAGAAGAAAGAACGAAAGAACGAAAGACGAAATTTCTGAGCTTGGGAAGTATGAAGTACTCTTCCTCGACATTACTTCCCAGGACTCACATGACCCGGAGTGCCTGTTAGGGTCCCATCTATTTTTTTTTCTTTCAATCAATAGAATGTTGAAAAATAGGGATAATTTTTTGTTCTTTAATTTAATGATAAAATATTTTAATACAAGATATTTTCTTTTAATATTCGCAGTAGATTGTGAAAATAACAGGACAGATTTTTTCTTTCCATTTATTTTTCAATCAATAGAAATGTTTAAGTATTGGAGAGAATTTTTTTGAGTTTGATAATAGAAATTTTTTAATTTTTTTAAAACAAGAATAATTTGGATTTACATTTTTCGCATCGATCTTGGACAATTTGGAGGTCTATACTTTTTACAGGATATAACGGGATGGAAGGCACTTTAGGAACACGCGTAATTAATATATAGATTTTTCAAATTAATAATAATTTATTTGCACCCTGATATTATGTATTTAAGTAGTTAATAATGATAATTCTTAATAAACAATTAAAGCTTCAAGTAACTATTCTTAATACAAATGCTTTACGCTTGTATGGTATCAAGTATTCCTATCTAATACCAAGGTTAAAGAGCCAAGTACAAGTACAAGGCATATCCATGCAGTATGTTTCTAAAAGACCAACAATACCATTCAAATGGTAATGCAAACAATGATAGTAATTAACATAATATATAAAGAATCTCTGCTAATTTTTCGAGGTTTAAAAAACAGTTAGAAAACACTTACATATCCACCCTGTTGGTGGAACTGAGAACAAGCTGACTGTATCCCCTGTAGAGAGGGAATACACCGACCAGAAGTCAGAGTGGGGCTAGGATTAATGACAAGGAAAGGTACTCCACACTCCTCAGAGCCTTAGGAACTGGAGACTCAACATCTCTATTCTTAATTAGTCATCCTCTGTACAGTGGTATACCATCACCAAAGGTCAGTGTAACTAGGAATAATGGCAAGGAATAGGCACTCCACACTGCTCACAGATTCAGAACTGAGGCCTCACCGTCTCTATTCCTAATTACTCATCTCCTGTTGAGAGATAATGCCCCAACCAGAGATCAGAGTGTAGCTAGGAGTAATGGCATTAAAGAGGTAATCCACACTCCTCAGAATTCAAGATTTGAAGCCTGGCCATCTCTATTCCTAATTACTCATTTCTTCTAGAGAGATAATACCCCCAACAGAGGTCAGTGTGGGGTTAGGAGTAATTACAATGTGGAGGTACTCCACACTCCTCAGAGCTCCAGAACTGAAGCCTCGCCGCCTCTATTCCTTATTACACAACTCCTGTAGTGAGGTAATACCCACATCAGAGGTCAGAGTGGGGCTAAGAGTAATGACAATGAAGAGGTACTCCACACTCCTCAGAGTTCCGGAACTGAAGCCTCACCATCTAAATTCCTTATTACTCAACTCCTGTATAGAGGTAATACCCCCACCAGAGGTCAAAGTGGGGCTAAGAGTAATGGCAATGAAGAGGTACTCCATACTCCTCAGAGTTCCGGAACCGAAGCCTCACCATCTAAATTCCTTATTACTCAACCCCTGTATAGAGGTAATACTCCCACCAGAGGTCAAAGTGGGGCTAGGAGTAATGGCAATGAAGAGATACTCCACACTTCTCAGATCTCAAGAACTGAAGCCTCACCATCTCTATTCTTAATTACTCATTGTCCTCGGTTGATTTTGCCGATTTGGTCTACAGTCATTCAGACAACAGTTAATAAAATGGAGATTGATTCGTTACCAATAAACCGAACATAAAAAGCGTCTGCACGCAAACTATCTTCATACAGAAGACACACACAACTGATATCCTCACTAACACATATTAATAATGTTCGCTTGTATCTTTATGTATGTAAATACTCTTATTTGCTAATATGATCATGTGTATGTACGTATATAAACTAAGAGCTTAGCTGTGTAAATTATCTGCTACGCTTCTCTCACTCTAAAAGAACGTAAGTACATAATCAGATTTTTTTATTTACTTTTGTAATATCTGTTATTGATTTACGGATTTTATTTCCAATTCACCAAGATTTTTGCCTGGCTTGCAAATTTAAGGTCCATCGGTTTCGGTGGAAATTTTAGAAATACAGTTTTGGTTTAATGATGCACAATGAAAAAATTCGAGATTTATTTGTTGGAAAGCAGGAAAGTACAAAATGTCTCGATTCAAATTTCTTATCTCCATTAAACAAAAAGTTCTTTTATGGTCCTTATGGCCAAATGGATTGAATTTCACTGATATAAAAAGGATTGTATTTGAGTAAAGTCATTCCCGGTTAGCGTGTATGGAGAAATTAATATGATACTGATGGAAAGGAAAGAAAGAAAGAAAGAACAAGAAGAAGAAATGCAGAAGAGAGAAACAACGAAGGAAATAGATTATGTTTTCAAAGGAAATAGGGACATAATATTGAAAAGAAAGAAAAAAGATGTTGTTGAAAGAAAAAGAAAGAAAGAAGAAGAAAGAAAGAAAGAAAAGATCCAATGAAGGAAAGAGGGATAGAATTTAAAAAGGAAAGAAATAGATATTGTTGAAAGAAAGAAAGAAAGAAAGAAAGAAAAAAAGAAAGATCCTATGAAGGAAAGAGAGATTGAATATTAAAAAGAAAGAAATAGATGTTGTTGAAGAGAAAGAGAAAGAAGTCTTATAGAAATAGAAAGAAAGAAAGAAATGAAATGATATAGAAAAGAAACAAATGAAATCAAGGAAATATGAAAGGAAAGACAGAAATACTATTAAAGACAATGAGGCATTGCTAGGAAGAAAGAAAAGAAACAAAATAAACAGATGAATTGTTTTAGTACATAAGAAAGAAAGAAGAAAAAAGAAGAAATAGATAGAAAGATATATGAAAGAAAATAAAGAATTAGAAGAATTTATTGGTCTGGTACAAAATTTTACAATTTTTTAGCGCTCAATATTGTCAATGGAACATAAAAGAGAAACGTCTATCAGATATGTTTTCTCAGTAATGCTCTACATAAATATAGTTTTATCTATGGGCATAGTACATATGCGTATATACATATCTGATTATGAGAATAGTCTACATACAATTTGATTTGTGTGTATATGCTTTCATATATCAAGAGAAATCAAATATCTCGATCAATATATATGCAATGATAAATATGTATTCACATTTTTTTTATCTTTGACGCATTTTCTACTCCTAATATGATTAGACGTACGTGCTTATATTATATATATATATATATATATATATATATATATATATATATATATATATATATATATATATTAATGCGTATATAAAGGAGTTAACATACATACTTTCTTTAATGCACCTTTGTGATTAGTCTGTGGTATATATTCTGTAAATACTTTAAAATATACACATATAAGTAGAATTCTATATACTTGCCATTTTTTTCATTTTCCCTCTGTTTACCGAACAAACAAACTCGATATTGCAAAGGCAAAGGTCAGCAAAGAACCGCGAGGTCGATTTTTTTTGCAAATCGAGTTGTCTGCTCACCAAGCTGGCCCGTTTAAGCGCAAAACGAAAGAAAGAAAGAAAGAAAGAAAGAAAGAAAGAAAGAAAATTGAATTGAAAAACAGGCAGAAAAGAATGAAGATTAATTTTTTTTAAAGGAAGAAAGAAAAAAGAAAGAAAGAAAGAAGAAAGAAAGAAAGAAGAGACACGAATGATGAAAAAGAATCAAAAAAAAAAAACATTGATTTAACAGAAAGAAGAAAGAAAGAAAGAAAGAAAGAAGAAAGAAAGTTTGAATTGAAAAACAGCAAAAAGAAATGAAGATGAATTTTTTAAAAAGAAAGGAAGAAAGAAAAATGAAAGAAAAGAAGAGAACACGAATGATGAAAAATGAAATCAAACAAGAAAAAAAGATAGATTCAACAGAAGAAAGAAAGAAAGAAAGAAATAATGATGAATGAAAGAAAGAAAGAAAGAAAGAAAGTTTGAATTGAAAAACAGGCAGAAAGAATGAAGATTAATTTTTTTTAAAGAAAGAAAGAAGAAGAAAAGAGAACACGAATGATGAAACATGAATCAAACAAGAAAAAAGATTGATTCAACAGAAAGAAAGAAAGAAAGAAAGAAAGAAAGAAAGAAAGAAAGAAAAAAGAAAAAAGAAAAAAGAAAGAAAGAAAGAAAGAAAGAAGGAGAACACGAATGATGAAAAATTAATCAAAAAAGAAAAAAGATTGATTCAACAGAAAGTAAGAAAGAAAGAAAGAAAGAAAAGATGAATGGAAAAAGAAGAGCCACAAAAGAAAGAAGATTAATTAAACTGAAATAAATAAAGAAAGAAAGAAAGAAAGAAAGAAAGAAGAAGGAAAAGAAGGAAGGAAAATATGAACGGGAAAAGAAGAACAAGAAAAGAAAGAAGATTAATTAAACAGAAAGAAAGAAAGAAAGAAAGAAAGAAAGAAAGAAAGAGAAGCATATTCAAGATCCTTATTTGACTTGAACAAAGCTTCCATTTCGACGCAAACCCCACATTCACATTCTGGTCAACGACATTCGGACTCTATCAAAAATTGCCAAGTATTCGTCACGGGCCTCTGTTTCCGATTATAGGCCGTAAAAATAGATTGACTTGTGAGAAAGGGATTTTCAGAGAGATTGGAGAGGGCCAGTCGCCTCTTGATCGGTTGTGCACTTATAGAGCTTTCATCTTTATTGTTCCCTAACCTCGCTCTCAGTTCAGTCGGTCACATGATTTTCGCAGATTATTTAAAATGTTCCCGGAGCGAAACACAAACGGATTTGGAAATATAATGTTTGACATTTCGTGATTTTAGATTTGTAAGCTGTTCACGTTTTACATCTGTGGCACAAAAAACTGCATTTTAATTTTCGTGGTATTGCTGTCAAGTTAGACGTATAAACATAATGACATTTCTTTCAGAACTATTCAGTTTTGAATAAGACTTGCCTCTCTGTTATTTTGATGCAGTGTTTTACAAGAACTGTGCACAATCTTACGGATATATATATATATATATATATATATATATATATATATATATATATATCCCTCCACACGAGCAGGATGCGGCACAGGGTCAATTTCTTACCAGGTTTGAATTAGAGTTTTCCTTCTCCTAGACTGGTTACCTAGCCATGGTTAAAGAGCCGAATCTGCCCTGCTATTTGCCATAGCTAGAGATAGAATTGGATTCATACCTTTCCCAAGGGTATTAGCGCCATGTGAAATGCAAATAGCTTCGTCCAGTAATTGAACCCGAGTCGACGAGTCCATTTCCTACGACTCTAGCCATTAGACCACAGGCGTCTTACGGATATAAAGTGGTACCTTGACGTACGAGTTTAATTCGTTCCGCTCGTACCTCAATTTCTTCGTATACCAAATCAATTTTCCCCATTAAAATAAACTCAAATGCCTCTAATTCATTCCAGTACACACACTCTATTTTTGCTATGTTTTTTTAATAAGAAAATAGCCCTGTATTGTATAAACACATAATAAAATAGAATGTAAACAATTTTGTGCTGTAATATGTTTTAAGATATTTTACAGAATTTATTGACATAAGCGTATTTGAAGCTCGCTCTTATCTCAAATTTTAGTTCACAACACAAAGTAAAAAATCGAGCGAGTGACTGCTCGTAACTCGGAAAACTCGCAATTTGGAGCACTCGTAGTTTTAAGGGACCATTTTGGCAATAGATACTTTTAACTATCTAGATTGATTATTCAAATAAGAAAAAGGAAAAATGTCGTCGGGGTGGGCCTAAAGTCGGCATCAACGACACAGCAAGAGAGTCTATCCCCTTTTCACTAGTTCTAGACCAAGGAGATTGTTTTTAGCATCTGAGACGGAGTGCTACATCTAACATCAGCTCTTCACTTTACCGGACATATACCTGTGCTACTCATACGCTGATTTGGCGATTATGCAAATTAGGCAAAATTAATGAGTTACCAGTAGGTTCCCATCACCGCAGCAAATGAAACGAGACAGTTATAGATAACCATCTATTTAGCCTTAAGGGCTAAATAGATGGTTCTATATTGCAAGACAATTATAGAATCCAGTGATAACTGTCTTAGGCAGGACGGATGGTTGGAGAGACCCCTCCGATCAAAGTCTGGTCACGTCACGCCCTAGCACCTATATGATTGTCCCAACTCTATTGCCCTTATGGCAAACCCCAACCTTTTTTATCATGCTGCTTTCAAGAATACCAATGTACAATAGATGCAATTCCCGAGCATTAAGGCATCAAATAACCCATGCAGGTTGACAGGACATTACAAAAATCAATCCTCCAATGTGACTTGAAATCCTTGACAAGACTATTTGCAATCCCCTTAACGCTAATATCCTTAACAGGTTGGTTGGTTGGTTTACGGTACGTCAACACTTGTAGGGTTATTTTATGCCGAAGACATTTTGTTTCATTAATTCTTGGTGTATATTCAAATTTTTTAACTCAATTTGTAACACATTTTTTAAACTTCTGTTTATTCTATTTAACCCATAGATGGGACCCTAACAGATACTACCACTTCGGGTCTGAGCAAAATGGTGATGAAGATGTACTACACACTCCCCAGAACTTCAGAATTAGAACTTCACAATTAGAGCTAATATCTTTGAGAAAGACATGGATCATCTCCTTGATGGGTAAATACTAGTACAGACTGCGTTATTTAACCTTGCTACGGTAACCAGTCTAGGAGAAGGAAAACTCTGAATTAAATGAGCTGTAGTCACCCTAATAAATTAAACTTGATTGTCACATACAGCTCATGTGGGAGGGGTTGGGTAAATAAATACTTATGGTCAGGTCAACTGATTTTTGTCGGTCACAGTACTAGTTTATTCGGGACATTGGATGAGGGGGAAAAAGAGAAAGAGAGAATGGATATAAAATAAAGTAATCTTGTCACGATCTAGCCGTGGAGACCGCGATAAACCAGGCATAGAAAGAAAAACAACCGGGAAAAAAACAAGAAATCCATGAATTTCGGCTTCATATGCACAGTGCCACGCAAAAGGTTACAACACATTACAAAAATGTTTTTTAGGTATTTGTAGAACAGATTAATGAAACTTTTACTGCTAATAATACATATGGTTAAGCCTTTAGTCAAACAATCACATTAATAGAAATAATCAATGAGAATCCCCACGAATAAAAACCAATATTCAATAACGCAAATGTTTACAAAACGTTTATGAAATCATCTATTAATATTTCGTGTAACCATTATTGCTAATCATTATTTTCTCAAGCTATGAACGATCCTTTAGTGGACTTGAATCGAGAACAAGAGATTTGCGCAAATAAAACAAAGTCATTAGGTGCTAATTACAAATTATCCTAAAAGACTACATATATATCAAATAATCAAAAGTGTACAATATATCTATTAAATAATCTATTAATTTTTCGTAGCTTGACCGTTATTACGAATTAGAGCATGTAATGTTGTACAGTAGTCCCCAACAAATTTATTGCATGTTTCTTGGCTAATATTTTTTTCATTCTTCACGACAAAATTCCTTTAGTTCGTACACGTTTTGCGGGTTCCTTCTTTGAACTCTCAGATTCAACTATCTTCATAAATTTTCAATCAGGTTGGAATCTGAATATTCAAACTCTGACACAATGACATACATGCATTTATTGAATACATATAGGTATGAACACAAAATAGGTAAGAAATGGCACAACTTTTTTTTGAATATTCTAAAACGTTAATAAAAATTCTTTTTACTGTCTTTTACGTTTAATATATAGAACAATTCCAAGTTTGCGCGTTAAAAAAGAAAATACATTTCTGTAACACATAACGTACATTTTTTGTTTTAAATCATTTTTCGTTTTTTGTTTTAAATCTTCAAAACTGTCATGACGGACATAAGTGTAATTTGTGTTTTCTTACTCTGTAAGAAAATAAAATATAATCAGCAGTTGTGAATACCACAGCATTAAACCCTAAATATATGGATTCTGAGAATAATATCCGACAGTTTCAGATACAAATTTGTGATTGTATTATATCCCTACAAACGATAATGGTTCCGTATAAAAACAGCCATTTTTACTTCAAAAATTATTTTCAATATTTTTTCATAGAGACTACCATAATGTAATCTCATTATTTTAGCTATATATTTTTTTTTAATCTTTGCTTTAATTAAAAAATACGCCTTTGTCAGCCAGTAAAATGGGAGAATTTATTTTACATTTATAAATTTTAAAACATTTTATAAAAAATAAAAAGGTAGATAAGTTTAACTTTTAAAATCACATTCCTTAAAAATATAAGCTATCGATAAATCAAAAAATGTCAAAAAAGGATAAACATTTTTTCTTATTTACGAGACTTAAGTTTCAAAATGTAACACGTCCTATAGACTTAATATCATCAGCGACTTCATCTTATTTCATTTTATTCATTTTTCACTCTTATTCCGTCATTGAATTCCCTTTCCAAAAATATAAAATTAATTTTCAGCCACCAACGAATAATGTTAGAACTTATTGTTTACTATATAGGGGTCAATTCGCAAACCAAAAACTAAAAATACTTTGTCTTTTTAATCAGAGTAAATGTTTATTTAACACATAATCTGTTCTTTTATCAATACATACACCAAGCATTTTATTAAAATCGGCTCATTAGTTTATTTTTGATTATTTAAAAAAAAAAGAATTTGCCCTTATAAACAGGTGAGTGGATTTGCTTAATCAATATATATAATATATATATATATATATATATATATATATATGTGTGTGTGTGTGTGTGTGTGTGTGTGTGTGTGTGTGTGTGTGTGTGTGTGTTGAATGGAAAAGCAACAACAGTCGAACAGAAAAAATGATTGATATGAAATCAAGAAATATTCACCCTTTAATATTGACTGAGTGTATTAGATTTTGGATTCTTCATAGTTCTCTAAATATATCCCAATGATAATCACAAATATTCTAATGTTTACATTTATGTACTTTATATAGGTACTAGGGCATCCAATCGTATTGTAACAGTTTAGCAAGTTAGCCTTGCAGATCAATTAATACTGAACACCTATTTTGATTCTTGTTGAATACCTCATACTTGAAAGCTTGTGTCACACCCTACCTGTGGCGAAGGGGTTAGGTAAATACATGCTTTATATAGGTACTAATATGTGTACTAGTACCGCTGGTCTCGTAACCTGGTTTGGTTGTAAGGGCGCTACTGATGTAGCATGTATTGGGCAGGAATGTCTGGTTGTAACTATCCATCTCGTGGTCTACAACTGGTTTGGATTCTAAGTTTTCTTTTCCTAGACTGGTTGGCATACCAAGCTTTAAAAGTCCAATATGCTCTATGTTTTACCTATAGCTAGAGGGAGACGAATTGGATTAATACTATAACAGAGATTTGGAAGTTTAATGTAATTTTTAGACTTTGTCACAGATTTGCTAAGCCTCGTTTTTCAAGTTACTGATAATGGCATTGAAATTACCAAATTATATATATATATATATATATATAGTCCAAATTTATGATGTTCTTGGTTGATGTTGAGTCCACGTATGCTTCTTTATAAATGAATTTATTTGTGTATCAATTTTTATTTATGTGAACTTTTTTGCGATATCAGGAAGCATAGGGATTCTATAAGTGAACAAAAATCAGAACAAAAAATATACTTAACCGCTGTTTTGTCCCTGGTTCGCAATATTCTTTGCCAATATTTTTAATCAAGGTATTTTGACAACTATAACTGTGTAGAAAAAGGAAATGAAATAAATGTGATAAACTTTATATATATATATATATATATATATATATATATATATATATATATCAATAAAGGAAGGAAGAACTCAACACCGTAATTCCATAATAAATTTATTTCGACCAAACTTGGGGCCTATATAAATCTATAAATATTGCTCTGTATATAATCTAAAAGGTTATTATACATTGAGCTCTCTTCAGTGATTTAAAGATTCGCTGTATTTATACATGCTGGATCATCAATATTAGTACAGTGGATCTTAGAAATCACATATAGAATTATCCCTTACAACCAAGTTTTGGATAAATCTCATATATATATATATATATATATATATATGTGTGTGTGTGTGTGTGTGTGTGTGTGTGTGTGTGTGTGTGTGTGTGTGTGTGTCTATGTCTGTCTCTGTGTGTGCGCACAAAAAGATGGAAAACACAGAAAGATGCAAACTCAGCAACACCAGTAATGTTACGGTTATATTTTTAGAGAGGGTTAAAACAGTAGATAAAGTACATCAGCTGTAAATCAATTCACCAAAGAAAACATTTGTTGAGAGAAACAAGTTAAATTTATTCAAATATCATTCTTTCTGAAAAATAAGTTTCTTATAATAAAAAAAGAAGAAGATATTTGAGTATAGCATTTTGTTTGCAAAGACGTATTCCTTGGGGATTTCGTATTTGAAATCAACTCAATAGACAATCTTCAGTCGAGAAATGTGATCGGTTGCCCAAAACTTATGATCTTTTTATCTATCTATTTATTTATTTGTTTGTTTGTTTATTTGTTTATATGTTGTCATTTTCAATTTCGACCGTTCACTTCACCAGTCAAAATCTTTGCATCAATAAGTGAAAGATAAAAAAAACAGAAAGAAAGAAAGAAAGAAAGAGAATTCGGCATTAGAATATTGATAAATTTGCATCGCAAGAATTTTTTTTTTTTTGTATTTCTTTACTCATTTGTTTCTTTTCTTTAACTCATAATCACATGTTTTATAGCAGACAGATTTACCACACATAGACATTTAGGGAGATACTATAGCGGACAATCGCTCTCTCTCTCTCTCTCTCTCTCTCTCTCTCTCTCTCTCTCTCTCTCTCTCTCTCTCTCTCTCTCTCTCTCTCTCAATATATATATAATATATATAATCTTTCTCTCTTCCCACACTCCCTCTCTCTCTCTCTCTCTCTCTCTCTCTCTCTCTCTCTCTCTCTCTCTCTCTCTCTCTCTCTCTCTCTCTCTCTCTCTCTCGTTCTCTTACTTTCTATTCCCTCTCTCCCCCTTCCTTCTCTCTCCCAAATATATATCCATCTCTCGTCTGTCTGTCTGTCTGTCTGTCTCTCGGGTTGTTAAAAAAAAAAGATGATTCTGGGATTCACCTTGTCACGTGACCAAAACGGACACGTGACGTGAGACCCTTCTTCAATGTAAAAATGATACCCTTCTAGTTTGTCTCCCAACTCAGTGATCTAAGGATTGTCATTTGTTTGCGCAGTTATGTAGTTTAAAGTAACTAATAATAACAACAATCTTTTGGTAATAATTATATGTGTTTAATTATAAAAAGACGTCTAATTTCTCTTCTAAAACGATGAAATGCTCTATTGAAATAGGAGACATTTCTTTTATGCTGGTTTTGGGAATACCAAAGTAACAATTCTTAATACAAATAAATTACAGTTATATGCCATCAAGTATTTCTATCGAATATGAATAATATTTAAACAGATCTATTAGGCCCATTGATGGGACCTAAACAGGTACTACCACAGAGTAGGCCCGGGAGTAATGGCAATGAAGGGTACTCCACATTACCCAGAGCTCCAGGTCAAGAGCTTCACCTCCGGGTGCAGTTTAGTGTCATACCCAGGACACCAAAATCTTTTGTCAAAACGATCTAATTTTACATTTATGGTAAATATTTCAAGAGCTGGTTTAGCTCAGTCGGTAGAGCACTTGGATAGGAATCGCAAGGTTCCTGGTTCGATACCGGTCCACGCCAACTCAGCGTATGAGTAGGACATGGATCTATGCGGTTAAGTGAGGAGCTGGTCGTAGGTGTGGTGCTTCGTCTGAGACACCAAAAACAATCTCCTCGGTCTAGCGTTAGTGATAAGGAGATAGACTCCATCGCTGTCTGGCTGATACCGACTTTAGTCCACCCCAAAGACTTTTAGTCCACTAAAAGGCTCAATTTGCTAAGGAAGATCTATTAATTGCCATTCTAGAATGTTAGAAACATTTTGATAAAAATATTGCTTTCAATTAGTGAAATAAAATTCCTGAAAGAATTAAGTCTGCTATAAAACTTCGGGGAGGGGCAACTTAATATTAGTTCTAATTTTTTGTACAATGAATTCCATACTTTTCATCAATATTAGGTGATTCCATTACATTTTCCTTTGTATGGCTTAGAAAAAATGGTACCATTAGTTTAAATTATTAAATCCAGTTTGTTTAAAGAATATTCTATGAAGCCATAATGTTCAGCTATTAAAGAAAACTGTTTTGTATTTTATCTGTTATTTGTTTATTTACTGCTAAATGCAAAACAAAAGTTGAACTGCTAAATAATTTTTCAATCACCCTGTATTTTATAGTTTGTGAGAAGCAGGCTTTGCAAGATATATGATAGCATCGGAAGAGACGGGTGAAACTAGGTGAAAGGGTAATCAATAACCTATAATAAACGAGAACTGGATTTTAACGGATGTAGTATGGACTTTTGTTGCTACCATGTGAGAGCGGTACTCTTTGTAAAATTATTGTAGGCGGATGAAGGGAAATTCTTCGAAGACAGTGAAAATTAGGTGTTGCTATGAAACTTATTGGGTCTTCGTTTCTTATAAATGGGCTCGTTTCTTCGTGTGTGAAAACGACCCTTAAATCAAGATCCGGGATAACCCTGTGTTGGCTTTTAAAAACAAACTTGAGCATAGCTCTTCTCAACAAACATTTATTATGGCCGTCTAAAACTTGTTTAGAATCATTAAAGACTCCTGCAATCTGAAGCAATAAAACACATATTTTATTTTTAGTCAACTACTAATGATCCGTACTACAAGTAGCCCTATAGATTGGGGCTGTATAATACGGCGACTACATATCTGCAGAGGGGGAGGGGACCGCGCAATAGGGCCACCTGTTGGTCGTGTGTGATGATCTGTGATGTTTAATGACGGAATCCTGATGGCTGAGCAGTCCATGCCATTCAACACCCCACTTTGGTCCGTACTAAGGTTAGACCGCGGTCAGAGAGGCCCCCATTGATTAATCGGCTGGTCGTCAAGCCCTAGCACCTATATGTTTGTCCTGACCCTATTGCTCTTATGGCAAACCTCTAATCCTTTTTATCATATATGTGCTAGAAGCGCGTGGCTGATGGTCTTAGTGCTATGGGTATGTCGTTAAACTACATCTAGTGTTGAGGTTCCGATTCTGGAGCTCTGAGGAGTATGAAGTACCACTTTCATCGCCATTACTGCTAAGTCCACTGTGACCCGGGGTGGTAGTACTTGTTAGGGTCCCATCTATCAAATGGATATGGAGTCAAATGGATAAAAAATGTGTTTTAAAAAATTGAATACCCAACAAGAATGAATAAAACAGAACACTTCCGGTAAAATCCAACCAATCAATGAACGTATTACCAGATATTACAACTTCGGATCAGAGTAGACCTGGAGTAATGGCAATGAACGATAATCCACACTCCCTAAATGTCGTGAACTTGAGTCTCACCATTAGGTGCATTAATACACAGGATGCCTCTATTTTGTGTAGGTTCTACCCTCTGTAGTGGATAAGCCCCACCGATAGGGCAACCAAGTGGGTAAAGTTATTTCGCGAATTTTTGCGAGACGGTCACGATATGTCCGATGTCATAAATATGTCAAATTAGTTATAGATGGTTGCGTTTCCCTAATCACAAAGACCCGGGGATATAAAAAGGGTGCAAAAATAGTTTGGCCAGTGTTGAAAGATGGTTCGGTCGGCCTCTCAAAAAGCCACCACCACCACCACCACCTTCGCCGTGTCTTTATTTATTTACGGTAATTAACGAAATTAGCCGACATTAGCCGATTAATTAATGATTGCACTTATTCGCGCCTTTCTTAAGAGCAGCAATTTTCTGACCTAAACTGAACTTGAGACAACGAAAGAAAGAATAAAATCGATGGATTTTCTGATTATAAACATTAAATCTGAAAACGAAAATAGGAAATTTATAGATTCTATAGATATTAATATCATTATTATATATTCATTCATTATTCATAAGCTTTATTGCATAGATATATTTAATGCTGATTATTATAGCTATTTAGGGCGGTTTTATTTCGCCTAGGAATCGTAAGGTTACGGGTTCAATACAGATCGGGAACAATTCAACGTATGAGTTTGCTCAGTTTGGGTAATCTAATATATGCGGTAAACTGGGATGCTGGCGGTAGGTGTGGCATCCTAACTCAGATAAAAAAAAGTTCTTGGTCTAGCGGAAGCCAAAAGATTCCTTCGCTATTTGGCTGAACAACGTCATGGATTGTTCTCACATTTATTCTGAATAAAGAAACGATATTCATCCAACTATAGTACTTGTACATAGATTTCTTATGAACCATCTTTTAAATTTTCCACCAGTTCAACAAATTATAGTCGTGTAGTCAATCTAAGCGAACGGGATATAAAATTTCAAAAAAATCAAGAGACTACTTGTCTAAAATTTCCAATCCAATGTCCTGCACGTTAGATATATAGCGTATGTGACGGCTTATAAAACTTATGTCCTAGTAGTTATTTACTAAGCTTAGCTTAGATGTGGCACCAGGCCAGAAGTTGGGGGTGCCCAATGAGAATCAATCTCACTAACAATGGTCTGAGAATCTAACTTGCTAACCATTACACCACATGGCTGCCCTTAGTCAGATACTATATAACCCGGCAAAGCTAGGTACATACAGCTAGTCCTAGAAAAAACGTCATAAGGACTAACTAGATCTTCTTTATTGGATGTAGCCATCTCATGGACCATTTACAAAGAATTTCCCTATGAATTTTCAATTGGATCCAGATCCGGAGTGTTCGTTAGCCATTTTGATTCCTTTCTTGATGAAAGATTTGTATTTCATAAATTGTTTTTAGAATTAATATTAATATGTATTTAATGATAAAAAGAAGTCTAATTTCTCTTCTAAAATGATGAAATGCTCTATTGAAATAGGAGACATTTCTTTTATGCTGGTTTTGGGAATACTTCCTTTTTTACAGAATGCAAAGCTACATTGGGGATCATGGTTTGGAAACCACTGCTTTAAACATTTTTCAAATGATTTTTATGGGTGATCTTAGATTATGCAGTTATAACTTTAATATGTAAAATAATCCCAAAAAGAGTTACACGTCTTTGATTGCATCTAAATAAACATAATTCAGAAAACACAATAATTAATAAAGAAAATATAAACGATAATAGTAATTAATAATGATGAATAAGAAAATCCGAAGAAGAGTCGAGACCATCCAAACAACACCATTGTTAAGATCAGCTAAAATACTCAGAAGAGTCCTGGAGATCACCTGAGGAGACTTGCTGTCATTCAGCCTCCACTGAAGGTCCACCAGCTAATACTGACGTGAAAAAACTCTCAAGGAGTGAAATAATAATAATAATAATAATAATAATAATAATAAGTGAATGCAGTAAACTCGCACAAAGAGAGTACAAGACTAGACACGACTGTGGGAAAGGTGATTCACTGGGAACTGTGCAAGAAATTTAATTTTCAACATTCAACTAAATGGTATATGTACAAACCTGAATCTGTCCTGGAGAATGAGACACACAAAATTCTCTAGGACTTTGAGGTACAGACGGATCACCTAATCCCGGATAGGAGACCAGATCTAGTTCTGATTGACAAGAAGAGGAAGACTTGTCATCACGTGGACTTTGCCGTCCCGGCCGATCACAGAGTGAAAATGAAAGAGCGCGAAAAGATCGACAAATACTTGAACCTTGCCAGAGAACTGAGAAAACTGTGGAACATGATGGTGAAGGTCGTATCAATTGGGGCCCTTGGAACAATCCCCAATGGGTTGGAAAAGAGTCTGGATGAATTGAAAATCAGAGGAAGGATCGAGACCATCCAGACTATAGCATTATTGAGATCGGCTGGAATACTCAGAAGAGTCCTGGAGACCTGTGGAGACTTGCTGTCACTCAGCCTCGAGTGAACACCGGCTTCTGCAGGTGTGAAAAACTCGAATGGAGTGAAATAATAATAATAATAATAATAATAATAAGAAGAAGAAGAAGAAGAAGAAGAAGAAGAAGAAGAAGAAGAAGAAGAATTTAACTTTAAAACTCCTAAGATGCATAACAGACTTTGTTCAGAATTTTAGCACGAAAAGCAAATAAATCTTTCTCTTTCTCACAGTTCTCTTGAAGAGATCAGACGTGTATTTTGGTTGTTCTAAGAACTACGTCCAATTTTTTATATTGAATTTATGTCACATGTATTGTATATCGCATACACCAGCGTACACTTTGTATCTCGACAGAACTCATTTATGTTTTCCTCATATTAATAATAAATTCATTTTTCAAGAGAAACTATCTCCATAATAAATCATACATGAATACGAACATTCTATGTTGTATTTTATTTTGCATTATAACAATACTTTTAGCGTATAAAGTTATAATAAGAATTCATTTTCTGTTCTTGTTTGTAATACTAAAAGCTGTAAAAGCTTTTTTCTTTATATTGTATACTACCAGAAAGGTCTAGAGTATATTATATCAAAATAACACCATGAAGTAATGTATAAATTTGACTGACATGACAAATAGGATTACAGAGGTTTTTTCATTGCTATTTTTCGTTCCATAGATTGCACGTAAATATTTTTTATATCAAAACCTTCGTTGGGAGAAACTGAATCAGAATATATCTGGTCTAATATTGGTTGGTTGGTTGGGTGGTTGGTTGGGTGGTAGATTTTACGGCATGTCAACCTTAGGGTTATTTTATGCCGAAGACGTTTTTGTTTTATTCATTTGTATTGGGCATTCAATTATTTTCAAAAGTAAATTTTTTAAACACACTTTTAAAATTTCGTGTTTTATCTACATACATACAGATTTGGACAAAATGAAATCAACAGTGAAAAAACTGTATCTTTATTATATCATTGCCACAAATTTTAATGGAACGTCAATGGCTTAGACACAAGTAGGAAGTGGTTATTTTCATTGGTTATTGTTGACATATTACTCTTAGTTGTAGTGAAAAGTCATATTTTTTTAAATAAATAAAATGGAGATGAAGGGGTACTCCACACTCCAGAACACCAAAATTGAAACTTCAGCATTAGATGCAGTTTAACATCTACCAGTATACTAAGACCCTCAGCCACCGATTTCAATCACATATATAATAAAAGTAGCCAAATCCTGGACGTGGTAATTGCATTTCACTTAGCGCTAATACCCTTGGAAAAGGTATGAATCCTACTCTCCTTCCAGCTATGGGTAAATAGTAGGGCAGACTGGGCTCTTTAACCTTCAACCGGTCTATCTGAATTCAAACTGTTAAACTCCACTTAAGAAATTGACCTTGTGTCGCATCCTGCTCGTGCGGAATATATATAATAAAAAGTGTTGGGGATTGCTATAAAGGCAATAGGGTCGGCACAATCATATAGGTAAATCACTCTGGGTCTCATCAGTTATATGACTGTTATAGGTTTTTTAGTAGAAGTCAGATACACAAATGCCCAGAGGAATTATCTTTACATAAGTACAGTGGTACCTTGACTTACGAGTTTAATTCATTCTGCTTCTAACTTATTTTCCTCGTATATCAAAGCGATTTGCACAATTCAAATAAATGAAATGCCAGTATTCCGTGCCAGACCCTTTCCTAAAACTCCCGAATTTCTTTTGTTATTTTTTAATAAGGAAAATAGCACTGTATTGTATAAAAACCAAATAGAATTAAATTTTTGGTTTGGTTTGTTTCGTTGTTTTGTTTTATGGCATATCAACCCTCTCCCGGGTCATTTAATGCCAAATCAAGTCATTTATGATAAACAAAGGACTCGGGCTGCTTACAGTGCCTGGTGCTGAGTGGTCATACAATTAAATATTGAACAGGTCCATTGCAGCTTAACTTCGAGAATATGATGTAATATATTTTGTGATGTAATATGTTTCAATGTTTTAATGTAATATGTTCAATATGTTTAATGTAATATGTAATAATATGTTTAATGGAATATGTTCAATATGTTTAATATGCTGTAATATGTTCAATGTGTTCAATGTAATATGTTTCAATATTTTTTATGAATAATATTTTTCTTTGGCGTAATAGATTTGGAAATTCAAATGTTTTAGTGAACTTTCTATCTTTATTGAAAATGTTAGCATAAATATTTCGCTTGTTACTTAGGGAGAAGATGGTTGCTGCCAAGTAATATCCGCATGTCATCTCAAAGATTTCCTATATCATGAAAGCAGAGGAGGAACATTGTGTAATGGTTACCATTGTAGGAAATGGACATGAAGAGACGAGTTCAATTCCTGGACAAGGCTGTTTGCATTTCATATAGTGCTAATACCGTTTGGAAAGGCATGAAATCTAAATATTCCCCTCCAGATATGGGTAAATAGTAGGATGACAAGGCTCTTTAACATTGATTAGACAACTAGTCTAGGATAAGTAAAACCGCTTAAGACATTGATCTTGTGCCACATCCTACTCGTGCGAGTGGTTAGTAAATATGTATACGTCAAATAGATTTGTTTAAAAATTATTCGTACTAGGTGTTGTGATGTTAATCCAACAGTAAAAAAGAAGTCAAGTCGAGGTAGGGTAAAATAAGACAAGTGTATTTACAATAATGGTACAGGAACGGCTAGCTTGCCGTTAAACGGTAACAGTACCACCTTTTCACTCGGTATCTCACTATTTATAGTGAGAACCGGTGTATATTCTCCACTGTAGGAACGGCCGGTAGAACACTAGGTTAGGTGGTTGGTTAGATTTTACGGCATGTCAATCTTTGGTGGGTTAGTTTATGCCGAAGGCATTTTGTTTTATTCATTCTTGATGTGTATTGAAAATTATTTTTTATCTCAAATTTTAAACACATTTTCGCTAATTAATTTGTTCTATTTACCCCGTAACTCCACTTAAGACATTGATCTTATGTCACATCCTACTTGTGCCGAGGGTTTGGTATATATATATATATATATATATATATATATATATATATATAAGGTGTGTCAAAAAATACCGAGATTTTTTGTACTTTTCACACACCTTGTATTCTAAAAAATAAGGTTCCATTCATTCTTCATTTCTATCTTGGTAAATACAGCTTTAAACTTGGTACTTTTATGATACACCTGGTATTCTGAAAAATACAGCTGCAATCTCGAAACTTATATGACACACCTTGTATATATATTTATATTATCATATATATATTATATATATTTATATATATATATTTATTATGAAAGCAGCAAACGAACTTCAAACATGGAAACCAAATTTTAAAAAATCCTTTCTATTGCATAAGTAGATTCACAAGATACTTACAGAAACAATCATTTTTTCTGCATTCGATAGAAAACAAAGGTACAATATAAAAGAACAACGAGAAGATCAGATATTGTAGGTCGATATCGAACAGACGTTCAGAATCCTAAAAAGAAATACATTCGACCAACAAACACACATGATCAACAAAAATACAACTCTAACTCTAAAGTTGGAAAGTCAACTAATGAAATCTGGAGTCACTGGGTCTACAATGAATCATCACTTGGATAAAAACCGGCAGCTTCTCGTCTAAGCTCAACTGCTGTGTTGCTTGCAGATATGCGACAGCAGGGTTGATACTTAGATGTTATTTCGTCTATGTTCGTAAGAGGTTCAATCAGTTGTATTGTTCAAATACTATATAAAATATTCGACCCCTGAGGCTATTCATACAGACAAAAACAACCAATATGCATACGTCTATCTTCTATGTTTATATTTCAGTTTATATATGAGAATAAATAAACCAAATTCATATACTGTTATATATATACATATATATACATATATATATGCATACATAAATATATATACATATATGTACACATATGTATACATACATAAATACCTATATACATATACATATATATATATATACACATATGTATACATACATATATATATATATATATATATATATATATATATATATATATATGATGCAGTCACGTTTTCAGGTAGATTTTAATCGGTGTGGGATTTTAGAAAGCGCAATTTATATTTCATATTTTTTTTAAATGTGTAAAATAATACCAACCCGTCCTTCGGGGCGGGGGTCCGGTGTGCTTCGGCCACTGAACCGGTGTGTTAAATTAACAGCGTCGATCCCAGGGGGCTATGCCTCAGGAAAAACCTGCCCCCTCGATTTAAAGCGGCAGGGCTGGGTTTATTGCCCAGCGCCTGAAGCGTCACCCTTGAGGGGGAATGCCGACGGGATCAACGCATTTTTGTGCCTACCACCCATGAGCTTCGGCTTGTGGGTGAGCCCACATAATAATGTCCTTGTGTCACGCTCTCATAAGTGGGATGAGAGGTAAATACAAATACAAATGTGTAAATTGTTTCATCAGACCGCTAACTTATTGAAAAATATTTTCATAGGTATACACAGATACCTATAGGCAGAAATAGATTATAACCGCTAATTGGCCGATTCATAAGTCTTTTTTATTTACCAATTATATTGCTCTCTTCAATTATATTGAACATCGAGCTCTCAAAATGGACCTGAACTACTCTAACATTCCGCCGTTGGAAGAAAGGGGCAACTTAGAATCATCCTATTACCAGCTTACCTAGTAATCAATCTACGCATATATATATATATATATATATAATAATTAATTAATAAGTCATCCACAGACACGTGTTTCGGCATATCATGCCTCTTCAGTGCGGCTAGACACAACTATCCTTGGGTAGGGTCGAACTCAGACTGACCGCATGGTAGTCCGATATCTTATCCCTCGCCCACTGACAGCTGATGCGGGACTGGTGTTTTTAAACTATTAAATACATAGGAATGTATTATCTTTCGGTCACTAAGAGATCAAATTTCCGAGAAATGATCATTGCATATATATATATATATATATATATATATATATATATATATATATATATATATATATATATATATATATATATATATATATATACAATATCAGCAAAAGCCGCACACAGGTTGAATATTGCCAGAAAAGCTACACTGTTGCTAGGAGGTTTTGTAAACACAACTGTTAGTTTAAATAGAAAGTCTTGTTGTAAAGATAATAGACGAGGCGTCCGTGTGGCGACATCATTTCTTTTGGTGACCAAATTGAATTTACTGTTTTCATTGAAGCATTTAGAAAATTCAGGGTTGGCGTAAAGATGTAGCAAAACCATCAACTGAAAAAGGGAGATTGGTAATTTCGAATGGGGTGTCTTTACAGTTTCAGTGAAATGGAGAGAAAATACAATATCAAAGGGGAAAAGGGTGACTTCTTTTTTTTTTTTTTCACCCTTCAAAAATCGATGAACGACCAACTTTCACTTAACCCCTTCTTCTTTTGCGGTTTTTTTTTTCTTTTCACTGTAAGAGTGTTATATTAAGTAAGTAAAGTCGTCGGGGCGACCTAATGTCGATATCAGCCAATCAGTCTATCCCCTTTTCACTAGCGCTAGACCAAAGAGATTGTTTTTGCGTCTGAGGTGGAGCGCCACACCACCAGCTCCTTACTTTACCGCACAGATCCCTGTGCTACTCATACGCTGAGTTGGCGAGGGCCAGTATCGAACCAGGAACCTTGCGATTCCTGCCGAACGCTCTACCGACTGAGCTAACCGATAAACGGGGAGAGAGAGACAGACAGACAGATAGATTAGATAGGTAGATGATGTTCTTACTTTTACACTCTGCTTGCTGGTTCTATTGGTTACTTCATCTACTGGTGCTAACTCATCGACCATTGTGAAAATTCTGTTAAGGGTTGGTCTCTTCTTTCTGATTCTTCTTCGTGCTGGGCTGGTCATTGTTCTTAATATTCACTTAGCAACAAGACGGTGATTCTTAATAATAAAGTTTTATTACGCAACCCTGCCCATGAGTTGTGAACCCTAAGGGACATACTCTCTGATATGGTGCCGGTTCGAATCTGACTGACAAAACTAAAACTTATTCCCACGTGTCCAATCGCGCATTTTCAAGGGTCAAGTCAAAAGGTTATTAACTTAATTTCCATGGACCCCGTCATTTAAAGTTTAACGAACCCTATTCAAAATTCTAACTACGGGTACGTTCATACTTTATAAGCTGCTCATAAATTATGTAACAATAGGAGAGAAATTGGCGAACCGAGTTTAAATTCTAGCTACTCATGTTAATATGTACTTTTTACTAAGACCTAAAGGAGCGGTTTAGCTTAGTCGGTAGAGCATTCGCATAGGAATCGTAAGGTTCAGGGTTCGATATCGGTCCTCACCAACTCAGCGCTTGAGTAGCACAGCTTGGATAATCTGATCTTTTCGGTAAAGCATCTGGGAGATGATGGTAGGTGTGGCTCTCCACCTGAGCAAAAACAATCTCCTAGCGCTAGCAAAAAGGTGATAGACTCTATCGCTGTTCGGCTGATTTTATTACGCACTTATTCCGTCCCTAAGATTCACGGGTCACCACCCACACCCTTTGAGGGAGTCCTAGTATTTTGCTGAGGATGCTGTCAGCGTACTCTAAGCCCCACCGAAAGCGTTTTCAGTCATAGAGCACTGGTTCGATAGTGGTCCTGGCCATCTTAGTGTATGAGCAGTACAGATTGGGTAATCTGATTTGTGCGCTAAAGTGGGGGGGCTGGCGGTATGTGTGGCGCTCCAACTCAGTAAAAACCATATCTCTCGTCTAGTGCTAGCGAAAAGGGAATATATTCCCTCGCTGTTCGGCTGATAACAACAATCAGCCACTCCACCAACTTTTTATTTTTTAAGTAACTATTACTATTACCTTTCTGCAGAGGTGCAGTCGGTGTATTCTTCGGTCCCAGCCAAATAGGGCAACGTATTAGATAGGAATATTGATGTCATATAATTGTACGTAAACAAATGATTATTATCAACTAGAACTGTCAATGTGAGGAAGACCTAAGGATTATAATTAGTTACTTAAAAATATAGTATTTCTAAAATATTTGTGTTAGATAAAAATACTTGAAACCATATAACTGTGTGCAGACTAACAAATATTAGTTACAAGTATTAGCAAATAGAAATAGTTACTTTAAAACATAAGATATGAATTCGATAATATTTATAATATAAATTTGATGATATTTACAATATAATATTGATAATATTATTATATGAATTTGATAATATTTATACAATAAAGTTGATGATAATCATGATATAAATTCGATAACATTCTTGAAATAAATTCGATAATATTCTTGATATGAATTTGATAATAGTTTCAAATATCAAATTGATTATATTTATAATATAAATTTAATGATATATGATATAATTTTGATAATATCTATAACAAATACAATAATATTCATGATATAGATTTGATGATATTTTTACTTCAGATTTGATAATATCTATAACAGAAATTCTATAATATTTCTAAGATGAATTTTGATAATATTTATAATATATGATATCAAATTGAACAACTGTCTTTAATTACATTTAAGCTCATGGATACTAAAGAATAAAAAGCATTTAGATTGAACTAAAACAATATTTTGCAATCCCCAGTATTTTACTTGATGAAACATTAACTTGCACAATATCCCCTTTAGGAATAAAGTTTTCATATAGGTAAATTTTGTCTTTTCATGACTTTAACAACGATGACAAAATATAAAGAAAGTAAATCAGAAAAGTCAATATGAAGCTTGGTCAAAGTAAAAAACAAAAAATAAAACACTTAGATGGAAGCCATTTGTTGATGGCCCCGGATCAATTTCCGCTCCTTTTTTTCTTTTTTACGTTTTTCGAGCGTCTCCTCAGCTTTTGAAAATTCGTGAGTTTACATTAAGTGAAGGTGGAATGCGATTAGTGAAAGTGTCATCGTGTATTCAAGAGTGAAGGTGCCAATCGATCGCTTGCTTCATTTTAAGGAAAACACGTCCCATCCATGCCAGACGATTTGAGTTAATGAACAACACTGTAGCTGTGGAATGAATCTATATAAGCCTTATTCCCTACCGCCATTATTTACTGCCGCCATCTTTTCTCCTCTAACCTATTTCCCGCCTTTTTTTACTGTTTGTTTTCTGTTTTTTATTGTCTTTTTTTTATCTTGTTTTTTTTTAATTCCTGTCTCATTTCTTTTATTTCATTCATTTGTTTTTTCTTTTACTTTTCTTTTTTTATTTTAACTAATCAATCTACTCTCATTTTTTTTATTTTTGTCTTTTTAACACGTTTGCTGCTTTTTTACTAAAAAAACTTTTTATCTGCAAAAACTTTCATCTTACGTCTGTTCTTTTTTTTTCTACTATTTTACTAATGCTCAATTGTTTATTCGGGGAATGTGGGAAAGTTTTTTCCAGTTTTAATTTAGGGAAATTGTTGAGAAGTAGGGAAAATAGAAGAAAATGGTGGTAGTGTGTTTCGATGAAGGGACGAAAGAGAATGGAATACGATGGAAGGAGTGGAGGGGAGATAAAGAAAGAAATAAGAAATAGAGAAAAAGGAGGAATGAAAAAAATAAGATTGTAAAGAGAAAGGAATGACATGGAAAGAAAAAGAAGAATAAATCATTCAAAAGAAAAATACACACACAAAAGAAAGGTAATAAAACAAAAAAATATAAGAAAAGAAAGGAAAAGTCAGAAAGAAAAAGAAAACTGATGAATTTTCAAAAAAGTAAATGAAAATTAGTTTGAGTGATTGATTGGTTTTAATGGCATGTAATCCCGTCAAAGGTTATTTTATTCCTAAAGATGTTGGAATCATGTACGTTATATGTTTATATTTACATTTTGTGTGGTTGTTTCTTAAGAGTTTTTCTTTTTTGTTTTTTTTGTTTTTGTTGGGTTTTTTTTTTTTTTTGCATACAATTATTTGATATTACGTATTTTTATCTAATACAAATAATTTACACAGTTGTAGGATTTCAAGTATTCATATCTGATACTAATATTTTATAAACAATGATATGTCTTCAAGTATTCCTATCAAATACTAATAATTTATACACAATTATATGGTCTCAAATATTCCTTTATAATATTAATAATTTATACACAAGTATATGGTTTCAAGTATTCCTATCTAATACCAATAATTTATACACAATTGTATGGTCTAAAATATTCCTATCTAATACTGATAACTTATAAATAATTATATGGTCCGAGTATTCCTGGCTAATACAAATAATTTCCACACTTGTATTGTTTCAAGTATTCCTATCTAATATTAATATTCTATAAACAATTATATTGTTTCAAGCAACTATGTTTATTTAATAATAATCATTTGTTTACAAATATTTGTATTGTTTCCAGTAACTGATAATAATAATAATAATAATAATAATAATAATAATAATAATAATAATAATAATAATAAACCTTAGTAACCAATTATAAATAAGCTTCCCCGAAAGATATTTGACTGAAAGTAAACGTAATAGCGTGAATGTCGCAGTCTAGCATGGTATCCCGAGAATTTAATTTCCTACCACATCTGACTTAGTTTAAACCAGTGGTTCTCAACCTTTTTTAACCCATGAACCACTTTTTCTATTAGTTTGTGTTTGTTGGCCCCCATAGCCATTTTACAGAATAAAAGCTTATTATATTATTTACTAATGAAAAAAATGTTATTATATTTTACGACACTGTCAAATGTAAATTTTTTTTTCTACTTGATTGTCATAAAATTCATAACTTTATAAATATTTCTACTTTTAGTATTTTAATATGGCGTAGATTACTGTAGAAATTTAATTCTCAGTAATAACACTTGTTCTGAAGTAGAATTGCTTTATGAACCACTACAATTTCACCGTAGACCCCCAATTCGGTATTCTTTTAAGTGGGTCCCCAGTAAAGTTACATGGACCCCAGTTGGGCACCACTGGTTTAAACGAACATGTTTTTAACTACTTAGTCATCATCATTATCATCATGACATGCAATTTGCACGGATATCCATGAAAATCTCTCGCCAAACTTTCATTGGCCTAGTCAAAAAGTTAGTCTCGCAGATCCATTATTACTGAATCACGAGTTGGATCCTCGCAGGATGTCCCATTAAAACCCCTACGTAAAAAAGACCTTACGTTGATCTGGCCTGGTAAGGCGTCATAAAAAGTGCACACAGACTCAAAAAAGAAAAATTAATGTCTTCTATTTAAAATATCGAATGTAGAAAAGTTCATGCTGTCACTATTTAATTTGTCTGTTTTTTTTTTAATTATCTTCACGGATATAAATCAACTCTTTGTCATTTTTGCTCAAAAGGCAAGATCCGGTGTATAGTGAATGTGTATCTATATTTACTTTGTCGTTAATTGTTTTATTTTTGTAGTTTCAACCGGACATACATACATCATACAAACAACTGCCCTTTATATATGTATAGATGAGAGTTCGATCCTCACAAGTGTCCCAATATTTTGACCAGACTAAACTGAGCTTAAGAAATAAACCATAAAGTCTTACGTTTTGAAGTTTTTCAAGCCAGCAATTTCTTAAAGTACAAATAAGTTTCGAAGACGTTCAAACATCACCGGTTTTATATGCACATGTACAATACATAGAGACAAAAAAACGTCATATAATGATTGAAAACAAGAAAAATAAACACTACCATAAATAACACATAACATTTGAGTCACAAACTTTAAAGAAACTAATTATAAAAAAAGAAGGAAAATACAATTTTCAAAGAAAAGAAAATCAGATTAAGTAAGTGGCTGATTTAATTGAAAGAACACAAACTAACAATACCGACATTTTAAAAGCAAGGAAAACTTTTAACAAGATAGAATGATATAACAGGTAGAAAAACCTGTGGCACACAACTTAATCTCAATTTAGAACACATTTTAAGAATGAATACACATTAGCATAATAATACTGGTTGGTTGGTTGGTTGATTGGTTGGTTGGTTGGTTTTACAACATATAAACTTTTTTCGGGTCATTTAAGCTGAATTAAATCATTTTTGTATCCGGCTTTGTCATATAGTACCTAAATAAGGAGAATGGAATTGTTTATTATTCCTGTAAATAATGTTTGAAGAAACCTCGGAAGTGAGAAACAACGAGATATTTTTCAAGGAAATCAATAGTGACGTCACAGAAAACTGTCATTGTGACCTTCTTTACTGACCCCTACGCCTGGAATTTTTTTCTTTTTTTTTTACTAGAGTCAGTGTGTTTCCACTACATAAACTGTCTTTCTGCCTCAGGCTCGTAATAACAAACCGATGTTTTGTCCATTTGTAAACATTTTTAACTAACATGCTTCTCCGAGCACATCACACATTCTTCAGTAATTTTCACATGATTTGAACTTCTCAACCACCAAAAATTCGATGACAGTTATATGTTCAAGTCTAGAGTACCCTGTAGGATTTGCCAGTTTGAAAAGCCTTAAAAACAAATATTTTTAGAGATTGAAATTATTTTTGCTGTAAACCAATTCCAAACAATGCAGAGTTTATATTTATGAAGAGAAAAAGATATTTTGCTTTTTGCATGAGATTTTAAGTTATACTTAAATTTAGCCGGATACTACAAAACCCAAGTGAGGCTGGGAATCTACAGCTAATATAGAAATAAAATTTGCGTGCATTCCCATGATAAAAATAAGGCCTTTTATCTTCATTGGGAAAATAAAATAAATACAAACAAGCGTTATGAGTGAATGATTCAAATTGCTGTTGTAAAATTAGGTATTTTAATTGGTTTATAAGATAGGTTCTGAAAATTAATTTTTCCCATGGTATCCATGTTTATAATTAAAACTCAGAGGGGTACAGTATCTACGTTAATTGTCTGATAAAAGACAATAAAAATACGACTCGGTAATATCTGAGTTGGGCCGGAAATACGAAATATGGTAAAATATAGCGTATATTTGGGCAGGAGTCCGGACGAAAAAACGTTAAAATTACTATTCTTTTTACGAACGAATTTTTTTGTTGCTCACTTAGGAAAATGTCAATCTGCTTTTTTCTTCAGTTAATGTCAGATAATATTATTTGTCTTAATTATCTTTTTTAAATGACCATCGATTGTGATTTAGATGTTGTGTTGGTGACGCTTAACATCAAGATACATCTTATTGTCTAATACAGGGATCACCAAACTTTTTTCACGGAGGGCCGGATAATTGAAAGAAAACACTATTAAAGAACGCAACATTAGCAGGAAGTTTTAGTGAGATTTGTGAAACTGAAGTTTGCCTTTCAAGATATCGTCAATGTTTGGTTTGGAATTGCTACATCCAATCAAGAGAATTGCCTTTCAAATGTTTATCAGTCAATTTCGTTCGATGGGTTAATTCCGTAGTTAAGTCCATGAGTATTTAGAAAGCTAAATATGATATTTGAATTTAATTGTATCATAACGTCTAGCGTTCCGTACGTTTTAACAAACAAATTCAAGTACCGTCGGTGGGCCTGATAAAATGCGTTCGTGAGATAGATTCGGCCAGAGGGTCGTAGTTTGGTGACCCTGGTCTAATAGAAGAACTAGCTCAATTTTAATACTGTTCATTATAAGCTTAAGTGCCTCTTGAATCATAGGTTATTCTCTCATAGAGGGGGTTACGGTTTACGTGTATGCCGAAAGGAAAAATTGGGATATTGTCAAAAGTACCTTTAACCTCTGAAAGTGGATGTCATTCCTAAAATGAGGTAACCGAGCAAGTACCCGGTACTATTAGTGTTTTTGTAATCTAACAATTGTAGTTCTTTTAGACAATAACGAAATCAATAAAAAGTTTCTAATTAATTAATATTCAGATATTTTTTAAATAATTTATTATTTGGATAAATCCATTGCAATCAATTAGATTTCTATATGCCATTGTTGAAGAAGCAGTATATCTTTATTAAATTCTAAAATGGTTTGATTAGTTCAGTTAAAAGTTAAAGTTAATCGAAAGAAAATGACATGATGACATGCATTTGAAAAATTTAAATTATTTATATTAAATTATTTTAATTTATTATCTAGATTTATGAATAAATTATTTTATATCTACATCTAGACAATAAATGTTATGCTTAAGTGATAGCTACCATCTACTTATAACAATATCAGAATGTTTCCTTTAAGGCCCCCCCCCCTTTCAATATACATGTCCGGTGCTTAAATTTTGACAGCCTGCTCTACACTGTATTTGCATCGCAAGTCTCCCAAGGAAAACACGAACAATATGTTATTAGAGTATAAATCTATTAGCGGTATAAATGTCATGTTATATGGTAACACGTATGTAAATGCGTGGCAAGCTGGTGACATCTAAAATATCTGAATGTCTACAAATGAATGGACTCGGCGTCAGATTGACTGGAGAAGTTATATATATATATATAATATATATATATATATATATATATATATATATAAAGTTAAACCTAAGTCAGATATAGCTACTAATAGTTTCGCTTAGTAGCTCATCTAGCCAAATTATTAGTAGGTATATCTGACGCATTAGGTTTAATTTTATTATTTGGTCTATTTAGGTATCGATCACTTTTTACATTTTAGCTTTTGACAATCCTAGCGGTTTATATATATATATATATGTATATATATATATATATATTATGTATTTTTTTCTTTTGCCCAAGTGCTATAGTGTTAATCGATTATTTCCGGTTGGTGCTATCCTCTTGGCTTTGATTTTTTTCATTTTTCCCCCAGATGAAGTTTGGTAGTATACTTTTACTAACAAACTATTTGCCGGGTTTTAATAAGATTAGTATATATATATATATATATATATATATATATATATATATATATATATATATTTCAATCGGTTCTGCTCCTAGTGAAAATATAGAGTCGCAAATAACTACAACGTACAATCAGTCATGTTTAGAGAAACCCAGTCAAGTTTACCACTATAATCTCCAAGGTCGCTTAATATGGTGAGAAAATAACATGGATTGGCTGGTGTTTACAAGGTTGTTGAAATTGCCATTGTTTATTGGAGGAAGCAAAATAAGTTTGGTTGAGTACAGACTGTGGCGCCGTCTGGCGAGTGGTATATTTGTTATCGTTGGAAAAATTGGTATCTGCGAACCGAGTTCAGATTCCAGTCTTAGGAAAAGCATGCACCAATATCTTTTTCTTCCGGCTAAGAGTAAAATAAAAGGGTAGAGTCGTCTATGGAGACTTTGTAAGCAACCAGTCAAGAAGAAGAAGAAGAAGAAGAAGAAGAAGAAGAAGAAGAAGAAGAAGAAGAAGAAGAAGAATGAGAATGTCAATACTCAGGAGAGAAGACAGAGAAGAAAAAGAAAACAATAGAAGAAGAAGAAGAAGAAGAAGAAGAAGAAGAAGAAGAAGTGTTTGCTTGTTTTGTTTTACGGCATATCAAGCCTTATCGGGTCATTTAATGCCAAATTAAGTCATTTTGATATTCGGTTTTACATGTACATAAATACGCAACTTTTAAGCAATAGAGACTTGAAATAGCTTGTCATTCACTATCAAGCAATACACCCTGAAAGTACCCCTGACTACGTCATTACTAAACTGCAACCGGTCGCTAGACTCCAGTTCTGGTTCTATGTGGAGTGTGAAGTACATTTTTGTTGCTATTACTCCCAGGTCCACTTTGACCCGGTGTGGTTAATTTATTTTGGGTTTTTTATGGTATATTCCCCCTTTTTAGGTCATTTAATGCCGAATCAAGTTGTCTTGATATTCTGTTTCTTAGAGTACCTGCTTGAATGATCACCCATTTAATTATTGAATAGGATGATCGTTGCTTAAGTTCGAGGATCTTGCGGGAACCGGTGCTTTCAACAGGACTTGACTGTAAACAAGAAGAACAAGAACAAGAAAAAAAAGAAGATGATTGGCTATTTGGTTGTTTTGTTTTACGGAACCTCAACCTTTTTCGGGAAATTTAATGCCGAATCAAGTCATTTTGATATTCGTTTCTTTTACAGTACAGACTGTTGCTTAAATAATCACCCAATTAGGTTTTGAAATGGCTCATCTCTGCTTAACTTCGGTGAACGAGTGGGAACCGGTGTTTCAACGTGACTTGACCATAAAGAAGAAGAAGAAGAAGAAGAAGAAGAAGAAGAAGAAGAAGAAGAAGAAGAAGAAGAAGAAGAAGAAGAAGAAGAGTTTCAAATTCAAAACAACGAGCTGGAGTCCCTAAAGTATTCTGACATTTGCTTCAACTCCTTTCTAGCAATTCCTGTCAAATTACAGGTTCCCATGTTGTATTGACCGTTAACCTTCATTTGGACAATATTTGTAGCTTGCACAGATGGGGACTTGCATGGGCAATTGAATGTCTTCCATATAACTTTGCCCAGATCTTCGTCTAGATTCAGACACAGATAAATAATCGCAAGAAATTAACTGATGCCTTTAGGATATGCGATTATAGCTAAAAACACTTAATTTGTTTTGCTTTTTATACTTCAAAATTTCTCACTGCTTTTTTTTCTTTTTTTTTTTTTTTTGTCTTATGAAAACATGGGTATCTCAAATCAGATGATTTTAGCTCGATAACAACAACAAACTTCAAATAAAGTATCGGTCATAAATAATTACATTCTTCACATTATATCAAATAAAAAGTTTCTTCTCAGCAAATGATACCAGGATTATTATTATTATTGTTGTTGTTGTTGTTGTTGTTGTTGTTTTACGCATAGCAACTATTTCGGGTCATTTAATGGCGAATTTAATCATTTTAATATTCGGTTTCAAACAGTATCTATTGTTGCCTAACACATTACTCAATAAGTTCCGGGACTAACTAATAAAACAACAACTTTTAGGCAAAATTTGACATTAACATAGTCTCCTTCTAGGGTGATATACTGATTCCAATACTCTTCTAACAATTCGAAGCCTTTTTTGTTGAACGATTTGTCTTTGGCCTCAAAATACGCCCCAATTTCCGATTTCACTTCTTCATTGGAGCTAAATCGCTTTCCCTGGAGCATTCTTTTGAGATCTGCAAACAGCCAGTAGTCTTTGGGGGTCAGATCTGGAGAATAGGGTGATTGCGGAAGCAATTCGGAGTGCAATTCATGTAGTTTTGCCATTGTTGCGATCGACTTGTGACACGGTGCATTGTCTTGGTAAAAGAGCACTTTTTTCTTCTTCATTTGTTGTCGTTTTTTGCGACTTCTTCCTTCAAACGCACCAATAATGCTATATAATATTTGCTATTGATGTTGGTGGATTCATGTTTCATCCCATGTCACATATTTACGCAAAATAACCTTTTTGTTGCGTTGAAATAGTTACAAACAATGCTCTGAATCGTCGACGTGTTGTTTTTGATTGACTGTGAGCAAACGCGGCACCTACTTTAAACACAGCTTTCTCATTGACAAATTTTCATGCCAAATGGTGAATAGACTCCCTTCTGATACCTTCAACTCCTCTGCTATTTCACGCAACTTCAATTTACGATCAGCCAAAACAAGTTTGTTGAGTTTTTGGTGTTTTCCTGGACAACTACCGTATTTGGGCGACCTGAGCGTTCAGCATCATTTGTGTCTGTACGACCGCGTTTAAAGTCAGCATATCACTCTTAACCGTTGTTTCCGACGGAGCAGGGTCCGAATAACACTTATCAAGCCATTGCTTTGCTTGAACAGTATTTTCCCATCAGAAAGCAATGCTTTATTAACACTCAAAATTCAGATTTTTTGTTTTGGAAATTTGCAACAGTAGCTTCACTTAAATAACTGTAATTTGTAAACTAATAATCTGATTGGGCTCAGACTTTGATACGTGTCATTTGAAGGTTAGTACTTTATAAAGATCGTATGGATTTTTATTAGTGGCGCCATCCATATGTCAGTCCCGGGACTTATTGAGTGTTGTGTTAGCTTCACTTAAATAACTGTTATTTGTAAACTAATTATCCGATTGGGCTCAAATTTTGACACGTGCCATTTGAAGGTTAGTACTTCATGAAAACTTATATGGACTTTTATTAGTGGTGCCATCTATTTGTCAGGTCTGGGACTTATTGAGTGATGTGTTAAATGGTCATCCATCAAAGTATCGAACAGACTTATTGCTACTTAACTTCTGTGATCTAGCGGGAACTAGTGTTTTCAACGTGACTTGACTGTAAGCCCCATAATGGTGGGGTAATAAAAAGAAAAGTACGGACGTTTTCCATGGCATTAAACCATACTTTTGGAATTACCTTCATATAATTATCAGTATTGATGTATATATTTGCCAACTCCTCTGCCGTGGGTAAAATACGACATAAGGCCAATTTTAAAAAGGAATATTGTTAGTTTAGATTCAGAGTTTTCCTTCTTCTAGACTGGTTTCCTTGCCAAGTCTGTACTACTGTAAAATAATAATACTGTTCAGTGTATGACGTCAACAGTGAGTTGACGTGACACATGCGTGGAAAGAGTGTGTGGAACTTAAAAGATTTTAGAAATGGAAAAAACAGAATGAGACGTGGAAGTGATACATGTTAATAACTGGGCTTGGATTCTGATTGGACAGAATGAGGCTAGAACGAAAGTGAGAGTAAGAGAGATAGTGAGAAAGTGGAGTCTTGCCTTGGTGTTTAAAGGAAACAGACACAGGATGAGGTTTGTCCTCTGAGGCCATTTCCCGATAGCTAACTTGGGACTGGAAACTTTTGTTCGTATTTTGCACTGCACAATCTCAGCAAGTCTTTTATAGTTTTGTAAAATAGATCTTCCTTTTAACATTAGGCCTTCTTTGATGTGTACGTTTATCTAAAAGACTATAAAAGAACTCTAAAGAAAAGCAACGTCTTCTTGTGTTCGTTACTAAAAAAAATAAACAACGGACACAAGGACAGAAAGAACTCAAGATCCTAAATAGTTGCAGACCAATAAAAGAACACAGAGAAGCCAGCTAGCCCAACAGACCCAGCTATTCAAATCTAGAATAGATGAGACCACCGTTCTAGATCAGCAGATAAGTAAAACAACAAAAGAAATAGATAAGTATATTAATGAATGCATATCTTCCGCAACATTACGCTACTATTTACCTATAGCTTGGAAGAGAAAATATGCATTCAAGCTTTTTACGAAGGACATTGATGCGATCATGGTGTTGCGCCAGGGGGCTAGTCATGTCTGAAGCCACCCTGGCGCAACACCATGAAGCCAAGAGATCCAGAAGAAAGCGGCGGTAACAAAGCACCGGCACATCAACATCTTCAGGGACAACCTTCACATGCGACATCTGTGGTCGAGAATGCTTTTCGAACATTGGACTTCACAGTCCCAGGAGGCGTTGTAACTTCAACAAGAACTATATAGTCTTCCGAGATTGCAATACTAATGATATCGCGATCTGAAACGCAAACCCGCCCAGAATTTGAACTAGAGTCGCCGATCCCATTTGCTACGCCGATAACCGTTACACCGGTCTCACCTCCATGTTTCTGTGACTGTATCGGTAAAACCTTGCTAAAATATATATTATTATTTTGAGCCAGTATTTTGTCCCTCATCTTTGTTTCTAAGCAACATTGGATACCTTTTATAGTATTTTAAATAAGCGTACATATCAAATATCAAAGAGTCTTTTAGAGTTTTGAAAAATAGACTTACCTTTTAACATTAGGTATTAATATTAAAAGGTAAGTCTATTTTTTCAAAACTCTAAAAGACTCGCAGAGATTGTGCAGTGCAAAATACTGAATGAATAAGAACAAAAGTTAAATGAAGACTTCAACAATCAATTGAAAGTTCCATTTTTCTACAATATGAACCAGTTCATTTATTATGAACTGTAAGATAACATTGAAAATTATTCTTTACAATTTTATAATCAGCACAACGCTGGGATTATTTTCAGTCGAAAATAATTGAATCTTTTATAAAGAAAATAACCCAATCTTACATCATGGCATCTATTATATGAGAAGCTCTTCTATCAATGTTGAATTTACGTTGTAAAACATATTCAATAACTCATTGCCACTTTTTCTTACCACTGGGCCAAATAGAAAATACATATTTTATGTTTATCAGAATGAACGTCACGTTTTTAAGTAAATAATGAATGATAAATAATGCATGATAATAATGAATAATACATAATAATAAATAACTATAAATAATTGGTTGAATAAATAATAATAATAATAATAATAATAATAATAATAATAATAATAATAATGGTTAAGAAAGGGAAACCTCAAAAGAGAAACAGAATCACTTATAATTGCTGCTCAAAATAATGCCATAAGGACAAACTACATCAAAGCGAAGACCCAACAAAATAGTAAATGTAGACTTTACGGGAATAGAGATGAGACTGTAAACCATATACTCTGCGAATGTAGCAAACTAGCACAACGAGAATACAACTTTAGACACGACTGAGTTGGGAAGGTGATCCACTGGGAATTATGCAAAAAATTTAATTTTGACCATGCAAAAAAATGGTATATGCATAAACCAGAATCTGTTCTTGAGAACGAAACGCATAAAATTCTCTGGGAAAATAAGATCACCTTATCCCAGCAAGAAGACCAGACCTAGTGTTGATAAACAAAAAGAAAGAACTTGTCAACTGTGTGTTACAGTGCCAGCAGATCACAGGGTAAAGCTAAAGGAAAATGAAAAGATAGACAAATATCTGGACCTTGTAAGAGAACTAAAAAAGTTATGGAATATGAAAGTGAAGGTGATACCAATTGTAGTTGGTGCACTTGGAACAGTCCCAAAAGGATTAGAAAAGGGTCTGGAATGTTTGGAAATCAGAGGAAGGATTGAAACCATTCAGAACACTGCACTGCTGCAATCAGCCAGAATACTCAGATAAGTCCTGGAGACCTGAGGAGACTTGCTGTCACTCAGATACCAGTAAAAGACCATCAGCTAATACTGATGTGAAAACTCAAAAGGAGCAAATAATAATAATAATAATTATGATAATGATAATGATAATGATGATGATAAAAATATTAATAAATAATTAACAATAATACATAAGGGATAATACTTTATAATAAATAAATAAATGATGATAATAAATAAATAAATGAATAAATAATAAATAATCTTTAAAAAATAATGTTCCTTATCACTCAACCGAATACAAAAATCATATTTTATTATTATAAGAATAAACGTCACGTTTTACTAACGAAGTCTTTTGGGAATGAAGAGACTAAGAAATACTTTGTGGAGAAAAAATATTCTAAAATATAATTCGTTTTGTTGTTTGTTGTTTTTCTTTATTTTATTTTTTTTTTTTTTAGTTTTTCATAAGTTATTTATTTTGTAATTTCCAATATAAATTAATAAATTTATCTATGTACACCCTACTTCAAATTATTGAAACTACCACTTTAGTTTCCTTTTTTTCATCATGCGGTAAGTTTTAGACCCACTGAAGTGACAGAGTGAAATCGATTTCTGTTTCTACTCAGATTAGGACATTTTCGATAGTGTGCAGTATATATATATATATATATATATATATATATAATTATATATATATATACCAACCCCTCCACACGAGCAAGATACGACACAAGGTCAATTTCTTAAGCGGATTTTAACAGGCTTGAATCCAGAGTTTTCCTTCTCCTAGATCGGTTGCCTAACCAATCTTAAAGACCCACGTCTGGCTTACCATTGCTAGATGGACAGTAGTAGTATTCACACACACACACACACACACATATATATATATATATATATATATATATATATATATATATATATATATATATATATCCCTCAATACGAGCAGGATACGATACAAGGTCAATTTCTTAAGCTGAGTTTAACGCGTTTGAATTCAGAGTTTTCTTTCCTAGTGTTACATACTCATACACATATACCCATGTTGGGTACATACACACGTGTTCTTTTACTGGAGAGAGGGGGAGAGATAGACACAGGTAGATAGAGAGATGCATAACTTACTTCTTTGGCCATTGGTAATCTCTAGTCGTTTCTATTCTTTCTCTATGACTTTTATTTCTCTGTTCTTGCTGGTTGGTCGTCCTTGATTCATCTCTTCTTCTAGGTCAGTCTTGTTGCCAAGACATTCATCAACCACAAAACCATATTATTTATTTAAACTTTTATTTACTTAACTAAACATCTTCCTCTAACTAAGCACAGCGCGCGTGTGCAAGTGAGCCCCAGCTAAGGCAGATATGCCTTCTCTGCCTGGCGTCCAAGCTGGAACTAAGACCCAACCTTTCCATGGAAAGTACCGCCCGTGACATGAAAAGGTCCATCTCTTCAGAAATACAGGGGATTGACAATAATCTTATGCAACCTCATAGATTATGCAACACTGGACCGGTTGTCTAACCAAGGTTTAAACAGCCCAGTATAACCGACAATTTACTCAGAGCTTGAGGAAGTATTTTTGAATTCATACTTTACCCAAGGCTACTAGCGCCATCCAGGATTTTAGGACTGAGCCTATTTTAGTAGTGACTACCCCAAGCGGATTTAACAGGTTTGAATTCAGAGTTTCCCTTCTCCTATATCGGTTGCCTAACCAGGGTTAAAGAGCCCAGTCAACCCTACTGTTTACCCACAGTTGGAGGGAGTAGTTGGATGCATAACCTTTCCTAATGGTATTACCGCTACGTGTAGTTTTTTATTTCTTTTTATTTATATGGGAGTCCAAGATATCTTACTTTTATTCATGTGGAGGTCTTTGAGATAGACCCTGTAAAGAAAGGGGGCACCGGCTCCGAAAAAGTTTGAAAACCACTGACTTATATAATTAAATAACAACTAAAGATTTTTTTCAAAACAAATGACTTTTTTTCAATGCTAACAAATTTAATTCTTTAAATATACATTTTAGAAATAAACGCACACGGCTACAAATGTTTGTGTTTTTACAAAACTCTTAAAATATTCACTCTCTCTAATTACAACAAAAAATTGAAAAATAAAGTTTAATTGTACATTTGTTTACATTTGGAAGGGTCAGTTGCATTCTCATTAAATAGATTAAAATTATATTCAAATCGCCAATACATTAATCAGACCCTGTGTTCATTTAAACTTCACGTGTTTTTTCTTGTGAGATTAATTCCCACAAGTTGAAGATCGTCAATTGAAGTTTAATACAAAGTTCGTTTTATTTTAAATCGCCAGTGTTTGGCAATAAACAAATTCCCCAAACAACACGGTGCTAATATCAAAGTTCATGACATTGTCTCAATTTAAAAGCGGTAGATACCGTTTTCTGAATACGTTCATTGCTACGTTGGATAGCACAATCTACGGGCCAGTGTCGAAAGAGAGAAAGGGAGTCTAACATATTATTATTACTAGTACAAAATAAAAACACCCTCCGAGCGATGTAAAAATAGATTTTTTTAAACATATTACCTGAGGGGTGGGAGTAAAAAATTCAATGTCAGCGAGTTTGTACCCTAAGTAAGTAAAATCATCAAATTCATTAAAGGATTAAAAAATAAAACAATTTGAAATGTAAACTTTAAATATGTATTAAAATAAAACAAACTATATATAGATATATAATACCAGTTATGTATTTATTAAAACTTGTTTTAAAAACAATCAGGACTGTCTAATGTTGCATGTTCAAATTTTGAGTGTATTTATTCTATGTTATGACGATTTTGGGTAATCTGATGTAAGCAGTGACAAAAACCGGAAGGGAATCTCCATTATTAATAGAGATTTATGCATAAGCATGGATATGATTATGCATAAATGATTTAAGAAATGTGGACAACCGACCCCTCTATACGTGTAGGATGGGACACATGGTCAATTTTTAAGCTTCAATTTTCAAGGATTGAATTTCTTTCTCATATTCATTCATCTCAGGTTAAGTGTTGCATTGTATTATATATACTCGTTCAACATCGGGTATATAATAGGAGATATATAGAGAGAAAGAGAGACAAAGAGACAGATAGGTAGATTAGAGATGATAATGATACTGTAAGATTCAAAGTTAATAATTGTACAACAGCTCCGACACGTGGTGAGACAAAACATTTAATAGGTGTACATGGTAACGATAAGATACATAAAGTACATAGATATATAAGATACAAATAAGATATAAGAGTAGAGATAAAAGGACTCATTCATACATGGTAAATACAAGATACAATATTTAGGTATAAACGAGATACCCAAATGTACATAAAATATAAATGTTACAGACATGGAACTAAAGGATAGTCCATGCTGTATAAAAGACTTACAGTAATGTAAGAGGGGGCCAAAGCCCCACCGAGAAGAGGGTAGGCATAAGTCTAACCCATGTGCTCGTTCAGAGGCAGTAAGGAAAGAGAGACAGAAGCATTTGAATCAGCCGCTTATATACCAGAGGTCCCCTAGTGGGAACAAACGGCAACACCGCGGGAAGATAACTCTTCCAGCAAAGGGAAGAGAATTCCCCACAATACGATTGATGATCCTACTTGTTACACTTCTGCTTCTACTAGTCCTAACTCGACGGCCATTTTCTCTTGTTGATCTGGTGGGCTTCTCTTAAGGGTTAGTCTTCTGCTTTCTGTTGAGTCTTCTTCATGTTGGGCTGGTAATTGTGTTTAACATTCAATTAACAAACAAGACTTGATTGTTTCTTAATAAAGCTTTATTTTCAGAACCCGACCCATGATAATCTGCCGCGTGTGAGTTGCGAACCCTAAGAGATATCCTCTCTCCTAGGGTGCCGGCTCGCATCTGACCAACTAAACTAATACGCGCTTCCAAGCGGGTAAAGTTTATTACCCGTCAACAACTGTCGGGTAACTTTCCATGGACCCCATCATTCTAAATCTACAGGTATGCACATCATTTATAAGCTGCTCACAAATTATGTAACAATAGCATTCTTATTATTTCTATCTTCATCTTTCTATTAACTTTTTTCTTCTATCCCTGTTATCCTGGCTGAGCTTTCTCAAGGTCGCAAGGATGGGGCATCCAGCGAGAATTGAACTCGCTATTCAGTAATATTAGAACTGCGAGACTAGCTTGCTAACCATTACACCACGATGGGACATACCTTTCTTTACCCAATCCGTTCCTTTGGGTTAGTTAGTCTCGCTGATCCATTATTACTGATTAGTGAGTTTGATCCTTACAACCTTGTGTCACATCCTACCTGTAACGAACGGGTTGAGTAAATACCTACCTTTCCCAAGCGTATTAAACCTATTCGAAATGCAAACAGCCTCGTCGTGGATTTGAACTCATGTCGACGAGTCTACTTCCTCTGGTCATAACCATTAGACCACGCGCCTCCATATTATATACAATGAAAGAAAAAACGATGTTATGCTCTTTTTTGCGATATAATTATGACCAGTATTTTGTGATTCCTTTATCTGAATCTCCCTATGGAAAGTACAGGTTATTTTTTTTATTCTATTTCAATAATTGAGGAGGAAATAAATTCTATAATGTGTTTTATTTTGAAAATCAGCACGAAAATAAACATCACTGATTGTTTAATGAATTTATTTTCACGAGAAATTGACATGAACGCCACATTCGATAAATTCAATATTCCATTTGATTCTATCTTCTTGAGGTAATGAATAAATTTGCATGTAAATCCTCTTGCACAAAAGCCACACATGCACACAGACTTACCAAAGCCATAAAACATAGGGCATTCTGCAAGGACAGAATTCACAATATAAGCGAATTGTCTGTATGACTCACTGTCACTTTACTACTCTTTATATATTATATATAATATATATAATAATATATATATATATATATATATATTATATATATATAATAGATAAATATATAAAGGTTTTACATTTGTCACCGAAATAAATAGATATGTAAAACTTTATATTTTATCTTATTTATATTAATAACAGCTTTATTTTATATTGAGCACTCTACCAATAATACTGCCTTTGGTACGCCATTCCAGCAAAAGCTGAAACAGTGACCATCTCACACTATATATATATATATATATATATATATAATATATATATATTCATCATACAACGGATAATAAATGCAACGTGCGATACACTGCCCTCATCAGCCGCTAACTACATGTGATAACACAGTTTTGGCGGCTAAAAGCGGGACTGCCACACCTAGTGCCGCCAAGCAGCCTTTTGGGCACCGGAGGGTATTTAAAAAAGTATATATATAAAATAAGATAAATAGATGAATAAGTAAATGATGTCCGTTCATCTTAGCAGTTGAACGGGGGTCATTTACTTATTCATCTATTTTATATATACATATATATATTTACCAACCCCACCGCACGAACAGGATGTGACACAAGGTCAATTTCTAAAGCGGAGTTCAACAGGTTTGAAGTTAGAGTTTTCCTTCTTCTATACCTGTTGCTTAACCAAGGTTAAAGAGCCCAGTCTGGCCTACTATTTATCCATAGCTGGAGGGAGAGTAGGATTCATACATTTCCCAAGGGTATTAGCGCTAAGTGAAATGCATTTACCACGCCCAGGATTTGAACTCGGCGACGAGTCCATTTCCCATTGCTTTAACCATTACACCACGCGCTTCCCTATCTATCTATATATCTATCTCTCTCTCTCTCTCTCTATATATATATATATATATATATAATATATATATATATATATATATATATTGAGACTTAGGCGAGAAACTGGCACTTACTAAGTACCATTGACCTGAGAATTGTATTTTATGCTAATCCTACAACACCACCACCAGAACATTTCCTAAATATGACATAGGAAAGACGTCCTTCCCACTGGATCGGATGGATAAGATAATAAAATTTGATGTTTATACACCACCATGTGTCTTTTAAAACCACAAGACGACTTAAAAACTTTGTTACAGGCACATTGTTTTATTCCTGGTGGGTGCATGAATTGTCCCTGATGAGATTTTCTATGATTGACATATCTGACCTTAGAAAGCAGAATCCGATCACATTTTGACATTTCCAGCCCTCCATGTGTTGTCACCAATATGACAGGTATTTCATACGTATATACATACATACATACATACATTGAGGTGTCCGTGACATAACGGACATAGAAAATATAATCGGCAAGCCAATTTCATATCCTGGAACAGGCTGTCTGCGTTTCACTTGGAAATGCTAATCCCCTTAGAAAAGGCATGAAACCATCTCTTCTACCACAAATTTTGGTAAATAATAGGGCAGACTGGACTCTTTCTTTTAAATAACAAAGTGAAAGGGAATTTTTATATCTGAATTTCTTGAAACAGATCCCATAGTGTATTGGCCGAGAAGAACATACCTATTTCGTTGTTCAATCTATATTCACTATCTGCTTGGAGTTGAGATACCAGGTGGAGTTTGACAATAATTTGATACATGCTAGTTTGCGGCTCGTATATCACTTGACCGAATAGTTCAATCCATGGTAGGTAACTACTGATAGTTGGTAGCTTCGTGGTAGTTGGTGCGCTGACACGTTGTTCATTGCTTCACTGTATGAGTAATTTGGAAAGCATGATCGGGCAACGAATTCTGATTGGGGAACATGATTTATGAGCCCGAACTTGGCCATGACACCGCGAGAGCAACCAAAATCATTTGTTTTACAAAAAGTGATAACGCAGTTGATACTAGTATTATCTGCATTATTCGGACTATTGTCCCCCATCTTCATTGTTATTTGTACAACGTTTCGGCCGATATGCCCTCCGGCCTTCTTCAGGTATTTCTTGTCGGACTCGGGAACCTTCTCTGGAACCTTCTCGGGCTCGGGAACTTTCTTTTCGAACTCGAGAACTTTCTTGTCGTAATCGGGAGCCATCACGGAACTTTTAACCTAATCTTTTATTTCTACTTCCGTGATGACTCCCGATTACGACAAGAAAGTTCCCGAGTTCGAAAAGAAAGTTCCTGAGTTCGAAAAGAGGTTCCCGAGTTAGAAAAGAAGGTCCCCGAGTCCGAGAAGGTTCCCGAGTCCGACAAGAAATACCTGAAGAAGGCCGGAGGGCATATCGACCGAAATGTTGTACAAATAACAATGAAGATGGGGACAATAGTCCGAATAATGCAGATAATACTAACTATCAAGCCTCATCTCAGACATTCAGAGAAACAGTTGATACTAGTTATTCAATTATCTTTCGGGTATTGTACAAAAGAGTAGAAGACTTTCGTTTTGAAAACTAAAATATATTACGATTATTGATTATTTTGGAGACTTTTGAAAGTTGTCATTTACAAAGTTAACCATGACACCACCCGGGGCGCCCAGACTTTGTTGGACTTTTTTTTAATCAAAAAGTCTTGGATGTTAAACGAGAAAATAACTATTTACATAACCTGTGTACTTGTGTAAAATTATATACAAAATTCAGCCTCTTCATGTATGTTGGTAAATTGAAATTCAACCTCATGTATGTTGTAAGGCTTAAATTCAATCGCATGTATGTAGTAAGGCTTAAATCTAACATAATGTATGTTGTAAGGCTTAAACTCAATCTCGTCTATGTTGTAAGGCTTAAATTCAATTTCATGTATGTTGTAAGGCTTTAGTCGGATTTCATGCATGTAGTAAGGCTTAAATTCAATCTCATGTATGTTGTAAGGATTAAATCCAACCCCATATATGTTGTATGGCTTAAATCCAAACTCATGCATGTTGTAAGGATTCAATTCAATTCACATGTATGTTGTAAGGCGTAGATTCAATCTCATGTATCTTGTAAGGCTTAGATTTAATCGCATGTATGTTGTAAAGCTTAAATTCAATCTCATGCCGATCTCATGTATGTTGTAAGGGTTAGATTCAATCTCATATATGTTGTAAGGCTTTTAATTTAATATCATGTATGTGGTAACGCTTAAATGCAACCTCATGTATGTTGTAAGGCTTTAATTGAATCTCATTCATGTAGTAACACTTAAATCCAACCTCATGTATGTTGTAAGGTTTAAATTTAATATCAAGTATGTTGAAAGGCTTAAAATGAATCTCATGTATATTGTAAGGCTTAAATCCAACCTCATGTATGTTGAAAGGCTTAATTCAATCTCATGTATGTTGTAGGGCTTAAATTCAACCTCATGTATGTTGTAAGGATTAAATTCAATCTTATGTATGTTGTAAGGCTTTAATTGAATCTCATGCATATAGTAAGGCTTAGATTCAATCTTATGTATGTTGTAAGGATTAAATCCAACCTCATATATGTTGTAAGATTAAATTCAATCTCATTTGTAAAGTTATAATTCAACAACTATATTTATGTATTTATTCAACCCCTAAATCATGAGCGGGTGTGGTGAAAATTCTATTTTTAATGTGGTGAAAATTCTATTTTTAAGTGAGATGTTTAAGATTTTTCCTTCTAGGTTGTTTTCTTTACCAGTGCAAAAGAATCTAGTTTAGCCCAATTTTCATCCAAAGCTGGAGGGAGACGAAATGGATCATGCCTTTTTCCAAGGACTTTTGGACGAAGTAAAACGCTAATAATCTCATCCAGGATTTGAACTCAGTTCACCGATTCCGTTTCCTACGGTCGTAAGCTTTACGTTAAAAACAATTCCTCATGTGGTAAATTTAACATTCACCTTTACATAAGTATGTTAAAGTTAAAATTCAAACGAGGGGCAATCCTTGGTTTCTAAAATTAATGTCTATAGATTAAGGATTTGGTTTCCGTGTTTAATCAACCTTCGTGGGTTATTTAACGCAAAAGTGAACGTAATATTTGAAGTGGAGTTCGAACTCGCTTGCAACGACGGTCGTCGTTCAGCAGGTTAGTTACTACATCACTACAACATCCATAGATTAATGATTTCAGGACCATAAATCATATACAATAAATCGACGTATATATATATATATATATATATATATATATATATATATATATATAGTTAATTCCTTGCTAGTATTGGAGAAATGATAATAAAGTGCTCAATTACTTCTGTAAGAGCTGTATTTATTTATTTAATATTTACAATACATTTTAAATGTTGCAAATATTAAATGAATAAATACATATATATATATATATATATATATATATATATATATATATATTATATATATATTCACAATTTCCTGGTAGAACACTGTAGGGGAGACAGTTGAACTTTTACCGTTTAGCGTAAGGTATTTACTCGTCTGTTCTGGTGATTGTAAAATATATATCCTGTAAGTATGTATCAATTAATTGTTCGCATCTAACTGACAGTCCCTGACAGCCGTGAGGGTAAGGAGCTTGACAAACAAAAATTATGTCGGGCTTCGCTCCGGGCTAGAGGTAGCTGTTAAAAAAGTCGAGCCGCACTAATGAGATCTAAACGTCAAAACGTGTCTGTGTATGACTGATATATATATATATATATATATATATATATATATATATATATATATATATATATACTATAGTGTGGGATGATCACTGTTTCAGCTTTTGCTGGAATGGCGTACCAAAGTCAGTATTATTGGTAGAGTGCTCAATATAAAATAGAGCTGTTATATAATATAATAAAATAAATATATAAAGGTTTTAAATATCTATTTATTAGGTGACAAAGGAACATTCACGACCATATTGGTTTCATGCGAGGCAATCATCAGGTGAAGATGTTTCAAATACCTTTGAAACATCTTCACCTGATGATTGCCTCGCAATATGGTCGTGAACGTTCCTTTGTCACCTAATAAATAGATATGTAAAACTTTATATATTATTATATTATATTATATTATATATTATATATATATATATATATATATATATAGAGAGAGAGAGAGAGAGAGAGAGAGAGAGAGAGAGAGCTTTTACGCATTCACCATGTATATATATAAAAAAAAGAACAATGAAAGCGAATTTAACCAGAAGATGGTTTTCACTGAACTAATGGACTCGTCACGTTTAATATTACATTTTTTGACATTTTTTTTATATTTGTGATTTGTCAAACACTTTGAAAACTTTCTTGAAAAAACTTTCTGAAAACAATTTATTTTATAAGAAGTTTTCTCCTGGTGATCATCTATGGTCGAAACTAGTTGAGAACAATTCAAAAATAAATAATATAAAATAAATATTCCTGTTTGTTTTTGGGTGGATTTGTTTTAGTTTTTTAGTTTTTTTATTTGAATTGACAATATGGCAGTAACTTTCGTCCAACCTGTATTTCGAAATTAACAAAAGATTTATCAATGATCAGCCCATAAATAGCTGTAGGAGCCTGTCGTTTTGACCACTAAAATATATTGCCAGTATTGATTACTTAAAGACTTTATTGGGAGTTTTGTGAATTGAAAGGCTCGAATGTCAATAGAGCAAATAACTGTTCAACTTATGTAAGGCATTTTGTCATTTACTGTTTGATTTAGAATTTCTAAAGTTGGTGACGTTGAATGAATTAAAAGCAGAAGCTTAAATATAGAAGAATCTATTTCGGCCCACGTGTCAATTACTATTGATATATAATGCTAATGTTTGTCTGGTTCCTGACATACAAAAAAAAAAAAAATAAGAATAAAAAGGCATCGACAGTGTACAAGATATTTTGGCCTTTTTGCCGGCTATTGTTGATGTATAGACCAGAAACTGTTAAGAACTAAAATACTTATGAAGTTATTTGTTATGTGCAGTCGTTCTGGCACTGAAATCTAATGCAACGCAATAGACTTGTAATTCATCAAAATGCCCTGCCACTTCTCGCTAAATACAACTGTACTTATTTATTTATACCTTTCCATAACAATGCTAAGTTGCTATCTATTTTAGTATAGATAAATGCATTAAGGTCAAAAATAAAGATGTACACATTAGTGTGTGTGTTAGTGTGCGCGTGTGTGAGTATATATATATATATATATATATATGTGTGTGTGTGTGTGTGTGTGTGTGTGTGTGTGTGTGTTTCTGTGTGTTAACATATATATATATATACAATACAGGGTGTCCTAAACGTCGCTGGTCCATTTAGAAAAAGACAATCATTTTAGTTAGTAAACATCACTTTCATTTTATTAAATATTATAAAAACAACAAAAGAGAGTTCATATGTATGTACACATTAATGTGTGTTAATGTTTGTGTGAAAGAGAGTTCATATATATATATATATATATATGTGTTGTGTGTGTGTGTGTGTGTGTTGTGTGTGTGTGTGTGTGCGTGTGTGTTAACATATATATATACATACAATACAGGGTGTCCTAAACGTCGTTAGGCCAATTAGAAAAAGACAATCCTTTTAGTTAGTAAACAATCACTTTCATTTTATTAACTATAATAAAAACAACAAAAACAACAAAATATATGTGTTAGTGTGTTTGTGTATGAGAGAGAGGGAGAGTTCATATATATGTAATATATGTGTGTGGGTTAGCGTGTGTGTGAGAGGTCATATATATATATATATATATATGTGTGTGTGTGTGTATGTGTGAGTGTGTGTGTGTGTGTGTGTGTGTGTTAATATATATATATATATACATATAAACAGGTTGTCCTAAACGTCGCTGGTTCATTTAGAAAAACAATACTAATTTCATTTTATTAACTATTATGATAAATAACAAAAACAACAATATATATATATATGTGTGTTCATATATATATATATATATATATATATATATATATATATAATATTATACAAGATCCAATCAAGGAAGGTGAGTAATATTTTTGGTCTTAAATTTTGAATTTTAGATATATTCTACTTTTTTCAAGTTTATTTTTCTATGCTTTGTAAAATAAACAGTTCATGTGTGTGTGTGTGTGTGAGAGAGAGAGAGAGAGAGAGAGAGAGAGAGAGAGCTTTGGGGATTAGCCTTTTCAGTTATTTCCAGATGGACCGAATGACTCAATTGACAAATGTTTCATTCTGGTCAGAAGAAAACCTCTAAAAACGATAATTTCTCAAAAGATCGACTTATACACGAGTACACACGGTACACACATTAAATAAAAAATTTAAAAAATGACTACTAGAAAAATAGTTATGAAGGATATTCTCTCTTCACTTGAATGAAACAGAAAATTCTCATGTAAATATAACAGAGGTTCTAAATGTCATAAATTAAATAAAAGTAAAATTCATTTTTTTTCCTATCTCATAGATAGGAAAAAGTCTTTCTTTGTTACTTCTTAATGTAGACAGAACTCTATAATCTTTCCTTAAACAGAAAGTTTAGGAAGCTGCTTAGTTTAAACAGGCTTCTTTCAGCTTGGAGACGATCAGAGAGGCTTAGCAGCGGCACTATTGCAGCTTTACTTAATCTTTTCTTTCGCTTTCTCCGTCTCAAGCTTCTTAAGTGTGATCGTTTGAACTAAACAGGGCCGACACAATGCAGATCTTCTCGGTCAAAATCCAACAGTCGAGTAACTCATCCTTCAACATTTAAAAGCAATGATGTACTAGAATGACAGTCGGATTTCCAGTGCATCAATAAACAAAATAGTTTTGGCGGTGAGGGAATCAAGTTCGCTTTACCTGCACACACACACCCCTCCCCAATGAATTAGACTGGATCTTTAACGTCATTATAAAATATCAATTCATCATCATCGTCAAGAAGTCGAGCTGACAGTACGGATTCCCTTGAACGTGCTTTTCTTCTTTCCCCCATCTCTCTCTCTCTCTCTCTCTCTCTCTCTCTCTCTCTCTCTCTCTCTCTCTCGTCTCTTCCCAGACACTCTGTTTCTCTCATACTATCTCTATCTCTTCACACTCTCTCTCCCTCACCCTCTCTCCCACACACACACTCTATCCCTCCCACATGCACACACACTCACACACACACTCTCTCTCTCTCTCTCTCTCTCTCTCTCTCTCTCTCTCTCTCTCTCTCTCTCTCTCTCTCAATAGCATCCATCGCCTTTGACAGATCCTCTACATGACAGCCAGTGTCCATACAGAGCCGTAGAATAAGTTTTTAATTGGTCGGCCAACACTGATCTCTCTCTCTCTCTCTCTCTCTCTCTCTCTCTCTCTCTCTCTCTCTCTCTCCGTTAATATCATCCATCTTTTTAGCAGGCTAAATATCACGACATTCAGTGTCCCACACTCTGTAGACAGCTCGGATTACCTTGACTCCTCTCCCACCCTCTCTCTCTCTCTTTCTCTCTCTCTCTCTCTCTCTCTATCTATCTATCTATCTCTCTTTTACACACATGCTATCTCTCTCTCTCTTTTTCTTTCTCTCTCCATTCGTCAATACCATCCCTCACCATTGACAGGTTCTTTTTACGACATCAAGTGTCCATACAGAACTGCTGAATCTAAGTTTTAGCTGGCCGGCTAATACTGATGTATCTGTGTGTAGAGTTACACAGTAAAACGTCATTTATGATGGTTTGGTTTGGTTTCTTTGTTTAATGGTATATCAACCTTCTCGGGTTATTAAAGGCCAAAGTCATCCTTATAAAAGAACAATAGTGCACTATTTAGCCTATGGTTGGGGTGATGAGGGGGATTCATACCTTTCTTAAGGGTATTAAAAATTAGATCGCAGAACACATTTCCTACGACAATGAGTTTTACACTACAAACGTCTCAATATAGAAAATATATGTAACATAAAGACGTAAGCGTATACCACTCTACGGTCAATTGGTATTATTTAAACAAGCCAACATGTTAAGCCAGAGAAAATCTGACCAGTACGTTTCAAAATTCATTCCCCTCAAATTCATGAAGAAATGTCCCTTGTGATTAGGGAAAAATTTCCCTCGTAATCAAAGACCATTTTCCCGCGAAATCATGAAATATTTGGTAATTTTCACCTTAGTTGTTAAAATTCCTAGCATAAAATTGTGCGTGCGTATTATCTGAAATGAAATTAATTGTTATTAAGAACACATCTTATGATATTTTGTGTTAAAGGATGCATTTGTATTGTTTTCGAAACGATTCTAAGATTTGTATATTCGCACGGATACTTTCAAAATGGCTACCGTCTTGTTTCAAAGTGAAAGTCAGTTGGCTAAATTCCTAGCATAAAATTATCTGAAAGGAACTTAATTGTTATTAAGAACACATTTTATGATATTTTTGTGTTAAAGCATGCAGCTGTATTGTTTTCGAAAAAGTTTCTAAGATTTGTTTATTTCGCACGGAGACTTTCAAAATAGCTACCGGCTTAGTTCAAAGTTAAAGTCAAGGGAGGTTACTCTAATTACCTTCTTTGCTATGAATTTTGACAACTAAAGGTGAAAATTACCAAAGATTTTCCCGCGAAATCATAGGGAAATTTTCAGCTAAAATCCTGAAAAAAAGTTATAATTCTCAGTGATTTTCTTTCAAGCTCGTTCGAGTGGCTAAAGTATGAATATAAGATATTGTTTCGAGATTTCATCCTATCTGAGTTTTTTTTTTGTTTTGTTTTGTTGTTGTTTATCTGTTGTTTTGGTTTTTTGATTTTTGGTTTTCTTGTGACAGATAATACTTACAAAAAAAAATCGATTCAATAAAAGTCCTGCAATTGACAAGATATTCTTATATACGCTTTATAGATTCACTAATCCATCAAGAACAACTACTTGTTCGGAAAGAACAAGTACAAGTCAGATCAATATGGCAGATCAATATGCTGTTTGTATTGTAAGATATCAGTGAACTCTTTACCCCCACGCAAACACAGATATTCCACGGATACATACATGTTTGGACATATCTATTTCACAGAATATATTACATGTGTATAAATCCATTCATTTATCAATAACTATATA
>CM042143.1:72865823-72873323 GCA_023376005.1 Doryteuthis pealeii
TAAAGAACTCAAACTGCTTAGAGTGCCTACTGTTACCTAAGTAGTCACCCAATTACGCATTGATAAGCTCATGGCTACTTAACTTCGGAGATTTAATGTGAACAGGTGCTTCCGGCCTGACTTGTCTGTGTAACGAAAATCTTCCGTTGTTTGTATGGGGTAGAGATTGGCAAAGGGTTATTTTCCCTTGTCACCAGGGTTTGCCACCAGAGGGCATTGCAAACTGGCTTTTTAAACCCAGCCCCGGGAAAAGTAATCCTCTTTCTCATCTGGGATCTCCAGAGATGCAATAGTTGTGTCTGTACGTTTGGACTCGTGGGGGGTGCCCCCAACTATAAACCTATACGTGTGCCGTTACGCGGCCCCTATTATACTGTCTCGATAGAGGTGTTCAGTTCACCAGCCTTTTGAATATACATGTAACATGTGTGCCTGTTTACACTCCCATGTCTGCATGGAGATTATCCACTAACTCTATGAAGTAAGCGACAACCATTTGATGTAGGACTTACATCTCTTTGTTTAACTCTTGACTCTTCAGGGACTCTTTTTCCTTAGGACTTTCGTCCCAGCTGTTTTGTATTGTATGTTGAATGTTGCTCAGACAATAAAGTCTGTATATTGTTTTGTATCTCTGTGTTGAGGTCCTCCTAACGTATTATAAGAACTGAAGTTACTGAAGTCATAACCAGCTTTAGTCATAACCAGCTTTAATTCTTATAACTGAAATAATATGAATTAATTAAACTATACAAAATATCTTGATGATATCAAGATACATAAAAATGTTTCCGGAGTTTTGTTTTATTGTTGTTCTTTGATATTTTTTGTTTGGTTTTTTTTTTTTTGTCTTTTGGGTTTTTTATTATGTTTTGTATCGTTGCTTTTTTTATTGGGGGGTCTTTTTAGTTTGTTTTTTTTGGTGGGGGTGTTTATTTTCGGGGGGGTTGTTTTTTCATTTTCAAGAAAAAGGCCATGTACTTTTGCGCGCACATAATAGATACGATTTCCTGACCATATTATGCAAGGTTCAACTATACACAATAGCAACACATACACGATTATATACGGGTGTGTGTGTGTGTGTGTGTGTGTGTGTGTGTGTGAGTGTGTGTGTGTGTGTGTGTGTGTGTGTGAGTGTGTGTGTGTGTGTGTGTGTGTGTGTGTGTACGTGTGTGTGTGTGTGTGTGCGTGTGTGTGTGTGTGTGTGTGTGTGTTTGCATTGGCTTGAAGATTAACCTTTTCAGTCCTTTTCGGATGGATCGAATGCTTCATCCGACGAAAACAATTTGTTTCTTCTGGTCATGAAAGGACACTCATTTTCGAACGAGTTCCGTTAAAAATCCATAAAGACGATAATTGCCCGAGAAGCTGGGTGGCATATGTGAACACCTAATTGCTTTGTGTTAGCGTACAGCGAACAACAACAACAACAACGGAGAACGCGAGGGACACACAGACAAGAGAAAAAGAGAAAGAGAGAGAGAGAGAGAGAGAAATCAAAAGCACAGGTGCCTCTTTGATGATATAGGATATAAGGTAGACGAAGCATATGAGATTCCGGCGTCACGTAAGAAAAGGAAAACGTAAGAAAAAAAAACGACGTGCGTGATTCTTCGTTATTCGACTGTACGTTATATTTAGAGATAATCGATGGATTTTTCATCATTTCTAATTCTTTTTTCTCATCTTTCATCTTTTTTTTTTTCCTTTTCTTCTTCCTTGTGTGTTTCCTCTTTTCGCCTCTATTTTCCCGGGGGGGGGGTTCTGCTAATTTTTTAATTTCTTTCTTTCTTTTTCTTCCTTTCTTTTCCTTTTGTGTTTATTTATTTATATCCCTTTAATTTTTCTTTCTTTTCTTCCTTTTCTTTTCCTTTTGTGTTTTTTTTTTTTTCCCTTCTTTTTTCTCATTTTTCTGCTAATTTTCTTATTTATATCCCTTTAATTTTTCTTTCTTTTTCTTCTTTTCTTTTTCCTTTTTTTTTTTTTTTTTCCTTCTTTTTTTCTTTTTTTTTTTGCTAATTTTCTTATTTATTTCCCTTTAATTTTTCTTTCTTTTTCTTCCTTTCTTTTTCCTTTTGTGTTTTTTTTTATTTCCCTTCTTTTTTTCATTTTTTTCTGCTAATTTTCTTATTTATATCCTTTAATTTTTCTTTCTTTTTCTTTCTGATCTTCTTCCTTTTGTGTTTTTTTTTCTTTCCCTTCTTTTTTTCTCATTTTTTCTGCTAATTTCTTATTATATCCCTTTAATTTTTATTTCTTTTTCTTTCTGATCTTCTTCCTTTTGTTTTTTTTTCTTTTCTTTTTTTTTTTTTTCATTTTTTCTGCTAATTTTCTTATTTATTTCCCTTTAATTTTTTCTTTCTTTTTCTTCTTTTCTTTTTCCTTTTGTTTTTTTTTATTTTCCCTTCTTTTTTTTTTTTTTTTTTGTTGCTAATTTTCTTATTTATATCCCTTTAATTTCTTTCTTCTTTTTTTCCTTTTCTTTTTTTCCTTTTTTTTTTTTTTTTTTTTTTGTATTTTCCCTTCTTTTTTTCTTTTTTTTTGCTAATTTTCTTATTTATATCCCTTTAATTTCTTTCTTTCTTTTTCTTCCTTTTCTTTTTCCTTCTTTGTTTTTTTTTTTTTTTGTATTTTCCCTTCTTTTTTTCTTTTTTTTTTGTTGCTAATTTTCTTATTTATATCCCTTTAATTTCTTTCTTTCTTTTCCTTCTTTTTTTTCTTCTTTGTTTTTTTTTTTTTTTTTGTATTTCCCTTCTTTTTTCTTTTTTTTTTTCTAATTTTCTTATTTATATCCTTTTAATTTCTTTCTTTCTTTTCTTCCTTTTCTTTTTCTTCTTTGTTTTTTTTTTTTTTTTTTTTTGTATTTTCCCTTCTTTTTTTTTTTTTTTTTGCTAATTTTCTTATTTATATCCCTTTAATTTTCTTTCTTTTTCTTTCTGATCTTCTTCTTCTTGATTGAGTTTGGTTATGATATGCCACAATTCTGTCTTCTTTGGTGCATGATAACCTCAGACAAGAATAAGGAGAACGGATGTTGAACACCACGCAAGATGTGGTAAATGTTTTTAGCTAATGTGTGCGTATATACGAGGTCTATCCGGAAATTATCTGGCCATTTCATATTAGTAACCTACCTAGGACAATGGAACCTTAGTCCACTTCAAAATATTCCACTTCGGTGGAACTTGAGATATTCAAAATGACTGACTCACAAAAAATAAAAATCTCTTAAGAAACTACTACACAAAAAATGTAAATATGAATGTACAATGATTTCCTGTTAAATGTGGCCCATTGATTATGGGCCACGTTGTATGGTAGTATAGAATTTAAGATGTAAATGGTAATTCTGAGTCATGGAAAATACCCGAAAAATAATAGACAATAATAGACCTTTAGCTGATATAGTTAACTAATTTCTGATTGGTCAGTACAATCATGAGAACAGAAAGTAGAGTTAGATATTCAGATTTAGCTGGGCGACCAAAGGAGACTGGTACAAATATGGCATGTCATTCTGTGAATTATCCCTCCTCTACGCATGTGGTTATAACTTGGGTTTCTAAATAAAGACGTCTAAAAGAATAAACTAAGTCTTGTTTTCGTTAATGAGACCAAGAACCGACACAAAGATGAAGAAACATCTAAGACCAATCCAAATAGAAGATCAGGAGACAGAGAGAAGTCATCCCAGATAGCAACATAGAAGATAAAGAATCCAGCCAGTATATAAGAAAGGTATGGTAAGAAAAGAAGTCTATACAGCAATGCTTCCTATTTACTAGGGCAAGTCAAAATCTTTGTAATATTTTAGTAGACTGTCATAGAGTCTCCAGATCTTAATCATATTATTACACCAAAAGAATTGCCTATTTTCTTTGGCTACTGTGTTACATTACGGTAGAGCATCAGCCTAAGAATCGCAAAGTTCCGGGTTCGATACCGACCCTCGCCAATTCAGCGTATGAGTAGCACAGGGATCTGTGCGGTAAAGTGAGGTGCTGATGGTAGGTGTGGCGCTCCACCTCAGATGCTAAAATATTCTCCTTGGTCTAGCGTTACTGAAAAGGGGATAGACTCCCTCGCTGTCTAGCTGATACCGAGATTAGGCTGCCCCGCCAACGAAAGATTTAAAATAACGGTAATTCTAAATTTACAGTGCTTAACATTTCATTGACCCTGGTGGATGTTCTCTGGCTGGTCGGTTCGGTTCGTGTGAGCGGGGGGAGGTTAACTTGGAGTTTGGTTTGGAAGGAGGCAGATGTGTCTCCAAGATGGCTATTTTATCCGCGCGTGATGGTTAACTTGGAGCTAGATAAAGACATCTGAAAAATATCCAAATCTTTGTATTCGGTGAAACTTGTGTAATTAAATTCTGTTAGTGAAAGCGGCTCTACGTACGTATTGAGCACCTTTCAATATTTATTGTTATTGCAACTTATTCGGTTTCTTAATGAAATGTAGATATATGAAATATCTAAATATTCAGAGGATGTATTTTTATATACGATGATATACCAACGTTACGGGGTTTTGTTAAACCATCTTCTGGATGATTTATAGCAGATGTTAAAAACTTCATCCGAAAAATATTTTCAAATAAAAAAAATTGTTTCGCTTTAATATTTCGTTGCAAAACGTAACAGCATTATGATAGCATTTTGAGTCAACAATGGATACTCAGAAGCCACTCTAGGCCCAAATTTTGTGGGTGGTTGCTGCTAAACTGAATGTTCATAGGTATGCACTAGTAATATAGAAATAGTAATTTGCTGTTTTATTGTTAATAGGATGATATAAATATCTAAGACACTCTAGCAGGGTCTGTTGACACCTGCTGTTGAGGTCATCGGTTTAAAAATCACTGTCTTAGACGGATGCTTAAAGAAACGCTTATGGTCCTTCACTCCGAGTTTTATATCAAAGTTTATTTTACTTACGATATACTTATTCCCTTAAAGCTACCCTGCCCTCGGGCGGGGTATCCAGTGTCTTCGGTCCAGTGTCCAGTGTCTTCGGTCCTGGATCGTGGTTACAATTATCAGCGTTGATCCCAACGGGTTATCCCCCAGGCAATACCTGCCCCCTCGATATAAAGGGACATGGCTGGGTTTATTTCCTAGTGCCTGAGGGGGAATGCCGACGGGATCAACGCATTTTTTGCATCCGCCACCCATAAGTCACGGCTTGTGGGTGGTCCCACTTAATAGGGCCTTGTGCCTAACCCGTACACGTGTGTACGTGGTAAATACCATATACTTAATCCATTTCTCAAACCACCACTCAAACCTCCAAACACAAGTTCTCAAAAAAGACGACTGCATCTTCATATACATTCGGAGATATGCACGCACAGGATTCTGCACAAACAACCAAATATTTAGTAAATGTTCTAGTTGGGCATTCGGTGTGATTTGAGTTAATCACACTAGTAATGTTCCATTACACTCGAATGTTTAACTTCTTAATTAGTACTTTTCAGTTCTATAAAATTTATGGAGGCACGTGGTGTAATGGTTACCGTCGTAGGAAATTGATACGACGAGACGAGTTTAAATCCCGGAAAAGCGCTAATAACCTTGGGAAATGTATGAATCCAAATATTCTTGGTCTAGCTATTGGTAAATAGTAGGGCAAACTAGGCTGTTTAGCCTTGGTTAGGCAACTAGTCTAGGAGAAGGAAAACTGAATTCAACCCTGTTAAACTGAACTTAGGAAATTGAATGTGTGTCGAATACTGCTCCTGCGGAGGGGTTTATATATATATATATATATATATATATATATATATATATATATATATATATATACAATACAGTGGAGTTATATGTCGTCTTTAGATTTGCACATAAAATGAACAAAATTTAATTTAGTCTGATACAGTGTCACAATAGCAAAGCACTCAGTCCGTATCACATGTGTTTGTTTTGTCCGTGTATGAATAATAAAAATTTCTGTTTGAACTTAAAAGCAAGCATTTGTTTCACATATATATATAATTCTAGTGCTTATTTTTATCTGCTAATCACCCTCTCTCTCTCTCTCTCTCTCTCTCTCTTCTCTCTCTCTCTCTCTCTCTCTCTCTCTCTGTTACTCTTAATCCCTTTCTCTCTCTCACTCTCACTCTTACTCTCTCTCTCTCTCTCTTCTCTCTTACTCTTACTCTTTCTCACTCTCACATTCACTTTTTCTTCTCTCTCTCTCTCTCTATCTCTAATACTCTTACTCCTTCTCACTCTCACACTCACATTTCTTACTCTCTCTCTCTCTCTCTCTCTCTCTCTCTCTCTCTCTCTCTCTCTCTCTCTCTCTGCGGAGGTGGTGGTTAACTAGCAATGTCAATATTCAAAATTTAATAGGAAAAAACATGGGCGTCCAACAGTCGGATAAAAAGAAACAAGTCACATATGAGAATGGTGTAATTTTTAATGACAATACGCAAAACAAACGAAGAAAAATTGCAAGTAATTGCAACAATTTAAAGAAAGTTTTATAGACGTAAAATATCACAAGACTAAACAAAGAACTGCATAATAGAGATGTTAGGATATTTGCATACTTTTCTTTTTTTTCTTTTTTCTTTTTTTTCTTTTTTTAATAAGCCATCGGTTGCAACAGAAATTAAAACGAAAACCTAAAGAGACAGTCAAGCGAAGAGATTAAATTAGTAGCAGCGGTCTTTAAACTGAGAAATCTCAGTAGACATTCGAACGATGAGAAAAGGTCGCCAACAGTAAGATCGTACAAGAAACGTCAACAAAATTATTGTCTTCAACAGACAATTGGGAGGTGAATGTTGCAGTGAGGTAGTATGCATAATCAACAACTAGAAGGCCGATAGTTCGAGTTCCACGGAGCTTCTCAATACGGACAACACTCGCTGAAAGCACCGGTTCCCGTTAGATCAGCAAAGTTAAGCAGTGATGAGATTGGGTGACCACTTAAACAACAGCAAGGACTGTAAGCAATCTGAGTCCTTTGTTTATTAAAATGATATGATTCAGCATTACATTACCTGAACGGGTTAATATGCTGCAACCAGCCAAGTAACCACACACACACACACACACACACACACACACACACACACACACCACACACATACACACATATATATATATATATATATATATATATATATATACATATATTTCTTATATTTATTTCCCATATTATGGTCAAAATCACACTGAAATTACCGGTTCCCACTAGATCACTGAAATTAAGCAGCGATGAACCCGTTCAATACTTCATTGGATGACCACTTAAGCAACACCAGGTACTGTAGTCAACTTGAGTCCCTTGTTATCGTCATACGAAATAGCGACTCGAGTTCAAATCCTGGATTGAGGCCGTTTGCATTTCACTTCGCGCTAACTTCTTAAATGGATGAATCTATCCGTTCTCCCCCCAGCTATGGGGCGTACGGTCAAATCATGTTGAATACACCGATTTCGGATAGATCACTGAAATGAGGCAGTGATGAACCTGTTCATA
>CM042143.1:72878323-72888323 GCA_023376005.1 Doryteuthis pealeii
TCAAGAAACATAGAGATAGATAGATAGATAAATAGATAGATAGAGTATGCCGTCTAGTAAAAATATCAAGAAACATAGAGATAGATAGATAGATAGATAGATATCCGTCTAGTAAAAATATCAAGAAACAGAAGATAGATAGATAGATAGATAGAGTATGCGTCTAGTAAAAATATCAAGAAAGATTCATACTGAAGTCAGTTTGAATTTAACCTGCTGAATAAGTAATTTCAGATCGGAAGACTTAAACGCAGACATAAATTGTACACACGAATCTCTTTGTAATATATAAGTTATTTCTTTTATTTATTCAATATAATTTGTAAACGAATCGCTATTTGTAAATATTTTGGTTTGGTTTGGTTTGGTTTTATAAACCAATAGAAATAATTTTCATTAACTCAACGTGTATTAATATATTAATAGAAATATGTTTTATGTAATACTTTTCATTAAATTCATTGGTATTAATAAATTGGTAGAAAAGAATTGTATATTAGGTCTATCATTAACTTCATATGTATCAATAAACTAGTAGAAATAACTTTCATTAATTTGTAAACATATGTATTTAGCCCATATATGGAACCCTAACCGGGTCAGAGTGGACCTGGAAGTAATGGCAATGAAGGATACTCCACACTCATCAGTTCCAGAATTGGGATATCCCTATTAGATGCAGTTTAACATCAAGATCAGTTAATATTGAGTAAAGAGTTATATCCTTACAAGGTACACCAGTAATGCTGGCTTTTTATAACGCTTTAGGGCGCTTCACGTGGCGTAAAGTTTATGAAGCTAGACTAGCAGGCAACTGTTAGTGAATAAAATTCTCAATGACGATGATTTGTTTTGTTTTGTTTTGTTTTACGACATATCAACCTCAGTGGGCCATTTAATGCCAACAAAGTTTTGGAATAAATTCATTCTTAATGGATACTCAATTTTTTTTATAAACACATTTTTCTATTTAACCCATAGATGGCACCCTAACAGTTACTACCACTCCAGGTCAGAGTCAACCTGGAAGCAATGGTGATAAATGGACGCTCTACATTCCCCAGACGTCCAGAACTGGAATTTCGGCAACAGATAGAGCTTAACGTCATTCCCAGGGCATGAAGACCTTCAGCCATCGCCTTCTAGCACTCGCATGATGAAAATGGTTGGGGCTTGCCATAAGGGCAATATGGTTTGGGGCAATCATATATGAGCTAGGGCTTGACCTGACCAGCTGATTAATCGGAGAGACCTCTCCGACTGCCAGTCTAGCCTAAGTAAGGGTCTAAGTGGAGTGTTGCATGTCATGGACTGATAATCCCCAGGATTCCATCCTTAAGCATCACGGGTCGCCACCCACTGCCAAAAAGTGTCCCATTGTTTTTTTACCCCTCTGCAGAGGTGCAGTCGGTGTATTTTAACGCCCCACCGATAGGGTTTTCTCAATGACGAGGATGGAGTCAGCTTATGACTCACTCATCAGATGAAACATTTTTTTTTATTGTTTTTCTGATGCAAAAACAATGGAGTATCCTATTGTCAGTATCAACCGGATTTCGTGAGAGTTTATCCCCTTTTCACTAGTGATAAATTAGGGAGATTGTTTGCGCATCTGAGGTGGCGCGCCACACCTATCATCAGTTCCTAACTACACCACACAGCTCCAAGCTGTGCTGTTCATGTGCTAAGTTGGTGAGTGCTGGTATTGAAACCGGAACTTTGTGTTTCCAAGGCGGATGCTCTACCAACTGATCTGAACTGATATTTTAAAGCGCATTAATCATTTGCGTAAATAATCATAAGTGACGTTCTTCTGTGGACACCTACACATGGACATACCATACCAAAGAAAGCCGACCAACAAAAATGTACATTGATCAACTGTATGTGAATCTCCAACGAGGAGTGGGGAGGACCTGCCAGGAGCGATTGCCGATATGGAGGAACGTTTTGTTAGTAGGAGAGAGAGAGAGAGAGAGAGAGAGAGAGAGAGAGAGAGAGAGAGTCATGGAAATCCGTGCTATAAGCACAGCATGATGATGATGATGATGATGATGCGGGATGCTCCGAGAGTAATGCATCCGACTTGTAATAAAAACAAGGTTTCCATAATATTTCTTCGTTGATTTTGATTTCCTTCAAGGAAATCATAGCCGAAAATCTTTACTTCTGGTTCCTTCAATATCACAGTGCGATTTCTACACGAAAGACGATGTGCTTTATGAATATTACCGCTAAATAAAAATGATTGTTCCTGAATATGTTTTATAATATGAATGAATGTAAACTCGTAAATGTATACAAGCTTTTCAATCTTTGCATCGCATTTCCATCCCCACCCCACCCCAAGTGCAAATAATTTATGACTGTTGCCTCAGGCAAAACTTTTTCCAAATAGCAAAATTTTGAAAACAGAAAATGCGCATTGAAATATTCTATAAAAAAAATGAATATACAAAAATGAAAATGCGATGCGTTTTTCTTTAAATTATGTAGTTTAAAATCCGTTAAGCGAAAAAAAATCATCTGAGATGTAAAAAAAACAGCAAATATATGTATTTAAAAAATGAATGCATCAAATAATGATTATTGGCATTTTTGTGCTTCCATAGAATACTGAAAGTGCTTCTAAATAAAAAAAATCATACGGATGAAGGGATTGAGGGAAAAGGACATCATTGGGGAAGGGATAGATGAAGTTAAGAAACAAATAATAAAAACATTCAGAAAGAGGAAGAGGAATGTAAAAAAGAAATATAAGTTTAAAAATTGAAAAAAAAAAACAATTAATAAGCAAATATCTATAGACAGACAGACAGTTTCTATAAACATATATTACAGATCATTTGAGAAGCGTCGTAAGGGATGTTCCTAGGTTCATCTGGAATTCCGGGTCTTTCAATTGTCAATTGGCAAGTTGGGTCTTACTCGTCGGATCCTTGCTCTGAGTCTCGTTAGAGTTTCGATGTAGGCCTTAGTATTATTTTTTTTTTAAATTTACATGAAATAAAGAAAATGGCATTACTTTTTGTCTCGCCCTCGTATTATGATCCTGCATTCCAATGCGTCAATCATCAGAAAGAAAATTATCCGTCTATGGATTGTAGCGATACATGAGACTCGGAGAAACAGGATTGGTTACACAAGATCATAATTCAATATGTTAGGTTTTAAATCAGCTCTAATACAATAATATCGAGCACTTTTAAACTTTTTCTATTATTTGTTATGAGGATTATATATATATATATATATATATATATATATATATATATATATATATATATCAGTCAGTAGAGCGTTCGGCTAGAAACCACAAGGTTCCTAGTTCGATACCGGACCTCGCCAACTCAGCGCATGAGTAGCACAGGGATATGTGCGGTAAAGTAAGGAGCTGATGTTAGGTGTGGCGCTCCACCTCAGACGCAAAAACAATCTCCTTTGTATAGCGCTAATGGGGATGGACTCCTTCGCTGATTGGCTGATACCGACTTTAGGCCACCCCGACGACTTGACTTTATATATATATATATATATATATATATATATATATATATATATCGTAGCTCAGTGAATTATTAAAGGAGAGCAATCACACTTCAATGTTCACGTGAATTTGAAAGTATACACACACACACACAAATATATAATATATTATATATATATATATATAATATATATATATATATATATATATATCAATTCCGCATAGGAACCACAAGTTTTCGTTTGGTACCAGTCCTCGCCAACTCAGCGCATGATTAGCACAGGGTGAATCTGTGTAGAAATGTGGTGAGTATAAGTGTGCCGCTCCACCTTCGACTCTTTCCCACAAATTCTTTCCCATCTCTAGTGCCAGTGAAAAGAGGATAGATCCGTTATCCGGCTGATGCCGATAATAAACTGCGTCGCCTATTTTACTTATGATTGATTATATATTTGTGTCATACGACTGGAAGTATGTAGTTGTTGCCGGTCTAGTGATTAACATTCAGATTGAAACCGGAAGCCAAAACGGAATAATAAGAAATTCGCTCAGGTGACCATATTCGATGTTGCGTAAAAATTACTACATTCATACTGATGGATTGTTAAACTCTTCCAGTTCGACCAGTTCTCACCGCTGAAACATCTGCATTTTTTAGTAATAACAATTGACCATAGATGGATATTCGCTACTAAATCATATCATACCATATAACGTAAGAAATCATAATTTGCCGGACAAAATGAAAATTCAACAGTTAACTTATATATATATATATATATTTATATATATATATATATATATATATATATATGTGTGTGTGTGTGTGTGTGTGTGTGTGTGTGTGTGTGTATGATTAAAGTTGAGGAAAAACGGATAAATCACAAAACAACTTAATTCAATTGATATTTCGACTCGGTATGTACAGGAAGCTTTGTGTACATACCGAGGGGAATATCAACTGAATGACGTTGTTTTGTGCTTTATCCGTTTTTCCTGAATTTTAATCACGTTTTATCGGATTCTCTCAATCTGGTACTCTCACCACACACACACACACACACACACACACACATATATATATTATATATATATATATATATATATATATATGATAAGTATGTAAACACGCTGTGTTTGGATATGGCTTCTTGCCGACAATTTTTGGGAGAATATGTGCTTAATTGAAGTCGTAGCTAATTAATAATTAATTAAATAGGCGGGAATGCCTATTTAAATGTAAGGCTAAACAAATCGAGAAAAATCAATCTCTGTATGTACATTTCGGCCTATTAGGCCTCATCAGCAGAGCTATAGATAGGAAGACCACCCTGTGCGTTATTCGAAACGGACTTCTTAGATTTTACGATTTTTACGGTATTTTACGATATATATATATATATATATATATATATATAGAGAGAGAGAGAGAGAGAGAGAGAGAGAGAGAGGGTACATAGATAAATCGATAGATAAATAGATAGATAAGTATAGGTAGAGTAGACATGGATTCAACGTTGCCTGGTTACGGACAGTTTCTTTTTTATTGTCTCCCGACCCTACACGGTTATATTTATGATATAGTTTGCCTTTTTAGTCACTTCTATTGTGTTCCGTTTACGGGGACACGAACAGAACCATATATTTAGGAGTAGAAATGCCTTTACTATATCAATTGAGCCTAATCCTATAAGAATGTATTTGATATAAAATGGGTTAACTTGTGTAGATATCGCAGGGAGTAAACGTAAATTGCAATTACCTTCAAACTGATAAAATTTTGAAATAAATTTAGTCTGGAAAGAGTTATATTAATAACGATTTTATGTCTAAGTTGTTTTAGTTGTTTCCGACTTTTTATTTGTCGGTCATTAAACTGGCTGTGAAAAGAAACACCTTCAGCAAATAATTAAAAGAAATAAAGTAAAAGGTATTGTTCAGCTTTTAACCACAACATCTCTTATTTATTATAATGGGGATTGTGTGTTTGTCTGTCTGTAACCGAAACTAATCACTATTCAAGTCACGATTCCCTTAGTTATTGACGTCACATTTACCATGAATTTATTTTTTTAAACCTCAATTATTGATAAATTGTTATAGCTTATTATACTGTTGACCCTATCTACGTACTATAAATGTAATTTATTTATATATACAACAGAATAGCGGTTTACAGTGTGAACGGGAAGGCTAATTTGCATATTGATATTTAAAATTTGATTTTATAAATATATACTTAGTATTATTGATTTCTAATTGTTTGGTTTTCTCTTAACAATCTGAGCAAGATCTCGGGGATAATTTAAAAGAAATCCATAAACAGACGAAAGAACTGTAATTTTATTAAATACTTCATAATCTAACTAAATAGATAAATTTGGAAAATGAAAACGAGTGAAGAAAATGATGGAAGAGTTAATCTAAAGCTGTTCTATTTTTCGATTATACCCCTCGGTTTATCATTTTCTAAATAGTTTCTAATTTATACAATATTTTACTACATCAAAACCTAAATACTTGCACCCGAAGGGTGCATATATTTGCTAGTTATAATAGAGATTGTGTGTTTTTCTGTCTGTAACCGAAACTATGTCAGTACCCAAGTCACAATCACCTTTGTTATTTACATCATATTTTGCATGATTTTTATTTTCATTTAAACCTCAATTATTTATAAAATTGTTTTACATTATTAATATCGTTGACCATATCTACATACCAGATATTTACCACGTACCCCACGTGTACGGGTTAGGCACAAGGCCCTATTGATGTGGGACCACCCATGAACTGAAGCTCATGGGTGGCGGGTGAAAAAAATGCGTTGATCCCGTTGGCATTCCCCCCTCAATATGGCGCCCCAGGCCCTGGGCAATAAACCCAGCCCTGCAAGGGGGCAGATATTGCCTGGAGGGGATAGCCCCCTGGGATCAACGCTGTTAATTGTAGCCACGGTCCAGGGCCAAAGCCACTGACCCCGCCCCGAGAGGCGGGTCTACATACTAGTATTTACCACGTACCTCACTTGTACAGGTCAGGTACAAGGCACTATTAACGTGACACCAACCACAACCCGAAGCTCATAGATGGCAGGTGAAAATTGCGTTGAATCCTCGGCATTCCCACTCAAATGGGGCGCTTCAGCCACTGGACAATAATCCCAGCCCTACCCCTTTAAAACGACGGGGCATGTGTTGCCTCCGGGGTGGCCCCCTGGGATCAACGATGTTAGCTTGTACGGTCCAGGGCCGAAGCCACTAGACCCCGGCTGGGCTGGTTCTACATACTAGATATTTACCGCGGGTGCGGGTTAGGCACAAGGCCCTATTAATGTGAGACCACCCACAACCCAAAGCTCATGGGTGGCTGGTGAAAAATTGTTGCTACAGTCCAGGGCCGAAGCCACTGGACCCCCGCCCCGAGAGGCGGGTCTACATTTATTTACATCATACCCCACTTGTATGGGTTGGACAATGTCTCATTTTTATGTGGGACCACCCACAAGCCGAGACTCATGGGTAGCAGGTGGAAAAAAATGCGTCGATACCGTCGGCATTACACCCAAGAGGGCCTCAGCTGCTGAGAAATAAACCCAGCCCTGCCCCTTTAAATCAAGGGGGCAGGTATTGCCTGGAGGATAGCCCCCTGGGATCGACGCAATTAACTTGTAAAGATCCAGGACCGAAGCCACTGGACTCCCACCACAAGGGCGGGTCTACATGGTAATAACATGCAACTGTATTTATATATACAACAAAATAATGATTTACAGTGTGAACAGGAAGGCTAATTTGTATATTCATATTAAAACCTTGATTTTAATAAATATGGGCTTAGTATTATTGATTTCTAATTGTGTGGTTTTATCTTAATGAATATGAGCAAAAATATTGGGGATAAATCTTAAGAGAAATCTATTTCGCAAGAAGAATAACTAATTTTATTATTTCTCTGAATGTTTGAGATGAGGCTTGATGATTACTATTATCTGCGTTATTCGGACTATTGTCATCATCTTCATTTTTATCTGTACGTTTCGGCCGATATGCCCTCCGGCCTTCTTCAGGTAAATTTTGTCGGACTCGGGAACCTTCTTTTCGGACTCGTGAACCTTCTTGTCGTAATCGGTTGCCATTATGGAACTTAGAACCTAACCCTTTATTCAGTCCACGGGGGGTATCCTGTTCTCATTCCGCTAACCATCATAGCTGGGGTAAAGGCGTTAAGCTGTGTTAATTATTATTCTATGTCCGAAAAGAAGGTTCCCGAATCCGACAAGAAATACCTGTATAAGGCCGAAATGTTCTACAGATAACAATAAAGATGAGAACAATAGTCCGAATAACGCAGATAATGTAATTTTATTGTTTCCTTCCTATCTTAACTAAATAGTTAAATTAAATAATTGAGGCTTGAATAAAAAATAAAATCATGGTGGATGTGACGGAAATAACTAAGGAAATTGTGACTTGATTAGTAATATAGTTTCGGTTACAGACAGACAAATACACAATCTCCATTATAATAAGATTTGGCGTGAGACTATTTGGCAAACTCGCTGCACTCGCAAGAAAGGCGTACGAATTCCCAATTCTCTGGCTTCGGTTGGAGTGCAGGTTTATCGGGTGGGGCATATCCACTTTTTTCAATTAAATGGTATAGGGTCAGGTCTATTATCACAAAGGGAACATCGACGGAGCTAGACCACTTTCGTCACGAAGCTTATGTTTGCTGGTGCATTAATCCCGACTTCGAGGCATATCTGATCACTGCGGTTGTGTGGGGGTAGTAACTTCAGACATCGAATGAGCCCGACGAAGGTGGCATTTAAGTGATTATCGAATAAAAGCGGATTGAGAAATGATTTGAATATTGTTAGGCGATAAACAACGAGATACAAAAGATTCCTTTGTTTTCCTTTTGTTTTTGTTTTTTTGTTTGTTTTTTTTTTTTGTTTTGTTTTTTTTTTTTCTATTTTCGCTCATTTGCGTTTGAGCTGAATTCGTATAAAATTCATTACTTCTCTTGGAAAATCTTTAAAAAATAAACATTAACAAGTTTCTGTACGATGCGCACAATGCTAACGATCAGAAACCTGATACTGTATAATATCGTCTTGACCATCTTTTCTTTTCTTCTCTCTCTCTCTCTCTCTCTCTCTCTCTCTCTCTCTCTCTCTCTCTCTCTCTCTCTCTCTCTCTCATATATATATATGTGTGAGTGGGTTTGTGTGTGTGTTTGTGTGTGTGTTTCTCTCTCCTGTTCTCTCTCTCCTCTTCCCTCTCACCTTCTCCATTTTGGCTTTCTTTATCTCCTCTTTCTCCTTCTGCTCTCTGTCTTTCCTCTTTATAACTTCTGCTCTTTTTGTCTATTTCTCTATCCCTTCCTAGTCTCTCTCTCTCTCTCTCTCTCTCTCTCTCTCTCTCTTCTCTCTCTCTCTCTCTCTCTCTCTCTCTCTCTAACTTCTGCTCACTATAACTCTTTCTATCCTCCCTCTCAAATATACACAGAATCTCTCTTTTAAATATACACACAATCTCTCTCTCTCTCTCTCTCTCTCTTCTCTCTCTCTCTCTCTCTCTCTATATATATATATATATATATATATATATATATATATATATATATATATATATATATATATATATATATATATATATATATATCTTCTTCTTCTTCTTCTTCTTCTTCTTCTTCTTCTTCTTGCTACCTTCCCCTTCGTCTTTCTCTTCCTCTCGTTTGCTATCAGTTTTTCGGATCTACCACCCAAACTGTTCCACTTTCTTCTGTTTATTTTACTGTCAGACTTCCTTTCAGAAATTTTTTTATCTTACCTTTTTTTTTCTTTTTTTTTTCTTTTCGTTTTTTTTTTTTGTGTTTTTCGTTACATGAAATCGATTCTAATTTAATTTCCCTAAACCCTGACGTCGTATTAACAAAAGTAATGTTGATTTATTATATTAATTAGTCGTCTTCGTTTCGGCACTAACGGCAAGACATTCTATTTTATTTTTATTTTTCAATTTTGCTTTTTCTTTTCTATTTCTATTCTCATATTTCCCGTTCTCTCCGTTACTTTCATTCTTTTTTTGTTTTGTGGTTGTTTTTTATTGTTGTTTTTTTATTACGACCCGCCTTCCTCCCACTCGTTTTTTTTCTCTTTGTTTGTTTGCTTTTTTTTTTACTTTTTTATTTCTTTCTATTTATCTATCTATATATCTGTCAGTCTGTCTATTTATCTGTCTGTCTGTCCTGTCTATCAATCTATTTATCTGTATTCTTTCTTCATTGCGGTGATTCTGTCTTTCTTTCTTTCTTCACTGTATCTTCAATCTATCCATCTTTCCTTCTCAGTTTGCTAATTTCTTTCTTTTTATTTTATCCTCTACTTCCCTATCGTCTCATTCGTGCGCTCGTTTATCAGTCACATAGAAACCTTTTTTCTTTCTTTCTTCTTTCTTCTTTCTTTCTTTCTTTCTTTCTTTCTATCATTTGTCTTTCTATCATTTG
>CM042143.1:72890823-72910823 GCA_023376005.1 Doryteuthis pealeii
GGACTCGTCGACCCAAGTTCAAATCCAACTACTCCCTCTCCAGCTATGGATAAATAGTAGGACAGACTGGTCTTTTTAACATTGGTGAGGCAACCAGTTTAGGAGAAGGAAAACTCTGAATTCAAACCGGTTAAACTCTTTTGGTCACTTATAGAATAGGCTCAGTCCTAATTAGTAATCTTTTTCACTAATTGTAATTGTTGGGGGATGTTTGATTTTTTTTTGGGGGGGGATGTTTTCTAACATTTTGTTCTGCTTTGTTTTACTTTGTGCTTTTATTTTGTTTTTGTTTTTTGCTTAATTCTTTGCCTATCAAATTTCCCCGACGGCTGCGCCAAATTTACTTGTTATTTTTTACCTGTATAATGAGATATTTCAAAGTTCACTATCTATTCACCTCAGGACTCATTCTATTCCAAAAAAAGTCCAATTATTATTGTAATCTTCTGCTCAATTATAATGAATTAACCTTCAGTTTTTGTACTTTGCTTTCGCAGTGGTGGGAGAATTGCTATGAGCAGCTTAAAGTAGGCAAATAGTTAATGATATCAAATTGTTTTATTGTTTTCCATTTATGTCAAGAAATTTCATTGAACAGAGATGAAACTTCAAATTGCTGAGACATTTTTGTCGCTTCTGATAATTTAAATAGATTTACGGGTCAAATGATTTGTCACTTACGAAACAGGCCATTCTTTATGTCAATGTTTGTGCACATCGATACAGAACAATTCATATAATATATAAATCATAATATATAACAGATCGGCTCTGATAATGGTCTTATACAGATTGAAATATTGCAATATTAACCAATAAATACAACATTAATTAATAACGTGTGTTTTTCAAATTTCTTCTCTGATATACTGTCGGATTCATTTCCTTAATTTTATTGATATACTTCTATGGGAGTCCTCGAGGCGTACTGAGTAAGGTGCTGGAGTGCGACATCATAGTAAGCTCAAACGTCATTCCCCTATTACGTCAGTACCCTTGGGTATACACCCCGGTTATGGGTATTACATAATTGATAGTTGGTCTAATAAGTATGTACGGTAAGTATAGAATTCAAAATTTAACTGGTAATTCTGTTAAAAGAAGAGTCATGGAAAATAACCAATAAGAAACAATGCAGTATGATAGACAAGACTTAACATTAGCTGACCTGTTAGCATTTTACTGATTGGCTGGTCTGGTCATGTAACTGTCCGATCGTGAAAACGGGTTAGTTAGAGATGTAAAGTATTTCTAGGTACCGTGGCAAACAGGCATAAGATGGTTATTTATCTCTCCATGCAGTGGAGTTGAGTTTTGAAATAAAGACGTCTAAAAATATACCAAGTTTGTTTTCATTTGTAAGAACAAATGAATGGACACAAATAGAAATAAACGCCCAAGACCAACCCAAGAATATCAGAAGAGAGGATCAGCCCAGATAGCAGTATAGAAGAGACAGCAGAGAATACAAAGATTAATAAAAGTAAGAAGGCTATCCGACATGAGTTAAACCGTACTATTACTATTCTTCTACAAGGATCACTTTGAGATTTAATAACCCACGAAGGTTGAAATGCCATTAAAACAAAACAAAAACATTGCCAAACAAACCAATAATTTTGGCTGCATCAAAAGTAATTTAACTTTTACAGATTTTTACTTCAAAGTGTATTTTTTTGTATTTCGGTCAAGTCACACTGAGAGAACCGGTTCCCACAAGATGACCGAAGTTAAGCAGCAATGAGCATATTCAATAACTGATTGGGTAACCACTTAAGCAATAGCAGGTATTGTAAGCAACCTGGGTCCTTTGTTTATTAAAATGACTTGATGCAGCATTAAATGGACAGAGAGAGGTTTGATATGCCGTAAAACAAAACAATCAACCAAAAGTATTTTTTGTGCAATTTTAAGCACTACTTATCACTGTATTATTTTATTAATACTACCTAGGAATCAACTCTATGAGTATATTTTCAAAGTAGTAATAGCTTATGTTTTTGTTGTTGTTGTTGTTGTTGTTGTAAGTACTTATAAATTTGAAACGTCGTCAAAGGGTTAACATATCTAGTTCCCATGTGATCATTGCTCGTACTAGAAATTTAAACACAACGCAATATTCGATTTCCAGGTGACTGGAAGGAAACCAATATTATAAAATAAAATCATGAAAAAAAGTCATATTTTGGGGTCTGGGCTCATAAATTCTCAGATAGATGTACACTTTATTCAGTCCGGCACGTTAGTCACTACGTTGCGTGGATTCCTCCTCCTTTTAGTGTTTGAATTTATTCTTATTCCTAATACTTTCTCTTGATATATATGTATATATTTACCAACCCCTCCACACAGTAGGATGTGAGTTCTTTGGTAATTTTCGAAGAACATCCGACAATAAGATTATGTCTCGAAACATATTGTAGTGAAGTGAAATTACCTCTTTGCTTAATTATACACTAACTTTTATGGCCCGGTCTAATTTATTATCTTAGGATATTAGTGTCAATTTCTTAATCGGAGTTTAACAGGTTTGAATTCAAAGTTTTCCTTCTCCTAGACCAGTTGTCATACCAAATTTAAAGAGCCCAGTATTCACTGAATGTAAAACTAAAGAGATTGGTAATTATTTCTAAATTTATCTTTTATGCGGGTATTCTATTTTAAATTTTATCTTTTATACAGGTGAGGTTGATTGGTTGATTGGTTGGTTGGTTGGTTTTTACGACATGTAAACCCTTGGTTTTAGTTATACCGAACACGTTTTTGTTTTATTCATTCTTGTTGAGTATTCAAAAAAAAATTAACACATTTTCTAAATCTCATCCTTTGACCCACTTAACCCATAGATGGGGGCTCACAGGTATTACCGCTCCGGGTCAGAGTGAGCCAGGGAGTAATGACAATGAAATGACCCAACACTCGTCAGATATCCAAAATTGCAATATCACCGCTAGATGCAATTTAGCGTTATATCTAGAAGGCTATAACCCTCAGCCAACGCCTTCTAGCACATATATGATAAAAGGGTAGGGGATTTACCATAAGATTAATACGGTCGGGACTATCATATAGGTGCTACGGCTTGACGTGACCAGTCGATTTATCGGAAGGAGCCACTCTGGCCGCCCATCTACCACAAGTACGGCCCAAAGTGGAGAGTTGCATGTCATGGACTGCTCAACCACCAGTATTCCGTCTTTAAGCATCACAGGTTGCCACCCACGGCCAATTGGTGGCCCCATCTGGGGGAATACAAGTGAATTTTTCCACTTAATAAAACCTATTGACATCTCTAAATGTCGTCGAGGTGGCCTAGAGTCGGTATCAACCTGACAGCAAGGGAGTATATTCCCTTTTCACTAGCGCTAGACCAAGGAGATTGTTTTTCAGCGTCTGGGGTGGAGCACCACACCTACCATCAGCTCCTTACTTTACCACACAGATCTCTGTACTACTCATAGGCTGAGTTGGCGAGGGCCGGAATCGAACTCGGAACCTTGTGGTTCCAAGTCAGACACTCTATCGACTGAGCTAAACCAGACTTTCCTTTTTCTACTTGAAATTTTTCTCATTGCTAGCTTCCATTACAATCTTCCTTGGCAACGGAAGCCGATAGACATATCTAATTACAGAAGACGCACCCTGATATCCTAAGATAATAAATTAGACCGGGCCATAAAAGTTAGTGTATAATTAAGCAAAGAGGTAATTTCACTTCACTACAATATGATTCGAGACATAATCTTATTGTCGGATGTTCTTCGAAAATTACCAAAGAACTCACACTATTGACTATAGACATCAGGTGATATCCGTTGTTTTCACTGTCTGAATCTAAGGCAGGGTGGGGGGTCTGGTTTTATTCAGAGGAGCAGAACCTTTGTTTCTTAAATGAATTTGAAGGGAATTAACTTTTCCATGCAAAGCTATATATATATATATATATATATATATATATATATATATATATACAAACCCTCCACAGTGGATTTCAGACATGAACACACCAGAGTAGATCGACCAATAAAAGCCTATATCAATCATTTCTGTGCGGATTATGGATGCTGTGTGGAAGACCTTCCAGGGTCGATGACTGATAGGGACGGTTGGAGAGAGAGTCATAGGTATTCGTGTTGTCAGTACGACCTGATGATCATTATAATAGAAAGGTGTCACGAACACAGGTAGCCATTAGAAGCGAGAAACAAAAAATAGAATTCGTCTAGTTAAAGTATATATATATATATATATATATATATATATATATATATGTGTGTGTGTGTGTGTGTGTGTGTGTGTGTGTGCCAAGATGTAACACAAGATCATTTCTTAAGCGGTGTTTACCAGGTGTGAATTTAGAGTTTTCCTTCTCTTAGACCAGTAGCTGTACCAATGTTGAAGAGGCCAGTCAGCCCTACTATTTTCCCATATTTAGAAAGATAATAGCTGGATACATACCTTTTTCAAGGGTACTAGTGCAATGAAATGCATCCGGCCTCGTCCAGGATTTAAACTCGTGTCGCCATGTCCATTTTCTTTGACGACGGTCATTGCACATTTGGATAAATCATCATCAATAATAATAATAATAATAATAATAATAATCTCGAAGACCAATTATATTAAAGCTATATAATAATACGCAAATTTAGATTATTTAGAGAGAGAATATACGGTTAATCATATAATAAGTGAATGCAGCAAACTAGGACAAAAGGAGTACAATACTAGGCACGACTGGATAGTTAAGATTCTACCAAATGGTATATGCTCAAACCAGAGACACCTGAAATTCTCTAGGATTTTGAGATACAAACGGATCACCTAATTCCAGTCAAGATACCAGATCTGGAGTTAATTAAAAAGAACTTGAAACCTCGTGGATTTTGCTGTTCCAGCGGACCACAAAGTGAAAATGAAAGAAAGCGAAAAAAATGGATGAATACTTGACACCTCGCCAAGGAAATGAAAAAGCTGTTAAACACGAGGCTGAAGGTGATACCAATTATAGTTGGTGTCCTTGGAACAGTCCACAAAAGCTTGGAAGATAGACTGGAAAAATGTTCACTAGCGCTAGATCTGGGAGATTTTTTTTGAGTCTGAGGTGGATCGCCACAACTAATAATAATAATAATAATAATAATAATTGCTGAAATCTGCCAGAATACTCAGAAGAGTCCTGGAGACCTGAGGAGACTTGCTGTCACTCAGATTCCAGTGAAAGACCATCAGCATGCTGATGTGAAAACTCAAAAGGAGTAAATATATATGAGATTAAAAACTATATCACTACTCAAGTCACTATCCATTTAGTTATTAAATCATATCAATTATTAATCATTATTAATACTGATGACCATATCTACTTGCTAATAACATGCAATTGAGTTTGTGTGAACGGGAAGGCTAATTTGCATATTGATATTTAAACTTGATTTTATAAATATGTGCTTGGTATTGTTGATTTCTAATTATTTGATTTATAATGAATATTCTCGGAAAAAGAAATCAATTAACAAAAAGAAATAATTGTAATGACTGCTGTTATCTTTTCGACAAATCATTTTATCTGCATTCGTAAGTTTGACGCACCCGGAGGGTGCATATATTGCTAGTAATAATAATAATAATCCATACAAAACTATTATTATCATTATTTTACTAGCAAGGAGTCCCTACAAGAAGTTGGACTCGTCCGACGAAAATCGTGAATAACAAGACACTGACTACACGAGAGAATTAGTAGCTAGCCTTTGCTGACGACACATTAGCCGGTACTTCTATGTAAGAACTGTTCATTTCCTTCCTATTCATTTCTCGTTATATTTTCTTATACAAGGGTAATAAAACCTTATTAGTAGGACCTGTGGATGTACCACAGTATGATAATTTAATTATCATGACGTTTGATGTTTAATTAAGAGCTATTGCGAATTGTACAATATATAAAAAAGTTTAATAATTTTTATTTAACTCTCTCTCTCTCTCTCTCTCTCTCTCTTCTCTCTCTCTCTCTCTCTCTCGATTGAAACATGGGCCGGTTAGCTCAGTCGGTAGAGCGTTCGGCTAGAAACCACAAGGTTCCTAGTTCGATACCGGTCCTCGCCAACTCAGCGTTATGAGTAGCACAGTGATCTCTGCGGTAAAGTAAGGAGTTGATGGTAGGTGTGGCGATCCACCTCAGATGCAAAAACAATCTCCTTGGTCTAGCGCTATTGAAAAGGGGATATACTCCATCGCTGATTGGCTGATACCGACATTAGGCCGCCCCGACGACTTTACTTACTTTTTTTTTACTTATAATAATTAGCACTTTGGAATCTAGATACACCCCACCCCCCGTCTGTGATTACACTGGCCTCACACTTTAGAATTTAAATACAACCCTGTTTGTGAGTACGCTGTCCCCATAATCTAGAAAATGACAGACCGAAGGAAGATTGGACTCTATGTGTTAATTATCCTGTTAATATAGAATATTTGATTCGGTATATTCTTGCCATGGAGCTGGAATTTAAATACAACCCTGTTTGTGAGTACGCTGTCCCCATAATTTAGAAAATGACAGACCAAAGGAAGATTGGACTCTATGTGTTAATTATCCTGTTAATATAGAATATTTGATTCGGTATATTCTTGCCATGGAGCTGGAATTTAAATACAACCCTGTTTGTGAGTACGCTGTCCCCATAATTTAGAAAATGACAGACCAAAGGAAGATTGGACTCTATGTGTTAATTATCCTGTTAATATAGAATATTTGATTCGGTATATTCTTGCCATGGAGCTGGAATTTAAATACAACCCTGTTTGTGAGTACGCTGTCCCCATAATTTAGAAAATGACAGACCAAAGGAAGATTGGACTCTTTTGTGTTAATTATCCTGTTAATATAGAATATTTGATTTGGTATTCTTGCCATGGAGCTGGAATTAATATGACTTTATTTTTTGAAAGGTTAATTTTGGGACAAGATTTTGAACAGGATTTTGAAGAACGATCCATCAGGTGTTATTAATCGGCTTCCGTGTTTATTACTGTTGTGTTATAAAATAACTATTGAAAGTAGGAGGTAGTTTATTCTGTGTAAAAGAATGCCGTACACAGGTGAGTACACCGACTTATGCAATAAACAGTTAATCGTTAACTTGTCCTCCTCAGTATAGAGAGATCGTTATTTAAATAGTCTTAGACCAGTCCATCTTTTGGGGGTGTTCTGATTGCTTTACAACAGAAAATCAGTATCGTCAGCATAAAGCAGTTCTCTGATCAGAACTTGAAATGTTGTAGATCTTACCCGATATCTTCTCAGATTAATTTTATTTGTTGGTTGGTTGGTTGGTTGGTTGGTTGGATTTTAGGGCATGTTAACCATGGCTTATTTTATGCCGAAGACGTTTTTATTTTATTCATTCATGTTGCATATTCAAAATTTTAAACACAATTTTAAAACACATTTTTATGAATTTAACATAACACAAACTACTATTCTGAATTAGAGTGGACTTGAGAGTAATGGTAATGAAGGGGTACTACCAGAGCTCCAGAATTGGATATTCTTCACTAGATTTAGTTTAATGTCATACCCAAGACACTAAGACCCTCAGCCACCGCCTTCTATGATAAAATGGTTCGGGTCTTTGCCATAAGAGCAATACAGTCGGGACAATCATATAGGTGGTACGGCTTGACAGGACTAGCCTATTGATTAGAAGGGGTCTTCCAACCGCCCGTCTAGCCTAAGTGGAGTGGTGCATGTCAGGGACTGCTTACCCACAAGGATTCCATCGTTAAGCATCACGGATCACGACACATGGACAACAGGTGGATCTATTGGTGGGAGGCGGGTCTCTGCAGGGGTGCAGTCGAGTATTCTACAGCACCCAGCCGACAGAGTTACTTCTCTGATTAAAAACCCATACATACATACATATTGGTCGCAACTTTTTGTCAAGCGACTGACACTCATTCATTCGTTGTCCGTTTGTGAGCTCGTTCATCACTTTTCAATCCTGCCTGCGACTGGCATAACTTAGAACATATTTGGCACTCATAACGATCGGTGTTGACTGAGTCGACAGGCGTTGTATACGCATCACTGTTAACTCTCATGTGACGCTTGAGGCCACCAGCTGTTGGGCATACTTTAGTGCTGCAGGAACATAAAAGTCCTCATGCTGGGAATCATGTTGGGAATGAGAGTGTGGCATGGGAGAGACAACAATTACAGTCGGTGTGATTTCATGTGATTTACCAGGTTTGCCTTTGACAATAGGACCCGGTCACACTCCTCACGATCCATACATCACCAGAATTGGCATACATACATACATACATAGCAATAGCATAATCTTTATAGATCACTGCCGTCCCTCACAATCCTATAACCCCACCACCAGAACCTTTCCTCTCATGAGCTCTCAAATGACTCATCAAACCTGCTGCCGGTCCATAAAGTTTGATGCAAATATGACATAGAAGGAGTCCTTCCCGTTGTATTTGATGGATCAGATGATAAAATTTGTAAAACATACATACATACATACATACATACATTCATACATAGAAGTGTGTAGAGGCTTAGTAGCATTTACATTTATTGTTGTTATCGTTGTTCAAGTGACAACAAGCGAATACAAATGATTATAACGAATTGAGACTTTTATGAATTTGACCCAAGTGTCAACTTCATTTTCTCTCTATGAATAATAATCTCTAAATGGACATCATCTTCATGAAAACATTTTCCAATCAACTTGGCATAAATAATGCCCACATTTCTTTAAATTAATATATGCTTTTATTATTTATTCTTTTATTATTTATTCTTTTATTTATTCTTTTATTATTTATTATTTTATTTATTTTTATTTTATTTATTTTTATTTTTATTTTTATTTTTATTTATTTATTTTATTTATTTTATTATTATTATTTCATTATTTATTCTTTGTTTTTCTAAACCTCTTGTCCTCATTAGCATTCCAAACGTTTTACTCAGAGAAATGACGAACTTCTTTTTGTTTTCATGTTTTTGTTTTTTGTTAATGTTGTCTCGATGTGTGTGTGTGTGTGTGTGTGTGTGTGTGTGTGTGTGTGTGTGTGTGTGTGTTTTTTAAGATTGATATTTATTGATTTCATATAAACAAAATATCTTGATGTATTTTTCTCGGCCGTCGCATCAATTGCAACAGAGAATTATGCAATCCAATCAAAATAAACAGTGAAAATACAACTTATAACGCCTTGTTCACTAGGGCTGTAGAATACGCAGACTGTATCTAAGCAGAGTCGTAAGACCCCCGTGGATGGCGAGCTATAATGCTTAACGACAGAATCCTGGTGGCTGTGCAGTAGGGTAGGTCAATTTTGGAACAGTAACGTCCTCTATGTGGCGAAAGTTGCAAATTAACATAAAAAACACAACACAAAATATTTTTTTCAAAACTTTGCCTTCGTTTGAGGAAATAAATTTCAATTTTTTTAAATGTTATCACTGTTACAGCTTACTTATTATGTAAAATGCAGTATATCGGATGCGTCGGTGATGATGGGGACGTATTTTCAATTTGAATTCTAGTCATATTATTTTATTCGTTTCGGTTAAAATGACAAGCTTTTCTGTATATTGAAATAAATTTGAATTATTTCTAGGCTAAATGTTGCGAAAACGAGGATTTTTTGTGCATTTTAGTAGACGATATTTGATGCTATTTACTTAAACAATGGTGCAAGTAAGAGATCTAGTTTTAGTTATCCGTCCTTATTTTGCCAATACAAATCTTTTGCTGTTTGATGGAATAATTGTGAAAAATTGGCCTACTCTACTAAGCAGTGCATGACTAGCCACACTACTCTTTGGTTCTTACTGGAGCTAGACGCGCTCTGGGAGAGAGTGCCCTCTGATCAATCGGCTGATCACATCAAGCCCTAGCACCTATATGATTGTTCTGACTATATTCCTCTTATAGCAACCCACCCCAACCTTGTTTATCCTATATATGCTAAAAGGGGGCGCGTGGTGTAATGGTTACCGTCGTAGAAAATGAACACCACGAACCGAGTTCAAATCCTGGACAGGGCTGTTTAAATTTCACATAACGCTAATACCCATGGAAAAAGTATGAATCAAACTATTCTCCCTCCAGCTATCGGTTAATAGTAGGCCAGACCGGGCTCTTTAACTTTGGTTAGGCAATCAGTCTTAGAGAAGGAAAGCACTGAATTCAAATCTGTTGAATTCCGCTAAATAAATTGACCTTGTGTCACATCCTACTCGTGCGAAGGGGTTGATATATATCTATATATAAGTTGACAATGGAAGCGAATCCGACGGTATGTTGAAATGAGAAATAAAGGAAAGAAAATGATGAACGGATAAAATAGATTTTATTTTTATTTTGTTTTACTGACACGTTTTTCGGCCTGAAGATTATCCATGTACATATGTACTCTATCTATTATTATTTTGAATACAAAATAAAATAACAATAACAATAATAGAAAACTATAAAAAATGTTAGGATAAAAGGAATAACGACCTTTGTCAGAGTAAATTCTTTTATATATATATATATATGTGTGTGTGTCTGTGTGTGTGCGTGTGTGTGTGTGTTGTATGTGCTAGAAGGCCGTGGTTGAGGGTCTTATTGTCCTGGTGGTGAGGTTCTACTTTTCAAAATAAATACATCATCCTTAGTAAACAATTGTCTTCAATAACACTGGATAACACATTTATGTTAGATTGTGTTAGATCTGACTCTTCTTTTTGATAATTTTTTTATTTACCTCTAAATCCAAAAATGACCCCAGTTTTTCTATATCACATCAACTTTTTGAGCTACAGTCATACTCACGATTTTTCTTTTAAAAAGAAACTATAAAAACGCAGCATCTAACAAATTTGTGCTAATGCTATGGAATGTTTTAGAAAATTACATATAAGTGGATTTATGTATAATTACATATAGGGGGGACTAATATAGATTTATATGTAATATTTTTAATTAAATAAAGTTTAATGATATCTAGAGAAATCATTGCAGCACTTTTTAACAGATTGGATAATTCTTAAATTGTAAAGAGTCGTTGGTAATTGAATTTATATATATATATATATATATATATATAATATATATATATATATATATGTGTGTGTGTGTGTGTGTGTGTGTGTTGTGTGTGTGCGTGCGTGTGTGTGTGTGTGTAAGGTTGCGTCTGTGTGCAAGAAGTATCTCAGGAAGTTAATTATAATTTTGAATATTTTTTCAGCTTTATATCATATATCTATTGATCTATTTTACCAAATATCTAAATTCGATTTATGTTAATCCCTTTGAGAATGTGCAAAAATTAGAGTTTGTTGAATATTGTCTTGTAACAGTGCCAAACTGAGACATTCAAATAATGAAATACGTCGTTGTCCATATCTTTTTTCTTTTCTATTATTTTTTTCTTCTTTTCTGTCGCTTGTAACGATTCAGATATTTTTTTACAAAAACGTAAATCTTGCTCTATACCTTTGTGTTCATCGATCGCAGATTCGCAAACCATTGTTAGTGAGTTCTATGCTCATTGGGCGCCCCATAATTCGGGCCTTGTGCCGCATCTAAACTAAGCTTAATAAGTAACTATATATATATGGTTAACGGAATAAGAACAGTCTACTCCCGTGGATTGGATAAAGGGTTCGTTTCGAAGTTCCGTGAAGGCTCCTGGTCAGGCTCTCGAGTTCTTCAAGAAGGTTCCCGAGTTCGAAAAGGTTCTCGAGTCCAAGAGGGTTCCTGAGTTCGAAAAGAACATCTGAAGAAGGCCGGAGGGCTCATCGGCCAAAACGTTGTGTAGATAACAATAAAGATAAGAACAAGTGTCCGAATAATCCAAATAATAAGAATCTTTGCTGGACTTCTACGAGGCTCGTTCAATAAATAAGGTGAATATTGTCTAATGAGTTGGCAATAGGAAGCACTGTTTATTGTTGCACGTTTCTTCAAGAAAGCAATAGAGAAGAGATTCTTTGATTACTTTTTTTTTACTGATGGCTGTGTCCGGAACTTTTTTCTTTACCAAGAGTCAGTCTGTGTCCACTCAATGGACTGTCTTTACGATTCGGACTTGTTGTGGAAACCCCACGTTCAGCCCATTTGTAAACATTTTTAATAAAATATGCTTCTCCGTACACATCACACATGCTTCTGTAAATTTCACATTTTACACTACTGAGCCATCAATTATTTGAAGACAGAGGTCTGTTCAAACTTGGAGTGCACTGTTTGATTTGCTCTAATTTTGAAAACAAAAATTGAATTGAAATAATTATTGCTATAAACCAATTTCAAACAGAGTTTTTGTCGACAATCATTCTCGCTCCGGCTATCGGTAAATAGTAGGGCAGACTGGCAAACTGTCTCTGAGTAGGAAAACTCAGATTTCTAATCTGTTTAAAAAGTTGACCTTGAGTCGCATCCTGTCCGTGAATGGAGGGACACATGAGTATGAAATGTTAATTTTAATCATTTGCTCTATCCTAGATAGACGAACCGATATCATCATGGACCATTGGAACCCAACAAGTTGATGAGTCGTCTAGTTATTTATATATTTATATTTACGATCGAGTAAACAATTAAGCAAAATCACGTTTCTAGAAAGCGAAAAATATTTAAGCAATTAACACGTGTGGCTAATTCGGTTTGAGCTTTGTACTTAATTAAGTAATTTTAGACCAAAATATATTTCTGCTTTTTCTCCCCCCTCCTCTCTCTCTTCTCTCTCTCTCTCTCTCTCTCTCTCTCTCTCTCTCTCTCTCTCTCTCTCTCTCTCCTCTCCTTTCTCTCTCTCTCTTTTCTCTCTCTCTGTCACTCTCTCTCTTCTCTCTCTCTCTCTCTGTCTGTCTGTCTCTCTTCTCTCTCTCTTCCCTCTCTCTCTCTCTCTCTCTCTCTCTCTCTCTCTCTTCTCTCTTCTCTCTCTCTCTTCTCTCTCTCTCTCTCTCTCTCTCTCTCTCTCTCTCTCTCTCTCTCTCTCTCTCTCTCTCTCTAACTTCTTGATAGAACACTATGAAACAGATTATAATAACAAAGAGTTGAAATCCAGTAAGGTATATTTAAACCCCCAATCGCCCTCTGCTCGAGTGATTAGCACGAGTCAGAAAGAAGAGGTTGATTGTAATTGCTAAATTACATCTTTTCGTAAAGCCTCGACTAATTTGCACATATTTTGCTTGGAAATTGTCTGTAATTATTTGGCAATAAATGAGAACAATTCGATTTTTCTCTTCCACTTAGAACTGTACAAAACACAAGTAAACCAGCACAATGCACACACATGCACAAACTCACACGCACACGCACGCACACGCACGCACACACACACGCGTATGCACACTCACACAGATACACACACAAGAGCACTCACAATAAGTACGCTTGTATTTGTTGATAAACTTTTAGCGATTACAAGAACGCCCTACTATTCCTATATATATACGGTAACCAAAGATATACGCTTATGTGTCTCTCAGGTATTGATATGAACATAATGATAGATAGATAAATAGATAGATAGATAGATAGATATGAACAGACTTAGATAGATAGATAGATAGATAGATAGATAGGAATAGACTGATAGATGGATAAGATAGATAGATATATCGATAGATAGATACATATTAACAGGCTGAGATAGATAGATAGATAGATAGATAAAGGATATACTGTAGTAGGTAGGTAGGTAGATAGATAGATAGGTATGCATAAACAGGCTGATATATATATATATATATAATATATATATATATATAGAGAGAGAGAGAGAGAGAGAGAGAGAGAGAGAGATGTAAGCACACAATATAACATACATAAATCCAAAACACTCAAACTAAAACCCCACAAAAACATAGTTTTATTTTAAGACTTAAACACATAGATTATTTTACATTCACTGAATAGATGGATGAGATAGATAGATAGATAGATAGATAAATAGATAGATACATGGGAATAGATAGATAGATAGATATGTAGGTAGGTAGGTAGATATGAACAGACTGACATAGATAGATAGATAGATAGATAGATAGATAGATAGATAGATAGATAAATGCAAAAACACTCAAACTAAAACCCCACAAAAACATAGCTTTATTTCAAGACTTAAACACATTATCCATAAAAATCACTTTACTTATCTTTCCTTCTCGCTTCATTTCTATTTAATTGATCTTTATAAAACAAACTCTTTTATTATCTAAATCCAAGCCCAACACTTCGTACAGAAAATCTATGAATATAAAATAAAACAATCACAAAAATTTTCGGAGTAACGTGGTTATCGTGCCTCCTAATTGACGGTCAGTATTCTGTCCAAGTTGTACTGACTGCTTTTTGTCGCACGCGTAGCTTAACTCTTTCAAGCCAAGAATAACAAAAACCGTTGATAGGGAAATTTGGTATTTTTTCCGCTCACAAGAAAGCGTAAGAAACTGTTCCCCGAGAGACGAAACGAGGAGAGAAGCGAATCACATATATTCGATAGGGCGAGCTGGTTTGAAAAGAATTTTTAAAAAACGCTTGGCACCGGAGATACAGATTAGCCGGTGTACAGGGAAAATCGTTCTTTCCGGGAGCGAAGGCCACGGAAAGGGAGGCGACCAGGGATGAGAGAAATATTAGGGTGTAAGAGAAAACAACTCCTTATTCGAGAATTCTATCTGGGCGAGCCATGACAGTGGTTTTACATGTACATGAATGCGCAAAGTTTAAGCAATAGTGTGTTGAAATACCTTGTCCTACATGACATATCTATTTTGGGTATGACGTTAAACTTCATCTAATGGTGAAGTTCCAATTTTGGAGCTCTGGGGAGCTTGGAGGATCCCTTTATCGCCATTACTCCCAGTTTCACTCTGCCCCGGAGTGATAGTACCTGTTAGGGTCCCATCTATAGGCTAAATATAAAATGAGTTTTAAAGAAATTTTGAATACTCTTCTCGACTTAAAATAACACAATAAGAGTTGTCATGCCGTAAAATTCAACCAATCAACCAATCTACATATGACAGTAAACTGCATCTATTGGTGAAGCTCCAATTCTGAATCTCGGGGAAGTCTGGAATACCCTTCATTGCCATTACTTCTACGTCTACTCTGATCCAGAGTGGTAATCCCAGTTAGGGTCCCATCCATAGCTTAGATAGACAAAAAAAAGTTTAAAACATCTGTTTAAAAACAATTTGAATACCGATCAAGAAAGAATAAAGCAAACGTCTTTGGCATAAAATAACCCAAGGGTTGATATGTCGTTAAATCCGACCAACCAATCAACTAACCTTTGTTGCCATTGCTTCGCGCTCCACTCTGATCTGGTATTATTTGGTTTGTTTTGGTTGTTTAGTTTTACGGCATATCAACCAATTTCGGGTCATTTAATGCCGAATCAAGTTACTTTGATAAACAAAGGATTCAGGTTTCCTTGAGAAAGAAAGGGAAAGTTTTTGGATGAATCAGAACAACGCTACCAGTCGATTTCTTATGGTCGATAAATGTCAAGTGGCGAAGTGTGGAAGAAGGGTAGTGAGAGGAGAGAATGAAAGTTAGTTTGGACAAAACTGTGTAAGGGAACATACGCAAGATGCGTGTCTCTTCCCCAAGGCATTTTTACTTGGGGATAAAGTACCAGTTGATGCTTAAGTGGTTACCCAATTAAGTATTAAACAGGCTGATCGCTACTTAACTTCGGGTATCTAGCGGGAACCGGTGTTTTCAACATGACTTGATTCTAATCATAGGTTTTGAAATAAAACAAAGCAAAGCAACGTTGCGTATAAAGATGACAAAGATACCAATCATTTTTTGTTGTTTGGTTGGTTGTTTTATTTTACGGCATATCAACCCTTTTCTGGTCATTTAATGCCGAATCAATAATTTGTTTAAACAAAGGACTCAGATTGCTTACAGTACCTTCTGTTGCTTTGGTGGCTTTATAGGTGTTATTTGAACTTTTGTGATACCAACCACGCTCTCGTAGAAGAGTAAGAAGAGTAGCTGGTATGTAGAACTTCCTTGAGAAAGAAGGGGAAATGAGCTCTCTCATCAAGAGCTTATTCTTTTTTTTTTTTTTTGCTTTTTGTTGTTTGGTAGTTTTGCGGCATATCTAACCATTTTGGATCATATAATGCCGAATCAAGTCATTTTGATAAACAAAAGAATTCAGGTTACTTACAGTATCTGCAGTTGCTTAAGTGGTCACCCGATTAAGTATTGAACAGGCCAATCGCTGCTTAACTTCGGTGAACTAGCGGAACCAGTGCTTTCAGTGTTACTTGACCGTAATGATCTGGAGTGGTAGTACGTGTTTGGATCCCGTCTATGGGTCAAATACATTTGCTTGAAAATTATTAGAACCCCTGTATTCGGTCAGGGAATTCCATATCGTAATATAATAAAATGGAAAAAAACAAAATCTAAGTTACGTGTAGATAATAGTGTGAAGATTTTTGGATGAATCAGCACAACGCAACCAGTTGATTTCTTATTGGTCGATAAATGTCAAGTGGCGAAATGTGGAAGAAGGCTAGTGAGAGGAGAGAATGAAAGTTAATTTGGACGAAACTGTGTAAGGGAACATACGCAAGATGCGTGTCTTTTACCCAAGGCATTTTTACTTGGAGATAAAATAAATCAGCTCATGAGAAAATACAAAACGTCTTGTGTTGTTATTACAAACTATGAACGGCACAAGACAATATATCCTCAAGCGAATCCCACGTTGTTCCAGACTCAAACAGTGAGAATGCCATCCAGCCCAACAACCAAGAGAACAGGATAAGAAGAATATATTTCACGATTGTTATTAACACGTTATCACTCCTTTCAATCGAGTCTCACTACGCAATGATATCAAGTAATTCCATTCCATGTAGTTTTTTTAGAGCAATTGGGCTATCTTGGAAGGGCATCACTACTATCCTATGAAACCTGCAACAGGATTTCCTCTATTGGATTTAGCCATCCTCACCACAGTGGCATGATGGGATACAAAGTCGGTTTACCTTGGGGACCCTCCCAAGAAATGACTCTCTCGAGTGTGCTGGAGATGCCTCGTAGGGCAGACTTCTTATACTGGACTTCTATACTAAGTAATTAAATCAATGAGTTATGTGGTAAAAAGTAATCTCCGACATGACATATTATTGATTTTGTTATCATAATACATTCAGACATCTTTATTTTCATTACAAAAAAAACATTTCTTTGTTTTCATTTAGTTTAACCATATATACAGGAATTGAAGATCGTCCTTTTTGCTATTGCAATAAATATAAAGTCTAGTCTAGATAAAATGCACAAACTCGATTTAGTCAGCATTTTTATACAGTGGTACTTTGACTTACAAATGTCCCCACTTACGAGTTTTCCGAGTTACGATTAATGGCTTTGTGTAGCGAGCTAAGATTTAAGCTATGTGTGAATTCCAGATATGCTTATGTTAGTAAATTCATTAAAACATTTAAGTTTCTAAATCTATTACACCAAAGAAAAGTATCATTTATTAAAAGAATTGATATTAAATCATATTTCAGAAAATAATTCATTTCATTCTATTTTATCATGTTTTTTATACAATATACAGTGCTTTATTCTTATTTTTTAAAAGGCAACAAAATAGGGTGTTTTCGGGAAGCTGGAACGGATTAATGGTATTTGAGATTTTTTCAACTGAGAAAATTGATTTGATATACGAAAAAATTGATTTACGATCGGAACGAATTAAACTCGTAAGTCAAAGTACCATTTTGCTACGCATCTGAATTCGCTTGGCTGATTCAGTTATCCGAACTGTTAACCGTCATAGCCCTTAAACTTTATGCAATAAAACATTCAGACTTATTTTCAGTTTTTCTAAAGAAATGTATGTCTTTCTTTTCATTTGTTTTATCCATATGCGTTGGTTGTGTAACAGTTATCCTCGTAGGAAACGGAGACAGTGACTCGGTTTCAAATCATGAACGATGCTGTTAGCATTTCACTTAGTTAATATGCTTGAGAAATTTTAGGGCGTTCCATTGTGCGGTACTGGTTAGCAAGCTAGTACCGCGGATCAATTACGGCTAAATTTCGAATTCGATCCTCACTGGGTGCCCCTGTGTCACATGCTACTCATGGATAACGGGTTGGTTAATTACCTACGCTTGGGAAAATTATGATTCCTACTATTCTCCATCAAGCTATGGGTTTAATAGTAGAGCAGATTGGGCTCTTTACCCTCGGTATGGCAACCGGTCTAAGATAAGAAAAACTCTAAACTTTACCAAAAACGACAATACTATCAGAAGGATGAGTACACGAAAAAATGTACTTGGAAAATACTAAGTCGGAGGTGTTTTAAAGCCTCATTCCTCCGGTAATTCTTTGAATTGACCATTTTCTTCGGTGGCATTGTAATCTACGCATCGAACCCTACCAGAAACGACTATAAAATCGTCATGTTTAAATTACACAAAAGTATGTACTTTCCAAAGCACAAAGTCAATGGTGTTTTAATGTATGTTATCTTCGCTAATTCATCTAAATTAACACTCTCTTTAGTGTCATCGTAATCTACGCACCAAGCTCTGCTAGAGACGGCAATAAAATCAGAAGGTTTGAGTAAATACATACGTGTGCCATAGTGAATTCATTTATCAGACCACCGGGTTCCCCACTGTTGCATTTTTTTGTATTATAAAGTGTGCTGTAATCCACCACTTAAACCTATAGACTCGGCACGGTCACGGTGATTAAACCACAGCCAATCAACAGCTCTAATACGTGGTTAGTTAACTATTTAATCACCGAGATGGACCGCCGTTCATTTTCACGTAATTCGACATTGACGAACGGACTTGCAACGAGGGACTTTGCTGAACACAAGGATTTTCCCCAACACTAAGGGACACCAGGGAACAGCCAAAGGATCATATCCAACACTGAGGGACACCAAGGAGCAACCAAAGGTTTCTTCACTAAAGATCGCGTTCTGCTTAACACAAGGGATCTCCGCTGGAGAGTGATCTTGCTTGAAGCCTAGGAATGGCCACAAAAATCGTAACACCCACAAGTACTTCCTTGTATCAGACTAAGGTAGTCTTAGTAACATACCACCTTAAATTCACGTGGACAATCTTTTCTCACTTTTCTATAATATTTAAAAATTCAAAAGGATGTATATAATGAAGGCTCATTAATTAACAATGGATTCTTCCTCCATATTGTAACCTCAAGTTTTGCTTTTTTTATTGAAATGCTTTTATCAAGAGAATATGTTTTATTAATGATATACAAGATTGCGCTTAGTATAAATGAATCAGGTTTGCCACAAATGTCACCTACTACGCAATTTCTTTTTGCTTTTCGGTTCAATTATTTTGATATTTACGCAACTGTAAAATACTCGTGCGTCATAACTGACCACCGACCTTTTTTATTAGACACTTGTCCAAACACGTCCGATTTCTGATGTTCACACGAGCAGGAATTCGCAATGTTCCTTTACACTCATTTTAAAGGTAAAGAAGGTTGCTCCCCAAAAAGAACTTGAAATCATTAGTATTTGTTAAATAAATGATAAGAGAACCGATTTCATAAAAATACTAATCTTATTGTAGTATGAATTAAGGTACACATGAACATCCCAATCCTCTCTCTCTCTCCCAATATATATATATATATATATATGTGTGTGTGTGTGTGTGTGTGTGTGTGCGTGCATAGTATTAAAATCGAATGGTTTAAAAACTACCGACTTAAGTTTCTCTCAGTAGCGCGAATCTTCAGGGTATTTTCTTCCTACCATCGTTATGCATTTTATAGCTGGGTAGTGCCCATTTTCAATACAGCGGGTGTGCTACACACACTATTTTTAATTTTTCTTGCAGCCACAGGTTACACGGGTTATCTGATATATATATATATATATATATATATATATATATATATATATATATATATATATATATATGT
>CM042143.1:72913323-72935823 GCA_023376005.1 Doryteuthis pealeii
TAACTTGTTCATATCTATCTGTCTATCTATCTGTCTATCTATCTATCTATTGTAACTTGTGCATATCTATATATATATATCTATCTATTGTAACTTATTCATATCTATCTAACTATCTATCTATCTGTCTGTCTATATATATATATATATATATATATATATATATATATATATATATATATATATATATATATATATAGTAAATGAAGAAAAAACTCTAAACTTGCTTCATTACAATAATTTATTTCAACCGTATTAATATGGCATCTTCAGGTAATCACAAGAACATGACTCTTCATGTTCTTGTGATTACCTGAAGATGCCGTATTAATACGGTTGAAATGAATTATTGTAATGAAGCAAGTTTAGAGTTTTTTCTTCATTTACTAAATATCTTGCTCTGTCCTTTTACTCAGTGGTATTAGGCACATTGAGCTCTCCTTATGGTCTACCTGCATCAGCTTGGTTAAACCACACATGGAAAGATCCTAACTACGGAAAAAACTATATATATATATATATATATATATATATATATATATATATATATATTATAATATTGTAACTCGTTCATATCAGTTTATCTATCTATCTATCAGTTTGACGATAGATATATAATCGTGAAACTACCGGTAACGCAAAAAAATCGACCCTTTGAAGTTTGTAAAAGTGATTTTTAAAAACAATTTTAAACACAGCCAATACTCAATTCTGTATTGGTTCCGTTGTAAAACAGTAGGAGAGGATGTTTTTTTAGATGTTTGCGTTGTGAGGATCTATAATGGAGATAGTTGTGTTTGTTTTCGGGTTATGTATGTAATGTTGTTTGCAGTGGTCTGTTCTTGTCAATATATATTAGAATTATTAACTAAAAATGTGAATCCTTGTTGACATTTCGGGGTCAAATTTGATGAAGTTGTGCATCATATTTAAATAAGTTTGGAAATTGTTCAGTTTTGCCTTTCCGCTTGTGTATATGATGAATTTATCATCAATTTATCTGGCGTAAAAGAGGTAGTCATGTGTCTTGACGTAATATCCTTACTGGAGTTCGAACACGCTTACTAAGATGCCGCAGTCCTGCACGTTAGCCACTATGCCAAGGGGACTCCTCCAAAACACCTGATTGCAATTTAATGTTCTCTTTATAAAACTAGTTTGATTGGAAAGTGTTCGAAAATTTACATTTTGAAATGTCAAGTGTTGTACTCTTCTGATAGTTTAGCAATGAAAACTGTTAAGAATTTAACTTAAGTGTTTTATGCTGCTGTTGTTTGTTTGTTTGTTTGTTTGTTTGTTTGTTTGTGTGGATGTTTGTTGTTTTTGTTGTTTTGTTTTATTTTGTTTGTTTTTTTTGTTTTTTGTTGTTGTTTTCTTTTTGTTTTTGTTTTTTTTTGTTTTTTTATAGGTTTATTTTTGCGGGAGGCGAATCACTTTCTTTAACGTTCTCATCAATCTCCCTATAAAGATTCTTTTCTGTCCAGGTGGGCCAGAAAGAAAGAGAATAGTAGAAAGAAATTGAGATTTCAGGGATCTTGTTTTCTTTTTTTTCTTCTTTTTTTAAGACCATTTGATATCAGCGAAAAGCAATTAGGATCCATTTGCTGATTTTTCTTCGTATTCAAAATTCTAACTAATGAATCCCACGAACAGCAGTAGATGATAGTGGAATCGTTCAAACACTTAACATTCCGTCTACCTGAAGGGGTTTTCCGACTATTAATCTTCAAGCTCTGAAATTGAAAGTATAATAACCTAAAGTGAAAAATGCGATTAACCCGCTGACAACCGTAAAGCAACGAAAGGCATCGATTTTATTCAATACAAATACACTATCGATCTTCTGAATACTGATGATTCGAAAATGAAAAATAAAATTTTAAAAATAATATCTATCTTATCATAATGGAGATTATATATAGGTCTGTAACCAAAACTACTTCAGTTGTTTGTTTGTTTTTTTTTTTTTTTATTTTTTTTTTTTGGGGGGGGGGGGTTCTGCAGTGTTTGTATACTCACAAATATATCACTGACTATTGGAAGTGCTATGTTTTGCCTGTAGATTTTGTCCCTCGCATCCAAATCGTTGAAGGGGTGGTACGTAGATGAGATGTTAGACTATATATATATATATATATATATATATATATATATATATATATATATATATATATATATATATATATTGATTATATTTACATTGTATTGCTAGACTTCAGAGCAAATTGCAGATAGTCGATGTTTAGAGTGTAACTCTCAAGAAAGTTTATGGATCTACCTGATTTGTGAGGCTATGAAATATATATATATCAAATATAAAAGGAAATAAAATAGACTGCTGTGGGTTGAAAATCCTATCCGAAACAGCATCATTCCGACATAACATGAAATGAGTACGAAAAGCTCTTTGGGTAGCAGTTTCAGATTCATTAGTCTTAAAAAGATATTTCAAAAGCAAACGCATCGTGTGCACCGGTTCAAGCCTTGATCGTAATTGATCTTATCTTATCGTAACTGATTATAATTGATTATATCTAATCGTAACTGATCGTAACTGATCTGAACTGATCGTTTCTGATTGTAATTGATCTTATCTAATCGTATCTTATCGTATCTAATCGTAATTGATTATATCTGATCGTAATTGATCGTATCTTATCTTAATTGTTTTCATCTGATCGTAACTTAACGTAATTGATTATATCTTATCGTAATTGACCTTATCTTATCATAACTGATCGTAACTCATCATATTTGATCTTATTTGATCGTATCTTATTGTAATTGATCTTATCTTATCATAACTGATCGTAATTGATCGTATCTGATCGTACTTGATCGTATCTTATTGTAATTGATCTTATCTGATCATAATTGATCGTACTTGATCGTATCTTATTGTAATTCATCTTATCATAACTGATCGTAACTGATCTATCTGATCGTACTTGATCGTATCTTATTGTAATTGATCTTATCTCATCATAATTGATCGTATCTTATCGTATCTTATCGTATCTTATCGTAACTGATCGTATCTCATTGCAATTGATTGTATCTGATCATAACTGATAGAAACTGATCGTATCTGATCGTAACTGATCGTATCTGAAAAAATTGGTAAAACATTAGTTAGATGGAACTAGCGTTGCTATTTCCATAAGTTCACTTGCACCACACGGATGACATTTTAAAATGTGAGAAGTATTTCTTCTGTACCCTGTACTAACAGAAATCATTTTCTCCAATCAGTTGATAGTATATGTTTCCCCCATGAGAGTCCATGTCAAATATTATATATTTGTGATTATCTATCTATCTATCTATCTATCTATCTATCTATATATATATATATATATATATATATATATATATATATATATATATATATATATAAACATTCCTCATACTGAATTGCAACGACTGAATTGCATCTAGCCCCCAGAAGATGGCACTTTATATTGCTAAAAGTACTCGGAAAAATTACGGTGCACTCATTAACAAATTCCACCACAATTTAAAAATATTGGCCCGGCAACTTGATTGACTGTCCTGTTCAACAGTGCGTTTGCATATATATATATATATATATATATATATATATATTATTATATATATGTGTTGTGTGTGTGTGTGTGTGTTGTGTGTGTGGATGTGTGTGTGTGTGTGTGTGTGTGTGTGTGTGTGTGTGTGTGTGTGTGTGTGAGATAGATAGATAGAAGATAGATAGATAGACAGATGGAAATCGTATGGCCTATATATTAAACTTGTGTAAATAAAAGAAAATATTGAAAAAATTAAATCTACTTTGAATAGAGTGAAAATGAAATTGCCACATTCTCCTCAACGGGAAATAAGTCCGATTTGAGGTGTTGATTTTCCCCTTTGTGTGTATTTGGGCTGTCAACGTGTCATCGATATGTAACCATTCTATTTCGTTTTTTATTATGATAGTTGTCCTGTTCTGTGGCGTGTATACTTTTTGTAGATGTTTGGAGCTAAAAGATGTTGTCTCTTTAAGGACATATTGTAATTTCATATCTAAATTAAGTCTTTGCTTGCTCTCTTCTCAGATTGACACCAAAACACTATGAAATATGCCAAGCAATACATAATATTGTTTCCAAGTTTCTGGAGAAGTGAATTGCGTCATGGTGCTGGTTTCTTCACAGTGCAAAACTGGTTTTAGTTTGCTTCACGGTAGACAAAACCTGTAACAAACGAAGCACATGTGCGAAATTAATAATTTAAAATGGCGACAGTTTGTACATCGCTTCCTGTAAATATGCCCAACAACGAAGCTTTAATTCAATTAACAAATGAGGTATTGACTACAGGATACTGGACTTGGGATTGGACGTAAAATTAACGTGTCATTAATGGAGAATTAATTCAATGATGTTACCCATTGACTTAGGCATAAAGCTCTGAACAATGAGTGGGTCAGGGAAGTTAGGCCACTAAGTCTAAAGATCTTGAATCATTTCTACTTCTTTAAATTGTATTGAACACTTTTAAGCCTATTTGATTGCTTCTCCTTTTATACTGGCTTAAAAAGGTATTTTCTATACTATTTGTTGTATGTGACTCACCTATGACCAAAACAATAGACTTACCCAAAGGGTATATTTAGCAGAGCGAAGCTGCTCAAGTGAGAAGTAGCAAGTGCATGTCTTTGTGTACGTTGTACCAATGAAACCCTCCTCATTTTGTACTTGATATGTGTTGAATACATCTGTTCTTTACTTCTATTTCCGTGTTGAGTAATTTATTTATTGCCCCCTAAACAGATTATAACACTATTTGTGTTATCAAAAATTATATATATATATATATATATAACCAGGTCGCACTGGCAGTACCATAATAATCTCTCGCCAACCGTCAATATCGGTCACCGACCCCGGGGATCCTATATACAGCATCTATAATCTGTGTAGGGCTGATCAGTGTAGGTCTTTCTCGGACGGCCTAGACCGGTGTGTACATATGTAGGTTTCTACAGAAAAAAACGTCACTCCCGAGTTCGTTCTTGCTTCTCCAGCAGTGTCCAGCTGCTTTATTGTGGGTTGCAGGTTCCACGACTTGTTTACGATAGCACGCAGCATTCTAGTGCAGCTCCCATCTAGCTTATTCTCTATGTGCTTCGTTAGGGTCCATGTGGTGCAGCCATACAGTAGTGCTGATACAACTACGGTTTGGAAGAATTCTCACTTTAACTTATCAGTGATATATATATATATATATATATATATATATATATATATATATATATCCTATCGCCAGTAAATAAGTACACCAGTGTTAATCTTTATTTATAAAAAGGTAATTTTCCTCTAATAGATATCAGTATTTTGTTATTTCTAATGGATCATTATACATTCAAAACGATATTATTAGGTATTATTGATTACTAAACTCTACAGCATTGAAAATCTGTGACCAATAATATGAATATGTAGTAGTTCAAAAATTGTTGAAAACGAGGCTGCAATTTCTTTGTACCACACCCCATCCTATCCCATCCCTATGGTCCGACATGGGTAAATCTGCCCTCGTCAGCGAGACCAATAATTTTCTTCTAAACCAAAGATAACATCATTTTATCATTTCTAGTGGAAGACTATACAATCAAAACAGATATCATTAGGTATTATTTATTACCAAAATCTACAGCATTAAAACTCTGTAACCAAAATTAAAACTGCGTATTTATTTTTTGTACATATTTTTTGTCTGCTACATATTTATATTCTGCTTAAAACAAACTTGAAGCATTACCGACCATTATTTCAGTTATTAATGTTGACTAGTATTTTATATTATCTTTCTTTTTCATTTGTTTTTTGTTAATCACAATTCTATTGTGCAGATAATTTTTTTTTTTAAATAGTCTAAAATAAAAAATAAAAACACAAGAACACAGTGTGGACTAGATGTTAAGAAGAAGCTCTTGGTGAGATTCAAACTCATTCACCCTTTTCTCCTCGGGGAAGCCTGGTTAAACGCACCAACTGATCTTAGCCGTCTGAACTTCGAGATTAGTGGAAATTCAAATCTAACCTTTTCAAAAAAAATCCTCAACTCTTTTTCTTTTAAAAGCTCTCTACGCGATATCTCTTGTTAGTCTTAGAAAAATAAAAATAATTTACGTTTTCTTAAAAGAGAATAGATAGATAGATAGATAGATAGATAAAGCAAACAAAATATGGGGTATCTTTTGGACACTGATACTATGGTGATCCCAAAATTAGGGTCTCCAAAGCGCTGGGGACGCATGGAAACTGTTCGAGCGGTTATTGGCAACACTGTTGTGTTTTTTTGTACATGCTCAGCCCTGGCCAGCGCCTTGATGCCACGATTAGTCTTGGCTTGGCAATAGTTTCTGGTGGAGATCTCGATTGACGCTACCGCCGAGAGTGAAGTTTACTCAGTTATTCGGGTTTTAGAACGCAAAAGGCATTAAATTGCAATTTATCGCCAATTAAGCGAAGTGTATGGCGAGTCGTGCATTGATGTCAAAAACGTCCGCAAGTTGTATAGGGATTTTGCTATGATGATGAGGTTTCTAGTTAGATAAATAGTTAGATGGATATAAAAATTTAAATGGTCAAAATAAAAATTCATATATGATACTCAATGAGTATATATATATATATATATATATATATATATATATATATATATATATATATATATATATATATATACAAGGTGTGTCAAAAAAGTATCGAAACTTTTTATAATTTTTGTCACACCATGTATTCTGAAAAAATTAACATACCATTCATTGTTCATTTCTATTTCGGTAAATACATCTTCAATCTGGATACTTTTATGACACACCTTGTATATATATATATATATATATATATATATATATATGCGCCCTACTAACGTATTGAACACTTTATATTCTTTATAACTCTGACTTATTCGGTTAACATTTGTATCGACCGTCGATATTGCGAATAACTTGATATTCCATTTCCCGGTCAGTCAACTTCTTATATATATATATATATATATATATATATATATATATATGAATGAACAAACTTAAGTAGAAGAGAACAACAGAAACTACTTTAGGTAGGGAGTTGAAATGACTGAATTTTTACCATACAGACTAATACACAAATCAAGAATCTGTCATGGAAGATGAGATACGCAGTTCTTTTGAGTTTTGAGATAAAAGCGAGTCTCCAAAAAATGTATAACGTCCTAATAAGACCACATATAGAATATTGTAAGGCGCGTGGTCTAATGGTTAGAGTCGTAGGAAATGGACTCGTCGACCCGAGTTCAAATCCTGGACGAAGCTGCTTGCATTTCACATAGCGCTAATACCCTTGGGAAAGGTAGGAATCAAATTCTCCCTCCAGCTATGGATAAATATCAGGGTAGACTGAGCTCTTTAACTATGGCTAGTTAACCTGTCTAGGAGAGGAAAATTCTGTATTCAAGCCTGCTAAACTCCGCTTAAAAAATTGACCTTGTATCGCATCCTGCTCGTACGTAGGGGCTGGTAAATATATATAGAATATTGTTATCAGGTCTGTGCTCCAGCGGTCAGACATAAAAATTGGAGTGTAATATTGAAAGTGGAGTGCATACAAAAAGAGTGACAAAAATAATAAAAAGAGTTATAGAGATTGGAGAAATTAGAATTAACTACTTTACTAGAAAGAACAATGGGGGGGTGATCTGATTGAAACTTTTAGAATAGTGGATTTTTAAATTATGGGAGACATTTTTTAAATATTTTTTCTTGAACTGGAAATTTACTGCCAAGGTAGATTTTAAAAGCTTAGTCTTTTAACCAAATAGAATGATAGATTTTTGGAACAAATTGCCTAAATCGATCTTTAAAAAATCAATAGCATAAAAATATTAAGGTTTATTTGGATGATTTCAGAAATAATAGTAAGGAAAAGAATTTATGGGGCATTTTGGGAAACTATCAGATAAATTATATATACAAAGACAACATCAAAAGAAACCTGAAGGACTTGAATATCCCCATAGGCAAATGATTAGCGTGGTTTCATCATCGGATACGATGGACAGCAAGTAGTAATAGTATCAGATAAATTGCTTAACAGAATTTGAGCTGTGTTTAGATATAGAATTAATATTGTATATGTTCTGGACGATGATTTCGTCCTCATGTTGATGCGTAAAGATGGAAATATGGGGAGATGATCAAGAAGACATAACAAACAAATAATAATAATAATAATAATAATAATAATAATAATAATAATAATAATAATAATGATAAAACTTGTCAACTGGTGGACTTTGCGGTTCCAGCACATCACAGGATGGAGATGAAGGAAAACGAAAAGATGAGTAAATGCCTGGACCTTGCCAGAGAATTGAAAAAGCTGTGGAATATGAGGGTCAAAGTGATACCAATTGTAGTTGGTGCACTTGAAACGGTCCCAAAAAGCTTGAGAAAAAAGACTGGACGATCTGGATATCAGAGAAAGAATTGAGAATAATAATAATAATAATAATAATAATAATAATAATAATAATAATAATAATAATAATAATAATAATCCAGCCTAAACTTCGTTACAGTTAACAAGAAGAAAAGAATTTGTCAACAATTTGAGTTCGTTGTCCCAACAGATCATTGAGTGAAATTAAATGGAAACGTAAAACTAGAAAACACCAGGACCTTGCCAGTGAACAAAAAAACTGTGAGACAGGAAGATGACAGATATAACAATAATAGTCCGAGCGATTGGAATATTCCCAAATAAGCTGGTAAATAGACAAGAGGATTAAGGATTAAGATTATCTAGACCTCGGCACTGTTTAGATCGGTTTGCATATCGAGGAAAGTCATGGAGAACTGAAGAGACTTGCTGTCACTTTGACTTGAGTATGTCCTGGATATAACATTAAACTGTATCCCAGGGCTGTTGGCTGGGGCTATAGAATATGCCAACTGCACCTCTTCAGGGAGGTTAGACCACTCACTCAATCGGTCTACCTGTTGGCCGTGGTTGGCACCTAGTAATGCTCGTGTTCGAAATCCTGGTTTCTGAGCAGTCCATGACATGCAACATTCCACTTTGGCCATTAATTGAAGGGTGTTCAAAGATGCTCCCCTCCAATCAATTGGCTGGTCACCTATATGATTGCCCTACACTATTGCTCTTAAGGAAACCCCCAGCCTATTTTTTCATAAATGTACTAGAATACGGTGACTGGGGGTCTTAGTGTCCTGGGTACGACTTTGAAGTGCATCTAATGGTGAAGTTCCAATTTTGGATCTTTGTGTAGTATTGAGTACCCCTTCATCACCATTACTTCTGGGTCCACTTTGACACGGAGTGGTAGTACCTGTTAGTTTCCTATCTATGGGTCAAATAGATTTTGAAAAATGAGTTTCTAAAAATGTGTTTAAAAAGATGAAGTTTTAAATTTTTTTTGAATACTCAACAAAAATTGATAAAACAAAAACGTTTTCGGCATAAAATAACCCAAGGGTTAACATACCGTAAAAATTCAAACAACCAGCCAACCTAAACTGCATCCGGTGGTGAGGTTCAAACATTCAATCTCTGGGAACTATACAGTACCCGTTCATTGTCATTTCTCCCAAGTTCACTTTGACATGGGTTGTTAGTACCTCTAAAAGTTCCATTCATGGGCCAAATATCTGTATTTGAAATTTATTAGTATTGGACAAGAATTGATAAGATTGCTAGATACCATATAAATGTGAGCAACTTATTTGTATTAGATAAGAATAATTGATACCATATAAATGTGTGCAAATTACTTGTATTAAATAAGAATTTTATTTATTAGTATTGGACAAGAATAGATAAGATTGCTAGATACCATATAAATGTGAGCAACTTATTTGTATTAGATAAGAATAATTGATACCATATAAATGTGTGCAACTTATTTGTATTAGATAAGAATAATTGATACCATATAAATGTGTGCAAATTACTTGTATTAAATAAGAATTTTAAATTTATTAGTATTGGACAAGAATAGATAAGATTGCTAGATACCATATAAATGTGAGCAACTTATTTGTATTAGATAAGAATAATTGATACCATATAAATGTGTGCAACTTATTTGTATTAGATAAGAATAATTGATACCATATAAATGTGTGCAAATTACTTGTATTAAATAAGAATTTTAAATTTATTAGTATTGGACAAGAATAGATAAGATTGCTAGATACCATATAAATGTGAGCAACTTATTTGTATTAGATAAGAATAATTGATACCATATAAATGTGTGCAACTTATTTGTATTAGATAAGAATAATTGATACCATATAAATGTGTGCAAATTACTTGTATTAAATAAGAATTTTAAATTTATTAGTATTGGACAAGAATAGATAAGATTGCTAGATACCATATAAATGTGAGCAACTATTTGTATTAGATATAGATAAGAATAATTGATACCATATAAATGTGTGCAAATTACTTGTATTAAATAAGAATGCTTGATACCAAATAAATGAGTGCAAATTACTTGTATTAAATAAGAATGCTTGATACTATATAAATGCGTGCAACTTACTTGCAATCTATAAGAATGCTTGATTACATATAACTGTACAAACAAAAGATTATTATCGATAAATTAAAAGATCGATTTGAAAAAAATGATTCGATGGAACGTTGAAAATATAAATGCTTATTATCATAATCAATCACTGAATTATTGATTTTAATGCCATCTGAACCCGTCTAGGTTTATATTATACCTAGAGCTGAGGGAACTGGATTCATTGTATATTTAAATGTACATTTTTTGTGTATGTTTCTTAAGAGGTTTTGGCATACAGTTATATTATATCAAGTACTCCTATCTAATAATTTGAACATAGTTATATGGTTTCAAGTATTCCTATACAATTATAAGACTTATATGGTTTCAAGTCATCATTTCTATTTAATAATAGTCACTTGTTTGCACAGAGTTATATGGCTGCAAGTAACTAATAACAACTCTTATTAAACAATTATATCTTCTATTTTTTATAAGGTAATTAGGTTAAGACAGTTCTAAGTGACAGTTATCTCTGGATTCCGGTTTCAATCCTGAGTAGAGGCAGTAACATAGAAAAATAATTCACACAACTCCTACCCTAGCTATGGCCAGCTATGGTTAGCGGAATGAGAACATGACACCCCTGTGGACTAAATAAAGGGTTAGGTTCAAAGTTCCGTGATGGCTCCCGATTACGACAAGAAAGTTCCCGAGTTCGAAAAGAAGGTTCCCGAGTCCGACAAGAAATACCTGAAGAAGGCCGGAGGGCATATCGGCCGAAACGTTGTACAAATAACAATGAAGATGGGGACAATAGTCCAAATAACACAGATAATACTAATTATATCTTCAACTAAATATTTTTAATACAAATAATTTAGTTATATGGTATTAAGTTTTCATATCAAATACGAATAATTTTTAAACACATCTATTTGACTCATAGAGGTTGCCTAACAGGTATACCACTCCAGGTCTGAGTGGACCTGGGAGTAATAGAAATGAAGGGTGCTTTACACTCCACAGTACATGTAACACTACGTTCTCCTTTCGGACTCGAGAGATGTGTTAAAACGTTGGCTACTTTACCCTCTCCTATTCGGAATAGCTGAGATGATGACGTATCACTCTTTCGTTACGTCTCACACTCATTTCTGACTGGATGGATTATGTGCCCACCTTTCTTCGGTTACGGCTTTACTTCTAATGGAATGAACGATGTGTGTATAGAGAAATATTCAATATACTTAGCTCTGTATAGGAGCGGGTGGAATCCTGGTTGTTGCAGCTATGCAGTTCGCAGTTCTTTGATGTCATGGAGTCTGGAACCAACTTGAGGGCTGAGGAATATTTTGCCTTGTGCTATTAGGAGTTCTTAGTAATAACACAAGGCTGCTTCTTTTTACTCATGATTATATTTTATTTTCCCCAAAATTACAATTGCCGAGAGAAAGACTTTTCAAATCTTTTTCCGATCATGCATTCTGCCAGACTCATTTTTCACTCGCACCTCTCACACCTCCTTTATCCCCTTCGCCATGTACCATTCGCTCGTCCAACCAAAACACGCCATCTCATCACTTAAACTTCCATTCTTTTCTACACATCATCATTTAAACTTTTCCGTAACTAATAAGACCCCTCAGACCACCTGCAAGGTCTACGTCATACCCATTATGTAACACACTTAATTACTGGAACCTCACTATCAGATGCAGTTTAGTGTGATACCAGGACACCTCTCTTTGGAGGATGTTGCATATATTAGATAAGGGCGTTAATAGGGCGTATTTAGAAATTAATAAAATTCCGGTAGCATTCATTATTGGTTGGAAAACACGCAAAAGATTAAAATAATAGTAGGTCATTTATTTCAGAGATAAAAGCATTTCTGTCCAATTTCATGATGATTGTGGTTTAATCATATTTACTTTGTGTTCCGTCTTGTTTTATCTGGTTGTAAAAAGAAAATGTATCCTGTTACTTCATTAACACCGGCCTTTATTTTCAGGTCTGACTTTATCCCCGTTACACCTGACGCTTTATTTATAGATAGAAAACAACAATGCATTTTCTCGCGAAACATGCGCAGTAAGAGTGACAACAAAAAGAAAAATGGGGGGAGGGCAGTAATTTTTTAACGCACGTGTCTTTTACTTTGAATAAAGGAAACGGTATGAAACACGTCAAATTTGACGAGCAAAATCTGCAGCAAATCTGCAGTAAAATCATTTTAAAAGCGATTCTTATCAGAATTAAGAGAGCAACAATAGACAAAAAGAAAAGAAAAAAAGAAAAAGTAAAAAGAAAGCAAAACGAGTGCTGATAGATTCAGCAAATGATTTTCCAGTGAAATAAGAACCAATGAAAAATGCATAAATCAGCTAATGTAAAGAATATTCAAATAACTATCGCTTTTTGACACGCGACGCATAAATTTTTCCCCTTGGCGCCAGCATCATTTTTTTTTTTTTGATTTTGTTTTTTCTTAGGTTTTTTTTTGGGGGGGGGGGGTTATCCTCTTGTCGTTTTACGACAAACGACACAAAAAAAATGAATTCGTTAATATTCACCACGAAGACAAATTAACCGAACTAATACTAGTTGAATAACTGCATAATTGTAGTGGGGTCTAGTCATTTAGTGGAATAGAATTAGTGACGCAACGCGGGAAAAATCCCCGATGTGGTTTCTTCAAACTTTGCTCTTGTAACATGGGTAATGTAATTTTCAAAATTATCCCGTTTTCCAGAATACTCCGGGTAGATTTAGTACTGAGTTGCTGATAGAGTACTGTCTGTAACTTAGAATTTCGCGAGAAGCTAAGAAGAAAGGAAAAAGAAGTTTGGGACAGATATATCACAGTTTTTTCGAAAATGGGTTAAATATGTATGTGAATCAGTGGCAACTCTGTCATCAATGATACTCGGACTCACTTATTATACGTATAATATATAAAAATATCTTTAGTATCCAACTGTATACTTTTCTAAATTCAGTTCATCAAATCTCTGCATCTGTACATATTTGCACAGGCGATACTTGACTACTGACCATTCTACAAAAAACAAAACGATATTTTCACTTTGTTTTATTTTTCAAAACAAATGTTTTTGATCCAGTGATCACACGGCAGTAAAAGGGTTGAACTGAATTTGTAAATAACTACGGAATGGTATGTCATATGTACGTAAAAAATAAATCTTCTATTAAGGTCCCATCTATGGTTTAAATAGAACAAATGAATTTGTGTTAATTGTTTAAAAAATTGACTTTTAACAAAATCGAGTACATCAAGAATGAATAAAAAAAACGTCTTCGGCAAAAAATAACCCCACAGTGGTTGAAATGCCGCAATACCGAACCACCAACTAACTAACAGAAATCGGATTGTGCCCCAACTATTAATTAGAACTCCTATAACTTTTTCTTTGCGGACATAGAAGCACATACGGTCTTATCTTCTCTTGTATGTGTGTCTGGTACCATAAAATAGAAACTTTATTCTCTCAACCAATGTTGGAGCCTATAAATAATTTAGAGTATGTACGTCTATGTGGGAACTAAATGAGTTATTTATGAAGTCATCAACGCTTTGGCTGTCGGGTGAAATCATCCCTCACAGCACACAACACCCATTGACGAAACGCTGACTATTTTAGGTCAAACAAATATATTTCTCCAGTCTATTAAGTATAAGTTATTTAATGGGACCATCGAAAAAAATTTATTGTTTACCGAATTTTATTTCCAGTCACGTGACTGTCTGTCCTCTGGGTTTCATATCTAAAAAGTTGAGTTACTATATTCATGAGAACAGTAAAGAACAATTTTATCTTTCTACAAGCTATTAGGCTGACTGAGTAATGTCGCAACCTTTTTTTTTCGCGTAAATTGGTGTGCTTGGCAGTGATTAGAAGAATTAATTGCCAAATAGATTTTAAGTATTAGCCATTGTCATTGGCATTCTTAGAAAAGTCATGAAAGCAACACTCTCTGTTGTCCGTTCATTAGCCGAAAGGATTTAAGACAAAAAAACGCTTTGGGCAATATCATGCCGATTATATATATATATATATATATATATATTATATATATATATGTATAAGCAAAAAAAAACATTCCGCATCTCGTAAACACGCAAACACGAGAATACAGTTTAAAAAACGCACACATTTGACCATTTACACAATTTCTGTCATTTTTCAAAGGAACCATTTCGTCTTACCTGATGAATGCTTTCAGCAAACTTTTATTTGTTTTGATTCCTCATTGAACTATATATATATATATATATATATATATATATATATATATATATACCAACTCCCTCCGCACGAGCAGGATGCGACACAGGGGCAATTTCTTAAGTGGAGTTTAACAGGTTTGAATTCAGAATTTTTGCTTCTCCTAGACTGGTTACCTAGCCATGGTTAAAGAAACTAGTCTGCGCTGCTATTTACCCATAGCTGGAGGAAGAATTGGATTCCTACCTTTCCCAAGGATATTAGTGCTATGGGAAATGCAAACAGTTTCGTCCAGGAATTGGAGTCGGGTTGACGAGTCCATTTCCCATGACTCTAACCATTATACCACGGGCGCCTCGATTACGAAGAGAATACGAAGATAACTTGATAAATCGTCTCCAAACACTGATTCCAAATGGCTTTAACATCAACCGCCGTTTTTTAATAAGATATATAGATAGATAGATAATGTAATGATTATCGTCATAGGAAATGGACACAGCGAGACGAGTTCAAATCCTGAACGCGGTTGTTTGCATTTCAGATAGCGAACCTTGAGAAATGTATGAATCTAATTATTCTTCCTCCATGAACGTACAATGAATGCGATTCCCTAATCTATCTACATAAAATAACTCCAGACGGGTTGACGTGCACTTAAAATCAATAAATCATTCATCACCTTGAGATAATGATAAAAACTTTGTTTAATAATCTAAATACAGTAATACCTCACCCTACGTCGTTAATTAGTTCCAGTCGAAAAACGACTTAAGTCGAAATAGCCATTATTTAGATGCAATTATCCGACCTAGGCCTAGCTAACCTAGTTTTTTTATGTTAACCTACGTAATCGGCAGGTGTCCATAAATTATGAACCCTACCGGTAGCCTAGCCTAGAATATTTTTTTTTACGTAAGCGTTATATTTCGGTAAACAATCGATACAACCCGGAATTAACGGTACCATACGGTATGAATGATACAGATATTTTTACAGACGACGTAAATATTATAATATTTTATATAGCTTTTCAGATTCCAAATTTTTGAAAAGCGGCGTATCTTCGAAAATGACGTAAGTCGAAACGACGTAAATAGAAGACGTGACAGTACAGTGAAGAGGAATTTATGAACTTCCATCAGAAATAAGAATTTTATTTATAATTGTGCTTTTATCGACAGTAAGCAGAATGTTATTAAAGATTTTATCGTGTTGAATAAAAATAAGTTTACAGAAATAAAAAGAGAAATCCGTAGAGAAATTTTCGATTAAATCCGTTAAATCTTCATTTTAATCCGCTAAAATCCTCCTTGGTAGAGCGTATTGATGTGAAACCTTACAATAGAATGTGCCCTACTTTATATATTCACATTATTACTCTCTCAATGATTTTTCTCTTCTTCCATATTTTACTTTCTCTGTCTTTCCTAAAACTATAATTGGCTTTCTGTTTGATTTTAACACAAGTTCTGTTGTAAAACAATTGGAATTATACTGTGCGCGATATTAAACAAATTCGTGGAAACAACACCCTAGAAGAAAGCAGCTGTACGGCCACTTGCCCCCTATCACGCAGACCATCCAAGTTAGACTAATAAAACATACTAGGCACTACTAAAGAAGCGGAGACGAACTCATAATTGACGTCCTCCTAGGAAAATGAGTGCACGGACACGCCAGTGTGGGCCGCCCAGCAAAGAACCAACATTGACCAGCTCGGTGTGGATACTGGATGCTGCGAAGAGGACCTCCAGAGCAATGAATGATAGGGACGGTGGGCGAGGGATTGTCATGGATATCCGTGCGACTAAGCGGACATGATGATGATGATAATGATGATGATGATGATGATGATGATGATGATGATGATGATGATGATTTACAACGGCACTCCGAAAGTAATACCCCTCATTTATTTTCACGAAAGCTACAACTGGAGCAGGATTAACCTATTGGATAGAGCAAGTTTTCAGCTGCAAAAAAATGTTTCAGCTATTTTCCCACATAGTCATTGAGCATTTAAATCACGCATACACTTTAATGTATTTATGATAAGGAAACGTACAAAATTCGGTTTTTGATTTTTACTGATTAAATGATGGAATTTGAATAATTAAAAATCGATTGATTTGTGTAAATATTCACAGTTCTGCATAGATATGTACAAGAAATAAACTATTCATAGAATAAATTAATAATTTTCATATAGATTAACATGAGAAGTTTTCTACCCACAAATAAGGACGCATATTTGATTCTTAGCTTCTTTTATTGTTACATTTTTGGGGTGAAAAAGAAAATAATATTGACGATTTCCTTTTTATCACTTCAAATCAAAAAGCAATTAAGAACTGGATTTAAGTTTTGTCATATGCAAAAAGTTTTTAGAAAAATGAAATTATGTTTCAAAACACTTACGAGTTTAGGGTTACATTTTTAAAATGATATTTTAAATGTAAATAAAATAAAGAAATACGACAGATAAACGAATATTGTAATAGGCGAACTTTTAGCAATGTTTTCATTTTTTAGTTTGATGAGGAATTTTCTCAATGATTTTCCTATTACCCCCTCTCTTACTCCACTATTGCCAATTTCTCTCTTACTTCCTGGCGTTTTTAAAATATCTTCAGTCAAGTCATGGACAGGTCACTTTTGATATATATATATATATATATATATATATATATATATAAGTCGTGGAAACAGCTGTACGGTCACCTGCCCCCCATCTCACAAACTATCCGAGTGAGACGGACAAGGCATGCAGGACACTACTGGAGAAGCAGGGATGAACTCATAAGCGACGTTCTCCTGTGGAAGCCAACACATAGACATGCAAGTGTGGGGCGCCCAGCAAGGACCTACATTGACCAGTTATGTGAAGATGCTGGCTGCTCCTCAGAGGAGCTTCCAGGTGTAATGAATGATAGGGAGGGTTGGCGAAAGATTGTCATGGATACCCGTGCTGCATGCGCGACATGATGATGATGATTAATATATACTTTATTCAGCAACGTTTCTAAAATAAACAAACATCCAAAAATCTTATTCACTTCGCCGAAGGGCATACATCTGTTTGTTGTTATTATTCTCTCAAAAAAAAAAAAAAAAAAAACGCCCCCTTACCTATTATGGTAGAGGCGTGTAGTATCATTTGACAAGCTTAGTTTCGCTAAGGATTGTTAGCTGTGTACTGTGGTCGAGGCGATATAGTGGTTCACTATGCTTGCTGAGGTTCCGGTTTCGATTTCTGTCGGAGGGAAATCGTTAGTATATGTCGCTGATGAGACTTAATAAAGTCGAAACAGTCTGTACGACATTCTACACACCGAGCGATCCTTTGCCGAGATTACACTTGTCAATTTCATTTTCTATAAGAAAAAGTATCGAATTTTTGCGATACATGCGTTGTAAGTGCCTTCAAGTAAAAAGTTTATATATATATATATATATATATATATATATATATATATATATGGCGAAAATAACAGATTAAGAAAAATCCGACACAATGCGAGGAAATATATTGGAAAGGTAAATAACTAACACAAACAATCAGTTCAATTAGTATTTCGTCTCTGTTGATTTCAGGTTGTTTGTGTTCGTTATTCACTTGTCCAATATATTTCCTCACACGCACACATATACACACGCGCTATGGAAGTGTGTGAGTGCGTGTGTGTGTGTGTGTGAATAAAACAATTTGGAACAAATCCGACAAAATGTCAAAATATAAATGAAAATGTGGATAAACCAACACAAATAATTTATTCAATTTACCTACAAATTTGAAAACGTAGATAATGTGGAAAGGGGCGAGATAGAAAAATAAACAAAAAGGGGACAAAGATAAACTGAAAGAAAGGAGGAAATGGAGGAAACCGAAAAAATAACTGAATATCATTTTTAGTAGATAAGTGGGTTAATTTAAAGAAGAAGAAATATTATATTCAAATAAACAGGGGAGTGAGGAAAAAGGGGGATTATCGATTAATTCAGATTAAGTCTTTGATAAAAAAGGCGTAATATAAAGTTTTACCCATGAATTGAATTGATTCTGTTGGTTTATCCACACTTTTTCATTTATATTGACGCACATAAACACACACACACAATATATATATATATATATATATATATATATATATATATATATATATATAGAGTAGATAAAGGGATATGAAAACACACAATGCTGTTAAAATGAAAATATTTTATATCATATTTTCATTTTAACAGCATTGTGTGTTTTCATATCCTTTTATCTATACTTATACCGTCGGATTCATTTCCTTACTCTTAACTTATATATATATATATATATATATATATATATATATATATATACCCACACACACACACACACACACACACATATATATATATACATCTTTACAATATATATATATACATCTTTACAAACACAATATATATATATTATATATATATATATATATATATATATATTGTGTTTGTGTTTTGCATAAAAAAAGATGTAGTCTCAAAAACCAATTTAAAAAATACATATTTTATACTCATATACAAACTATTTAAGACTTGATACAGAGATAAGATACATATATGTAAGTTATTTGATTAAACTTATTAGAGATTAGATAAACCCACACACACACACAGACACACACACATATATATATATATATATATGTGTGTGTGTGTGTTTGATCATAAAAGAGAATAAAGCTGAAAATTTAATTGAAAAAAAACAAATTCATTCCAGATAAGAATATATCGCATTCCTCCTTTATATATATATATATATATATATATATATATATATATATATATATATATATATATATATATATATATATTGGGGCCGATATATTTAAGATATTTCTAAAGCTCTATTCTCTTTAACTAATGGTTTGTTTGCTTTTTATTTGTTTTTGTTTGTTTTTTGTGGGGGGTAATGCATCTAATTAGAACATTAAGTCTCTTAGCCAATCGTTCTCTTCTCAGTCATATCAGACCATCAGACCACGCCTACCATGTATATTTTCCTTTGCCTGAAATGAATACAAGCTTCTCTTTATACTCTTTTCTTTATGTGTTCATCTCATAAGATCGTCTGGTCTTTCAACTGTTCGGTATCCGTAGCCATGCTGACAATCATTCTGTGTCTATCACATTTGATTGGTCCGTCTTTGTCACGACACGTTTCTCATGTTTCTCTTCCTTCTCTTCTGTTATTTGTCCATGTTATAGACGAGGCATGTCTATTTGCTCTACATTTCAGCGCAAATGGTCCCTGATTAATGACACTTGGCGAGCATAACTCACTATCACCGGCTTTGTATACATTATAATTCTCTCTGGTCCATTTTGTCCCGACTCTCCAGCAATATTGGCCTCTTGCTTGTCGTTTAACGGTCATGGTTTTCGCCTTTACAACGCTCTAAGCAAGCCGAAGTGAAAGCCGATTTTCCCCTCGTCGGCCGTTAGTTATTAGTTAAGAGTTCGAATTGCTGTAAATGACAGATTTACCAACAAGAATCGTTCGTCGAATGTAAGCAATGCCAAATTATTTGCCGAGGTTTTAGAATATGTGCGTAAAGTTTGTCTGACTAAAACATTGGACATTGGATCTTCATTGTGCTTTTTTTTTCCAATTTTCTTTCATATTTTAATATTGGTCATTTTTTTCTTTGATTTTTTTTACCATTATGTTGCAAGCTAACATTTGGGATATGAGAGAGCTTCAAATACGCTTATGTTTATAAGTTTACTAAAAAAACATTTAAGTTTGTCTGACTTAAAAATTGGACATTGAATCTTCATTGTGCTTTTTGTTTTTCAATTTTTCTTTCCTATTTTAATATTGGTCATTATTTTCTTTGATTTTGTTTACCATTATGTTGCGAGCTAACATTTGGGATATGAGAGAGCTTCAAATACGCTCATGTTTATAAGTTTACTAAAAACATTTAAGTTTGCCTGACTCAAACATTGGCCATTGGATCTTCATTGTGCTTTTTGTTTCCAATTTTTCTTTTATATTTTAATATTGGTCACTTTTTTTTTCTTTGATTTTGTTTACCATTGTGTTGCGAGCTAACATTTGGGATATGGGTGAGCTTCAAATACGCTTATGTTTACTAAAAATATTTAAGTTTCCAAATTTATTACACCGAAGAAAAATATCTATATATTAAAACTGGTGTTCCTTAATTGTACGATCGTTATCATCTTACAACACCCTCTGGCTAAACATGAGACCGTCTAAATTGTCCAAATGCAAAAATGTAAAATCTGATTATCTGGTATTGCTTATCCGCCAAATTCTTATTTGTTATGTGTTTCGCCACCTCGGTTAAATAATGGACCATTTCGTTTTTATTATAAAGAAAGGGAAGAAAAAGGCCCGGAAAGACAAAAAAATATAAGAAAGAAACAAAGAAAAAAAGAAAGAAAGTAGGGGAAAAGTAGAGAGAGGAGGAGCGCGCAGAAGCGATAATGCTAATCTGTTTCAATTGGACTTAATGAACTCTCTCTCTCTCTCTCTCTCTCTCTCTCTCTCTCTCTCTCTCTCTCTCTCTCTCTCTCTCTCTCTCTCTCTCATTTTGCTTTGTCCTCTACTTCGTGTCAGACTTTCTACTCTTACTGTTAGTTTATCCTACGATTTTTTTTCTGGAGAGTCGTAAGCGAAAAAAAAAATTTTTCAGAAAATAAATCCGCTTTTAAATGCAATTTTTTAAATTTTGAAAACACAGTAATTTATATATATATATATATATATATGGTACCTTGACTTGTACACAGGTAAAATCTATGCGTCATAATGGCGATCACATATGGAAACCATGTGATACTTTTAATGGAAAAGCTCCAAATTTGTAATTTGAGGTAGAGTAATTTCAGTTATGATCCACTTTGCTTCAACATGGCCGAAGGTCTATGAATCTAAAGCTAGATAAAATTTAAGCTAACAATGAAATACAGAAAAACTGAAAATATTCACCATCACATGATGATAATCTATATATTATTATGCGCATACCTACCTGCGTGTGTCTGTCTTCACCTCAGATGAATAATGGACCACTTCCGTTTTGATTTATAAGTCATGAATGCATGTGTGTGAATATCAGGCCCTGATATCTCCTCAGATAGATAATGGGCTATATCGTTGTAATTGTGAGGAAAGAAAGGGTAGAAAAAGAACGCGCTATACGTCATCGAGAAGAAAGAAAGAAAGAAAGAAAGAAAGGTATGAGATAGGAAGTGATAATACTTATCGTATGTTTGAATGAAATAGAGAAAAAAAACAGAAAAGAAAGAAAGAAAAAAGAAGAGAAAAAAGAAGGAAAAAAAGAAAGAAATAATTTCATCCGATATTATTGTACTTTTTTACATATTGAACTATTTTGCAGAGGTTAATGTGCTGGAATGCGAAATCGCAGTAACCGAGTTCGTACCCCAGTCACGCTATTATGTTCACTTTCGGACTAATACCTTAGGAAAGGTATGAACCCCCTCACCCCCTACTATAGGTTAAATAGTAGCACTACTGTTCTTCTACAAGATTAATTTGGTATCAAATAAAGTTTACTTAATCGAATATAAAAACAAAGATTAAAAAAACGAACTTGATTCTAAATGCCGACATTAGAACAAGTTTCTATTAAGATATGTTATGGAACAAACAAGCAAAATGAAGAAGGCAAAAGAA
>CM042143.1:72938323-72960823 GCA_023376005.1 Doryteuthis pealeii
TCAACTCTTGCGTTATTTTATGCCCAAGACCTTTTTGTTTTATTCATTATTGGTGTTACTTAAGCTAGAGGTCCTCTCCGATCAATCGGTTGGTCACGTCAAGCCCAGTATGTATATGATTGCCCAAACACCCAACCCTTTTCATCGTATTTGCTAGAAGGCGGTGCCTGAGGGTCTTAGTGTTCTTGGTGTGATGTTAAACTCTATCTAGTGATGAGGTTACAATTCTGGTTGAGTGTAGAGTACACGCTCATCGCCATTACTCCCAGATCCACTTTGACTCGGAGTGGTAGAAGCTGTTAGGATCCAGTCTGTGTGTTTAATAGATAAAAAATAGGTTTTAAAAAGATTTGTTACAAAATGAGTATGAAAAAAAATGAATACCCCAACAAGAATAAATGAAACAAAATGAATGAATGAAATGCCGTAAAATTCTACCAATCAACTAATTATAATTCTAAAGATACTAAAATGTTGGTTACGAGGAACAGTAAAAAAAATTATCCGCACTTTCGCCATAAAATATCTTCATTATTTTGTGAGGTTTTAAGGGGGTCAAATAAGAACAAAACGACGGGTAGCAAATGTAGAAAAATGTATTAAGAGAAAGTAGACAAATACAATAGATGTGGAAATTACGTCCGACGAACAGAGTTATTGGCACTCGCATTGGCTTATTGCTAAGCCACAATTATCCCTGTTATCTATAGTAACCTGTCGGCGCATTCTATTAGTCTTATAGGGTGTATCACCTATAACAATTATTGTCACACGGCGTTCTACGCATGTGTGCCTAGCGTTGGCACTGTTGTGGTCACGTGCTCAAAGTTTGAGCCTAATCGCACCATTTTGCTCGTTATCTTTACAGAGTAAACATGTTTATTCCACTAGCAGTATCTACCAAGGAAATGACTCAATTTGGTCGGAAGGAGTGTCAAGAACTGAATGAAAAAAATGCACTAAGGCGTGAAATGTGTATGAGTGGGTAGATAAGTTTAAAAGTGGGCGGACAAGAGTGACGCACGAAAAGGAAGCAGGACGCCCGTCAATCTCCACCACTGATGAGAAGAATCAGTAAACTCGCAAGCTGGTAATGGTGAACCGGCGAGTTATCATCGATGAGGTAGTTTGTTCACTGCAGATTAGTCATGGTGTTGTATGGCCCTTTTCTTATCTTCTTGCCATCTTATGATACGTATCTTCTAAACCTGTTATCTGGCATCTGGGCTGGCTTCTCACTCTTCTTCTGATCTCCCTTCTTTGGATTTCTTTGGACTTCTCAACATTGTGACCGTTTAGTAACGAACACAAATTTGATATAGTTTTTAGACATCTTTATCCAACCCAAATAAGAACAACACGCATGGAGAAATGATCTACGGATGGTAAACGCCATTTTCATCTGTTTCGTTCAGTTATCCAGCTAATATTAGTTTTCTTATTATGTTTCTGTATTCCCACTTGGCTCTGGGCAATCAGAGACCAACTACAAGGTTAGTAAAAGTTTAAGTCATGTCAATTACTTATTCAGATGTTTCCAGATGTAATTACTATACTACATACCTACATAATTTATAGGCAACCTATCAATTATGCAACAATCGTTCTGCCTATCAAATTATCTACTATAAGCTCGGATTCTATATAAAAAGGGGGATAATTTTAATCTCTCTCGGAATGTACATGATAGACAATACAGAAAGATAATTTAATCCAGTATTATTCGGTCCTTACTTTTGACGAATCTTCGTCCATTAATCATTTGAATTGTTTTGGTTTGGTTTGGTTTGGTTTGGTTTGTTGGATTTTACGGCATGTCAACACTTATTGGGTTATTTATGTCTAAGCCGTTTTGTTCTATTCATGTTTGACGACTAATCAAATATCTTTTAACTCAGTTTTTAACACGTTTTTAAAACTCATTTTCTATTTACCCCATAGATAGGATCCTAACAGTTACTACCACTCCGGATTAGAGTAGACCTGGGAGTAATGACGATGAATGGGTACTCCACACTCTCTAGAGCTCCAAAATTGGTATTTCACCACTAAATGCAGATTAACGTCACACCCAGGACTCTAAGACACTCAGCCACTGCCTTCTTGCACATATACGATAAAAAGAGTTGGGGGTTTCTATAAGGGCAATTGGGTTGGGAAAATTATATAAGTGCTAGGGCTTGAGGTAGCAAAAGAGGAAGTGTAAAAGTCATGGACTGCTCAGCCATCAGGTTTCAGTCATTTAGCATCACGGGTCGCCATCTACGGTCAACAGGTGGCCCCATTCTGCATTGGCCATAACATGGTTGAACTGAATATTTGATGTCTTTTTTGTGACACTAGATGATACATCGGCATTACTCAAATAAATGAATTCTGCAAATTACGAACGGGTAATTACATGTCAAATCATCCAGGCCATGTCACCCGTCCCCTTCAATTTTTTCTGAAATTTTGTGAAAGCCTTTTTGAATTCCTTGGGTGAAAATGATTTTATAAACCTATTTGTAGTAGTATATAGGAAGCTCTAGAACTCATTTTACAGACGAAAATAGATTACAAATTGTCGCCATTTTTCGCGAACCCCACCAAATTTAGAGAGCTAAAAATCGACATAACTCCGCCAATGCATGGAACTGGAAGCTCAAATTTTGGGGATTGTTCACACTTGGAAAAATTGCAGAAAAAAGAAGCGGGTGGGTAACAATTTTCCCTTTTTCTGGATGATTTGACATGGAAACAACACTTTTGGATCATCAAAAAAGTAAAAAGTGAAAAAATATATATATTTTTTTTTTCCGAACACACGTCGATAATGAACAACGACCCATTGGGTATTTCAAATATTGGCTCGTTTTTTTTATATACCGGATAGCACGGGTGATGGAGCTTTGAATAGATGAAGGTTAAGCTAAGGGCTACAGGTTAGTGTATCAGTGATCGATAATGATAAATTCATCATTAGATTTGTCATTAATCAGAACGCTTTGAAAAACTCATTTACAGGACGAATTTGACTTCTCACTTCCCAAAAGACAATCTCCGGACTAATTTCGTTTCTGTTGTTGGCAATTACTCTCCGTTGAAGATAGATTTCCAAGTCAAACTGGGAAATTTACTTCAAACCTAAAAGAATTAGATAAACTCCATAATGGTACGAATTTCTTTCCGTCTGGCTCATTTCTCTCACAAGATCCAATAATTTAAAATGTAGTTAATCTATGTCACTGCTCATCCGGCCATGACACCAGTTTGCTTCGCAAGACATTCTGTGTCCGGATTTAGGTGCAAGTTTGTTTGTTTGCTTTTACGGCATCTCAACCCTTCTTGGGTTATTTTTATCCGAAGTCAGTTTAACAATTATGGTTTTGGATTATATACGGTACAAGGAGGCGTTTGTCGTGTAATGGTTATCGTCGTTGAAAATCGACACGACGACTCGATTTCAAATCCTGGACGAAGTCTATCGTCAATTTTTGTGGTGGCTGAGAAGTGCAAAGCACGTGAAATGAATGATGTGTACAGAGATACATGTTTTAATAAAAAAGAATATTTACAAATTGGCTAAACATGGGTTTGCTATGATGATCAGCTTGAGCCCAAAAAGGGTCCAAGGAGTCACTGCGGTAAAGAAAAAGTTCCGAGCCTAGTGATTAGTAAAAAAGTTCCGAGCCTAGTGATTAGTAAAAAAAAAAGTTCCGAGCCTAGTGATTAGTAAAAAAAGTCATGCTGATTGAGTTCTGGGATATTAAAGGATACGTCCTAATTGTATTTCCTTGAAAATGGTGGAACTGTCAATCATCATCATCATCATCATCATCATCATCTCCACCGTGCTGGCAACACGATATCCATGACAACCTGTCGCCAACCGTCCATATCGGTCATCTCCTCTGGAAGGTCCTCTTTGCAGTATCCAGAACCCGCACATAGTTGATCAATGTAGATGCTTGCTGGATGGCCCACACTGACGTACCCATGTGCAGGTTTCCACAGGAGAACGTCACTTTGAGTTCGTCCTTGTTTCTCTAACAGTGTCCTGCATGTCTTGTTCGTCTTCCTCGGATGGTATGCGTGATAGGGTGCAAGTGGCCATACAGCAGCTTTCTTGTACGTGCTGCTATCAAACAGCATCTTTGTGTTGTTCCTGTCTGGCTTTTTCTCTTTGCAAGCGCTTCGTTAAGGTCCAATTATTGCATCCGTACTGTAGCACTGATATGGCTCGAAAGAATTGTCACTTTAACTTATCACTGAGATCAGATTTCCATATGAAACTATAAACAGTCCTTCTAATGCCAACTCCTTAGGTAATATTCACATTATTTATTGAATATCCCCCGTTCTTTAATACAAATGACCATATTGTTTTATCTTACTTTCGAATGAGAAGATTTGGCTTATTATTTAAGTCAGTTTCGCTCAGAAAATTCTGTCCGTGTTTGCAACCCTTAACAAGTAAAAATAAGTTGATTAGCACAAGTCTCGTTCCATCCTTGGGGAAATCTTTAGCACCAAACGACCAGAGCAATTAGTCGAGTGGTGTTGTTGCTGTATCAGCAACAACACCCAGAGGCAAACGGTGTGACTTTTATCACAAAATAATTTGTCCTTTAACTTGCACTGTCATTTCTGTAAGATTAGATTAAACTTGCGCTGCAATTCTATGCAAGGAGAGACATCCTTTCGTTTATCTTCAGTTTGATCAAAAGATTCAAGTACTTGTAAAATTCCAGATTCCTGTTTAGATATGCATGAAATAAACAAAGGTGTAATCACTACATTGTTTTGGTTATTTTTTTAGAAGGGGTGGAGGAGCTTTCAAAATAGTTTTCACTAATAAGAAGAGAGTCCTTTGGTTTGAATTCAGAGTTTTCCTTTTCTATACCGGTTGCCATACTAAGATTAAAGAGCATTGTCTGTCCTACTATTTAGCATGGGTCCCGCTAGATCACCGAAGTTAAGCAGCGATGATCCCGGTAATACTTAATTGGACAAGTACTTGTAAAATTTCAGATGCCTGTTTAGATATTCATGAAATAAACAAAGGTGAAATCTTTTCATTGTTTAGTGAGTTTTTTTTTTTTTTTTTTTTTTGTTAGAAGGGGTAAGAGGAGGGTCTTAAAATAGTTTTGACTAACGAAAAGTGAACTCCTTTGGTTGAATTCAAAGTTTTCCTTCTCCTAGACCGGTTGCCATACCAAGGTTAAAGAGCCCTGTCAATTTAGCACTGGTTCCCGCTAAATAACCGAAGTTAAGCGATGAGCTCGGTTAATACTTAATTGAGTGACCATTTAAGAAGCAGAGGGTACGATAAGCAACCTGAATTCTCTGTTTATCAAAAGGACTTGATTTGACATTAAATGACCTAATGGGGGATTGATATGCCGTAAAATAAAAACAACAAAAATCAGATCCCTTAAATAACGATCAAGTCACGCTGAAAGCACCGGTTCCCTCTAGATCGCCGAAGATAAGCGGCGATGGTTAATACTTTATTGGGTGACCACTTAAGCATTTGAGGGTATCGTAATCAATCTGAGTTCTTTGTTTATCAAAAGGATTTGATTCGACATTAAATGACCTGGAAAGGGTTGATATACTGTAAAACCAACTAAACAAACATCTATCTAAGTTTATGAGACAGAATTACTAAGAATTCTCTTCGTTGACAAGTAAGAATTAGTTCTCTAATTCCTTATGCTTATATAGCTTATTTTTATTTTTATCTTAAGGAAAAACTTCAAAAGTAAATAAACTATAACAAACATATTTTACATTTAATTAAAGGCTGTCAGATGAATTTTCAAAAGGAAGATACGCGAATTACAAGTGTGTAAGGTATGACGCTAAACTGTATTTGGTGGTGAGATTCCAGTTCCCAAACTCTGGGGAATGTGGAGTAGCCCCTTCGTTGCCATTACTACTAGGTCCATTCTAACCCAGGAACAGGCACAAAATGCACGTGTATAAATAGTCCATATTTTCACAAAAATACAGACAAACCAAAGTTACTTTTATATGTATTTACCTAACCCCTCCACTACAAGCAGGATGTGACACAAAAACTCAATTTCTAAGCGTGTTTTAGTAGGGTTGAATTCCAAATGTTTCCTTCTCCTAGACCAGCAATTCTCAAGTTCTTAAACGTTGGCCGCACACAACTGACCAACTGGAAGATTTTATTCGTCATGAAATATACTAGAGGCTATAATTAGGCGAATGCTGCATAACTTTAAGCCTTTGGACAATATAATCTTTAAAACAAAGTGATGAAAATAACAAAAAAATAGGGCAAATATTGTTCTATCTCTATTCTCTTATCCAAATTTTGTTGAGTCGAGGGAGGTTGTGTTAGTATTTACTTAGCTCTCTGCTACATTCTCAAGAATGTGACACAGGTCAATTTTTCAGAGTATTTTAACAGATTTGAGTTCAGTTTTCGTTTTTCTAGATCGGTTTCCATACCAACTTTAAAGAGCACAGAACTGTTTACCCATAGATGGAAGGATATACTTGGATGCAAACCTGTTCCAATGGTATTAGCCCTATGTCAAATGCAAATCGACTCGTCCAGGATTTGAACTAGTGTTGCCGTGTCCATTTCCTACGACTACAATCATTACACCACATTCCGCCACAAATCTCTATATATAAAAGTAATATTATATATATATATGTGTGTGTGTGTGTGATGTAAGGTAAAAGGAAAAGTGGACAAAAAAATAATGACTCAAACAAGTAGAGGTAGGAGAGAAATATTTCGTTCTTCTTTACGCGAAGAACTTCATCAGTACGCACTTTGTTTTGAATAAAGTTAGACTGATGAAGTTCTTCGCGTAAAGAGGAACGAAATATTTCTCTCCTACCTCTACTTGTTTGAGTAATTATTTTTTGTCCACTTTTCCATTTACCTTACCTCATACTGTCGGATTTTACTCCAACCCTCCTATCTTCATATATATATATATATATATATATATATATATATATGTGTGTGTGTGTGTGTGTGTGTGTGTGTGTGTGTGTGTGTGTACAACAACTGAGAGCACATCCTTTTATGAAGAGAAATTGCTGGAGACCTGCAAAGACCAAAGTTAAATAAGAAAACACCAGAAGGACAATTTCTTAAGCGGGGTTTAACAGATTTGAATTCAGAGTTTCCCATTGCATTTGGACAATACAATCTTTAAAACAAAGCGATGACAATAAAAAAGAAAATGGCAAATATTGTTCTTTGGGAACATAACCTCTATTATCTTATCCGAAACTTGTTGCGCCGAGAGATTTAGTATTTACCCATTATTTATTTTCTCATTTTAGTATTTATTCAACTTCTTCGCTACAAGTACGGAGTGGTAGTAGCTGATAAAGTTCCATCGATGGGTTAAGTATTAAAAAAATGGGTTAAAATTGTGTTTTGAAAAATTATATTAAATAGAATTTGAATACCCACCAAGAAGGAATAAAACAAAACGTCTTCGGCATAAAATAACCCACCAAATGTTGACATGTCGTAAAATCAACCAACCAACCGCTATGTGCAGAATTCGATACTAGGTCAATTTTTAAACGGGGTTTAACAGGTTTTAAATCAGATATTTCCTCCTCCTAAACCAGTTGCCGTACCAAGTTAAAGAATATTAGCGCTAAGTGAAATTCAATCATCCGTTTCCAAATGTGTATTGAAGAAATGTCTTATAAACAAAATAGTATTTGATAGGTAAAGTCTTCGTTAATACTTTGCCAACCAAATTTCCCTTACAACTGTACCAAATTTGTATTTTTTACCTGTATGATGGAATATTTGAAAGTTCACTATCTATTCACCCCAAAACTCATTCTATTCAAATTTTTAGTGAAATAGTGAAATAGATCACTAATTAGGACTGAGTATATTATAGTTGTGACCACCCCAAGCGGAGTTTAACAGTTTTGAAATTAGAGTTTTACTTCTCCTAGACTGGTTGCCTAACCAAGATTAAAGAGCCTAGTCTGGCCTACTATTTACCTATAGCTGGAGGGAGAGTAGTTGGATTCATACGTTTCCCAAGGGTATTAGCGCTATGTCAACTGTAGATTCGTCCAAGATTTGAAATCAGGTCGACGAGTCCATTTCTAACGACTCTAACCATTAAACTGCGCGCCTCCAACAATAAAGTCCTATTATCATTGTAATCTGGGTCCTTCTACTCAATTATAATGAACTATCAGTTTTTGTACTTTGCTTGGGTGTGGTTGACAGTGGTGGGATAGCCACTGTAAGCAGCTTAAAGTAGGCCAAGTGTTAACTTCGGTGATCTAGTGGGAACCGATGCTTTCAGCGTGACTTGGCCGTAATCTTTCACTTAGAGGTGACGGTTTTGTTTTGACCATTTCCATTTAATCAGAAATAAAAAAAGAATAAGTTCTTTTATATTTCTGTAAACAAATCTGTGTGACAAAAACAGATATTAGTGAATGTGGCATCATAACAACCGATATCCATATTTGATGTTATTGCTATAAATGAATAAAAAAATGTGACCCCAATTCGAACTCATGGAAACACGTAAATAACATATAGACAGCCTATTCCAGATGTCATAAGTTGCACTTGTTAACCTTATGTATAAAGAAGAAGAAGAAGAAGAAGAAGAAGAAGAAGAAGAAGAAGAAGAAGAAGACAATCCACTGTTATATCTATAGCATACAGTTTTATTGGTCTGTATTTTTATGAGGCTTGATAATTTGTGACAGTTTTAAGTGACAATCATCTGGAGGTTACAGTTTCAATACTGACTACAGTTGAAAATAAGATAGAATGCTTAACAGTTGTATCCGACCATGGTTAACGGAATGAGAAATATCTGCTCCATGAATTAAATAAAAGGGTTCGATTTAAAGTTCCGTGGAGGCGCCCGATTTCGACATGAATGCACCAGAGAAGGTCGAAGAAACACCTTAAGAAGGCCGGTAGGCACATCGACCGAAACAGTGTGCATATAACAATAAAGATGAAGACCACAGCCAAAAAAAATCTAAATAATATAAAGCATACTATTTATTAATTACTATACTATTACTTTTTGAAAATGTCAACATCGGGGATATTCTCTCTTTTTGAGGGAAATAGAATCATACCATAGAATATAGACATGAGACAAATCAATACCATACAACATAATCCCCAATAATGCTAACACATTTTTTAAAACCAATTACTAAAAAGTATAAATATAAATACACGATATGTATAACTTCCTAACCGTTAGGCATGACATAACTCCAGACGGGTTGATATGCCGTTAAAATCAATAAACAAACAATATTACTTTTGTTTTCTCTGACGTGGAGTTTTTAGATAAATCTTAGACTATGATAGTGGATTGAAAGGTTTATAGGCTAAAAAGTTCATATGATGGCGTCATATCTGCTGTTGATGACTTTTTACCGATGGGACCCAAACACTGCAACACGGATAGAAGAAGTGTGGGTACTGCAAAGGGGACTATGTTTAAAAATAGACCTCAATTTGTCATATTCCACGAGAGTCAGGACTTTAACGAAGCGCTTTAAAAAGAAGCCAGAAGAGAACGACACAAGGATGCTGCGTGTTGTTTTGAACAAATCCTGGAAGAAACACCCCACAAAACAGCAGCTGTACGAACACCTGACCCCCCACCATCTCACGAACCATCCAAGTAAAACGAACAAGAAATGCTGGGCACTGCTGAAAACATTCATGAGCGAGGTAGTTTCTGGCCCTTTTAGGTTTTATAGTTTTGCTCTACTTAATGTATTGAGCACTTTTACATATTATCTTAGGCATCTCTTTCGGTTTTTTTCTTTCGCCCAATCATTGCGGTAGTGGTTGATTATTTTCAGACTGTACGGATGTGTTGGTCTTTTCTTTTATTATATATTGTTGTCCATATATCAGTTTGCATATCGAAAACAGAATAGAGAACTCACGACTTTGAGTTTCACGTTACTGATTCTCGAGTGAGCTAGTATTTGACACGTGAAACTGAGTTTCGTGAGGGTTTTTTGCCTTTTTATTCCCACCTATGGGCTAAATCGTCCCACTACTGTTCTTCTACAAGGATGGCTTTGGCATTAAATAACCCACGAAAGTTGACAGGGCATTAAGAAACCAAACCTGTTTTTTATTGTATAGATAGATAAATAAATAAATAGATACGAATGTATATATAAATATATATGAATATATTTATAGAAATATGTATCCATGATAGACACACACACACACACACACACAGAAAGACAGACAGACAGACACACACACACACACACACATATATATATATATATGTGTGTGTGTGTGTGTTTGTGTGTGTGTGTGTAACCTAAAAGAGCCAGAAACTATGTGTGTATGTGTGTGTTTGTATTATATTCATATGTGTGCCTGTTTTCACACATATATATATATATGTGTGTGTGTGTGTGTGTGTGTGTGTTTTGTGTATAATTATGAGAAACAAAGAGCAAACGAAACAAGAGGTGTTCTCTTCTTTCCAAAGAGGTTTATTAAACGAGAAGGCTATTTTATGTTGTCTGACCATCTGACGAGGGAACGTCTGAACCCCGGCTATTATCACCCCTACCTTGCCCTTTTCAGCCCCCGATGCTCGCTTCAGGCCATCTACCACGCCAGGTGCTCCACACGTGGGCCTAAACACTGGAGCACATTTGAAATGCGGCCAAGTCGGGTCAGACTTTAATTACGCCCCAGTCGTGAGCCTGAATTGATTTAGTTTTCCTTTAAGACACCAACAGCACGTTTTCTGGTTGATATTTATGTTGTATTAGTAATGTAGAATTTACAAGAGCAAGTTTTGTGTTTGCAGACAAAGCTTTCTTGTTCGGATAATTCAAGATAAAAGCCGAAAAGAAAACTTTTCCTCGCAAATCCAAAATAATTACTGAACACCACTGAGCAATAACGTGAAATATTTAACAATTTTGTTTTTAATCTCACCATCATTTTTTTTCTTTTTTCTTTTTTCTTTTTTTTTTTTTTTTGCTGTTAGCTAAGATTCGACAAACATCAAGAAATTCTAAATGGAATAGTCATTAATAATTTTTCATGCATAAAACAACAGCTATACGGCTACTTACCTCCCATCACACTGTTACATAATTAATAGGTAGCCTACTGATTATGTACCAGGGTATAGAATTCAAAAAGTAATTGGTAATTCTGTAAACAAGAGTAATGGAAAATACCCAGAAATGTAAGAAACGGTTTAACCTCTAGCTGACCCTTTAGCTGTTCTCTGATTGGTCAGTCCAGTCATGATAACAAGTTAGAGATTGAGAGTAGTTCCAGGTACCGTGGCGAACGGGTGCAAGATGGTATTTTCTCTGTTCTTTGGGTCTGGAACAATTTGCTTCTTGGGATGTCTTGTCTTGTGTCGTTGCTTAGTTTTTAATTAACGAACCCAAGATTTGATTTTTTTTTCAGAGCTCTTTTTCCACTCCGAATTTTTCCATTGAGAAATGATCCCGGAAGACATACTACATCTTGCACCTGTTCCCTCCACACAACCAGCCAACTCTCTCTATCCGTCTCCTTCGACCACCTCAGCAAGATTCCAAGTTTTTTCCCTATCTCTTTCACTGTTTTCACTGTTGCACCGGCTCGGCCAATCAGAAGCCAACGTCGGCCACTTCCACATCATCACTCACACGTTATTATTTTTCCATTATTACACTCCGGGTCAGGGTGGACCTGGGAATAATCGTGATGAAGGAATACTCCACACTCCCTAGAAATACAAAATTGGAACTTCGCCACTATTTGTCAATGTGTGACTTCTAGCACATACCAAATAAGAATGGTTGGGGGTTTACATAAGTCAGGACAATCATATAGGTGCTTGGGTTTGACGTGACCAGCCGATTGATCGGAGGAGGCCTCTCTGACCGATCGTCTTGCCCAAGTAAGCACCAAAGTTGAGTGTTGCGTGTCATGGACTTCACATTGTGGAGGGGAGCTTCTTATCGGTATGGTTTATGAAACAATGTTTGCACGTTGGAATGTTTCGTCAACGATGGAGGTTCTCTGTAGGTTCCATCTTGCTCTGTTATTTTCAAAAACAACACGGGGGCATCTTCCTGTATACACACACAAATATTCCCTCGAATACTTTTTTTGTCACATCCGATACATCCTTAACGCGCATGCGCGCGGGGAAACAGAGTGAGAGAGAGAGAGAAAAACACGTCTGCACAAAAGGACCACTAGACCCAACAATTCTAACTAATTGTACTTTTCCCAACGTCACTTGGTCATTGATCCTCTAAACTAATGAGGGACCCCGTTCCAAATGACCCTGAGGTGACACTTTGTCATTCAAATTCTCGGGGATTTTCCACTGTTTTACCGTCATTTCAAAGTACTATAGACTACTTACTAAAAGTGATAGGCTGTGCCTATGCATTATATAACAATATGTAACAATGTCTCGATATAGAACCACCAGGACGGAGAGATCATCAGCCGAAACGTTGAGTATATAACGAAATAGATTTGGATAACAGTTCGAAAAATCTAATACAAAACCATCAGTATTATTGATGTATTAATATGGTTAAAAATAGTTGAAGCTTTCTAGCATACCCGCAGGATATACAGGCATTTCAGCTTCCCCAAAGATCACTTATAACTGTGCAAAAACACTGAATTAGTAAACGATTATGACACTTTTAAAGATGTTTTCTCTGATGTGTCATTTTTGTCGTATTGCGGTAAAATACAAAAGTGTAAATATCGAACGATATACGTATACGCCTGTACTATTAAACAGTGCTGGATGGCGTCGTTAGATATGTTATTACTAGTTCATTGAAGGGTTTCAGTTCTTTCAACATAATACCCCTCTCGCCAATTAAACCTACTAGGAACAATCACCCCTTCCGACGTCATCTATCTGATTCAACGCTAGCAGTTAAACAGGCCTATATAGAGTTTTGTCAACGTAGACCTCGTTTTCGCTGCACCGGATTGGCTAATTCTGTAGCCAATCAGTGTTCAGAATAGATGTTGTAAACATGTCTACGCGGCGTTGACACTTTTTCTAATTCATTGGCAGAATTAGAAATTCATTGACAGGGTAAGTAAAAAATCCCTTTTAAAGAATTATAATTATATCAAAATCCGCTAATTAAGAAGAAACCAAAAATGTCTGCTACTCTCTCTCTCTCTCTCTCTCTCTCTCTCTCTCTCTCTCTCTCTCTCTCTCTCTCTCTTGGGAAAGGCACGAATACATCTGTTTTCCATAAACCCCAACTATGAGTAGATATTAGGACAGACTAGGCATTTAACATTGGTTAGACAACAAGTCTAGGAGTATTCAAACAAGCTTTACTCCGCTTAGAAATTGACCTTGTGTCCTACCTTGCCCCTAGCCGACGGGTTGGATAAATCTATGCCGTCTATCAATATTGTCCCTGGGGTGCAAGCATAATTATATATTCGACTACCAGCATATTTCCTGTCGGTTTAACGTGGTTTCTTACAATATTTAATTACTTACCCATCGGGTAGAACGTTATACATTGTCAATTTAACGTGATTGCTTACACGCGCACGACATGGGCAGATTTTGTGAACTTCACACTATTGGTTCCATTTCAAAGTAATGCCTCTGGAAAAGGCATGAATCTACTTTGCCCCCAGATGCGGATAAATGAATGATTATAGCTCTTTTTCAAGAGCAGTCCATCTTAAATGTTTCATAATAAGCCAGATTAGGTAGATTGCTTGCTGTTTTGTTTTACGTCATATCAACCCTTTTCGGGTCATTTAATGCCTAATCAAGTCATTTTGATAAATGATTTGTTTAAATTCATGTGTATCTTTTTAACTAGATTTTTTATCAAATTATCTTTAACCTAATTATCTTTTGAAACAATTTATTTTTAATCAAATTCTTTTTTTCGGGAGTAATAATAAATTGGTAGAAACAATTTACATTAACTTCATGTGTATCAATAAACTCGTAGAAAAATTTTACATTACTTTCTTATGTGTCGATAAACTGGTAAAAACAATTTACATTAACTTCTTGTGTATCGATAAACTGGTAGAAACAATTTACATTAACTTCTTGTGTATCGATAAACTGGTAGAAACAATTTACATTAATATTGTGTGTATCGCAATTTACATTAATTCATGTGTAGCGATAAACTGGTAGAAACAATTTACATTAACTTCTTGTGCATCGATAAACCGGTAGAAACAATTTACATTAATTCATGTGTAGCGATAAACTGGTAGAAACAATTTACATTAACTTCTTGTGTGTCGATAAACTCGTTGAAACAATTTACATTAACTTCATGTGTATCGATAACTGGTAGAAACAATTTACATTAACTTCTTGTGCATCGATAAACCGGTAGAAACAATTTACATTAATTCATGTGTAGCGATAAACTGGTAGAAACAATTTACATTAACTTCTTGTGCATCGATAAACCGGTAGAAACAATTTACATTAATTCATGTGTAGCGATAAACTGGTAGAAACAATTTACATTAACTTCATGTGTATCGATAGACTGGTAGAAACAAATTACATTCATTTTATGTGTATCTATAAACTCATAGAAACAATATGCATTAACTTCATATGTATCGATAAACTGGTAGAAACAATTTACATTAATTTCTTGTGTGTCGATAAACTGGTAGAAACAATTTACATTAATTCATGTGTATCGATAGACTGGTAGAAAAGGTTTACATTAACTTCATGTGTATCGATAAACTGTTAGAAAAAGTTTACATTAACTCATGTGTATCAATAAACTGGTAGAAACAATTTAAATTAACTTCATGTGTATCGATAGACTGGTAGAAACAATTTACATTAACTTCATGTGTACGATAACTGGTAAAAAGGTTACATTAACTTCATGTGTATCGATAAACTGTTAGAAAAATTTACATTAACTCATGTGTATCAATAAACTGCTAGAAACAATTTATATTAACTTCATGTGTATCGATAGACTGGTAGAAACAATTTACATTCATTTATATGTGTATCTATAAACTCGTAGAAACAATATGCATTAACTTCATATGTATCGATAAACTGGTAGAAAATGTTTACATTAACTCATGTGTATCAATAAACTGGTAGAAACAATTTACATTAATTTCTTGTGTATCGATAGACTGGTAAAAACAATTTACATTAACTTCATGTGTATCTATAAACTCGTAGAAACAATATGCATTAACTCCATATGTATCGATAAACTGGTAGAAAAAGTTTACATTAACTTCATATGTATTGATAGACTGGTAGAAAAAGTTCGCTTTAACTTCATGTGTATCGATAGACTGGTAGAAACAATTTACATTAACTTCATATGTATCGATACAGCTATATGACAAACCCCCAAACCTTTTTGTCATATATGTGCAAGAAGGCGTTGGCGAAGGGTGTTAGTGTCATCGGCATGACGTTAAACTGCATTCTGTGCTTAAATTCCAGTTCCGAAGCTATGGATAGTGTGGAGTACCCCTCCATTGTCATTTCTCCCGTATTAGTGGTACCTGTTAAGGTCCCATCTATGGTTTAAATAGAAGAGAATGAGTTTAAATATGTGTTTAAAATGTTTTCAGTAACCATAAAGAATGAATAAAAGAATGTCTTTGGCATAAAATAACCCAACAAGGATTGACATGCTGTAAAAATCAGCCAACCAACCAACCAACTGAAAAATCCTTAGTTCAAACTAAAACTTTTTTTGTTAAGCAAATCATTTGTTCTTATTTGTAATTACTTTGTTTCCTCACATTTGATTATTGGGATTTTTCCTTCTCTTTTGTTTTCTAGCAACTTAAAGGTGCGAATGATCATTTAACGCACCTTTTAATAAAGAAAAGAAGGATCCTACAATATAAAAAACGAAAGGAAATTGTTACTCTCTCTCTCTCTCTCTCTCTCTCTCTCTCTCTCTCTCTCTCTCTCTCTCTCTCTCTAAAAATCTCTTTTTCTCTCTCTTACTCGTACTATCTCTCTCTCCCTCTTCCCCCTTCTCTCTCTCTCTCTCTCTCTCTCTCTCTCTAAAAATCTCTCTCTCTCTCTCTCTCTCTCTCTCTCTCTCTCTCTCTCTCTCTCTCTCTAAATCTCTCTCTCTGGAATGGTAATTACTAGTGTCCACTGACTCGGAAGTAAAGGGGCCCGAGTCGGACTAATCAACTTTGGGGAACACCAATTATCTACCGAATCAGATAGTAAGTAAAAAGAATTCTGGGTTCAAGAGTCTCCAACAAAAAACCTATTAGACTCACGATTACTCGCCAAGGTGTCGCAAAATCTTGCCGGTAATCGCTAGTTACGGTTGTTCAGTTAAGCAGCCAAATATGGTGAAGCCTTGATAATCACGTCTGAGTCAACAAGGGTAGAATATGTTTACTAGGAGCTCTTTCTGTAATCATTTCTATTATTTTGGGTTTTTTTCTTTTAATGATACCAAGAAAGAAAAAAGGTAGATAGAGAAAAAAAAAACAGCAAATGATCACTCATTTTTCCATGTATGTAATTGTGGGAAACGAAATTATTATTCTTTATTTGAGGGTGCATCTATCTATTAGGCTAGCATTATCTTCCATCTCATCGTTCCTCTGGTCAAATAGTTTTTGCCTTCGTATTGTCTGGACTCCTGTTGTCTACTCGTAAATTCTGGCTTTAAAGATTTTTGCATGGTTTCGTCTAATCATATCATTTTGGTAAGCATGAACCAGTCGTACCAATTACATTACAGACAGATAGATCCCCTGGAATAAAGAAATTCAACAGAAAATAAGAAAGAAAATTTAAGCTGTTGTAGATCTCAAGACTACAAGAAAATCTCGTTTGTTATTTATTTCACATAACTTTCCAGGTTGTTTTAAATTTATTCTTAGGTAACTTTTACAAATAGGCACTTTATGGAACAGTATAAACACACACACACACACACACACACACACACACACACAGGGCCGGTTTAGCTCAGTCGATAGAGTGTTCGACTGGAAACCTCAAGGTTCCTGGTTCGATACCGGCCCTCGCCAACTCAGCGTATGAGTAGTACAGGGATCTGTGAGGTAAATTGAGGAGCTGACGGTAGGTGTGGCGCTCCACCTCAGAATCTAAAAAACAATTTCCTTGGTCTAGCGCTAGTGATAAGGTGATAGACTCCCTCGTTGTATGGCTGATACCGACTCTAGGCCTCCTCGACGACTTTACTTACTTATATATATATATATATATATATATATATATATATATATATATATATGTTGAAAGATAAATGGAAAGAAAGTGTTGTATGGATAAAAATTATTCATTGGAATGCCGACACGTATTTCGACAAGAAGTTGGTCCTTGTATACATAAATATTAAATATTAGTGTTCTATTTACTATTATTTTAAATACAAAATAAAATAGAATAGCAATAGATAAATAATGAAATAATAATAGAGACATCATTATAATCTATTATTATAAATAATTTGTATCCATACATTTTCTTTCCATTTAACTTTCAATATGATTGTCGGATTCACTTCCATTTTTCTCACTTACACACACCGACACACCGACACACACACACACACACACATATATATATATATAATATATATATATATATATATATATATATATATATATTGATAATAAAGGGTGTTATATTTATAAATAGTACTCAATACCGTGGATAGACCATTTATATATAAGTTAGGGTAGCGTGCGTATATATATATATATATATATATATATATATATATATATATATATGTGTGTGTGTGTTGTGTGTGTGTGTGTGTGTGTCAGTGACTGTGTCTGTGTCTGTGTGTATGTGTATCTGTATGTGTATCTGTACTTGTATGTACGTATTTACATATACGTATTTTGTATATATGTAAGTGCATGTATGTATGTGTATATGTAAGCATCATAATATTTCTAAATAGAACAGTGTTACAATAAAACCGTTGACTGATATTTGGTCGTACCTGAGAGCAAATTCTGTGTAAATAAGTAAACCTATAAAAACTCTAAAATAACTTCTAGACAAGAAAGCCAATGTAACTCATACAGACAAACTTGTCTGACTTCTGCTTACATATTTTCATTATATCAGTGATTTTCTTATTCTTTTCTTAAGAGATGACTTCAAATGGAATCTAGTGACATATGTGTTGGCATGATGGTGATTTAAAAATATGAATATATATCTTATTATAATGGATATTTGGTATCAGTTTCCCTGTAACCGAAACTACGTCACTGAATACTTCACAATATCCCCAGGAATTGTGTAAATCGTCAATTTGTATTTAATTTATAGTCAAAATCCTTAATTAATACATAGAATAAGACTTATTTATCAACGTTTGACTTTCCAATTCAATATATTTCAGGGCCGGGTTAGCTCAGTCGGTAGAGCTTTCGGCTAGAAACCACAAGGTTCCTAGTTCGATGCCGGCCCTCGCCAACTCAGCGTATGAGTAGCACAGGGATCTGTGCGGTAAAGTAAGGAGCTGATGGTAGGTGTGGCGCTCCACCTCAGATGCAAAAACAATCTCCTTGGTCTAGCGCTATTGAAAAGGGGATAGACTCCCTCGCTGATTGGCTGATACCGACATTAGGCCGCCCCGGCGACTTTACTTTTACTTATTAGAATTTAGATACTTACGCCCGGAGGGTGCATATTCTTGCTAGTTTCATGTAAATTAAATAAAATAAAATACATTTATGAAGGGATTTTAACATAACAACTCAATTTATTTTACTGTTTCAGTCCACAAACAACCTGTTACATTGTTGGTTGGTTGTTTGGTTGGTTGTTGGTTGGTTGGTTGGTTGATTTTACGGCATGTCAACTCTGGTGGGTTATTTTAAGCCAAATACATTTATTCATTCTTGTTCGGTATTCAATATTATTCAATTCAATTTTAATCTGTTTAACCCATAAATTAGGACTCTAACAGGTACTACCACTCGGATCAGAGTGTAACTGGGAGTAATGGTGATAAAGGGGTACACCACATTCCCAAGTGCTCCAGAATTGGAACGTCACCACTAGATGTTTGACGTCACATGACATTATCTTGTTACAGTGATTAATTTCAAGTAGTAATAATGGCATGTTATATGAACCACAAGGTTCCGGGTTCGATACCGGCCATCATCTAATGCAGGAATCACGGTGGGCCGGATAATTGAAAAAATAACGATTATTATTTTGTTCAATACTTGCGAGCCAGAACGAAAGCTCTGAGAAAAAGATGTAAAACAAAATTTATCTTTCTATGTTATATTCATGTTTACCAGTCAATTTCGTTCGATGGGTTGATTCCGTCAAGTCCATGAAGATCCAATAAGCTTAACATGATATTTAGATTTAAAGGATATCAGAACGTCTCGCGTTCCGAACGTTTTAACAAACAAATTTAAAATACTGTCTGCGGGCCTGATAAAATGCCTTCGCAGGCCGGATCCGGACCACGGGCCGTAGATTGGTGACCCCTGGTCTTAGGAATGGACTTACAAGAAAAAAAGCGCTACTTCAGCTTCTGCAATTCATCAAACCCTGGTGAAGAAATTATCAACCAGTCCTTGTAAGTTTATAGTATTTTATTTCAATTTCAGATTTAGCTCAGCGAGACGTTCTGATACCCTTTAAATTTAAATATCATATTAAGCAATAGCCAATGAATGACAAGGTTCCGTGTCCAATACCGATCCCCACCAACTCGGCTATGAGTAGTACAGCTTGGGTTATCTGACCTGTGTGGTAAAGCACTGTGAGCTGGCGGTACGCGTCGCTCTCTATTTCAGCTAAACAATCTCCCTGGTTTAGCGCTACTCAAAAGGGGATAGACTCGGACGAATTCACTTACTTTTTTACTTTACATACCATAGAGAAATGTGCAAGAATATATTCCCAAAATTAATAGAAAAAAGGTCGGGTAACGTAGTTGGAATTTGATACGGCACCAAATCCTGGTCATAGCGCTACAGAATAACACATATAGCTGGAGGGGACAATAGATTCATACTTTTCCAAGGTATGAATCCAACTATTCTCCCACAACTACAGGTAAATAGTTGGGCAGACTGGATTCTTTAAGCTTGGTATGGCAACCAATCTAGAAGGGAAACTTTGAATCCAAACCAGTTGGATTCCGCTTTAAAACAATTGACCTTGTGTTTATGTAGGAGGGGTAGAGTAAATAAAACCATCAAAAAAGTACTTCCAGAAGACCCTTAAAGTTTGTTTTTTGTTGTTGTTTTTTTTTTTTGTTTGTTTGTTTTTGTTTTGTTTGTTTTTTGTGGGGTTTTTTAGGGGGCAGTTGGTTTTTTTTTCAGTTCTTAACTCTTTGTTGAGCAAATTTCTCCTATGGCTGTACCAAAATGTCTTTGTGTTTTTTACCTGTATGGTTATACATTTCAAAGTTCACTATCAGTTTACCTCATTCTATTCAAATAAAGTTATATTATTATTGTAATCTAAGTCCTTCTGTTCAATTATAATGAACTAACCCCCAGTGATTTACGTTAGGATTGCTGTGGTGGAAGAAGAATCGCTGTGAGCTGGTTAAAGTAGGCAAATGCTTAACAAAGAATTCAAACCATTTACTATGGAATCTCAATATTAGACTTGAATTTCTATGTCTAGACACTGGAGCTCAAGTATGAATACAATATTCTATATGATACCAATTTTTTAAAGTTTCGAAAGTAAATAAAATCCTTTTCAAAATTAATTCAAAAATTAAATTATATCAAATTAGAAAGAAAAATCAAATCGATTTTTTCAAGTGAATAATGGACCGGAAGTTAGATACGACAATTTACACCGGAAGTGAGATATCATCATTGCAATACTTTTTACCTTTAATGTTTTTTAACTATTTCTGTTTCCTGTTTCTCTACGCCTAATCTTAAATCAGAAAATTGTCATTAAATCCAAAATGAAAACTAATCGCAAAGATCACATGTTTTCTTCGTGCTCCAATTCGTTTTTCTAAAAGACTTTTTGGTGCTTTAATAGTAAAACCTTGTTGTTGTTGTTGTTGTTGTTGTTGTTTGTGAAGAAGTTCCAATTCTGGAGCTCTGGGGAGTGTGGAGTATCTTTCATTGCCATTACTCCCAGGTTCACTCTTACCAGAGTGGTATTATCTGTTAGGGGTCCCATCTATGGTTTAAACAGGAAAAAAGAGTGTATAAAATGTGTTTTAACAAAGAAATGAGTTTAGAAAAGAACTCTGAATACCCACCGAGTATGAATCAAAGAAAATGTCTTCGGCATAAAATAACCCTAGAACGGTTGACATGCCGTAAAATCCAACCATAATATTCAGCTATTAGAATAGATCAGCTCGAATTCAAAAGTTTAGAATGCAATGAATGAGAGTCTACTTAAAGAAAACCACTTGAAAATGATTAGCTTAACGTCCGTGTGAAAAGTGAATATTCACCTGAGTCATGTATAATTTTCGTGTCAGACAGACCGGCCACCTCAGCCCCGAAGCATCAACTAGGGACTTCTTTAATTCACTATAGATTCATCAATGTGTCCATTCTGGTGTCGAAGAGCTATTGTACTTTCCGGTGTTAGGGGTTTGTGTTGGGGGAAGCTCCAAAGAACAGGTGTGAATCGGGTAGCTGTTGTCTCTCAGTATCGCCTACAAAGCTTTTAGTTAATACCAATGCCCTTTCTTACTAAGCGGTGCTTAGTCAGAGCCACAGGTATTGGGTTGCTTACAATACTAAGTGGTCACTCATCCAAATAATGAATATGTCCTTTGATGCTTAACTTCGATGGTCGGGCGGGAACTGATGCTTTCAGATTGGCTTGACCTTAACTCGCTAATGCCCATTCTTAATTCTCGTAAGAAACTGCTTGACCGGTGGTGACACACCAGTTCTGAAACTCTGGGGAGTATCATGTGTGTCCCCCCTCTTGTTGCAATTATTCTGATCCGGAGTGGTAATAATTGGTAGGCTCCCATCTATGGGTCAAATAGATCCATTCGAAAATTATTAGTATTAAATAGGAATTAATGTTAATGGCGGCCACGTTCTTTTTCAGTTTAAAACTTGATATGTTCACCACATTATTAACACATTATATCTATTAATAATGGAGATTAGGTCTCTATTTGTCTGTAACCGAAACTACGTCACTGTTTACGTCACTTTACCCAAAATCGTCATAACATAAAATAAATTCACTCATAATTTGTGCATGCAACCTTAGACGGTCCTCATTGTTTTTTTATATATTTATATATAGTTTGTTTTATTTTAATATATATATAAAGTTATCAGTACTAAGATTCCATTGCATTTTTTTTTTACTCCTTTTAATAAATTTGATGATTTTGCTTACTTATGGTACAAACTCTCTGACATTGAACTTTAACTCCCACCCTCTCAATCAATATATTTCAAAAATTAATTTTTACACGGAGGGTGAT
>CM042143.1:72965823-72988323 GCA_023376005.1 Doryteuthis pealeii
GCTTAATTCCGCTAGGATGGCCAGCTGTGTACCGTGGCCGAGGCGATAAAAGTGTTTCACTAGTGTTTCACTGCGTCTGCTGAAGTCCCGGTTTCGATTTCTGTCGGAGGGAAATCGTTAGTATATACCGCTGATGAGACTTAATAAAGTCGAAACAGTCTGTACGGTATTCTACACATCGAGCCATCCTTTACTGGGATTACACTTGTCAAGTTCATTTTCTATATGAAAAAGTATCGAATTTTATGCGATACATGCGTTGTAAGTGCCTTCAAGTAAAAATTTAATATATACTTTATCAGCAACGTTTCTAAAATAAACAAACATCCAAAAATCTTATTCACTTCGCCGAAGGGCATTCGGGCTGTTTGTTGTTATTATTCTCTCAATAGCGCCCCCTTACCTATTATGGTAGAGGCGCGTAGTATCGCTTGACAAGCTTAATTCCGCTAGGATGGTCAGCTGTGTACCGTGGCCGAGGCGATAAAAGTGTTTCACTAGTGTTTCACTGCGTCTGCTGAAGTCCCGGTTTCGATTTCTGTCGGAGGGAAATCGTTAGTATATACCGCTGATGAGACTTAATAAAGTCGAAACAGTCTGTACGGTATTCTACACATCGAGCCATCCTTTACTGGGATTACACTTGTCAAGTTCATTTTCTATGAAAAAGTATCGAATTTTATGCGATACATGCGTTGTAAGTGCCTTCAAGTAAAAATTTAATATATACTTTATCAGCAACGTTTCTAAAATAAACAAACATCCAAAAATCTTATTCACTTCGCCGAAGGGCATTCGGGCTGTTTGTTGTTATTATTCTCTCAATAGCGCCCCCTTACCTATTATGGTAGAGGCGCGTAGTATCGCTTGACAAGCTTAATTCCGCTAGGATGGTCAGCTGTGTACCGTGGCCGAGGCGATAAAAGTGTTTCACTAGTGTTTCACTGCGTCTGCTGAAGTCCCGGTTTCGATTTCTGTCGGAGGGAATCGTTAGTATATACCGCTGATGAGACTTAATAAAGTCGAAACAGTCTGTACGGTATTCTACACATCGAGCCATCCTTTACTGGGATTACACTTGTCAAGTTCATTTTCTATATGAAAAAGTATCGAATTTTATGCGATACATGCGTTGTAAGTGCCTTCAAGTAAAAATTTAATATATAATATATATATATATATATATATATATATATATATATAAAGTGGTCAAACGATGTGTTTGAAATGGCGAAGACCGACGATTTTGGGGGAGATTATGTGCTTATGACATAAGCATACAGAAGTATACATAGGTATGACTTTAATTAAGCACATAATCTCCCAATATATATATATATATATATATATATATATATATATATATTTGTGTGTGTGTGTTAGTGCGCGCGTGCGTGTGTGTATGTGTGTCTGTGTGTTCATATATATGGAGTAGGATACAAATAAATGAATGAAAGCCAAAAACTTATCAGGTATAAATTTGTTTCAGCCCCTTAGCTTTTTCAAATCAGGCTCCCCTACTATTTACCCATAGCTGAAGGGAGATGTGTTGGATTCGTACTTTTCCCAATGGTATTAGCGCTATGTGAAATGCAAACAACCGCTCTCTGGATTTGAACTCGTCTCGCCGTATCCATTTTCTGTGATGATAACCGTTACACGACGCGCCTCCGACTACACTGCGGACCTCCAACAATTATTAATCAATAATTAATATTATTATCAAATGATAATGAATTTGTCAGAATATTTGTCGAATATGTCTTGCAACATTGTAGGTGGGTAGTTATAATAAAATTGATAGTATATTTGTTGAATAGAATAATAAATTTAATAGAATATTTGTCGGATATATCTTATAACATAAAGCTGCGAGACAACACCTCTTTAAACAAAAACAACATTTCGTATATATGTATAAGGTGTGGATTTATTTAGATTTGTTGTTATAGCATTTCCATGCCATCAAGTGTGATAATAAACATTACCTAATAATATCCGTTTTGCCTTCACAATTTCGCACTTGTAATAATAAAATCTTGATATCTTTGATTTAGAAGAAAATGAACATTCTTTTTTTTTATTTTAGGAGTGTTATTTATCTATAACTGACACTATAATTTATGACACAACAGTGTGTACAGCCTATACAAAAATTTCTAGATACAAAGAGCAAGCATTCATACATATACTCATGCAATGAATGAGTTATTAAAAACAATTTTTTACCTCAAAAATAAAACTTCAGGCTTACCTTATTTCTTGGGCTAACCTACTATCCAAAGTGTCCCGCATAGCTTATACCTACACAAAGGCTATTAGTTAAGATAATAAAGTTTTTACTTAACATTTTTTACTGTTTATAACACATGTGCATATATAATGTGTACAAATATAATAAACTAGAAGAAAAAACGTCACACCTATTGAGCTCTGGGTAGATAATTGTGATCAAGAAAAAACGTTTGTTTACAAAACGAATCAAATTTTTAATAAATACGACCAGAGAATAAAAAAAACATTATAATCATTTTGCTAAAATTTGCAATTAAGTCAAAAACTGACCCGTCTTGTATATAAGCCAGCCTTTAGCTGCTGAAAATTAACATACAAATAAGATCATCTATCGCTCACACTCTCCAATCTCTCTCTTTACACTCACAGAGAAAACTAACATATACAAAGAGTAGTTAGTCAAGATATATAGAGAGAGGATGAAAGTGTCAGGCAGAATGTGAAGTAAGAGTTGAGTGAGTTTTTACTTAATTGCAAATTACAACTAATTAGAACTAAATAAAATGATTTTTTTTTCAAACATATCTTCATCCCAAAACTAAAGATAATTTTTGGATGTATTTTGTGTCATTAAACTGAATTTTAGCAAAAGATCATTGATTTACTCAGCTTTAGTATAATAATAGATAGTAAACAAATTTACTTAAAAACTTCATTATCTTAACTAAAATCTACATACTTTATTGCCGCCTTGTTGACTGGGGCAGTAGAATGCAATGACAGCACCTCTGCAGAGAAGTAAAATCCCACAGTGTTGGCTGTGGGTGGCATCCCATTATGAGCAGTCCATGACATGCAACACTCCACTTTGGCCCTTACTTGTGCTGGACGACCTTCGGATAGGCTCCTCTGATCAATCCGCTAGACACGCCAAGCCCTAGAACCTATATGATTGTCCCAATTCTATTGCCATAAGAGCTAAGCCGCAACCCTTATCATATTTGTGCAAGAAGGTGGTGGCTGAGGGTCTTAGTGTCCTGGCTGTATCTGATGGTGAATTTCCAATTCTGAAGCTCTAGGGAGGGTGGAGTACTCATTCATCACCATTACTCCCAAGTCAACTGACCCGGAGTAGCACTACCTATTATTGTCCTATCTATAGGTTAAATAGCAAAAAATAGATGTAAAAAAATGACTTTTAAAATTTGAATACCCATTAAGAATGTATAATACTAAACGTTTACGGCATAAAACAACCCAACAAGTGTTGATATGCCGTAAAATCCAACCAACTATCCTTTATAATAAACGTGTTTTTATTTCATATGAGCGCTGTTAGACAAAAAGATTCAAAAAGAATTTCCGGTCATTAATTCGCCTTCTTTGCCTATTTTCTTACTTATTTGGTAAATAAGAGTTAACGTCGAAAAAGCCATAAAACTGTCGACAGATGTCTTCAATTCTATACAAACAAGACGATTTAATATATGAATTCATTCATACAATAAATTTCCACACGCTGAAGAGAAGTATTTACGCAGGAACATAAATCCGAGTCAAGTAAAGCAAGTCTGATAAGTCATTGATAGGGAATCATCCATTAAAAGCCAAATCGAACCCAACGAATGACAACGGACATGTTAACGTAACTCTCGCTTCGCTTCGTCGCTTCCATAAATCAATTTTAAACGTATTTCAAGCGACCTTGATTCAAAATATTTGCTTCCTACCGGATGGTTTTTATTTAATAACCAAACTCAACTGTAGCAATAAATCATTCATCAAACATTGAAAGAAAAAGACGGGAGAATTGACAAACCATAACTTTTAATAACCACTTAGTTCAGTCGATAGAGCATCCGCCTTGGAACATCGACGTTCTGGGTTCCATACTGTCCCTCGTCAACTCAGCGCATGGGCAGAAAACCCTTTATCCGTGTCGTATATCGGAGAGCTGATGGTAATGTGGCGTTCAACCTCACACACAAAAACAATACTCGTTCTAGTGCTATTGAAAAGGGGATAGACTCTCTCATTATCCGGCTGATACCGACAATAGGCCACTCGACCCTCTTTACTTTACGGCATACTTGTCGATGCAGTGTCTGGATAAACAACTATATCTATTTGGCGGCCATGCAACCACTCGTAATTTGTGCCGTGATTATACAAGACATAAAGAATAAAAGATAATAACATTGATATAAAAAGTAAAGTCGTCGGGGCAGCCTAATATCAGCATCAACCAGACAGCAAGGGAGTCTATCCCCTTTTCAATAGCGCTAGACCAATGAGATTATTTCAGCATCTGAGATGGAGTGCTACACCTACCATCAGATCCTCACTTTACCGCACACATCCCTGTGCTACTTATACGCTGAGTTGGCGAGGGCCAGTATCGAACAAGAACCTTGTGATTCCTAGCCGAACACTCTGAGCTAAACCGGCCCTAACATTTATTGATATATTAGGTGTACCGGAAAGTTCTGTCTGCTTTTCTTTAACCAAACCAAAACACCAGATTAAGTCTAGATAGTTGTTTTCAAGGTCAAATCAGATGCCAGATACTCAGTTAAATTTCATTTAGTTAAATCTACTCTATAGTTTAAAAACATCCATAGCCCATGGAAGACAAAAGTTTCAAAGTGAATCATATGCGTCATTGCATGTTGTATGAATTTCACAAAGGTAGCAATCCAACAACTGCTGTAAAAAAAGATATAACCACTGTCTATCCAGAAGGTGTCAGTGTTAGAAACTGTCGTAGATGGTTTTTGAAATTTAAAGAAGGCAATTTCGACCTTACATGAGCCTCGATCGGGGAGACCCAGTCTTTTGGATGACGAACCTTTGAAAACTGCAGTGGAATAAGATCCTCGACAAACAATCAGAACATTATCCCAAAGACTTGATGCACATTGGTCTACTGTTCAGAAGCATCTGAAAAAGATTGTAAAGGTGTATAGAGAGGGTAGGTGGGTTCCTCATGAACTCTCTCCAGCCAACAAAGCAATGCGGGTAACAATCTGCAACAGTCTCCTTTTAAGGAAGGATAAAAAGCCTTTCCTGGATCGTATTGTTACTGGAGATGAAAGGTCCTTAGGTTGGGAAGTTTTTGCTCACCCTCCATACTTGCCAGACCTTTGCTCCATCAGATTTTCACTTATTCCGTTCTTTAGAGCATTTCATCAGTGGAAAAAAGATTTATAAATGTTCACGAGGTTGAAGCGGAGTTGAATTCCTTTATTTTTTTTTTTTTTGAAAGAGGATTAAAAAGCTCCCAAGTAAATGGACAAAGGTTATATCTAATATGGTGAATATTTTGTTGAGCAATAAAGATTTGTCAGTAATATTTCTTTCAATCATTATTTCTAACAAAAATCGGACAGGACTTTCCGGACTATATTATAAAATATAGATCAATGGTTTAATTTTTTGGTTGCTTTGTTTTACGGCGTATCAACCATTTTAGGAATTAAATACCAAATCAAGTCATTTTGATAAACAAAGGACTTAGATTTGCTTACAAAACCTGTCGTTTCTTTGCTGATCTGGTGGGAACCGGTGATTTCAACGTGACTTGAATGTATTGAGCATCAGGCAGGTTTCCGCTATAAACTACAAGTAAACACGCCATGTTTTTTTGTTTATCATACTCTCGTCTTTTAGAGGTAAAAAAGGTAGAGTTATGTTGCAACGATCTAGTCAGACTCCAAATAAAATATTCAACAGAAATACGATCGGAATTAGTTAAGTATGGATAATATGCATCGATTTATACGAGATACAGGATAATTAACAGATGATACAAATGAACCTACCTGTAATTGTAGAAATAATGATTGTCCTTTAGAAGACAAATGTTTAACATATAATGTGGTGTTCCAAACTATTATATGTCAGAAATAGTATGGGTCTTATCTTCCAGCGGCTTCGGACAGGGTGATTGAGGATGGTGAAACACCTGCCTTGTTTTTGCTCATATGTATTAGATGTTTATTTGCATTAAAGGTTCCGTGTCAGCCGCCTATGTCACATGTCACACATTGTCCTATGATATAAGGGGCTTGTTTTGACGCAAGATCACTTGGTTTTATTAACATCCTACCCACAATACACCCATCGTGCTTATAGACTGTTGATCGTGGTACCAGGACTCCGAACAAGGTCGCAATACCGGCGATCTGTCGCAAGACTGATTCTGTTGACTTCAGATACGAGGCAAGGTGTTTTCATTTTTTTCTTTCCGACTCAGTCAGTTGCCGTTGTTTGATTTGGGAGTGATTTGTGTTTTACTTCCTTGTGATTAGGATACCCCTCTCTGTAGCATTACCTTCCAAGGAAATCGTTACATATAAAAATATAAATGATATATAAATATAAAGATTCAATAATCATGCGTATTCATTTTAGAATAAGCAAAACACAAACAAAATGAAATATACAGGCTGAGCACAAAAACGTTCCCCGATTTCATAACATCAAACATTATTGGAGTCTATATATACATACGTATTTACTGAAGCCCTCCGCACGAACAGATGTGACCCAAAGTCAATTTATTAACTCTTTACCTACCAAATTTCCCCCACGGTTGTACAAAATTTTCTTGGTAATTTTTACTTTATGATAGGATATTTCAAAATTCATTATCTTCACCTTAGACCCCATTCTATTCAAATAAAGTCCTATTATCATTCTAATCTGAGTCTTTCTGCTCAATTACAATGAAAAAACATCAGTTTTTGTACTTTGCTTGGATGCAGTATATGTAGAAATAAGTAGTGGTAGGATAGCCGCTGTGAGCGGCTCAAAGTAGGCATAGAGTTAAGCAGGGTTTAAAAGGTTTGAATTCAGGGTTTTCTTTCTTCAGGCTAGTTGTTTAACCAAGGTTAAAGTGCACAGTCTGCCCTACTATTTACCCATAGCAGGAAGAAAAAAGTTAGATACATACCTTTCCCAAGGGTATTAGCGCTATGTGAAATGCAAACTGATTCGTCCAGGTTTTGAACTTGTCTAACCTTGTAAATTTCATACTACTATAACTACACGCCTCCACAAATCTATGAAATTAAAATAAAAAGATTCTATATACATATATATATATATATATAAAAGAAAGATTCTATTTTTGTCCGAGATGGGTTTTAAAAATTCAATACAAAAAGTTAAATAAAAATATAATACGGGTATAAATCAATAATAAATCAAAAATTAATTTTTTAAAAATGATTAAAAAATAAATCAAATTCATAAATGATAAAACATAATAAAAACAAAGAAAAGAAAAAGAAAAGAAAAATACAATAAAAGAATAATAAAAATAAACAACTTATAAAATAAAATATATAAAGAATAAAAGATAATAAAACAAATATATAATTCTTATCAATCTATATATAAATAGGCATAAAAGAGATTATCTTAAACTTTTTAAATCCCAGGCAACGTCTGGTAGCTCTGCTTATAAATATGTGGCGTCACATATATTGACTCAAAATGTCTTTTGTCACCAACAGAATTCTATGTACCCCTTCCACAACCAGAGTTCAGTGAAATCCAAAATGGTGCTCACTCCACAAGGAGTGTTTTTCTGCTTGCCCTGTATATGGCAGTGTAAATATAAGAATAGTACAAACTTGAATATAGATAGATAGATAGATAGATAGATAGATATTAAAGACAGAGAGATATATTTTACTACGATAGTAAACATTACACCAGGCGCCTCCATATAAGCGCACTTTTAAACCTAGAAGCGTATGCATATATATATATATATATATATATATATGGGGGGGAGAGGAGAGAGAGATGTTTCTAAGTTTCTAAATATTTGGGATCCCTTCTTATCTTTACTTCGACACTTAAGTGTTTATTAAATTCAAATAGATAGATAGATAGATAGATAGATAGATATTAATAGACTGAAATAGATAGATGGATTGATAGATATTAATAGAGATAGATAATAAATAGATAGATAACCAGAATGAGTTAGATATGAACATAGATAGATAACTAAATAGATTGTGTTTGTATGCAGCTAAGATTTTTAAATCATTAGCGACCCCTTCTTATCTTTACTGTAACACACGTTTATTAAATTGAAAATCCTGCTGAAATGCACTTCTGAAAATTACTTTAATTACTGACGACGCCAAAGCGATTATTCTAACAAAGAAGAAAACAAGCAAAGAAATTGCAGTAAAATAATTATTGGCATTAGAAAATTTGTTTCTTCAACGTTCTTGCCATTGATTGTCAAAGGATTTCTCCCTTCAATATTTTTCGGTAAAGGTTCAATTACTTAATCTTCGCTACCATTCTCCATTATCTCGGTAGAGCCAGTCAATAGAGCATCGGACTAGGAACCACAAGGTCCCGGCTTCGATACCGACCCTCGCAAACTCAGCGTATGAGTTGCACAGGTATCCGTGCGGTAAAGTGATGATCTGGTGGTAGGTGTGGCGCTCCACCTCAAACGCCAAAAAACAATCTCCTTTGTATAGCGCTGTCTGGCTGATACCGACATTAGGCAACCCCGACGACTTTACTTACTTTACTTTACCATTCTACGATCACCCTTTCGGCTTGGGCAGAAGAATACTCCGATTGCACCTCTGTAAAATCCCCCATTGGGGACACCTGTTGGTCGTGGGTGGCGATATATATAATTTATAAAGCATCCATCAATACCTAAAGCCTAACCACATAGATAAATAAATAGATAGATAGATAGATAGATAGATAGAAGAATTGTACGTGTGAATCTATGTTTATAAACCTTTACTACAAAAAACTGGAAACACTACATTTAACCCCAAACGCATGCACAAACTTTATTCATTAACCTTTAGATTAAAACATTAATATGTTAAAAAATGATTATTTATAAAATCCTCAAATTTTAATCAGCTAATTTGATCGATTTCTTCGAGAGAGAGTTACGATCATTTTGAAATTTGAAAATAATTCAAACAACCAAGTCTGTTAAGAAACTACTGGATATTCATGTACGACAAATTCCTTAGTGTTCGTAAGTCTTTTAGCCCTGAATTGGTGTTGTCTTAAGGTCATTTTAGACCTCTCGTTCGTTTATTGCTCATTTTCTGAAAAATAAAACTGTGTATTTTGTAAATTGCTCGTGGCTTTGGAGTTATTTTGTTTACTTTTAGTAATTATATTCTTTTCTTTTCTTTTTTCTTTTTTCTTTTTTCTTTTTTCAACATTTTTTTACGAACAAAGGAATAACAAAATTCGCTCATCACAAAAATTGCATTTGCCAAACATATGTTCAGCTAATGTGATCAGCCCTCTCTCTCTCTCTCTCTCTCTCTCTCTCTCTCTCTCTCTCTCTCTCTCTCTCTCTCTCTCTCTCTCTCTCTCTCTCTCTCTCTCTCTCTCTCTCAAACTCTCTACTCTTACTCTCTCTCATTCTCTTCTCTCTCTCTCTCTCTCTCTCTCTCTCTCTCTCTCTCTCTCACACACACACACACACACCACACACACACACACACACACACATATATATATATATATATATATATATATATATATATATATATATATATACATTGCCAAACAAATGTTTGGGATAATGTGGTCACCTCGAATAATAAAGTATATAAATAGTTAGATCGATGCAAATCGAACAAGTGGCTGGCGATCAGGTCGAGTGATGAAGAACAAGAAGCAGGGTGAGACTGGCACGTCTCTCAATAGACAACAGAAAGATAAAACAGTGTAATTTCATTATTAATTATCCCCTTCAATGACTTCAGGTGAAATGTGTTCTCTCGTTTTGTGTTAATTCATTGCAAATACCAATACACAGTACACTTACGGATATCCACACCTGTTACTATATGTAAACTTTTTTAAAAACTTACCTACATATATAAAGGCACAAAGGAATGACTAACTGCATACACATACATCTCTCTTCTCTGTCTCTCTCTCTCTCTCTCTCTCTCTCTCTCTCTCTCTCACACACACACACACACACACAGACTATATCTCTCACACACAATCTCTCTCTCTCTCTCTCTCTCTCTCTCTCTCTCTCTCTCTCTCTCTCTCTCACTCTCTCTCCTACTATATATATATATATATATATATATATATCTTTCCTTTTCACAATTTCATTTTCCTCTACGACGTTCTATACTTCTCTTCTCCTTCTCTCTCTCTCTCTCTCTCTCTCTCTCTCTCTCTCTCTCTCTCTCTCTCTCTCTCTCACACACACACACACACACACACACACAGACTATATCTCTCACACACAGACTCTCTCTCTCTCTCTCTCTCTCTCTCTCTCTCTCTATATATATATATATATATATATATATATATTTCCTTTTCACAATTTCATTTTCCTTTACAACTTTCTATACTCCGGGCTCTCTCTCTCTCTCTCTCTCTCTCTCTCTCTCTCTCTCTCTCTCTCTCTCTCTCTCTCTCTCTCTCTCTCTCTCTCTCTCTCTCACACTCTCTCACACACACACACACACACACACACGTGCGCGTAAATCTAGAAAAAGGAGGGATATATCATCGTAATTGTTCTTTGTTCTTTCTTTCTATCTATCTCTGTTTCTATCTGCAACTTTCTGTGCATCCAGGTGTACGCATGTGCCCATATGCATATACATATTTGATAACTTCTCCGCACGAGTAGGATGTGACACAAGGTCAACTTTTTAAACGGAGTTGCCAAACCTAGATTAAAAGCTCAGTCTGCCCTACTATTTACCTGTTGCTGGAGGAGGACTAGTTGGATTCATGGCTTTCCCAAGGGCATTTGTGCTATGTGGAGTGCAAACAGCTTCGTCCTAGATTTGAATCAATCTCGCCTTGTTCATTTCTACAACCGTAACCATTACACTAGGCGCCTCCATATAAGCGCACTTTTAAACCTGGAAGCGGATAGATAGATAGATAGATATTAATAGACTGAGATAGATTAAATGCAATCAGCTTCGTCCAGGGTTTGAACTAACCTCGTCCTGTCCATTTCCTACGACGGTAACCATTACACCAGGCGCCTTCAAATAAGTGCACTTTTAAACCTAGTAGCGTATGCATAGATAGAAAGATAAATATATAGATATTAATAGACTAGGATATATATACACACATATATATGGAGAGAGAGAGACAGAGAGACAGATAGATAGATAGATAGATAGATAGATGTTTCTAAACAGATTTGAAATATTTGGGATCCCTTCTTATCTTTACTTCGACACTTAAGCGTTTATTAAATTCAAAATCGTGCTGAAATGCACTTCTGAAAATAGAAGTCCATTAATTGAGAAATTCCACTTTAAAAATGGAATATTCATGCGAAAAAGCACGCCTGGAAATCTCTAGTTGTGCGATGCAATATCTACATAACTAAAATTTACATAGGCGCACATATATCTAGTATCATTTTAGACATGACTATATATATATATATATCAATACATATTCCTTTTCAGAATTGCGTATATATACACACACTTACAAACACACACACACACACACACACACACACATATATATATATATATATATATATATATATATATATATTCTTAGGATGCATGTTTCACCTACTTGTGAATATAGTAATTTTCATGGCACATATATGTGTGTGTGTGGGGGGTGTTTGTATGCGTGTGTTTGTGTATTTTCTGTAATAATTTTAATTAGATTTTAATGTGCAGGAAATGCATTAACGTATAAAACTTTAAACTTTATAAATTAATGTTGTTATTTGCGCTGTTATACATTACCCCACTCGTTCGTCAGGGGCAGGATGTGATACATGGTTGCATGTATGGATCATCCTGCAAGGATCGAACTTGCTGGTCAGTAATAATGGATCAGTAAGACTAGTTTGCTAACCATTAAACCACGATGGGACGTTCTTTAAAAACTAAGCATAGTCTAGATTTAGCACAAGCCCGTAAATATGGGGCATTCAGGAAGGGTCGAACTCATTATTCAATAGCAATGGGTCTTAGTGCTGGTATATAAATTATGTGTAAATGAATTAATCTCTAAATATAAAAATACGGGTAGCGTAGTAGCCGTTGGAACGAGCAATAAAATCGGCATATCGAGTTCAAATCTCAACAAGGAAATCCCATTGGAAAATTTATTTATCCTCCCCCTAGCTATGTGCAAAAAAGTAGGGCATACTGTACATGTTAGTTTTGGTAGGAAAACCGGTCTAGGGGCAAAACAAACTCCAAACTCAAATTCCTGCCACATCATTGGGTCAATCTGCCCGAATAAGGCCCATTACCCCCTTGTCCTACAGACCTAGACCCGGTCGGGGGAGGAAAACTGCTGATGGAATGGAATGATAAATATCCATTGACTATTTTCACATTAAATTTTTGGATACAGAGACCCAGTTTAGCTCAGTCGGTAGGGTATCCGCATTGGAACCACAAGGTTCCAGGTTCGACACCGGCTCTCGCCCACTCAGTGCATGAGTAGCACAGAGATGTATGCGGTAAAGTGAGGAGCAGATGGTGGGTGTGGCGCTCCATCTCAGACGCAAAAAACAATCTCCCTGGTCCAGCGCTAGCGATAAAGGGATAGATTCCCTCGCAGTCCAGCTGATACCGTCAATAGTCCACTTCGCTTACTTTACTAATTCTAAGTGTGTAAGTGGGAGAAATTCAGTGATATCTTGTGGGGAAAGTTTTTTATGTTATCTGAAATTTGGTTGGGTCTTTTACGGCATATTAACACTTTTCGGGTTATTTAATGCCGAATCATGTCATTTTTTATAAACAAAGGACTTATGTTGCTCACAATACCTGTTGTTGTTTAAGTAGTCACCCCGTTGAGTATTGAATTGGCTCATCGTTGCTTAACCTTGGTGTTTTAACGGAAACTGGTGCATTCAGTGTGGCTTAACTGTAACCTAAGTGGTCTGGCTGGTTGGTTGGTTGGTTGGTTGGTTTGTTTGTTGTTTTATTTTACGGCATATCAACCCTTTGCAGGTCATTTAATGCTGAATCGTGTCATCTTTGATAAACAAAGGACTTATGTTGCTTGCAGTGCATGTTGTTAGTTATGTGGTCACTCAATTAAGAATTGAACAGGCTCGTCGCTCCTTAAAGTAAAAAGTAAAGTCTTCAGGATGGACTAAAATCGGTATCAGCCAATCAGCGAGGGAGTCTATCCCCTTTTCACAAGCGCTAGACCGAGGAGATTGTTTTTAGCGTATGAGGTGGAGCGCCACACCTACCGTCTCGCTCTTTTACCGCACAGATCCCTGTGCTACTCATACGCTGAGTTAGCGAGAGCCGGTATCGAACAAGAAACCTTGTGGTTTCTGGCCGAACGCTCTGCCGACCGAGCTATACGGTGATCTAGCTGGAACCGATGTTTTCAGCGTGACTTTGGCCGTAATTTCTCAAATTTGTTGTCATACAGGGTGGCGCAAATGTATTAGGGCGGTTACTTTTATTGAGTTTGAGAAGTCATTCTTTATTTTAAATAAACGTTTATCCTCCTGTTGTTATTTACTGAACTATTCCTAATGACCATCTATGTGTGTGGATACGCGTGTGAATTAGTGTCAACTTTCAGTCATTAATAATACTCGGACTCACTTATCTATTAATAATGGAGATTGTCTGTATTTCTGTCTGTAACAAAAACTACGTCATAGCTCTACGTCACAGATTACGTCACAATATTCTTATGCTATATACACCCAAAATTTGAGTAAGCAAGTTTACAAATAAATAAATACCTACGTTTTTGTGTAAAATTGATGTGGAAAATATTCAAAATAATTGTTTGATTATTACATGCACGCCACATTTTATTTGAGAGGGACGGGGCTTAGTTTTCATTTCAAATTGTTTTTTTGTTTGTATTTTTTTACTCGTTTAGCAAATATGAGGATTTTGCTTACTTATGATACAAATCTGACATTGAATTTTTAATTCCCACCTTCTCAGGCAATGTCTTTCAAAAATTAATTTTTACGACGCCCGGAGCGTGTTTTCTGTTGCTAGTATGTATAATTTAGAATATAAGAATAATTTTAGTATCCAACTACATTCTTTTCTAAATTCAGTTCATAAAATCTCTGCACCTGAACATATTTGCACAGTCGATACTTGACTATTTAGCATTCTACAAAAACCAAAACGATATTTTCTCTTTGTTAAATTTTTCATAGCAAATGTTTTTGATCCCCATGCTAAACGCCTGTCTCAGTCACCACTAGGGTCTTAGATGTTAACCGCAAATGTCTGAGATCACGCTGATATTACATATCTTACTGATCCAATGGCCGAAGCCACTGGACACAGGGCCCGAAATTCAGGTAAGTATACTAAGTATAATAAGTATGTGGTATGCCAAGGGGAATATTATGAAAACAATTAACGTTTCATTCATTGCTCATTTCTGTGTTGGAAGATACGACTTCAATCTCGGTACTTTTTGAATACATTACGTGTATGCAATACGTGAAACTGACAGACGTGAACTGACTGGGATAGGTTGGTTGGTTGGATTTTACGACATGTCAACCCTTGTTGGATTAGTTTATGCCGAAGACGTTTTGTTTTATTCATTCTTGATGGGTATTCAAATAGTTTTTTAAAACATATTTTTAAACTCATTTTTTCTATTTAACCCATAGACTGGACACTAAAAGGTACTACCACTCCGAGTCAGAGTGAACCTTGGAGTAATGACGATGAAGGGGTACTTCACACTCTCCAGAGCTCCAGAATTGGAACTTCACCATCAGATAACCTCATACACAGGAAATTAAGACCCTCAGCCACCGCCTTCTAGCACATATATATAAAAAGTGTAGGAACTTGCCATAAGGGCCATAGGGTTGGGACAACCATATAGGTACTAGAGAACTTGAGGGTAATGGCGACAAAGGGATACTCCACACTCCTCACAGCTCCAAAATTGAAACTTTGCTATTAGATGCAGTTTAAAAGATAGATAGATAGATATATAGATAGATAGATAGATAGATAGATAGATAGATCGTCGTCTGTCCCGAAGTCAATGTAATGAATTTTGTGTATTTCATGAGTATCTTAGTCCCTTGACTGATTTATTATAACTACTGTACCGAGACAAACTCTTCAAGTAGCCAAATAGTTCAATACGATTCAAATGAAATCGATTTAAAGAGAGTAAGGAGAGAAAGTGGGTGCGGGGTGAGGAGAGATGCCCTTTTGACCAATCAGAGGCAATAAGACCTGATTTAATGTGTCGTATTACATCGTTGTTTGCCATGAGGTTTCTCCATTATTTACCAGTTGTATGCATGACGTCACCTTCTCAGCTGATTATCTGTCTGGCTTGCTGTTTTGCATTGTTCACTCGGGGATTATTGATTGTTTGGCCAATTTGCCCACAAGGAAAGAATATTTGAATTGAAAAGCATTCCAATCACTAAACAATATACAATTACATAGATAGATAGATAGATAGATAGATAGATAGATAGATGCCTCAAGGGTATCGCAAGTCTTACAAATATCCTCAGAGCTATTAGGGTAGCGCTAATTTAACAGATGCTTAAGAGTTCCACATTTTGGTAATACTTGAAATAAACTAAATTGCTACTGATTTCCCGTCGAGAAGGCTAATAAACAGAATTATAGGTAGACTTGGAAAGAGAGAGGGGGGGGGAGAAAGAAAGAAAGAAAGAAAGAAAGAAGAAAGAAAAGGAGAAGGAGAAGGAAGAAGACTGGAGTATAAAAAGTTGCAGAAGAAAAAGAAAACGTGAGAAAGACCAGAGAGACAGAGAGAGACAGAGAGAGAGAGAGATGCAGAGAATGAAGGAGAGTGGAGTATAAAAAGTTGTAGAGGAAAAAAGAAAAGGCGAAAGGACAAGAGAGAAAGACAGAGACAGAGTCGACAGAGACAGGATGAGAGAAAGGGACAGAAACAGAGAAAGGAAGAAAGTTGTTGAGGAAAAAAAACAAGAGAGAGAGTAAGAGAGAGAGCCGCAGAGAAAGGAAGAAAGTTATAGAGAAAAGAGAAAAAGTGAAGAGAGAGAGAAAAAAAGAGAGAGAGAGACGATGGGAAGGAAGAAAGTTGTAGAGGAAAAAAGAAAAAGTGAAAAAGACAAGAGATAGAAAGAGGAGAGAGACGATGAGAGGGGGAGGGGAGTTGTAGAGAAAAAGAAAATGTGAAAAAGACAAGAGGGAGAGGGAAAGAGAGTTAGCATAGCGCTGACAAAGTGTCAACGGCGCTTGGGGACTGTTAGTTTTGCACTTATACGAATATCAACAGTTGACTCTGAGTCTACACTATCCTAACATATTGCTATGCTCTATCATTAAGGCTTCTTAATTTATTATATATAATATTATATATATATTTGTGTGTGTATCTGTGTATGCGCATGTGTATGCGCTTGTGTGTGTGTGTGTGTGTAGGGTTGATAAAGAAAATATTTATATATTGGCCATTTTAACGGATATAATTATATTTCAAACAAAAAATTCTTGTCTTTGAGAATTGTGGCTTCTTCAGACCTCAATAGATATAAGAAATAAAAGATATTCTCCGGGCGTGGTTTGAATTGTTAGTAGTATAAACAAAAAATGATCTAAAGGTCAAAACCAGAGAAAACTGTCTACCCCTTAAACTACTTACAATTTAGGCCCAGTCTAGAGAATTTCTTTCATTCTGACATGTATTATGGTTTGAAGAAGCCAAAAGTTTAAATAAATTTATAACCGTTTACATGGCTGATATCTAAGCATTTTCTTTATCAAACCCATTAATATTGCACTGTATATAATTGTCAAATTATTATACATTTAGCCCTCCATGCGGACTACAAATTTTTAATATATGCATATTAAAAAGGTCAGAAATATAATAATTCATATATATATATATATATATATATATATATATATATATATATATATATATATGAGGAAGAATGAATAAAGAAAAGAAAGAATAGAATGGGTAATAAAAGAAGAATTTAATCAATATCACTTACACGTGTGTTTCGGTCAGTTCATCTGTGTGAAAATATATTTCGCACACAGAGAAGATTCGACCTTCATCAGAGTGAAATTTTATTTTGAATGAAATAAAATAAAATTTCACTCTGATGAAGGTCGAATCTTCTCTGTGTGCGAAATATTTTCACACAGATGAACTGACCGAAACACATGTGTAAGTGATATTGATTAAATTCTTCTTTTATTATCCATTCTATTCTTTCTTTTCTTTATTCATTCTTCCTCATATTGTCGGATTCATTTCCAATTTCCATTTTTACACACACACACACACACACACACACACACATATATATATATATATATATATATATATATATACTAGCAAATATATGCACCCTCCGGGTGCAAGTATTTAAGTTTTAATGTAATAAAATATAGGAAGGCTAATGAAACTAAATAAGAATCCAGATAAAAAGATTTGAAACAGAGGGAGAACAAATAAAACTTGCTTTTTCTTCACTCCCGTCTTTCATTGCTAAATTTTCATAATCTAACTATTTAGTTAAATTAGGAAGTAAAGAATAGAATTACAGTTATTTCTTCTTGTTAATGGATTTGTTTTAAGATTTATCCCCGAGATTTTTGCTCATATTCATTAAGATAAAACCAAACAATTAGAAATCAATAATACTAAGCACATATTTATTAAAATCAATTTTTTTATATCAATATGCAAATTAACCTTCCCATTCACACTGCAAACCGCCATTTTTTGTGTATATAAATACACTTGCATGTTATTAATATGTAGATATGGTCAACAATATTAATAATGTAAAACAATTTTATTAATTATTGAGGTTTAAATATGAATAAAATCATGGAGAATGTGACGTAAATAACTATGTGAATTGTGACTCGGTTAGTAATATAGTTTCGGTTACAGACAGAAAAACACACAATCTCCATTATAATAAGATATATATATATATAATATATATATATATATATATATATATATATATATATATATAAAGTAAGCCTAATGAGTTAGAGATTATCTACCTAGATTTCTCCTAACAGATCATCAGAATAATTCTGACTGCCAGAGTTTGGTGCAAAATTCATTTTATTCCTAAAATTCGTCACAAGGGCATACAAAATTAGCATAAAAGAAAAAGACCAATAAAAAATAATAACTCCAATAAATCACACTTATATTTAATTACTTTATTGCCTAATTTTTATTTCTATTTTATATTTATTTTTATATATTGTTTCTTAATAATATTTATGTTAGGGAGAGTTATCTCCCCCGAACGATTCAAACCGGATACTCTGGAAAAGGAGGGAGGCAAAAAGATACGGAGTCAGGCAGACAAGAACCGGGCCCGATACGTGACACACGCATATCCTACATCAAGCTGAACTTAATCCAAAACCATCCCACTGTATTCCCTGTCAGTGAGAATAAATAAAACAAATATTATTATTATTAACATATTCCCTGTTTTTATTATCAATCCTGTATATCCTACATCTCGGGATATAACAATTTTTTTTTAATTTTATTGACCAAGAAGCCAGGCTTTTCTGTCTACATTTGTTTAACACTTCTGTTTATTCGGTTAAGCAATTCTGTAGTATTTTTATACCTAGAAATAAAAATTAAAAATTAAAAAATAAGATATATATATATATATATATATATATATATATATATATATATATATATATATATATATATATATTGATAGAGCGACAAAAAGAAAGAGAGAGAGAGAGAGATTATTATAAATAATGTTAACAGTTCAGGTAAGTGATTGCTCAAAATGTGTAAGAATTTTGAAAGTTTTTAATGCTTTTATTTATTATTATTATTATTATTATTATTATTATTATTATACATTTGATATCGAAAATACTAATATGGCCACAATGCCAAATACCGCCTATGATTCACGTATAATGAGCTGTACGATCTTCAGGTGATATCAGTATTGTGTGGAGTTAAATGCTTTAAAATTAATGTTTAAAATAGTAAATGTATGTAAAGGAATAAAAAAGAAAGAAGTAATATTTCCTCTCTATATCTTCTGCCTCATACCTCGTCTTCACTTTTTCCTTCGTCTTGAACGCTATGTTGTTTTTGTCTCAATTTTCGCATGCGGGCCGCACGCGAAAATTGAGACAAAATTAAAGTAGCTTTCAACCTTTATTATCCGAAATATATCTGAGTTTAACTAAGGAATTACATCTACTTTGTTAAGAGTGGGGTAGGGTCCTGATTAAATCATTTTGATTGAAACCATGGTAGACCCTTCAATTTTCATCTATTATTATTATTATTATTACTGTTCTATGTTTTTAATATAATGTGCCCTTTTGGATTATTTACTGGTGTCACTGCAACGGAAAAGTTAAAGCGACAATTGGATACTATATATATATATATTATATATATTATATATAGTAGAAATAGACAGATGGACAATCAGAAAAACAACAAAGACTAAAAAACAAAAATGGGAAGAAAAACAATTATATGGACGCTTCAAACGACAAATTGAAGAGGTTGCACATGAAAAGACTTGGACATGGTTAAGAAAAGGAAACCTCAAAAGAGAAACTGAATCACTTATAATTGCTGCACAAAATAATGCCATAAGGACAAACTACATCAAAGCAAAAATTGATAGGAACCAACAAAATAGTAAATGTAGACTTTGCGGGAATAGAGATGAGACTGTAAACCATATACTCTGCGAATGTAGCAAAATAGCACAACGAGAATACAAAACTAGACTCGACTGGGTTGGGAAGGTGATCCACTGGGAATTATGCAAAAAATTGAATTTTGACCATACAACAAAATGGTATATGCATAAACCAGAATCTGTTCTTGAGAACGAAACGCATAAAATTCTCTGGGACTTTGAGATAAAAACGGATCACCTTATCCCAGCAAGAAGACCAGACCTAGTGTTGATAAACAAAAAAGAAAGAACTTGTCAACTGGTGGATTTTGCAGTGCCAGCAGATCACAGGGTGAAGCTAAAGGAAAATGAAAAAATGGACAAATATCTGGACCTTGCCAGAGAACTGAAAAAGTTATGGAATATGAAAGTAAAAGTGATACCAATTGTAGTTGGTGCACTTGGAACAGTCCCAAAAGGATTGGAAAAGGGTCTGGAATGTTTGGAAATCAGAGGAAGGATTGAAACCATTCAGAACACTGCACTGCTGCAATCTGCCAGAATACTCAGAAGAGACCCGGAGACCTGAGGAGACTTACTGTCACTCAGACTCCAGTGAAAGACCATCAGCTAATGCTGATGTGAAAACTCAAAAAGAGCAAATAATAATAATAATAATATGAGTAGATGAAAAATGGTCTCAATCAAAAAAAGAAAAGACCAAATCATCTGCACCTCCAGAAAATAATCAGATGGTACTATAAAAATGGCCAAAAGAAAAAATACTGTAAGAATTGTTTAAGTTAGATATAAGCGTTGCTTAAGTTAAGTGCTCAATACAAATAGTAGAACTAATAAATAATAAAGTAAGCCTAATAATAAAGTAAGCCTATACTCCCTATATGTAAAAAATATATACACAAATATTTATGTGTACGTTTGAGTTCTCAATTTTGGTTGAATCCCATCAAAGTAACATTTGATATCATCCACTTTTATATATATATATACTCCAGGGGAGTAGGATGTGATACAAGGTCAATTTTTAAGCGTGGTTTAACGGGTTTCAATTCAGAGTTTTCTTTCTCCTAGACTGGTTGCCAGTCTTGCTCTGGCAGTTGTTTCTGATGGAGCTGCCGATTGTTGTTTACCGCTAGGTGTGAAGTTCGTTCAGTTATTCGGTTTTAGTTTGCAAAAGTCATAAAACCTATTGAAATTCATCACAAATTAACGGAAGTGTATGCAGGTTGTAAATACTATGAGATTCCACACTTCCTCAATGGCATGGCGGCGAGCTGGTATGACATGGGCATACAAAAAATGCCACAGCGCCTAGAAAAAAGCATTTACCGAAATGGTGATTATGTAGAAGAATAGACACATGTTGAAACTTTAAAATGATATAAACATTATTGACAATAAACAATAAATGTTTCTTTGATTTCTAAATATTTTTGATATCTTACCTTTGGGATTACCCTCGTATATATATATATATATATATATATATATATATATATATATATAGTTAGGCAGCATTTCTTCTCTAAGGCATATTTCCTTGAACAACGCAGCCATTTTTTGTCTGCAAATCTTGTTCTGTGTCCTTTCAAGTTTCCGGATTGATCTAATTATATCTGGCGAAAATTGGCTGATACATTTGCCATAATTTATTTCCCGAGTACTTTCCGCCCTATTGTGAGCCATCTTCAGAGGTAGTTCATAAACCATACAACAATGGGTAGTTCCATTCCGCTATTCTATTTATATAAGGGTTGTGTTTATTTTATTTTATTCTAATTATTGTTGTTGTTGTTATTTTTAGTGTTATTATCATTGTTATTATTTTCATTGTTTCGACTGTTATTATTATTGTTAATATTATTATTATTGTATAAATTGTTAGATGGCCCACGATAGGGCGGAAATAAAGTATGGCAAACATATCAGCCAATTTTCGCCAGATATAATTAGATCAATCTGGCAACTTGGAAGGATACAGAACAAGATTTGCAGACAGAAAATGGCTGCGTTGTTCAACGATATATATATATATATATATATATATTATATATATATATATATATATAATAAAGTAATCCACAGACACGTGTTTCGATGTATCACCTCTCATCAGTGTGGTTATACCGTTTAACAGCTACCCCTGGCCGGGTTCGGGACCCGAATGAACTTTCGTTCGCCAATCCTCTTAACCGTACGGCCACAGGCAGCCGTCAAATATAGGAGACTGTTTAATCGCTAAATTTCTAAGCGGAAATGAAATTCACTAGAGGCCTCAAACTTTATGTAAACAAAGCGAGGTTTATCTGTACGCCGAATACGGTGAATTTTGCAATTAAATCCCTTCTAATTAAAGTGCTCAACCAAATTTGGGAGCATATATATTATAAAAATACAAAAGCAAAAAGGCCGAATCACCCAGACAACCTGAACCAAAACGACAGTCAAAAAGAAAAAGCGCCGAAAGAGTCGACTAACCTAATAAGTAAAAAAAAGTATTGCTCAATACACTATGTAGAGCAAAATATAGAATACCTAATTAAGCCAAGACTGGGTGCTAGAGC
>CM042143.1:72993323-73093323 GCA_023376005.1 Doryteuthis pealeii
AGAACACACCTTCAAAATGTCCCAGCTTGTCTCGTTGGTATAATAAACGTACACACATATACGAGAATAATCCCAAAGGTAAGATATCCAGAATATTTAGAAATCACAGAAACATCTATCATTTATTGTCAATGATGCTTATATCATTTTAAAGTTTCAACATGAATCTATTTTTCCACATAATCGACATTTCGGTCGAAGCACTTTTGTGGGCACTGTGGCAATTTTTATATGCCCATGTCATATCAGCTCGCTGCCATGTCCAGGAAGCGTTGAACCTTGTCGTCGTTGCAAACTCCCTACACCACTTGCGTTTTTGACATCTATGCACGACTAACTATACACCTCCGTTAATTGGCGATGAATTTCAACCGGTTTCATGCCTTTTGTGTTCAAAAACCGAATAACTGCGTGATCTTCACACATTCGGGAGCTTCATCAGAAATGATTGCCAAGCAAAGACTGAACATGACAGCACACTGAAGGGAAGGCAAAAGGTGCAAGCACAACAAACACAACAGTGTTGCCAATAGCTGCACAAACAGTTTCCTTGCGTCCTCGGCGCTTTGGAAGTCTTACTTTTGGAATTACCTTCATAGTTATTTACTAATATTATCTTATTTGTGGCAAAAGATCAGAAGTATGATGTACCCAGTGAGAATCGAACTCTCTAACAATGATCCGCTAACTTCCTAACGATTACACTATTTCAGGTATTCAATGTACACACAAATTATTTATAGGAATAGTTACTATAAGCGTTTGTATCTCAAAGACCCAGAGAATTTTATGAGTCTCATTAGAAAATGACACGCATAAAATTCTCTTCGGCTTTGAGATACAGACGGATCACCGATTGCCGACCATTTGCCCAGAAAATTCGAAGCTTCCGGTTTTATCTATTTATTTTGGCCTAATTATCAGTAATCATTCATACATGGCTAGCTGACCTATAGACAGGGTGCCTTGACCTGACACACTTAAAGGTCAATTTTTAAAAGAATATCAGAGACTGACTTCTAAAATTCTTTTTTTTTTCTCTATTTTTCTCTTTCAATTTCCCCAGATTCCCATTTTTTCTATTCAATTTAAATTTACTATTTAAGACCTTCATTTAATACAAGGGCTTATGTTCATTTATTCTACTGAAACACATTTCAAAACAAGTTTATTTAGCGCCTAATATTACTCATTCTTTTAAAGTCTCTTTTTTTTGGCGAGTATTTTTATTTGCTAGTGACCATATTTTTTTCTTCTCGGTGGTTGAATATGTATTCCGCTAGGAGTAAAAATAGGACCAATACTGCTTGTCGCACCGACCGAGAATGATTTGTATCTACTCAAAATATTCGATAGCTGTCTTTCTGGTAGATTACGTCAACAGCTAGTGGCAAGCATACTTCCTTTTAAAACTCTTCTTGGAAACCAATCGATAAATACAGGGGGTCTCATAAGATAGGTAAACCGAAGAATAAGCGGACAGGATTGGTGCGGGTGTAAATCTTATTATGCAATATTAGTCACGCGGCAAGACCGTACTCGGAAACCGTAGTATTTAGCAGCTGAAATTAGTGCATCATGCGCTGGTGTCATTTGAGCATCCATTTTTTTCTATGTTAAATATATTACAGTCAAGCCCCGCTTTTATCATTTTGAAACATGAATTTGCAAATAACTTTATTAAGTTTACTAGCACAAAAACGTCCTCCTGGCGGTGTAAAAATTAATTTTTGAAATATATTGCTGAGGGGGTGGTAGTAAAAAAATCAATGTCAGAGAGTTTGTACCATAAGTAAGTTAGATCATCAGATTTATTAAAGGGATAACAAATAAAACAATTTAAAATTAAAACTTCGTTCTGATAACTTTAAATATATATTAAAATAAAACAAACTATCTATAAATATGTAATACCGGGCATGTATTTATTAAAACTTGTTTTAAAAAACAATGAGGACCGTCTAAGGTTGCATGCTCAAACTTTTAGTGTATTTATTCTATGATATCACGATTTTGGGTAATGTGACGTAAGCAGTGAGGTAGTTTCGGTTACAGACAAATAGAGACCTAATTTCTATTATTAATAGATTGTATCATAATTTTTGTGTAAACTATTTTATAGATGATTATTATTTCTTAATTACTAACTTTTGACCTCTGAATCCAAAAATGACCCCAAATTTTCAATAACACTTCGATTTTTTGATCTTCAGATTACCCTCGCTTTGTCTCTAAAAACATAAAAATACTACATCAAAAAACGTGTGCCTTGTTCGTGGAATATTTTTAAAATGTACATAAAATGGAAAATAATAACACATTTCTTGACTAATGTTTGTATAAAGCTTGAATTGCTATAGACAGATTATCAATCATATGGAAATCTGATCTCTCTCGTATGATTAAACAAAAGTTCTTCCAAACTGTAGCCGTATCAGTGCTACTGTATGGCTGCACCACTTGGGCTTATACAAAAAAACTTGGAGAAAACGCTAGATGGGAACTATACAAGGATGTTATATGATTATATTATATTCATCGATTCCTTGTAAATAAACCAATAAGTGAATAAACAAATAAGGGCGTAATTACTAACGTGATGGACTGCGACATTGTAGTAGGCGAGTTCGAACTCCAGTCGCGTTATTACGTTCACTTTCGGACTAATACGCCTGGGAATTGTATGATTCCACTCATTTCCCAGCAATGAGTTAAAAAGTACCATTTCTGTTAACCTTCAAGGATGGCGTTGACATTAAATAACCCATGAAGGTTCAAATGCCATTAAACAAAGAAACCAAAGCAAGAAGCTTAATGTCAAGTCACGTAGAAAAAAAATTGTTTCCACTTGATCACCGAGGTTAATCGATGAGCCTGTTCCATACTTGAGTGACTACTTAAGCAACGTCAGTGTTGTTAGTATACTGAGTCCTTTGTTTATCCAAAATGCCTTTATTCGGCATTAATTGACCTGAAAAGGGTTGATATGCAGTAAAACGAAACAAACATATATGTTAGCTATGTCGTTTTCAAATATTTGAAACAGGTAAGAAACGAGCTTGCTGCAGTCATTGCAATATATCTTTGCCGGTCCTGTGCTATGTGTCACAACCTACTCATGCGGAGGGGTTGGGTTAATATATGTAGGATTTCAAATATTCCTATCTAATGCTAATAATCTATATATTTGATGCATTAATGGGAACCTAACTTCCAGGACAGATTGGACCTAGGAATAATGTCAACCACCCACCAGATGCAGTTTTGTGTCATACCTAGGACAATGGAAAGTATTATTATTTGATGGGAATACTTGATATCATATACTTCTTCAAACAAATGTTTATAGAGAAACTTGAAAGAAGTACCCGGTCCATAACTGAAATTGTTGGATTATTTCGTGGATATAAGCCGTGCTGCAATATACCACTTAAATTTATAGACTAAGCGATGTCACGTGGTTTAAACTTCAGCCAATCAACGGCCCGAATACGTGGCTGGTTAAATACTTAATTGCTGATATTGATAGACGTCCATTTGCAATCATTGACAAAGGACTTGCAAGACTGAGGAGCACCAAGGAACAACCAATGGATTCTTTACCAAGAATCGCGCTCTGCTTAACACAAAGAATCTCCGCTGGACAAGCACTCTTGCTTGAATCTTAAAAGATGGCCACTAAAATCGTAACAGAAATAAAATGATTTTAGGAATACCAGCAAGTGAAAGAGAAAGGGAGAAGACAGGAGTAAAAGAACGGGTAAGAGGAAATTATATAAATTAGGTTGAATCATTTGTCTGAATTTGTTTGACGTGATTATTTAAATAAAATCTTCAAAGGTTCTTTGGCGATCAACAGCCAAACTATTCAAAAGAATTTCCCAATTTGATTCATTGCTATGCTCGAATACACAGGAAACACCCGAGAAAGACCGGAGGATACAACGGTCAAAACATTGTCATATTACATTCCACAATAAATATGAGGAAAAATCAAAACTATAAGTTGAGTCATATTTTTCAAATGAGTTTTGATAATTCTATTATTTGGATTTTTCGGACTGTTGTCCCCATCTTTATTATTATGTACACAACGTTTCAGTCGATGTGCCCTCCGACCTTCTTCAGATGTTTCTTGTCGAACTCGGTAACCTTCTGTTCGAATTCGGTAGCCTTCACGGAAATTCTAATCGAACAATTTATTCAATCCACTCGGGTAGACTGTTCTCATTCCGTTAACCATGACCAAGTACAACTGTTTAACTATGTTAAGTATTCTATGTTGTTATCGCCCTTGGTCAGGATTGAACCTGCAACCTACAGATGATTGTCACTTAGAAGTATATTAACTCAACCCTTATATCCGTTGTGCCATGTGTCCAACTGGACAACTCAGAGTGAATTTTTCGAACTTATAAACCTTTTCTTTTTTTTTACCTAGAATATTTACCTTTATACTTTATATTTGGAAAAATCCAAATAATAGAAAGTTGAGTCATTTTCTTTCTTTTGTAATGTACCATATTTGACGGCATATAAGACGCACGGACATATAAGACGTACCCTCATTTCAGCAGGTCAGATTCAGGAAAAAATGGTTTTTGGTGTATTTAAGAATATATTGTTGAAAACAGTCTACCATACGCTCCTGTTAACCTTGATTATAACAATACCAGCAATAAAATAAGGATGCATGGAGTTTAGGGTAGGCCTACAGGAGGTCTCAAACTTCACCTACGATGTATAAGACGCAGGGCAATTTTGGAGAAAAAAAAGTGCGTCCTATATGCCGTCAAATACGGTAGTTGGTTTCATTGTAATGAAGTGTGAAATGTTTCTCCTCTTCTAATTGAATCTTTTACATTTTTCTCTGATCGAACAAGCAACGCCAACACTAAAGTGAATATGATTTTATAATTCGCCATATCATATCTTTGCCGGGCTTATTAACGACATATTGAATGTACATCTGCAAATAACGAACTATTGTCCCCAACTATCGGCTCGCCAAAGGTCAAGCACTGTTGTAGATCACCTTTTAGATTTTATTAGCTTCTAAGTGGGCAAATATCTCCAGGCCAATAAGCTGAACTTTCTATGAATTATTGTAAGGTGTCTTTCGATTTTGTGCTACGCATTGTACATCAACTTCTCATAGCACTTTACAGGCAACAATATTCAACCGTACGTGACGACTTGTGAGATGTGACCTTGTCATCTTAAGCGAATGGTTAAAAGTGAAATACATTAAAGGTGAAAGATGTAAGACTACTTTCCAGCATTCTTCATATCGGAATCTTATTAAACACGATTGCTTAGTATCGTGTATCGTCTGAAATATTCGGTAATAATGGATCTGTGAGACTATATTGCTAACTATGGAGGTGCGTGTTGTAATGGTTAGAGTTCTAGGAAATGGACTCGTCGACCCGACTTCAAACCCTATGCTGTTTGCATTTCTTCATAGCGCTAATACCCTTGGGAAAGGTATGAATCCATATATTCTCCCTCCAGCTATGGGTAAGTAGCAGGACAGACTGGGCTCTTTAACCTTGGAAAGGTAACCAGTCTAGGAGAAGGAAAACTCTGAATTCAAACCTGTTAAACTCCGCTTGAGAAATTGACCTTGTGTCGCATTCTGCTCGTGCGGAGGGTTGATATATATATATATATATATATATATATATATATATAGCTAACTATTATACAACGATGGGACGCCCAATTATTTACTAAGCTTTGCTCAGTTGTGGCACAAGGCCGGATATACGGGGCACCCAGTCAGACTCGAAATCACTATTAACAGTCTGCTAATCTAGCTTGATAAACATTACACCACCAGCCATATCGCCTGGACTGTAGAATACACCGACTGCATCTCTGCAGAGAGGTAAAATCCTTCTAACACCTGTGAGTGGCGACCCATGATGCTTAAGGGCGGAATTCTGGTGACTGAGCAGTTCTTGACAAACAACACTCCATTTTGGCCCTTACTTAGGCTAGACGGACGGCTGGTAAATCGGCTGGCCACATCAAGCCATAGCACCTATATGATTGTCCCAACCCAATTGCCCTTATGGCAAACTCTCAATCCTTTTTATCATATATGTACTAAAAGGCGGTGTCTGAGGTTCTTGGTGTTCTGGGTATGACGTTAAACTGCATCTAGTGGTGAAGTTCTAATTCTGGAGCTTTGTGGAGTACCCCTTTATCGGCATTACTCCCAGGCCCACTCCGACCCGTGGTGATAGTACTCGTAAGGCGACCATCTATGGGTAAAATGTAAAAAACGTGTTTATAAAAATTGTTTTAAAAAAGAGTTTAATTAAAAAAGATTTGAATAACCATCAAGAATGAATAAAATAAAATGTCTTCTGTATAAAATAACCCAACAAGGGTTGAGATACCGTAAAGACCAACCAACCAACCAACCAACCATAGTGGGCCCAGAGTGGGAATTATTGGAAATAGTATAATATCTAGGGTTAAAATAATCCCCTGATAATGGTTTAGGGCTCGTTGGAAGCATATTACTAAGCCAATTTCAATGAATTAAAAAAATTTCAAAATTTTCGAATTTTGGGGGATCTGGGCCCAAATTGCCATATTTGGGTTTGGGGCTAAAGGCGCGCCAAAAACGTTTTCGGACATATCTTCCCTTAAAATAATCCCCTGATATTGGTTGAGGGCTCGTTGGAAGCGTATTGCTAAGCCAATTTCTATACAAGTTTCACAAAAACTAAGATCCATAAATGTTTGATGGGAGTCTAATTTTGGCAATTTCCATGCTGCAGCCCACTGTGCAACCTAAATGCGATCAAAATTACATTAAAATATTTAAGGGTGCTAAATGAAATAAACAAGCAACGCCATCTACTCTTGATCCCTTTAAAATGTATAATCATTTGGTTTGGTCTGTTTTGTTTTACGGCATATCTACCCCAGCGGGTCATTTAATGCCCACAATGTTTTCAAATAAATTCATTCTTAATGGATACACAATTTTTTATAAACTAAGGTTTTGTTTCTATTAAACGCATATATACATAACAGGTACTACCACTCCGAGTCAGGTCGAACTAGGAGTAATGGTGATGAAGGGTTGCTCTACATTCCCTAGCCCTCCAGAACTGGAACCTTACCATCAGATAGAGTTTAACGTCATACCCAGGACAGGAACACCCTCAGCCATCGTCTTCTAGCACATATATGATAAAAAGGGTTGGGGCTTGCCATAAGGGCAATAGGGTCGGGGGAATCATATAAGTTTTAGAGCTTTACGTGACCAGTTGATCAGAGGGAGCCTCTCCGATCGCCCGTCTAACTTAAGTAAGGGTCTAAGTGGAGTGTTGCATGTCATGGACTGTTCAACCATCAGGATTCCGTCCTTAAGCATCACGGGTTGCCAACTACGGCCAACAGATGGCCCCATTTGGGGGTCTTCCTCTTCTGTAGAGGTGCCGTCGGTGTATTCTAAAGCTACAGCCGACAAGGCTGTATAATTATTTGCAAATGCTTATCCCCACTAATATTCAGGGATTATTTCCTGCTTATTCCAATTATCTTCGGATTAAGAGTAAGGGGAAAAACAGTGTAATTCGTCGTTAATAAATCAAACGTAATCTCCTTGAGACAAAATTTTTTCTCGGTTTATTTTAAAATTTTAAGTAAAGTCGACGCAGTGGTCTATTGTTTGTATTAGCCGAACAGTCAGGGAGTCTATATCTTTTTTACTAGCGCTAGACCAGGGAGATTGTTTTTGCGTCTTGGGTGAAACGCCACACCTAATATCATCTCCCCAGTTTACAGCACAGATCCAAACTGTGCTACTTTTAACCCCTCTTTCTATCTTTCCATTCTTCTCATTATTTCTTTCTTCCTTTCTTATTATATTTTTCTTGGACGATTTGGACGGTCTCATTTTTAACCAGAGTGTGGTGCAAGATGATAACGAACGGAAGATTTTGGAACAAGCTTATTAAGATATAAATAAACGTAGTTAATAATTAGTGTCTACTGGTGTTTTATATCAGACATCTTGGGCACCTCACATGGTGTAATGGTTTGCAAGGCAGATTAGCAGACCATTGATAGTGAGTTTGATTCTCATTGGGCGCCCCATATTCTGACCTTGTACCACATCTACGTTAAGCTTAGTAAATAACAATATCAGACATTTTTTTTTGTTTTCGATTCGTTAATCTTGAAGCTATTTTCGATTCTTCAAAATTCTGATCATTTTGAAATAACTATCATTTTAAAAATTTCTTACAATAATCCTTATCAACATGTCAAAAGGGATGTTTAAGACTTAATTTATATCAAGTTGAGAGAAGCTTCATTTGCATTCAGAAAATTGATTTGCCCACAATAAAAGCAGAAAAGAAAGCGTTCTTAGAATAAAATGAATCCGAAAATGCTTCTTTTTTTTTTTCTTGTCTTATCTTTTTGTTAAAATGCTTAAACTGAACAATTTATGTTATTTCGTTGCCATTTTAATCGCAAGAACAATAACCTAAAACAATTTTTCATTCATCATTTTTCTAATTAAGCCTGGATTTAAATTTACGCAACAGAAGGAATTCTAGCAGTGCAGAAATTCCGGAAAATATATTACAGGGTGACTGAAAAAAACAGAACCCAAATAAATTTTATTTAATCTTATCAACGTCTATAAAATTTCGAGAAACTTGTTGGACTTAAACTTAAGTCTTTGTACAATTATTATTTTACAATATTTTAAGCATTATATTCTGAAATAAAAAAAAAATTAAAATTGACAGTTTTATTACAAAATTTGTGGGTCCTGTTTTTTTTAGGGGGCGCACCCTGTATAAAGACCTCATAATTATTAAGGCGAATCAATCCATGTTTCAGCCCCGTCGGTTGAGGCTTTAGAATACACCGACGGCACCTCTGCAAAGGGGTAAGATCACATTTTAGTTGGTTGGTTGGTTGGTTCGTTGGTTGATATGCCGTAAAAAAAATCCATGTTTAACTATTCCCGTTTTAAACAAGCAGCTTAGTTTTAAATACTTTCTTCGGCCATACTCTCTTAGTATTTTTGTAAATGCATAAACGAGCAATACTTTATGGATTCGTCTTTCGTTTCCTTGCATACAACACCTTTTTAAAATTCCACTGATAATGTACATATTGAATGAGATTTTGGGTTTTTTTTTAATATATATATATATATATATGTGTGTGTGTGTGTGTGAGAGAGAGAGAGAGAGAGAGTGTGTGTGTGTGTGTGCGTGGTGTAATGTTTAGAGTCGTAGGAAATGTACTCATCGAGCCGAGTTAAAATCCGGGACGAGGCTGTTTGTATTTCACATAGCTTTAATGCACTTGGGAAAGATGTGCATCCAATTACTCTCCATCCAGCTATGGGTAAATAGTTGGTCAGACTGTGCTCTTTAACCTTGGCTAGGTAATCAGTCTAGGACAAGAAAAACTCTGAATTCAAACCAATTAAAATTCGCCTAAAAAGATGATCTTGTGTCACATTCTGTTGCGGCGAAGGTGTTGGTAAATATATATATATATAATTTTATTTTCATTAATTTTTTATCTTATCCTGAATATATAAATAATTATGTTTTTTTATAATTGTTAACCGAATTTTTTAATTCGAGTGTATTTTGGAATCCATTTAGTTTTATAGATATACAGTGTAAAAATATAGTGTTATTTTTCTCATTAAAAATAGATTTAAAAAGTGTGTGTGTGTGTGTGTGTGTGTGTGTGTGTGTGTGTATACAAATATATATTTATCTATAACTATGGCATTCTCATTTATCTTTCTCTGTGTCTCTTCCTCTACTTTTTTCTATTTCTCCCTTCCACCTTCTCTTTCAAATAACTGCTGTAAAGCATCTAAAAAATGAGTTTGTTACAGTCATCTGGTATGATTGAGATATTTAACATAACATCTCAGCTTGCTGAATACTTCGGCTATTTTTCTTTTCTACTCGTTTATGCTTTCCTTATCGTTCCTACCCTCTCCCTTTCCCTCCCCTCTCTCTCTCTCTCTCTCTCTCTCTCTCTCTCTCTCTCTCTCTCTCTCTCTCTCTTTCATTCCTTATTGTTTATACCCCTCTCACTTCTATTACTTGATCTGTCTGTCTGTCTGTCTGTCTGTCTCTCTCTCTCTCTCTCTTTCACTTCTTCATTCCTTTTTGTTCATACTCCTCTCACTTCTACTTCTTCTACCTGTATTGTTCATACTCTCTCTCTCTCTCTCTCTCTCTCTCTCTCTCTCTCTATCTATCTATCTATCTATCTATCTCTTCTTCTTCTTCTTCTTCTTCTTCTTCTCTTCTTTCTTTGTTCCTACCTTTCTTTCTTCTTCTTCTTCTTCTTCACTCTCCACTCCCCCCTCTTCTTCTTATGCACTTATCGTTCCTTCCCTCCCTCCCTCCCTCTCCTCTCCCTCTCTCTCTCTCTCTCTCTCTCTCTCTCTCTCTCTCTCTCTCTCTCTCTCTCTCTCTTCTTCCACTTCTTTTTAAAAGCTATTTTTCTATTATTTTCCACTTTCGTCAATCAGAAAGCATAAAAAAAAACATTCTATAACAACAACACCTTGTCTCAATAATTCAGACAGAAATTGTCAGACTATCTCTTCATTGAATCATGGGATGTGATTTTTATGTCCATGTCTGTGACGTCTGCTTCTTTTCACTTAATGGTTCCACCCACATTTCCAGCTTTTGTCAATTCGAGAGAAAGTTAACGTCACACTAAAACCTATATTTACCTTTACAATGAAAATCATATAAACGCAGCGAGGGTGTGTGTTTACTAGCACACACACACACACACACACACACACACACATATATATATATATATATATATATATATATATATATATATATATACCATCCTAATGGTATATTTACATATGTTTATGTAAAGATATATATATATATATATATATATATATATATATATATTATATATATATCATATATATATATATATATATATATATATACCTTACATAAATATATGTAAATATACCATCATGATGGTATATATATATATATATATATATATATATATATGTGTGTGTGTGTGTGTGTGTGTGTGTGTGTGTGTGTGTGAGAGAATGGGAAATGAATCCGACAATATAAGGAAAAAATGAGTAAAGAAAAGAAATGTAGATGGATAAAAATGAATTTTATCGATATCACTTTTAATCGATATCACTTACACATGTGTTTCGGTCTGATGAAGGTTGGCAAAATCTGTGTACGGAACATTTTATGCATTTTTCCTATTATTATTATCATTATCATTTCAACTCCATCTGATTATTTTAATAATAATAATAACGTAAATCCGTATATATTTTGATAAACAGACTGAAACACATGTGTAAGTGATATCGATTAAAAGTGATATCGATAAAATTCATTTTTATCCATCTGCATTTCTTTTCTTTACTCATTTTTTCCTCATATATATATATATATATATATATATATATATATATATATACATATATATATATATATACCATCGTGTCATGCTGACAGCACGGATATCCATGACAAACTTTCGCCAACCGTCCCTATCAGTCATCGCCCGAGGGAGGTCTTCTATGCGCATCCAGAATTGGTTTGGTTTATTTGTTTAACGGCATATCATATCATTATGGGTTATTTAATGGCGTAATTTCTTTCAGTTCTAAATGTTTGGTTACAATCAAAACTTTATTTCCAATGCTCCATTGTTTTTGTTTGTTTTGGTTTTTTTTACTTAACTTTCACCTTTCAATTCCTGTCTCGTTCTGGGGTTAGCTCAGTCGGTAGAGCGTTCGGCTAGAAACCACAAGGTTCCTAGTTCGATACGGGTCCTCGCCAACTCAGCGTATGTGTAGCACAAGGATCTGTGCGGTAAAGTAAGGAGCTGATGGTAGGTGTGGCGCTCCACCTCAGATGCCAAAACAATCTCCTTGTTCTAGGGCTATTGAAAAGGGGATAGACTCCCTCGCTGACTGGTTGATACCGACTTTAGGCCGCCCCGAAGACTTTACTTTTTTACTTATAACTATTAATACAAATAGTTTTCAAAACAGATCTATTTGAAACATAGATATGATCCCAAACAGTTACTACAATTCCGGATTAGAGTGGAACTGGAATCAATGCCAACACATATGCATAGGTGTGTGTCTGCGTGAGTCTCTCTCTCTCTCTCTCTCTCTATATATATATATATATATATATATATATATATATATATATATATATATATATATATTATTTTATATTTTGCTTGAAAGCAATTATAATGCATGTATCGCATAAAATTCGATAATTATAGAAAATAATCTTGACAAGAGAATCCCGGCAAAGGATGGCTCGCTATGCAGAACACCGTACAGACTGTTTCGACTTTATTAAGTCTCATCAGCGATGTATACTAACGACTCCCCTCCGACAGGAATCGAAACCGGGACCTCAGCAGGTATAGTCAGAGACCATATCGCTTCGGCCGCCGGTACATAGCGAACAATCCCTGCGAAATTAACCTTGTCAATGATACTTACACGCCTCTACCATAGTAGGTAAGGGGACGTTGATTTAGTAGTAAACAAACCAGGCCGTAAGCTCTTCGGCGAAGTGAATAAGATTTTTGGATGTTTGTTTTTTTAGAAGCATTGTTGAATAAATTATTATTTATATTTTGCTTGAAGGCAATTCAAATACTGGGCAACGATTAAAACCAATTATTAACAAATAAAAACCATTAAAATCACAGCCGCCACAAATTTCAAGTGCTACTGTCAGTTTCACGGTCCAAGTCAAACTGCAGGTACATCCTCTATCCTAGATATTGAGCGCAATCACAAAAACAACGTGGGTTATATCTTAATATTATTACTATATATATCTTATTATAATGGAGATTGTGTGTTTTTAAGTCTGTAACCGAAACTATATTACTACTCAAGTCACAATTCCCTTAATTATTTACGTCTAATTCTCCATGATTTCATTCTTTTAAACCTTCAGTTATTAATAAAAATTGTTTTACATTATTAATACTGTTGACCATATCTACGTACTAATAACATGCAATTGTATTTATATATAAAACAAAATAGCGGTTTACAGTTTGAACGAGAAGGCTAATTTGCATATTGATATTTAAAATTTTATTTTAATAAATATGTGCTTGGTATTATTGATTTCTAATTGTTTGGTTTTATCTTAAGAAATATAAACAAAAATCTCGTGGATAAATCTTAAAAGAAATTTATTTACAAGAAGAAATAACTGTAATATTATCCTTTACTTCCTATTTTAACTAAATAGTTAAATTAGGAAAATTTACCAATGAAAGAGGGGAGTAATGGAAAATGATGGAATAGTTAGTTTCAAAGTTGTTCTATTTTTCGATTATACCCCCTCTGTTGCAGATCTTTTTATCTGCATTCTTAGTCAGTTTCATTAGCCTTTCTAATTTAATATGATATTTTATTATATCAAAAATTAAATACTTGCACCCGGAGGGTGCATATATTTGCTAGTATATATATATATATATATATATATATATGAAAGGTAAAATGGATATGAATCCGACAATATTTTAATGATAAAAATGCTCATAATTTTTAAAAATAAAATTTATTTTATTTTTAACATAAAATACGCATTTTAAAAAATTATTTGAAAATTCCTGTACTGATCGAGAGCGTTCTGTGCCTAGTGATTAATGATATATTTATTTCGTCTTTCCGTTTACAATGTTGCTTTGATAAAGACCTCATATGGTGGAAACAGATTTCTGTCAGCAAAACTTTAAACATCTTGTTGTTTTTTCTACAAAACTTTCTACATATATATATAGAGAGAGACAGACAGACAGACAGACAGAGGGACAGAGGGAGTGTGTGCGATGGATAAATTGTCACAATTTTAGATTATTAACTTTGCACATGTGCTTTGTTTGTTTCAGGTTTAATCTAATGTGCTGCAAACCTTAGTCAGTTGGACACTCACTTTGAGGAAAAGCAGTAGCGTGACGTAATTCACTCCTCCAGAAATTTAGAAATGATATGCTGATTTTTCGCATTCACGTGGAAAGCTACAATACGAAGATTTCATAATGTTTAAGTGTCAATCTGAGGATAGTGCCAATGATTTGAAAACATTTTCGATTACTCCAATGGTTATTACGAAGGTACGGCAGCTCAAAAGACTCACTTCTTCTAGCGCAAGTGAAGAAGGGGATAGACTCCTTCGCTGTTCGGCTGATATCAACAATAGGTCACTGCCGACTTTATTTTACTACTATTCCCAAATTGTTAGTGGTTCTATGAAAGTAGAAAGTTTTACGTGTCAGTATCTCAATGCATACGGTTGTCAATTGTTGAAGAAGGAACAAGTAAAAGTATTCTGAAATTCTATTAAGAATACTTTTACTTGTTCACTCTTCGACAATTGAGAAGTCTATACATTTAGGTACTGACATGTGAAACATTCTACTTTCATAGAATCACTAACAATTTCGGGCATTCAAATCGGGCTATAATGGATAGCAAGCTAGTCTCGCAGATCCACTAATACTGAATCTAACTAGATGCCCTCCACTTGAGACTTACTACCATAAAGCGAACGAGTTGGGTAAATGCATAATTTTAAAATAATTTAATACCCTTGGGAAAAGTATGAATCTAAATATACTCCCTCCAGCTATCAGTAAAATAGCAGGCGTAAACTGTGCTCTTTAACCATGTTATAGCAACCGGTCTAGGAGAAGGGAGAATCGGAATTCAGACCTGTTAAACTCCGCTCTCCTATTGACCTTGTGCCGCATTCTGGTTATAGAAGAGAAGTTGGGTAAATACTGACACGAATTCCCACGGCTCAACAAGATTTGAATAAGAGAATACAGGTTATGTTCAAGAACAAATTCAGTATCAATGCTCTTAACTCTTTGCCTACTTTAAGTCGCTCACAGCGGTCTCCCACCACTGCGATCCAACCGTAAGCTGCTGATGTTTAGTTAATTATAACTGAGCAGAAGGACTCATATTACAATAATAATAGGACTTTATTTGAATAGAATGAGTACTGAGATCCTATTCATGCAAGTAAAAATACTAAGAAAATTTGGTACAGCTGTGGGGGAAATTTGGTAGGCAAAGAGTGGAATTATGTATTTACCCAACCCCTCCACACAAGTTGTTAGTCATTCTGTGAAAGTGAGGAAGCGTTACGTGTCAGTTCTCAAGTGTCGAAAAGTGAACAGGTATTAACACGTGACTGATGCATTAACGGCATCATTTGAAACGGATGTTCTGGTAGGCATCACTTTTTTGACTCGGCACATATTATATCCGGTTTAAACTAGCACTAATATACGTTCATTTTTTAACTCGAATTTTTGAAAGATAAAAAAAATATCTTTTACTGTTATTTTTTTATTCTATTTCATTTTAATCGATAATTGTCACCATGCCAGTGTTTCAATATGGTTTTCTCTCTTTTGTCGTTCATTTTTGTATTGATATGTTTTGTTTTATTCAAGGGGCCGGTTTAGCTCAGTCGGTAGCACACGCTTTGGCAATCGCAAGATTCCAGGTTCGATACCAGTTCCCGTCAACTCAGCGCGTAAGTAGCACAGATTAGGTAATCTGGCCTGTGCGGTAAAGCTGAGAACTAACGGTTCTTTATCATTTAACTTTGGCCCTATCTTGGGCTAGATGGGCGGTTGGAGAGGCCCCCTCCGATCAATCGGCTGGTCACGTCAAGCCCTAGCATCTGTATGATTGCCCCAACCCTATTGCCCTTATGGCAAGCCCCAACCCTTTTTATCATATGGGTGCTAGAAGGCGGTGGCTGCGGGTCTACATGTCCTGGGAATGACGTTAAACTCTATCTGATGGTGAGGTTCCAATTTTGGAGGTTTGGGGAATGTGGAGCACCCCTTTATCACCATTGCTCCCTGGTCCACTCTGACCCGGAGTGGTAGTACCTGTTAGGGTCCCATCTATGGGTTAAATAGAAAAATGTATTTATAAAAAAATATTATTATACATTAAGAATTGATTTATTTCAAAACTTTATCGGCATTAAATGACCCACTGAGGTTGATATGATAAAACAAAACAAACTTAAACATCTTTATCATTTAATTATATAATGACTTCAGATGTGTTCCAGCACCTCCCAACTGCTACTAAAATAGCAAGTCGATCGGATCAACCACTAGAACTTACCAAACATCCAGAAATGGCTTACAACTAGCACTGAATTTATGGATTTAAATAATCGTATAGATTTTAAAATCAAAATAAGAAGTTAGATAAACACTTAAGAAGAGATATTGTGAGATCGTCACACGTGACATAGATCGACGTCATGGTAAGGTCAGATAATAAACGGGTAATGGTTATAATTAATTAGTTGGAGTTGCTTTTTTGTAATGGTTAGAGTCGTAGGAAATGGACTCGAGTTCAAATCCTGGACGAAGCTGCAGTTCACATAGCGCTAATACTCTTGGGAAAGGTATGAATCCAACTATTCCCCCTCCACCTATGGGTAAATAGTAGGGCAGACTGGGCTTAAGCAACCGGTCTAGGAGAAGGAAAACTCTGAATTCAAACCTGTTAAATCCGCTTGGGGTGGTCACTGCTAGAATAGGTTCAGTTCTAATCAGTGATGTATTTCACTAATGGTTAATGGTTAGTAGTAAAAGATAGATATGGTTTTCACGCGTTCTCATTACAACAAGCCGCACATTTCTTGCTTTGGATTCAAGTCGATGTTTTTAGAATATTCGAATTCTCTAGAATTCTCCACATGCCGCATATTAAAGGTCAAAGAGACACAATTGACTCACGAATCTTGGTTTGGCCACTCCTGTTATCTAGTATTTAATTGTTTGTTTGTTTGTTTTGTTTTTGTTTGTTTTGTTTTTGTTTTTTGTTTTTTTCATTTCAGATTATCCTTCGGCTCAAATCTTTTTTTTAATGTTCGGTGAGCAAAGAATAGTTTCTTTTATTGTGAAAATAGGGCCGGTTTAGCTCAATTAGTAGAGCATCCACCTGAGCACACAAGGTTCCAAGTATCATATAGAATATTGTATTTATGTCTGAGCTCCGCTGTCTATACTTGGAAATCGGAGTTTAATACTGAATTGGTGGGCATACAATAAAGAGTGAGAAAAGTAATAAAAAGAGTAAAAATATACAGGAAGAGTTTTGAGAAATTAGGATTTGGTTTAGCTCAGTCAATAGAGCATCCGTCTAAGAACCACAAGGTTCTGGGTTGGATACCGACTCTCGCCAACTCTGCGCATGGTAGCACAGTTTGGATCTGTGTGGTAAAGTAGTGAACTGATGATATGTGTGGGGCTTTGCGTCAGACGCAAAAACAATCTCCTCGGTTTGCGCTTATGCAAAGGTATAGATTCCCTTGCTGTTCGGTTGATACGAACAACAGGCCACTCCGCCGACTTTCACATTATTTTTGTACTGGGGCTCTTGGTCTGATGATCTTATTGGATTAAAATTGAGAGTCACCAAACTCAATTGATTCTGTGACTTCGCTATTCACAATTAGGTCTAAATAAATTCTATCACTGATATTGAGAACTCTTTATTATTATTATTATTATTATTATTATTATCACTCCATGAGTTTTTCACACCGGTGGATCACTGGAGTCTGAGTGACAACAAGTCTCCTCAGGTCTCCAGGACTTTCTAAGTATTCTAGCCGATCTTAACAATGATGTTGTTCGGTGGTTTCAATTCTTCTTTGATTTCCAATTAAGAGCCAAAGTGGAGAGTTCAGCCATCAGGACTTCATCCTTAAGCATCATGGGTCGCCACCCACATCCAAAGGTGGTCCTATTGAAGGGAGAAGTCTTATGCCTCTGCAGAGGTACAAACAGTTTATTCTACAACCCCAGCCGACAGGTCCCCATGTCTTGGTTATAAATTAATTATTATCATTAATTACTTGAAACCATATAATTGCTTATAAAAAAGACTTACTTCGGCGATAAATAGTCCAGTAAGGTTTGATATAGAGTAAAGCCTATGGGGGGTTAGGGTTAGCTCAGTCGGTAGAGCGTTCGGCTAGAAACTGCAAGGTTCCTAGTTCGATACCGGCCCTCGCCAACTCAGCGTATGAGTAGCGCAAGGAATTTGTGTGGTAAAGTAAGGAGCTGGTGGTAGGTGTGGGGCTCCACATCAGACGCTAAAAACAATCTCCTTGGTCTAGCGCTAATGAAAAGGGGATAGACTCCCTCGCTGATTGGCTGATACCGACTTTAGGCCACCCCAACAACTTTTTTATTGGTGGGTTATTGCTAGTTTCTTCTTTAAACCAATATACGTGGTTCTTCCTTCTGTTGGTCGTTGGGCTAAAAAGGAATTGAGGAAGAGACAAAAGAGACAAACGACAAGAAAGGATTTTAAGGTTCAACTTTTTATTTCTAGGCACACAGTTATTTCTTGGAGGGGAAATTTCTTCCCAGGCGAGCAAATAGCGTGTGAACCCAGTGTAGCGGTCAAAAAATGTTATCTTCCTTTACCACGAGGGTTTCGTTGATAGGTGGCGCTGCAAGCAGTTGAGTATTTAAACTCAGCGGCAAGCCACCAGCCTCTCTCTTTTACTAAGCTAGCTGTACGAGTAGGCTCGAATCCATGTGGGTACACAGCCTTATAGACCTCCTTCTGTGGGTTATTTCTCAAGTAGATGTCTCTCACACTCTGTAGATATCTTTCTTACTTCCCATGGACTTTAGTACTCATTGTGTATATTGTTTTATGTCATTTTTATTTACCCAGATAAATAAAGTCTGTATGTATTATCTTATTGTTGCTTCGTTCGGACTTCATTGTGAATCTTTTCACTTATGTTTTTCTAACGTATTATAAGAACCAGTTTGGCCACTAAGTCCAAAACAACATGCCAATCTTATAGCAACAACACCATTTGTCCGAAAGACCGAGGTTTCTTTTTGGCGCCATGAAACACTTTTCTCTGTGCGCATTTCCAGATGATTTGAGGCTTTCTGGGTGATTGCTATTTTGTGTGTGTGTTTTGTTTTTTTTATCTATTTTATTTTATTCATCTATTTGGTTTTATTTATTTATATTAGGTTTTGTTTTATTTTTCAATCTCCATAATAGTCCGGTAGATAAAAAGGTGAACCGGAAAAAAAATTGTTACCATGCTAAATATGGTATTTTTGAAAGCTTAGCGTATCCTCTTTTGAAACTTGAAAACTCCTCTTTCTGACTCCCTGGGGAAAAGTTTTTAATGGGGGGCGGGTGCAAACCAGATCTATAAGCTAACAAACCATACCAACTAATATTCGTATTATACAAGAATCGTATTACAGACTAAAAAACACGATAAGCAATATACTTCACCTACTTTCTTTGCTGAGAGAGTTGACAGTTGAATGAAAGTCCTATATCTAAAGGTTTTTATAGAAAAAGTATCGAGAAATGGATATAAACAAATGTCTTAAGAAATGCTTTCATCCAAACCGTACTCTTCAGCTCAAAAGTTACGGTACAAAAACGACCATTCAGAAAAAGGTCTCTGGTGGCAACAGATATTATCGAACGTGATTATTTCATGTAGTAAAAAGAAATTCGCCAAGTCTCCAGCATTGAATGATGTCTTGAGGGCCGAGTCAAAAACTCGAATCGCCATTTTTGAACGCACTTCAAAGCAGGCGACTTGCCATATTTCTCTGTAAAAGGCAAAATGAAGAGGCAATTTACAGTATGTATCATTCAGCCGTATTGATACACGTTGCAATGAATGATGGTTTTTATCTGATATTGGACTGAGGCTAGACTTCGCAACATCTGCTCCAGTTCTTATTTACTGTTCTCGGCGCCAAATTTTGTCACTTCCTGTGAAACAGTCAATAAGAAACACGCTGCTGTTATACATTATGAATATAAACTTTTCATCATAGGCAAATTCTTGAACTTTTCACGGATGAGTACCAGAAAGAGATAAATTAGTTGATGATTTTTTTTGTAGGTATTTTTCTTTCTTTTTCTTTTTGTTTTGCTTTCTTTATATATATATATATATATATATATATATATATATATATATATATATCGGTTATTTTGATTGATCATGTTTTGAAAATGGCCGAGAGATGTTATATTCTTTTTGCTTCAAACCAAAATATTATTGACAAGAAATACCATCAGAAATTTGTTTCATGCATCAATGTCAACGGCCAATGATTCACTTGGGGTGACAAAGGGCGATTTATCGGGCGATAGCATTGCTTCACACACAGCAAAAGAATATAACAATTCATCCAAAACTAAATACCCTTTGTGCTGAATAAATCATCTAAACAATAATAGCGAGAATATTAGCCGAATTTTTTCACTTTCTTTTATGATTTTCTCATATTCTTTTAATAATCATTACACGATGTCACGGTTGAATGGTTTGGTGGGAACTTCTTGAAAAATGCCATGTGTTATCGAGTTCTTTTCTGAATTCTGCATTTTCTTACAGTTTACGCATCATTACTTCTGTTGTTATTAGTATATATTTTTCTTATTATGTTTGAGTATCTATATGTCTGAACTTTTGCTCGAAACACCAGGAAACTATTCTCAGTACTCCAATGATGATGAGTGCAATTGCACAACTTTCCGACTCTCTCAGACGAACTCCAAATATTTCTTCTTTTTTTTTTTTTTTTTTTTTTTCATTTATTTACTGTTTGATATACAAGGTGTGTCAAACAGGTATCGAGATTTTTGTACTTTTTGACACTACTTGTATTCTGAAAAGAAACGTTTCGTCCATTAATTTTTTCAGAATACAAGGTGTGTCAAAAAATGTACTAAGTTTAAAGCTGTATTTACTAAGATAGAAATGAAGAATGAATGGAACTTTTTTTTTCAGAATGCAAGGTGTGTCAAAAAGTGCAAAAGATCTTGATACTTGTTGACACACCTTGTATAGCCCCATTGTAAAGTTGGTTGTATCTACTTTACACTTATGTTTTTGAAGGTTTTTGTTTGTTTGTTTGTGCTTTGTTTTGTTTTGTTGGGGGTTTTTGGGGGGTAGCGGTATAACATTTAAAAATTCCTAGCTTTCCAGTTTTAATCGTATCCTTAAAGTTTTATAGTTATTAAATTCAATACTGAGTCACATCATATTTATAGAACTTATTTCATATTTTTACTGGAAATGAATAAGAAGAAAAAACTCGAATTCATGATAGATAAGGGGAAGTACTCACATTTATGATAAACAAGGGGAAGTACTTGAATTTATAATGAATTAGTAGAAGTACTCACATTTGTTATAAATAAGGGGAAGTACTCGCATTTATGATAAATAAGGGGAAGTACTCGCGTTTATGATAACTGAGGGGAAGTATTCGCGCCTATTATGAATAAGAGGAACTACTTGTATTTATAAGTCACTAGCGGGATTCGTAGAATTACCATGAAAAAAAACAAAATTCAAGAAGAGCTATTTAAGCCAGAAACGATGATTTGCAATAAATAATACAAAAGTAAAAGTGACAAAAACACGACTCGGAAAAAAAAATTCGCCTGGCGCTGGCTCACTAAAGCATAGCATAAATTAGGACAGGAGGCCTGCACGACATAAGATCAAAATTACCAAAATATCTTCAGTAATTCACAATTTCAATATTACAAATAAAACAAACATGTAACATCTTTCTTTTTTTTATTCATTTTAATTTTACATTTAAGCAATACAAGACCATTTGGAATGTTTCATTTTTAAAATTGGGTGAAATAAAATGGGACAAATAAGAAATCTGCGATTAAGCGATACCAGATAATCTGTATTCACATTTTTGTATTTCATCTTGGACGATTTGGACGGTCTCATTTTTAACCAGGGGGTGTTGCAGGATGATAACGGACGGAGGATTTAGGAACAAGCGTATTATTTATTAGTTATGTTATTTGATAAATCATAATGATAAAAGTTATAGCAAATGCATGTCATTGTAAAGTCACTAAGTGGATTGGAGATTGCTTTAATCTCTTTGTTAAAACATTTAATGTTAATGTGCTAATAAAAATCTCACAACGATGTACCTTTTGTCTGTGTTATGGTAATATGCATACAAAATTTGAATCATTATAATATAGATAGTTTTTTGAAACTTTGAAATTCTAAAGTTGTTAATTCTTTGCTTGCATTCGCAGATATTTCTATAGTCGCTAATTGTAGTAGTAGTAGTAGTAGTAGTAGTAGTAGTATCTGTTCTTGTAGAAATTCAATACCAATGAATAAATAAACAAATGGAAGTAATCATCCATATGTGTTCATACGTCTGATTTCTTTCATTTTTTTTTTTTTTCTCCTTTCTTTCTTCTTTTTTTCTTTTTCTTTCCTTTTTCTTTTCTTTTTTCTTTCTTTTCTTTCTTTTCTTTCCCCCTTTCCTTTTTCTTTTCTTTTTTCTTTCTTTTCTTTCTTTTCTTTCCCCCTTTCTTTTTTCTTTTCTTTTTTCTTTCTTTTCTTTCTTTTCTTTCCCCCTTTCTTTTTTCTTTCTTTTCTATGTTCTTTCTTTTCTTTTCTTTTTTTTTACTTTTCTTTCTTCTTTCTTTTCTTTTTTCTTACTTTTCTTTAGTCCGTTTTTCTTTCTTTTCTTTCCCTCTTTCTTTTTTCTTTCTTTTCATTACTCTGGTTTTCTTTCTTTTCTTTCTCCTTTCTTTTCTTCTTTATTTCTTTCTCTTTCTCTTTCTCTTTCTCTTTTTTTACTCCTTTTTTTCTTTTTTTCTTTCTCTTTTCTTTTCTCTGCACCTTTTTTCTTTCTTTTCCCTAACTTTTCTTCTTTTTGCTTTCTCTTCTTTTTCCTTTTTCCTTTCTTTTTTTCTCTTTTCTTTCATTTCTTTCTTTTCTTTTCTCCGTTTTCTTTTTCTTTTTCTTCTCTTTTTTGTTCATTTCTTTCTCTGTTCTTTTCTTTTTTTTCTTTCTGTTCTTTCCCCTTTCTTTTCTATTTTAATTTATATACTTTTTCATTCAATTCCTTATATTTTCTTTCTTTTTGCCCTTTCTTTTCTTTTCTCCATTTTTTTTTTTTTCATTTTTTTCTTCATTTTCTTTTCTTTTTTTCTTATTTCTATCACTTCTTTCTCAATTATTTTTTTTTTTTTATCGCTTACATTCTACGAAAGGGTATTGAAAAATTATTGGCCTAACCAGAAGAAAATAGTCGTTTTTATTGTTTTCTCCGTTTTTCTCATTCATTCTTTTCTTTCTTTCTTTTTTCTTTCTCCTTTCTTTCTTTCTTTTTTTTTTTTTTTTTTTTTTCTTTCTCTTCTTTCTCATTTCTTTTCTTTTCTTCCTCGCTTACATTATACGAAACGACATTGAAATATTCTCGACTGAACCAGAAGGAAATAGCCTTTTTTTATTCATACTGATTTAAGACACTTGAAAAATAATGTATGTAAAAGTATGATTAACTGCAAGAACAATATGTAGAGCTAACAGAACCTTCGGATATACCACAATATGATAATTGAATTATTACAGCGTTTGATATGCTTGCTTAAGAGCTATTGAAAATACTTCAATATGTAAAAAGTATAATAATCTTGATTTAACTCTCTCTCTCTCTCTCTCTCTCTCTCTCTCTCTCTCTCTCTCTCTCTCTCTCTCTCTCTCTCTCTCTACTTTATTTTTCTTTCTTACTATACTTTTCTGTGTAGCATGTGCTTTTTCTTCCCTTTCTTTGTTTATGATAAAAGCGGAATGATCCATTATTTAGCTGAGGTGATGAAATTCATAAGAAATAAGAATTCGGCGGATAAGCAACACCAGATAATCGGGATTTACATCTTTTTATTTCATTTTGGACGATTTGGAGGGACTGATTTTTAACCACAGGGTGTTGCAAGATGATAACGGACGTACATTTAAGGAACATGAGTATTAATATATAGATTTCTTTTGCGTTTCGTTGTTATATCTCATTCTCTTCTTGGTTCGACTGAGAACTTTTCAGAACTCCAAGCTTCCTTTTTTTTTTTAAATCATCTTTTCTTTATCTTCTGCTTTGGATATTTCTGCTGTCATAGATTTCAGGTCCTTCTTTTCTCATACTCATATATTTTTTTTGCTTTTATTTATTTATTTATTTATGAAGAAACTAACAGATTAGGAAACATCCGACAACGTGTGAGGAAAAGTAATGGAAAAGTGAATAATTAACACAAACAATTACATTCAATTGATATGTTTGGGGTGGATAAGGATAGAAGCGTCAAAGGGTGCCTCATTTACCCTACACCCTTTGATCCTTCTACCTTACCCCTCCCCCAAATATATGTACTTCCTCCACCTCAGTCTCACTCCTCCGCCTACTCCTTTTACTTTTTTCTCTTATATATGCACTCTGTTTTAAAATAATAAGATTCATTCTGATGAAGCTTCCAAAACCAACAGGAGCGAAATATTAATTGAATGTTATTGTTTGTGTTCGTTATTCACATTTCAATAATTTTCCCTTACTTATTTATTCATATATCTATTTACCGTATTTGACGGCATATAAGACGCACGGGCATATAAGATACACCCCCATTTCAGCAGGTCAGATTCAGGAAAAAAAAAGGTTTTAGTGTATTAAGCAAATATTGTTGAAAACAGTCTAGCTGTGTATTACACAAGCAGAAACATAGCTGTATAAAAGCAATTTGGCTGTACAGGCAAGCAATAAGCATACACAAGACATCTCAATAACAGGAAATAATAATAATAATAATAATAATAATAATATAATAATAATAATAATAATAATTAATCAATTGTGGTTGGTGCACTTGGAAGAGTCCCAAAAGGATTAGAAAAGGGCTTGGAAAGTTTGGATATCAGAGGAAGGATTGAAACCATTCAGAACACTGCACTGCTGCAATCTGCCAGAATACTCAGAAGAGTCCTGGAGACCTGAGGAGACTTGCTGTCACTCAGACTCCAGTGAAAGACCATCACCTAATGCTGATGCGAAAACTCAAAAGGAGCAAATAATAATAATAATAATGATGGTGATAATAATAATGATAAAATTAATAATAATAAGCCTCAAAATTCACCTATGATGTATAAGACGCAGGGCAATTTTTTGAGTTTTTTGAAAAAAGTGCATCCTATATGCCGTCAAATACAGTATTTATTTATTACTTTTTTGCTTCTTTTCTTATAAAAGTTTAATATCAAATTTTATATATTCGCGTTTTTTCTTCATCTAAGTTTTCTGTCGTTTGTTAATTACAATCATTGTTTCACTATATCTTTCCCAAATTGGTTCTTTCGTTCTTTCTTTCTTTCTTTCTTTCTTTTTGCTACTTTTCTCCTCACGTGTTTCACGTTCATTCTCTAATTATTTTTCATACAGACTGAATGACTGAAGAAAGATTTTTGGCTTCTCCTCATTTCATGGCACTGTTCTTTTATAAGAGAATATGTTGGAACTGCATCTTACGTGTTCACCCATCCACACAATATCTTCCCTTCTGCAAACCGAAACTTAGTTGAAATTGCCGTTTTGAAAAAACCTTATTGACGAAATAAATTTAGTAAATTTGCACGAATTTCGCGATTTCAATAACAACAATTTGAAGCCGTTCAAGTATTTCCGAAACAACGAAGTATGTGTGTATACCGATACGCTGTTACTTTTGGACATATTTGCATCTTCATCCTTTCGTCTATGTTTATTCACAGGCATGTGTGTCCTGTAGTCACAGAGTCGGAGTCGAGGTGCAGATCTTACATATGTATGAACACGTGTACTACGCGCTCGTATATTCACTTACTTACTATGTAAGTCCATCCAGAAGCTTATTTACATTGTTGTGATACACACACATACACACACACAGAGACACATATATATATATATATATATATATAATATATATATAGATATAGATTATAGTATAATATACATATATATATATATATTATATATATATATATATATATATATATATATATATATATATATATATATATATAATGCATGAAAGCTTATTTACATTATTGTACTGACACATACACACACACACACACACACACACACACACACACACACACACATATATATATATATATATATATTACAACAATGTAAATTAGCTTCTGGATGATATATGCATGTATATATTATGAATATATGTTATATCATATATCATAGTGTCCATATTATATATATATATATATATATATATATATATATATATATATATATATATATATATATATAAGTTAAGTCGTCGTCGTGGTCTAAAGTCGGCATCAGCCAGACAGCGAGGGAGTCTATCCCTTTTTCACTTTCACTAGACCATGCCGATTGTTTTTGCCAATGAGGTGGGTGCCACACCTACCTTCAACTTCTTACTCTACCGCACAGATCTCTGTGCTACTCATACAAAAAGTTGGGGAGGACCGGTATCAAACCAGTAACCTTATGGTTTCTAGGTAAACGACTGAGCTAAACCGATCCAGTTTATCTTGAAATCAATTAATTACATACACACACACATGCATATATATATATATATATATATATATATATATATATATATATATATATATATATATATATATATATATACGCATATATTTTCTTTATTGGCCTTTAATGCATTGAATGTATTCATATCATCATGTATACCTACACATATAAATAAAGATGCATGATTGTACACAAAGGTGCGTACACAGACATACACACTTACGCCTGGGCATGCGCACGCGGAAGCTCACATTTTTCTTCCTCTTCAATATTTGGTTGCACATACAACGAATATCTATAAGTGCGAAAAACCATTCAATAAATATAAACTAAATTTATCATTACTTATTATATTATAATTCATATGGTGAAGCGCAGAGTGACGTAACTATTTCTGTCGGGGAGGGGGGTTAGGTCAGTGAACAAAGTTCGAGTGTCAGTCCTGTTTGCGTTCACTAGGTACAAATGTTCTTATATATATATATATATATATATATATATATATATATATATATGCGAGTTTAGTTCTCAGTATGAATATATTATATTTGTATATATGTATTTTATATAAAAAATGTTGTTCTGGTTCCAACGGGAGAAAATTTAATATTTAAAAAAAAAGAAGGTCAGCAAAATGTATTATGTTCTCAGAAAAAAATTGTTATTCTTTTTATCTTACATGCGCGACACGTGTTTCTGATTTGTTGTCTTCTTCAGGCATTGAGTTATTATTTTGGCAAAATATGTCCGATATTTGATAGGTTGTGTGTGTTTCTGCAACTTTTCTATTATAATGTATTTTATATATTTTTATAGCTATATATTTATATTTTGGTATTAAGCATGAGCTGTGAAATGAATAAGAAACTCAGTTGGTGTTTAAGTGTTAAGTTTCATTTTATTTCATTCTATATTTCGGAAGTTTATCAAGACAATCTAGACTGAATGTTTTTTGTGTTGCTTAGGCGCATTTATCGCTTGGGATGCTGGTGGTCTGTTCCTCTGTCAGTGGGTCATTGATGTTTGGATGACCTCTTTTCTCGTGTTGCTGGCCTGGCTGGAATGTGGGAGGTTGACACCACTCTCCCTTGATATTTAGATTACCTCTTTTCTCGTGGTGCTGGCCTGGCTGCTGGAATGTGGGTGGTTGTCGTCACTTTCCCTTGGTGGCGTTGGGGTAGGTGCCGGGGTTTGTAGAAATATTTGTATGTGTTTGGGCGCCTAAATTCATGTTTAACCCGTGTGTGTGTGTGTGTGTGTGTGTGTGTGTGTGTGTGTGTGTGTGTGTGTGCGTGTGTTTGCGTGTTTGTGAGGATGGGAAGCTGTGATCTATTAATATGCACTTCAAATTTTCGATTATGTACAGTGGTTTATCAAAATGTTTTGCTATAGTGCTGTATTTAGATTGCTGTCTAATTGTTAATTCATGGTTATTTAATCTAAACCTGAAGGGTGTTTGTGTTTCACCTACATATCCGCCGTTTTTGCATTTCGTACAATATATGTAATAGATGACGTTTGCGCTGTCACAGGTGAGTTGTGGGGTTGGATCTTGATATTGGTGTGCGGTATTGTGATTGGGGAGTCAGTTATTGGGTGTGTGCATACCTGGCACCTAGGTTTGTTTCATCTTTGGTTGCCTTTTTGTGTGTTGTTGTGTAGGTGTTTAAATGCGGTGAGGATGATGCGTAGGTTGGGTGGTTGTCGTTTCGCATTGATGAGTGGTTTGTGGAAGGTGGATTTTGTTTTGGGTCGGATTGTAGGCTTTTGAACTCTTTTTTGTGTTTGGGACAGTTTGTGCATGTGTTTGGCCGTGGTGGAAAACCATTGGGATTCGATCGTTCGGTTTTTTTTTTTTGTTTTTGAGAGCTCTTATCTATTTAAGGAAGATGGTTTGTTATGGCTCTTTTGATGAGTTTTGGGGTAATCCCTTTTTAGGAAACTTTGTATTAGATTCGCGGTGTAATGTGAGTATTCATGGGGTCTGAGAAAATGCGTCTTATCCGTATACACGCGCTGTATATTATCGATTTTTTAGTTTGGGAGGGTGGTTGCTGTTATAGTTAAGGAATGTGGTTGTCGGTGGGTTTGGTGAATAATGTGCCGTTTTGGACTCGGATTATTACATCTAGGAAGGGGATAGAATGAGTGAGTTTCTAAGTTGTTACAGCATTTGTAGAAATCTAGTTGGTTATTTAGGCCATGTGTCCATATGAAAAGATTTCATCAATGTACCTGCAGTAGTACATAGGGGTTAAGTGGCAGTCCCGGAGTAGTTTGGTTTCTAGTGTGTGCATGAATGTGCTTGCATAGCTTGGTGCCATTTTTGTGCCCATAGTGGTGCCTTTGGTTTGTAGGTAATGCTGTAGGTAATAACGTTGTTGTGTGTTATAATGAAGTGTGTGACTTGGCATACGTCATGTGCGTGTGTGGTCGGTGGGGAGCTTTTTGTCAGAGATAAACTCCCTGTAGGCCTGGACGCCCTCGTTGTGTGGGATGTTGTGGTACAGGGATGCTACGTCCATTGTTGCAAGTATAGCTCCCTCTGGGAATGTGCCTATTTTTTTAGATTTTGTTTAGGAAGTGTGTGGTGTCCTTGATGTGTCCCTGGATTGTGTGCAGTTGGAGATTGAGGATGTGGTCTACGTATCCCGAAATGGTTTCTGTGAAGGTGCCATTTGCTGCTACTATAGGGGATGTTGAGGGATTTTGTTGTTCGATGTTGTGTGTGTTGTTAGTGGTAGCGTGGTTGGGTAACTTCTCTATCTATCTATCTATCTATCATCTATCTATCTATCAATCTATCTATCTATCTATTCATATCTATCTATCTATGTATCTCTATCTATCTATCAATCTATCTATCTATTGATATCTATCTATCTATTGATATCTACCTATCTATATATCTATCTATTCATATATATATGTATATATATCTATTCATATCTATCTATCTATATATCTATTCATATCTATCTATTCATATCTATCTATCTATTCATATTTGGGGAGTTTTTGTAGTTTAGCTGAAGGGAGAATAGTTCGAAACATACCTTTCCATAACGCTATGTGACATGAAAAAAGGTTTCGTCTAGTATTTGAACTAGTTGTATCTATTTCCTATGACGATATCCATTACACCACGTGCCTCTATATATGTTCAAAAAATATTCCGAAAATCAGTACCACCCATGTTTTTGATCCGTGTCTGAAGATGCTAACGAGCTAAGCTTGTTGCAGTTGAAATAAATTGTCACATGAAGCAAATTTAAAGTATTTTCCCTTCATTTATTCATCTTTCTCTCAATATGTAGTGTGTGTGTATGTGTGTGTGTGGTAAATGATTAGCTTAAGAGAGAGAGAGAGAAAGAAAAGAGAGAGAGGGACCACGTGAATCCATGTATCAGCACAACTTTATGATACTTGGTATATCCCAAAATGTCCATAACTCGGCTTCCGGTAGTCGAATCGACCCGAATCTAATTTCACTTTCATCGCTATGCAAATCTAGGGGTACCTTATCGTAGAAAAGTATATGGTAAAATATGTGTGTATGTATGTGTATGTGTATGTGTGATTAACTTGAGAGAGAGTGTGTGTTCACGGGAATCCGTGCAGTGTTTAATTAAGCTAGTACACACGCGCGTGCGTGTGTGTGTGTGTATGTATGTGTGTGCGTCTCTGTGTGTATTATAATATTATGTCTTTTATAAAATTTTAATTTGTGTGTGTGTGTGTGTGTGTATGTTTAACTTAAACATTGTGAAAGCGTTTATTTATTGGAAGTTCCTAAAAAATTGAAAACCTACACATTGTATTAATTAACATAAGTTTCCTATTGAAAAATCTACATTCAAAAACCGAACATGAATGAAATAGTTGCATATGTAAAATTCAATGACGACATATTGTCTATAGTTGGTTCAACAAAAGCTTCTTTCTATCTTTCTTTCTTCCTTTTTCAGAAGTATGTCTTTTGTCACCTTTTTAATGTTGGGTCGACATATTTTCAAGGATTCACTTAACAAATTCTCCTTTAAACATTGATCATACGGAACTATGGAAACCACATACATTCTCAACATATATATATAGTCATCCAATTCTAGTACTGTTTCTCGTCAGTCAAAATCTCTACACACACACACACACACACACACACACACACACACACACACATATATATATATATATATATATATATATATATGAATGATATATTGTAAAAAATTTGAAAAAAAGCACAAATTTATAAACGAATGCTGCAGTGCTTCGGTCTGTTTCGATAGACCTTCATCAGGGTTTTTGTTGGTTTGAAAGCCCTCATGAAGGTCTGTCGAAACAGACCGAAACACTTCCACTTTTCTTCACATATATATATATATATATATATATGTGTGTGTGTGTGTGTGTGTGTGTGGAAAAAATCAAAATTTTTCAAAAGATGAATTTATTTTTAGATGGTGAAGTCGATGTTAAAATGTTTCCGTAGGGCAGGTTTAGCTCAGTCGGTAGAGCGCCCAACTAGGAACCACAAGCTTCCGGGTTCGATACCACCCCTCACCCACTCAGCGTATGAGTAGCACAGGGATCTGTACGGTAAAGTGAGAACTGATGGTAGGTGTCGCCCCGTCTCAGACGCCAAAACAATCTCCTTGGTCTAACGCTAGTGAAAAGGGGATATACCCCCTCGCTGTATGGCTGATACCGACTTTAGGCCACCCGACAACTTATAATTATAAAACCTTCATCAGGACATTAGGATGAGTATAGTGTTACCTAAATAGTGTTGGAATTCTTTTCAAAGTGAAAACGACAGACAACAGTATACTCATCTTAATGATGTGATGACATAGGGTGTTGGAATATATTGGATGAACGTGAAACGACAGACAACACTAAACTCATCTTAATGTCCTGATGAAGGTTTTATAATAAACAGAAACGTTTTAAAGTCAACGTTACCCTCTAAAAATGAATCTATCTTTAGGAATACTTTGTTTTTCTTTTGTTTTTTCTTATTTTCTTATTTCTACATACCGTCGGATTTATTTCATATTTTACCACCTATATATTATATATATACTGACGCTGTGTTACAATTTTATTGGCCATCCTTTAGGCTTCAAGCAAGAGCGCTTGTCCAGTGGAGATCCTTTGTGTTAAGCAGGGCGCGATCCATAGTGAAGAATCGTTTGGTTGTTCCTTGGTGCTCCTCAGTCTTGCAAGTCCTTCGTCAATGATTGCAAATGGACGTCTCTCAGTATCAGCAATTAAGTAGTTAAACAGCCACGTATTCGGGCTGTTGATTGGTTGAGGATTAAACCACGCTTAGTCTATAAATTCAAGTGGTGTGTTGTAGCACACCTTATATATCAAAATATTCCAACACACTGGAATTTAATATTATATATAAATATATCTGTGTGTGTGTGTGTGTGTGTGTGTGTGTGTGTGTGTGTGTGTGTGTGTGTGTGTGTGATAATATTAAATTTCAGTGTTTGTAACCATTGAGAAAATTGAGAAAACGGGACATAAACTCTTCTAGGATAAAATACCCCTTGATTTGCCCTGCGATGAAAGTAAATTTAGATTCCGTTCGATTTGACTACCGAAAGCCGAGTTATACATATTTTGGGATAATCCCAAGTGGGAACATTCCAGATCTTACATCATCATCATCAAGCCGTGTTGGGGGCATGTGAACGTGATGAAGAGCGATCGGTTTGGGACAGGTGTTGCAGTGAAGCCAGCAAGGGTTGATATGCTGTAAAACAAACCAATCTAATCCAAGATTTTAGGAGAGAAAAGAAAACATTTGTCTGAATTTTTAAATGAGGCTTGATAATTTGTATTGTTCGAAATTCCATGAAGGTTCCCGGTTACGACATGAAGGGTCCTGAGTTCGACAAGAAACACCTGAAGAAGGCACATCGACCAAAACGTTGTTTATATGATAATAAAGATGGGGACCTTAGTTCGAAAAATCTAAATAATACAAAGAAATTTTGTTTGTCTTTTTCTTTTTCTTTTTTGAATTCTATTTTTTTTTAATTCAGATATGTGGCTCTTCCTTCTGTTAGTCGTCGAGCTGAAAAGGAATTACAGAAGGGAAAAGAGGATACAAAGACGAAAGATACTTTTACGGTTCGGACTTTATTTCTAGGTCCATAGCGGTTCATAGGTAATTTCTTCCTAAGCCAGTCAATAGCGTGTGTCCCCAGTAACCGTCTGCGTTGGAATGGCCGAGGGATCTTTTTGTGCTAGGAAGGGGCCTTTTTCTGCCTGCCTTGAGAGTTTTCCTCTCTGAGGGTTCCTTGGAGATTGTTTTTTATTTTATCTTATTTTAATCACCACAATATAGACAATGAACAATAAACGTTTTGATGATTTCTAAATATTTTGAAGACTTTACCTTTGGGATTACCCATACATTTGCTGCTAGAATCAACTACCCGGCCTTGCCTGGGTAGAGGGGGGGCAAAAATTAGTCTCGCACATCCATTATTACTGAATCGTGAGTTGAATCCTCGCAGGAATCCCTATTAAAATCTCTACGTAAAAAAGATCTTGCGTTGAGTCAGCCTGGTGGGGCATCAGAAAAAAAAATGTGCACAGACACTCTGAAAAGAAAAATGTATGCTTTTACTATTTATTTTTTAATTATCTTCACGAATATCAATCACATCTTCATTATTTTCGCTCAAAAAGCAAGATCTGGTGATAGTGACTGTGTATATATATTTACTTTGTCGTTAATTGTTTTATTTTAGTAGTTTTCGCCGGACATACATACATTCAATTGCCCTTTATATATGTATAGATAGATAAAGAAAATAAATAAATTCCGTTAAATAATCAGATGTGTTTGCTAACAAAAGTTAGCGAATTGAACGGATTATCCAAATAACAAATTCGAAACAAGAACCCCAGAATAAAGAATACGAGTCGAAGAACTTCTTTCGAGGAAAAACACTACCAAATTCTTTAATGAATAGGTATTTCTTCTTTGATGTCTGATTTTTAGTCCAAAGCTTCTAATGTCAAATTTCCTGGTTTGCCGTTGCACTACAATTTACAATCGACTATCGGGATTCCAAAGAAACAAAATTCTTCACGTCCGACTGCCATAATGGAATGACTAGTAAATTAAGGCCAATATTTCAACTTTCTTCTTTCCTCTCCGACTATAATTTTCTCTATCTCTCTCTTTGTTGCTTACTATAACTTTTTCTCTCTCCCTCTCCCCGCTTCCCCTCTCTCTCTCTCTCTCTTTTCTCTCCTCTCTCTCTCTCTCTCTCTCTCTCTCTCTCTCTCTCTCTCTCTCTCTCTCTCCTCTCTCTGTCTCTGTACCTCTCTTTTTCTCACCATAAGTTTTAATACCTTTCTCACAATAACATTCTTTCTTTCTTTCTTTCTTTCTTTCCCATTATAAATTTCTACTTTCCTTCTGAATATGATTCTCTCTCCCCCTCTCTCTCTCTCTCTCTCTCTCTCTCTCTCTCTCTCTCTCTCTCTCTCTCTCTCTCTCTCTCTCTCTCGTTTTAATTCCTTTCTCACAATAGCCATTCTTTCTTCTTCCCATTGTAACTTTCTACTTTCCTCTGAATATAATCTTCTCTCTCTCTCTCTCTCTCTCTCTCTCTCTCTCTCTCTCTCTCTCTCTCTCTCTCCATTCTTTCTTTCTTTCCCATTGTAACTTTCTACTTCCTCTCTGACTATAATTTCTCTCTCTCTCTCTCTCTCTCTCTCTCTCTCTCTCTCTCTCTCTCTCTCTAACGTTTTATTTCCTCTCTCACTATAACCTTCCCTATTTATCTCTTTCTTTCTCTTTATAACTTTGTTTTCCACTATGACTTTCCTTCTACCTTTCTTTCTTTTTTCACTTTCTTTGTCTCCCACTATACCTTAATTCTTTCTTTCTCTATCCTCACTAAGACCTTTTTTTCTTTCTTAGCTTTCCACTGTAATTGTCCTACTATTTACCCTTTGCTAGAGGGAGAATAGTTGGATGGTATACCTTTCCCACGAGTATTAGCGCTATGTGAAATAAAAACAGCCTCATCTAGGATTTGAACTCGGGTCGACGAGTCCATTTCCTACGACTCTAACAATTATACCATGTGCCTCCATACCTTCCACTATAACCCCTTTTTCTCTCTCTCTCTCTCTTCTCTCTCTCTCTCTCTCTCTCTCTCTCTCTCTCTCTCTCTCTCGTTTTACTTTATTTCCCCTCTCTTTTAATCACTCTCATTTTATGATTCTCTCTCTCTCTCTCTCTCTCTCTCTCTCTCTCTCTCTCTCTCTCTCTCTCTCTCAATACATCTTCGGCCTTTCTCTTCACTATAGCTTTCTTTTTCTCTTTAAATTGCTTCCTTTCTCTCTCTTAATGTGACCTTCTGATTTTTCTCTTTTTCTTTTTGTTTTTTCTTTGTTTGTTGTTGTTTTTTTTATTTTCATAGATAAATAATCTCGTCATTTATACTAGTTTTATATATTTATTAATATCACCCGATCAAGAAAAAAATATGACAAATCCTTAAATATATTTATATTTTCTTTAGAAACGGTGTAAACGAGATTCCAGATAACGCATTCATCTTGAGATTTTTGAGTTCTGTTCAAGTGATAAAATATTGATTCTATTATGGTAAAAATATTTCTTTTCTTGATTTTTTTTTATTTCTCCGAAATATTGTTTGAGAGAAATCATCTATTATATTCCGATTTTTTCTTTACAAAATACAAACACAACAGCATCACCAACATACAAATCGGATTTCACTTCGTGCGCTGAATTATTTACAAGTGAAAAATCAATTCATTCGACAACAATGCTCAACTGGCAGACGATCAGATGGCTCGTGAATGTCCTCTTGAATCGAGTCGCTAACACGTATCGTCAATTTCCAACAGTGACTTGTGTTTCATTCGTTTTATCTGAAAGAAATTTCCTCTGTGTAGCAAAATCATTTTTTTTTTTTGAAAAAGAAAAATGGCCGCATGTCCTAAGCGGCGAGAAAATAAAATCCTTTTTTATATGTATATATATATATATATATTCGTTTTCTTTTTTTCTAGGCGCCACTAAAAATCGTCAGTTTGGTGAAGGACAGGTTGAAAAATATTAGAGAAGCTCGGTTTAAATATGACTGAACTCGTTGTTAAAGTGTCGGGATACCATTTGCTCCTTTGCCTGTTGAATAAGATTTTAAGACATTTTTTTTAAGTTTTGGATTTGAATAAGCGAAGCTTTAGAAGAGAAGGGCAGTTGGGAAATTTGTAAAGAAATATTTTGTTTGTCATCGCGAAAAAAAATTTTTTAATGGATTTTGTTTGCACAGCTTTTGTGATTTTCATTAGCTGAAATCTTTTCTTTTTTTAATTTTTATCATTCTCCTTTTTCTTTCTTTTTTTCTTTTTTCTCCATCTTTATTTGTTTAAATGAATTTTTCTCTTTTTCTCGTTTTCGTTTCATTTTCTTTCGTTCTCTTTCAATTTTCCTTTATTTTTATTAATTTTTTTAAGAAATCGGTTTAGTTCAGCTGGTCCAATCGCAAGGTTCCTGGTTCAATACAAGTTCTTGCCAACTCTCCGCATGAGTATCCCAGATTATCTGTATGGTAAAGCATTTTTGAGCTGATGGTAGGTGTGGTGTTCCTTCGTTCTCTTTGAATTTTCCTTTATTTTCATTCATTTTTTAAAGAAACCGGTTTAGTTCAGCCGGTCGAGTAACCACCCAGCAGTTCGCAATGTTCCTGATTCAATACAAGTCCCTGCCAACTCTTCGCTTGAGTATCACAGATTATCTGCATTTGTGAGCTGATGGTAGGTGTGGTGTTCCTTCGTTCTCTTTCAATTTCAATAATTTCATAACTAATACCCGCTTTGGCTATATTAAAACCACTTTCTCCTGTTGACTTACTTTTGACATGTCAGATACTAGGGGTATAAAACAGCACACACCCAAACACAGACACACACACAAACACACACACACACACAACATCCATGCATATATATATATATATATAATATATATATTATATGTATATGGTGTTGTCTAACAGTCTCCGTATGCTTCTAGTAAGTATATATATATTTGAGATTATTTTGGTATATGTATTCGTTTGTGGGAGGTACCTATATCAGGTTTGGGCATTTGTATGAAGCATTCAAGACATAAATATCAGAGACTTGGTTTATTTTTATTCACTTTTAGAGGAACCGTTTAGTTCAACCGGTGGAGTATCCACCGAGGAATCGCAAGGTTCCTGGTTCAATACAAGTCCTTGTTAACTCTTCGCATAAGTGGCACAGCTTGCGTAATCGTATCTACGCGATAAAGCGTTTGGGAGATGATGGTAGCTGTGGTGCTCTACCTCACCAAAAACAATCTCCTTGGATAGAGGAAGTGAAGATTGGATAGACACCCTCGCCGTTTGGCTTATAGCAACAATAGGCCGCTCCACCGACTATATTATTAGCTTAAAGGCCACCTTCATTGACTATTTATCTCGATGACAAATCTCCTATAGAATTTACATTAAGATTATTGATTACTTTATTAATTTTAACACCATATCAACGCGTCTAGGGTTATTTTATACTTAGAGGTTAGAGAATCGCGTCCATATTCTCTTTTTTTTTCTTTTTTGTGTAGTCAAGAATTTTTTTGTGTTAGTTTTTGTTTTTGTTTTTGTTTTTATTTCGAACAGTTTTTATAACACTAATTTATACACAATTCACATTTTTGTATGCATATATTTACCAACCCCTCCGCATGAGTAGGATGTGACACAAGGTCAATTTATTAGGCGGGGTGTAACCGGTTTAGATTAAAAGTTTTCTTTCTCCTAGATTGGTTACCTGAGCAAGGTTAAAGAGCCCAGTCTGTCCTAGTATTTAGCCATAGCTGGAGGGAAAATAGTTGCATTCATACCTTTCCTAAAGGGTATTAGCTCTATATGAAATGTAAACAGCCTCGTCCAGGATTTGAACTCGTCTTGCCGTGTCAATTTCCTACGAACAGTAACCATTACAGCTCGTGCATCCACATTTGTTGTATAGTTAAGAGTTATTTTTACACTGTTACCTGGTCTCAATTATTCCTATCGAATACTAATTTATACACTATTTACATTTTTGTGTAGTTAAGGGTTTTTCTGCACACAGTTGTATGGTTTCAAGTATCTAAAACTAATTCATACACAATAATATAGTTTCAAGTAATCATTTCTATGCAACAATAGTCATTTTGTTTGCACACAGTTACATGGTTTCAAATAACTAATAATGATAATCCTTAGTAAAGATATGACTTGACTAAGCCCAATCACAAAGCCCGTCCCCCACACACACGCGTTTTCGATTTGTTTTAGTGAATTAAGAATCTTATATGTTTATCAGGTGGGCACCTCACGTTGTGTAATGGTTAGCAAGCTAGATTCGCAGCCATTATTAGTGAGTTCGATTTGCATTAGGTCTCCCATACTTCTGGCCTGTGCTACATCTAATCTAAGTTTAGTAAAGGGCACCTCACATGGTGTAATGCTTAGCAGACTAGATTCGCAGCCATTGTTAGTGAGTTCGATTCTCATTGGGCACCCAATACTTCTGGCCTTGTGCCACATCTAAGCTAAGCTTATTAAAGGACACCTCACGTGGTAATCGTTAGCAAACTAGATTCGCAAACCATTGTTGGTGAGTTCAATTCTCATTAGGCGCTCGATACTTCATATTACTGCGCACCACTGCAACTGACCTAATTTGAGAATAAAATAGTAATCGATAACACCCTGTCACTCCAGTGGGTCTAAAACTGACCGTATGTTGAAAGTAAGGAAACTAAAGTGTCTGTTTCAATTACTTTGCGCAAGGATGTATATTGAATAAAGCTTAAATAAAGCAACTGCCCTTTTTACAGCATAACCCAATACGTAAAATCATCTTTAACATAACATAAAAGAAATATTCACATTTGTCTTATAACTTTTGTTCATTGCAAGGTCAATTTTCGAGAAGTGTTTAATAAGTTTGAATTCAGTTTTCCTTGACTGGTTACCTTAACAAGGCTAAAGAGCCCAGTCTTTCCGACTATATATCCATAGCTGGAGGTAGAATAGTTGGATGCATATCTTTCCCAATGGTATTAACACTATGTGAATTGCAAAGTCTTTGGAGACCGTTCTAAGAGTTCCAACCACAATTGCTATCAACTTTACCTTCATGTTCCACAACTTTTCTTCAGCTCTTGACAAGACCAAGGCTTTTGTTTATCTTTTCGTTTTCGGTTATTGTAATACTATGCTCTCCTTGTTGTAATGGGGAGATGTTTTAAAATGTTTGTTTACTTTACCCACTCCTTGTCGGAATGGCTGAGATGAAGACGTGTCAACTCTTCGTTACGTCTTGCACTCATTTTCGATTAGAGAAATGATATGTCCACGTTGCTTAACGTTGTTGTATACCCTTTTCTTACTTCTTACTTCTGGTCGTATTTTCTTCTGGCCGGCTTTGCTATTTCTTCATCTATCTTGGTCTGGTCTCTTCTAAGGTCTGGACTTTCTTGGGGACTTCGGGTCTGGTTTCTGTTAGGGATTTCTCCTTATCAGAAGCCCTGTGTCATTGTTAGTTTTTAGGTAATAAACACAAGACTTCGATTTACTTTGATGTTACTTTATTTTCAATCTCCAACCCAGACATCTGCGCAGGTGAGACTTACATCCTACGAGCTCGGCTCCTACCTTCTAACTGCCTGAAACTTACTTACTATCTAAACCGGAAGAGAGGGTCCTCTCTACCGGTTCTCACGGTATCCACCGGAAAGTTAGGACTGAGGTCAAGCCTTGTCACTCATCCTTCAAGGCCGTGGGCTGTAGCTTATAACGGCCATTTTGATTTCTACACTATTGCCATAAATATTAGGTATCTAATAATTATGTAACAACGTTACGGTCCTTCTTTCTAATGAAGTGAGCGATGTGTGATAAAGGCTGGAATCCTGGTTGTTGGACAACTGTTCAGTTGGCTGGCGATTCTATGATTTTGTCGTCTGGACGCCAGCTTGGGAGTGCCTAGGGATATCTTGTCTTGTGCCATTTGGAGTTTTTAGTAATAACACAAGGTCACTTCTTTTCACTCATAAATATTTGTATTTCCCCCAGATTACAACTGCCGAGAGCAAGAAATCCATGTTTTACTCCGTTAATGCATTTTCCCAAACTCAATTTACACTCTGACCTTTTACCCCTTCTTTCTTTCCTTCACCACGTACCACCACGTACCATTCGCTCGTCCGATCAAACCACGCCAAATCATCACTTAAACTTTTCTGTTCTAATCCACACATCAGGCCACCCTCCACGTCACTCCCATTGTGTAACAATTTTCACTCTATGGTTTGCTGGAACGTCAAAATCAACCACAGTGGGATTATAAAGTAACTCCCTGTTTAAAAAAATCTTATAATTCTTATAAACCTTATAATTTATTTTTACTAAAAATGAATATGAGAAGAACACACATGAGATGGAGGTTTATTTAAAATTCTATCTGAGCACCAGAATTCGCCTCCAGCTTCTCAACTGCTCTTCCCAGGAACTAGTGGAATGGCAGAAATAAATTCAAGTTTTTCCAACGTCATTGGTTTCGTTGGGTAGACTTGCTCCTTCAAAGAATAACAAAGAAAAAAGTCGCAGGGTGTTAAATCAGGACTTCTGGTTGGCCACTTTCTGGAAAATGCTGATTCAACCATCCACGAACGACAATAGCAAAATATGGAAGGGCACCATCTTCCATATATTAAGAAACATAAATAAAGAATTCAAGAAAATGTAAATGCATATAAAATATATATATAAATAGTTTAAAATATTCGATAGTTTTTTGGTTTTTTTTCAATTCTCTGGCAAGGTCCAGGTATTTGTTTATCATTTCGTTTTCTTTCATCTTCACTCTGTGATCTGCTGAAGCTGCAAAATCTACCAGATGACAAGTTCTCTTTTCTTTTCTTTTTTTTTCTTTTTTTTGTTAATCTTCTAGCTGGGATAAGGTGATTATTATTATTATTATTATTATTATTATTATTATTATTATTATTATTATTATTTCAAGAATTCGTTAACGATAGCGTTAGAATTTTTTGTCCTTTAGAAGGATGTTTTTGCTGTTTTGGTTTTTCATTTTTGCGGGGTTTTTTGTCATTAAAACCTTTTTAGAAATGTTTCGATTCACTTTAACACGATCATGGAGCGAGCGATTTGTGATTTAACAACTGTCAATAAAATCTACAAGGTTTTTCTAATAAACACAATTTATTGATTAGTATGAATTGCCATATTTACCAACCGTAATTGCATTTTTACACTTTTCCCCTTCCATACTCTGTATCTACACACATTTATTTCGTGAAAGTGTTCTTTATAAAATACCGTATATGAATATATATGTAAGGGACATTCAATATATAAGAAAGCGCTGTGGATTATATGGTAGAATTTACACGCACACAAATTATATGCTGCAATATTAGTCACGTAATCCACTCTATGCGGTGTAATGGCTCGCAAGAAAGACTAGTTTTTGGCACATTGTTAGTGAATTTGATTCTCACTGGTGTCTTAGTTGTTGGTTAGTTGATTGATTGTTTGTTTTTTTGTTTGTTTGTTTTTTTCGGCATATCAACCCTTTTCGGGTCATTTTGCCAACTCAAGTCACAATGGACTAAGGTTGCTTACAGTACCTACTGTTGCTTAAGTGGTCACCCAATTATGTTTTGAACATGCTCATTACTCCTTAACTTTGGTGATAAAACAAAACAACCCACCAACTAACTATATTACCTTTGTTTCACGACAATGACATTATATCTTATTGACCAGTCGAAGAGCAAGAAATGTTCGAAGGGATCTGATCTAGATGACCATTTGTTCAATGAGAAGCCTCGTCTCAACTTACCCTCAGGTCATAGCCGATCAATCAAACCAATTGATCTAACGGGTTTTTACTTGAGCCCATTTTAGATTACTATTCAACTTGTCAATAATAGATTACGCCAATCTATAATGTAACAACTTTATTCGAGCATCTATTCCTTTGATTGTGTCGGTACGATGTTTTCCATATTACCTTCATTTCTCGACGACGACATTTTATCATACTGATCTGTCAGAAGGCAGAGAATAGAAGAGATCAATGGTCTAGCCGACTACGTCTCACTGACTAACGATATTTCGTTTCTAAACGTCTCGTGTCGCTGGAACAAATGAAAAGCCTGGTCTCAAATGACCCCCAGGTCATAGCCGATCAATCAGACCTATTGATCTAACGGGTTTTTTCTTGCGACCATTTTAGATTACAACTCTACCTTTCAATAATAGATTACGCCAATCAAATATGTAACAAGCATTCATTCCTTTTTGTTGTATCGGTATGATGCTTTCCAAGACCTTTAAACGGTTGTCGTAATATATATATATATATATATATATATATATATATATCGTTTGGAAATCAACACTTCTTTTTTTTCCTTTGTTCTGGGACTTATACTTACCCGGTACCTACGATAAATCCCAGGATTCCGCAAACGGAAAATTATCAAGCTCGGCTTTAGGGGGATTCGCTTCGGGGTTAATCTTCAACGCATGAACTGTAGATATTTTTGACACCATTCAGTCGTGAGCAAGATAATTCCAGCTCTAATCATGATCTCGTGTAACATCCTGCTTGGAGAGGAGTTAAATGCCTGCTTTGTGCTTATATCGCAAGGGCATATTTTCGGTGAATTTTGCGCTGCAATTGGAAACTTTCTTGTTTGTTTATTTTTCGTTCTCTTTTTTCTATTTATGAATACAAATGTATATCGGTTTCTAATTTCTAATTGCAATATAAGAACTGAACTTAAGAGCAAATACCAGATTAATCTATGTGTCTTTCTTTATATATGTAGGTGTGTATGTAAGTGTCTGTATATCTATATATATATGAGTTTATTGATGAGCCAATGCATTATTACTAGGGACATGTGGCAAGAATGTCAGTTACTGTCTCATAACAACTACACATGTGAAGGTCAGTAGTATATGAGCAGGTAAGCTTCCCTTGATTACTTTCTTTTGAAACACAGCAAGCATATATATATATATATATATATATATATATATATATATATACAAAGAGTGCCAAAAAAGTATCGAGATTTTTTGTACTTTTTGACACACCTAGTATTCTGAAAAAATTACCTTCCATTCTTTAATTTTTTCAGAATACTAGGTGTGTCAAAAAAGTAACAATTTTAAAGCTGTATTTACCAATATAGAAATGAAGAATGAATGGAATTTTTTTTAGAATGCAAGGTGTATCAAAAAGTTCAAAAAATCTCGATACTTTTTGACACACCTTGTATATATATATATATATATATATATATATATATATATATATATATATATATATATAGGGTGTCCCAAAAATTTTGACATCATTTCATAAAATGATGACAAATCTTTTCATAATTTTTTTTCATGAAATGATGAAAACAATTCATAAAATTTTGAAAACCTTTCATAAAATGAAGAAAAACTTATAACCTATGTCTGTTCAAGTTGTGAGAGATTTCGGATGTGGTTGGTAATATCATAGTAGTTGATGCACTGATGAACATGCAACATGGTCTAATTCAGGAACTTATGCTTCATGAGTTCAAACTTGGCATTAACGCCGCGGAAGCAAAAAAAAATATGTGTATATTTATGTGTAAAATAATGAGAAGTTGGACGTCAGCAGTGAGTTGACGTGTAACGCATGTGCAGAGAAAGTGTGTGTGAATTGCAAGATTTTAGAAAAAATTTGATAATGGAATAAAACGGAATTTGTTTAAACACGTAAATGATGACGTAGAGGTCACTAATATTGACTTCTGATTAGTTAAAGAGTGCCAACAGTGCAAATAGTGAAAGAGATGAAAGGTTTGGGAGTGTGGCTGAAGTTTTTGGAGGTGACGCACGGAAGGACTTCGGAATGAGTATTTGAAGAGGGCAGACGCAAGATCTGTCTGTTCTTCCAGGCATTTTACTTGGGTTAAAGAAAAATAAATGGGCTCTGAAAAACACAACACCAACGAGAATGAAACTGGAAGAGGAATAGTGAGAAAGTGGGTCGTGTGGCTGGAGTGTTCGAAGGGGCAGACGCAATATGAGGACCTGTCCTCTTCGAGGTTCTTTACTTGGTTTAAAGAAAAAATATAAGATCTCTTGGAAAAAATAACCCAACACCAACGAGTCTTGTGTTCGTTAATCAAAAACTAACAACGGAAGCAAGAACAGAAAGAACTCAAGAACATCCCGAGATGTTCCAGACCCCCTATAAGAACAAATAGGGTGCCAGCCTAACAACAGACCCAGCTACCCGGCTACTCCGATCCAGAATAGTAGATACTCATATAGACGACCGTTAAGATCCGATGAGTTTAGAAATAAATATATGATAATTACAATCTACTACTTTTAATTGGTACCGCTACGTCATATATGTATGTACATGGATGTATGTGTATAATGTCAAAAGGGTAGCTAAACACGTTGGGAAGGTAGATGATTAGAAAACATTGATAAAATAATTATCAGTAAATACTAAATGATTCTGGAAATTTGAAATAATAAAAGATTAAGGTATTCCTCAACTAGACTACAGCGTGATTTATCATTCCCGAAATGTTTTGATATATTAAGGTTTCTGTATATAGCTAGTTTAGTATTGCTCTTATGCAGAGAGACCATTTTAACACAAATGAAAAAGAAAAAAGTTCTCTTTCACCAAGACAATGCACCGTGTCTCTAGTCGATCGCAATGATGGCAAAACTACATGAATTGCGCTTCGATTAGCTTCCGCACCCACCCTATTCTCCAGATCTGGCCTCCAGTTACTACTGACTGTTTGCAGACCTCAAGAGAATGCCCCAGGGAAAGATATCTGGCTCTAATGAAGAAGTTATATCGGAAACTGAGGCGTATTTTGAGGCCAAAGACAAATCGTCTACAAAAAAGCATCGAATTGTTAGAGAAGCGGAATCAGTATATCACCCTAGAAGGAGACTATGTTGATGAATAAAGTCAAATTTTGCCTAAAAGTTGTTTTATTAGTTAGGCCTGGGACTTATTGAGTGGTGTGTTATTTAACCATGATGTGCATCCTATGTAGTTCATTTTGCAGTTTGTGCATTTTATTACGTAAACTACATTTTCTGAGGTGAAGTCGAGGTCTCTTTATTTTGAATATTGTTTGGGAGTTTTGAAAGTATAGGATCTCTCTTCTATAATTATATGGCATACTCCACATCTTTTGTTTTTGCATCTTGAAACCCTCTGTGTAGTGTGTTCCCTACATTTAGACGAGGATAGTATGTGTTTGAGATTTTCTGGTTGTCTTATACTTTTAATTATGTTTGTTGTGTTTAACATGTTTTTAATTTTATCATTGTTTTGTTGTTGTTGTTGTTTTTAGTTTAGTATTTGTTATGACCTGTTTAAGGGTCAATAAATAAATACTCAACACGGAGATAGAAGTAAAAAACAGATGTATTCAACGTATATCAATGTACAAAATGAGGAGAGTTTCCTTGGTACCAGCGTACACGAAGACATGCATTTGCTACTTCTCACTTGAGTAGCTTTGCTCTGCTAAATATACCCTTTGGGTAAGTCCATTGTTCTGGTCATAGGTGAGTCACCTACAACAGTATTTCTGTGAATAGTTCTGCGTTGTTCGTGTTGTGTGTTGAGACATATGCTAGGTATTGTACGTTATTGTGCTTTTAAGAGGCTCATAGTTGTTCTATCAAACAAAAATCTAAACGACTAAACATACACACATACAATAGAACAATGTAACAATATAACCACACACACACACACACACACACACACACACACACACACACACACAAACTTGAAACAACATAAATTACATACACACACAATATGTATGACGTATCGAAAAAACTCAAAGCAAAAAATATTCTAAATAATTCCAATTTCATCTGCTTCAAGAAAAGGTTTTTAGCAACAATAAGATGGAGGGCTGCAATATTTTTTTAATATGTTAAAATTCAATTTAACAAAATGGATACATTGCCATACTGGGTTGCAAGCATCTGAAATTAATAGTCTAGGTAGTAATATTTCCTCTACAGAAAGCGATGTTAATATATATATATATATATATATATATATATATATATATATATATATATATATATATAGGCTACACAAAAAAGTCAAGAAGCAGACGATATCCCACAGAGACTATTACATATGTGGACTACGCAGATGATTTAACGCTTCACACAAGTACACCTGCCCAAGCCGACTCACTGCTTCATAGTCTAGAGAAGACAGCAAGAGGCATTGGTCTCTATGTGAACTCAGATAAAACAGAATGCAAGTGTTTTAAACAAGCCTCTTAGTTGATCAATTTAAGTGACTAGGTAGCAATATCTTATCTACAGAAAGTGATAGTGTATATATAGGAAAGGAATGGACAGCTGTTGACAGATTATGGATCATATGGAATCTCTCTGATAAGATAAAGTGAGAATTCGTCCTAGCTGTGTTAGTGATACTGTAGGTCTGTGCCACATGGACTTTAAGAACATGGACGCTATGAGAAAAAGCTAACTACACAAGGATGTTGCATGCTATTTTGAACAAATCCTGGAACTAGCTCCTCATAAAAGGTGTTTGTATATATATATATATATATATATATTATATGTGTGTGTGTGTGTGTGTGTGTGCGTGTGTGTGTGTGTGTGTGTGTCTGTCTGTCTGTCTGTCTGTCCTCTGTCAACCTGTCTGTGTGTCGGTGTTTGTTTGTGTCTGTGTTTGTGTGTGCTTGTGAGTTTTGTGGGTGTATGTTTGTGTGGACGAGTGTGTACGCACGTTTGTTTGTGCATGCGTGTGTGCATATGTGTGTGCGCGTGTGTGTGTTTGTGTTTGAGTTCTTTTGTGTCTGTGTTTATGTGGGCTTGAGAGTTCGGTGTGTGTGTGTGTGTGTGTGTGTATGTGTGTGTGTGTGTGTGTGTGTGTGTGTGTTGGGAGGTGTGTTGGGAGGGTGTGTGTGTGTGCATGCGGGTGAGCACGTGTGTGTGAGTCCATGGGTGAATATATGTGGGTGGGTGGGTGTGCGTGCGTGCGCGCGCGCGCACGCGTGTGTTGTATACACAAGCAAAGGAATAGCATTTAATCTTTCTTTCACTAATTTCTTAACTCCAGTGTACATAAACATGCATTCAAGCACACTCGACTCTTCGCACTGAGGACATCTGTATACATGCATTTGAGATGAATATAAACCACTGAGAAACAACGTTGTACAATGTTTACTTGTATTCTCGATGCATATAAGATCAACAGGAAATGTTATCAAAAATTGTGGCATTTCATTATTCGAATCTTGGTTAAATTGAACTTAACGGACTTAGATTCCACCATCGTATGTCACCCCGCCGAAAGAAGAAAAATACCAAAAATCAGGGAATTAACCGAATTTAATGAAATTTTCAGCGTCGATATATTAATGAATAAAAGATATAATGCACCAGTTATTTTATTTAAAAACTTTTACATTCTTTCAGGTCAGTTAACTTTATACCACGTATCTTTGAGGCGTAATACAGATTCTCAAAGATACGTGGTATAAAGTTAACTTACCTGAAAAAATGTAAAAGTTTTTAAATAAAATAACTGGTGCACTATATATTTTATTCATTAATATATCAACACTGAAAATTTTATTAAATTCGGTTAATTCCCTGACTTTTGGTATTTTTTCTTTCGGCGGGGTGACATACGATGGTGGAATTTAGGTCTTTTAAGTTCGATTTAACCCGAATCTATTCATATTAATCAAATCTAATGTCTTTAGTTATATTCAGTGGTGAGTCTTATCAACGATAACATATTTAAGTTTTATATTCGAATAGATCTGAAGTTCTTAAAGGGACATTTCTAAGAGCAGCAGACGAGCTGTTATTACCAAGATTTGCTTTACTGGCTCATAGGTTTTAGTTTGCTTACAGTACCTGCCCGCTCTGTCGGCTGAGGTCGAATAATACACCGAATGCACATCTACAAATGGGTAAAATCATCCCAATGGGACCACCTATTGGCCGTGGTGGCAACCCGTGATGTTTAAGGACTGGTTCTTGGTGGATGTGCAGTCCATGACATGCAACACTCCAGATTAGTGCATGATGGCATAAGCTTTGGAAAAGGTATAAAGATAGCTTAAGAAGCAACCTTGTAAAAATAAAAATAGATCTCGACAACGGGGAAAGGTTGGCATTGAAGAGAACTGACTGGTGAATTCATGTAGATGAAGGCTGTACCATTTTTTAGAGTGAAAGAATTGAGCATGAAAACCTCAAGCGTCAACTTCGAAAGGGATACACATGCCATATTGGTGAAAACACGGAGGGTTTGGAATTGTCAAACATGTGGTTGAATTCTGCTTTCTAAGGCTGGATATGTCAATTATAGGAAATCTCATCAAGGACAATTCATGCACACTCCAGAAACAAACAATTGTATTGTGCAATCTGTAACAAAGTCTGTAAGTCAGCTTCTGGCCTTAAGAGACATATGGTGGTGAATAAGCATCAAATTTTATCATCAAAGTATGACATAGGAAGGACGTCCTTCCTATGTCATATTTGCATCAAACTTTGTGGATCTACAGCGGATTTGATGATTCATTTGAGGGTTCAGGAGAAGAAGGTTCTGGTGGTGGGCTTCGAGGATTGTGAGGGACGGTAGTGATCTTTAAAGATTACGCTATATATATATATATATATATATATATATATATATATATATATATGTGTGTGTGTGTGTGTGTGTGTGTGTGTGTACACACATATATATGTCTATATATGTATATGAATATATATGCATATATATATTCATATGTGTATTTATATATATATATATATATATATATATATGAGAGAGAGAGAGAGAGACGAGGGAGGGAGAGACGAATGTGTTGTAAATACCAATTTTTGGGGGTGTTTATATATCTGTTATAACGTTTCACTTTGTGTGGGATTTATCAGATAAGGATTTGGAAAATCATAGGAAAAGACAATATTTTCATGTTGAATCTTCCAGACTGCTTTACGAGATAACACACGATAAAACATTACGCGCTAATTACGTGGGCAGAGGACAAGGAGACAAAACGGGAAATTTACTCATCTTATTCAGAAATTTTTATTTTAACTTTTTTAACACCAATTTAGAACATTTATATTGTTTATCATTATATTTTTATGGTGAGTTAAACGTTTTAAGTACGAAAATGCGACACTTGGAATTACGAAATGTCTTTAAAGAAATTGTAGTAGAGTAGCTAGCACCCCTTCATAACTCTATCAGATGGTTTGGCTCATAGCCTTAAATAGTCTACGATTAAGGACTTCAACGATGGATTAATCAGCTTATTAATATTCGGACTAATCATACTGCATTTGGCTAGACCGCATTTGACCCTCCTCTATTTCTTGTAAGTTGACTTGTTAATTGTTTTGTAATTTATTGTTCTGTGTTTTTGTATGTATCCGTTAGCACCGGATACTGGTGCTGAATAAATATATCAAGCACTCAATTTCTTCTGAGTGTCATTTCACCTCGACGATACAATAGAAATATGGTGACAAAAAGATTAATGTTATTGCCTCTATCTAAGTCATTTTCAATAACACGAATAATTGATATGGAATGCATTCCTCCTCAAAAATGATAATAATCTAGAAATATTAGGTACTATGATGTTAAGTAATAAGGTTTTGGCAGAGTGGCCTATTGTCGGTAACAATAAGGGAGTCTATCCCCTTTACGATAGTGCCAGACCAGGGAATGTGTTTTTGCTGGGCTGGAATGCCACACCTACCGTTAGCTCCCCACTTTACCGCACAGATCAGATGACCAATCTGTGCTACTCATACGCTGAATTGACGGGGATCGGTATCGAACTTAGAACATGGCGATTCCTTGGCAGATGCTCTACCGACTGAGCTAAACCGGCCCCTCTATAATAATCTACATATATGATAATCTAGAAAAATTAGGCCTGTAGCATTCTATATATTTGAATATTCTTTTGGTTTTTATCTAGTTAATTCATAAACCATGGTTTATCACGAGATCGTTTGGTTGGTTGGCTGGTTGGATTTTACGGCATGTTATTTTATTCCGAAGACCTTATAACGACATTAACTTGTTCTTACGGATAGAGTAGTCGCATGAGAAAACCACCCAATGAGGTACCTTTTAATAGGTCAGCCTAGGGCTAAGTCCTGTCTGTCATACTGATATGAACTCCTACATGACTTCTTACTTTTAAACCGTTATTCTAAAATTCTACACTCCCTTACACAATGGATAGGATACCTGTCCTTTATGTAACGCCACTGGAGAACTGGTTGGAATAAGTGCGTTAAATACCGAATAAATTATTTTTGAAATGAATTAATGTTTTATCAATTGTTAATTTTTGTCTTGGTAAATAGAGTTTCAGAATTTAAACATTCCCTGTATCTCCTTTTAGAAACACTAAATCCTATGTGTATATATAAATGAATGGGTTTTTATCAAAGCATAAAAGAATCAATGATTCAAGACATTCCTAAGAACATGCATATAAAGTTATTATGAATATCAAGAGCGAATAATTTTCAAAATTTCATAAACTTTGTTGTTTAATGCATGAAGTTTCTGTCCTAATCCACATCAACACACTTCATCATAAGAAACTGATAATACGAGGTTTATTTAGTAAATAAGATGAATTTTTCCTAAGGAGTTGGCAATAGGAATGACTGTTTACTATAAGAATGAATTGAAAATGGTTTTACAATAGGAATACATTGGAAATGATTTTATTATAGGAATACATCGGAAATTATTTTACTATAGGAATGAATTGAAAATGGTTTTACAATAGGAATACATTGGAAATGATTTTATTATAGGAATACATCGGAAATGATTTTATTATAGGAATTCATTGGAAAGTTTTTTTACTATAGGAATACATTGGAAATGATTTTCCATAGGAATTCATTTGAAAGTGTTTTACTATAGGAAAACATTGGAAATGGTATTACTATAGGAATACATTGGAAAGGGTTTTAATATAGTAAGGGATTTACGAGGCTTATTCATCAAAAAAGGTGATTTTTTTTCTCAAGGATTTGGCAGTAGGAATAACTGTTTACTATAAGAATGCTTTGGAAATGGTTTTACTATATGAATGAAGTGAAAATGCTTTTATTATAGGAATACATTGGAAATGGTTTTACTATAGGAATCCATTTGATAGTGTTTTAATAGATGAATGCATTTTCGAGGGTTATTTATCAAATAAGGTGATTTTTTCTCAATCAGTTAGCAATAGGATGTACTGTTTAATATAGGATTTCATTGGAAAGGGTTTTACTATAAGAAATGCATTTACGGGGGTCATTCAATAAATGGGATGAATTTTACCTTAGTATTAGACAATAGGAAGAACCGTTTACTATATTATATATATATATTGGAAATGGTTTTACAATAGAATACATTAGAAATAATTTTACTATAGGGATATACTGGAAAGTGTTTTAATATGAAATGCGTTTATGAAAGTCGTTCAATAAATGAGGTGAATTTTGCCTAAAGAGTTGGAAACAGGAAGCACTGTTTACAGTTGCACCGTTTTGAAGGAAACCAATAGACATGGGTCCTTTCATGTCCAAGAATGAATTTCTTTGCTAACCACTGAGTACGACTTCAATTAAGCACACACATATATATATATATATATATATATATATATATATATATATATATATATGTGTGTGTGTGTGTGTGTGTGTGTGTGTGCTTAATTGAAGTCGTACCTAATTTTGAAAATTAATTAAGCACACACATATATATATATATATATATATATATATATGTGTGTTGTGTGTGTGTGTGTGTGTGTGTGTGTGTGTGTGTGTGTGTGTGTGTGCTTAATTGAAGTCGTACCTAATTTTGAAAATTAATTAATTAATAATGAATTAGGCGGGAATGCCTATTTAAATGTAGTCCGTTTGGTGTAGGGGTTATGATATCGGCCTGTCAGCTTGGCAGTCCGGTTTCAAGTCACGCACAGGGCGGCCTTCCTATCTATAGCTCTGCTGATGAGGCCTAATAGGCCGAAATGTACATACAGAGATTGATTTTTTGCTCGATTTGTTTAGCCATACATTTAAATAGGCATTCCCGCCTAATTCATTATTAATTAATTAATTTTCAAAATTAGGTACGACTTCAATTAAGCACACATATATATATATATATATATATATATATATATATATATATATATATATGTTGCCGAAGACCGGTTTTGACCAAGGAACCTTGTGGTTTCTGGGGGTGCTCTACTGACTGAGCTTCTACTAATGTCTACAATGCCTCAGTGTGTGTGTTATATTTAGAAAGTTTGAAATATATAAATATAAATCAAGTTTGAGAAATAATGAAGCGGCATAAAGACAAGCAAGTTTTCTTATTACTTCTCTAAGTCATTGACTTTCAAGTTTCAAGCACCATCTATCGACAGTGAACTTAATAAACAAAGGGAGGGGAGAGAATTAGGGTTGGCTTGTGGGACAAGAACAAAAGCTGAAGTCGAGACAGACATTGATTTACTGCAGATGAATTGGGCTCAAAATCTAACGAAGTGTCGCCGATGTCACATTGATGAGTGGTACACTTGATGAACGAGACCATCTACAACTTCTCCATCTTTAACAAAATGGCTTCCAGATGAAGAGAGTAAGTCGGCACTTTGGCGCCAAAAATCGACGCTACTTAAGACTGTCTCTGACTGAATGGACTTAATATTTCATATCGCTTATCACACGCTAGAGACAAAAAGGAAACTTTTCGGTCGTCATGTGTGTGAATAGTAAAAGACTTTAAAGAATTTCGTTCTTTTCATCAGCACTGAACATGAAAAACAAAAGAATTTAATTCTTCGAAGTGTTTTTTTTTTGTTTTTTTCTTGATAAGGTTCATACAAATCTATTCATTATAGAAAAAGCATTATACACCCTTGTGCAAATTAATTGAAACAAAAACGAATAACTCCGTTATTGTAAGGTCTGCCAGTGTGTTTGTGCAGCCTTACTATTTTCGTATACTTCCTTGGGGTAATGTTTATCACAGACAATGGCCGTAGGGCAACTAATCGACAGTCGAGACAATAGTGTATGGGCGTGATAAAAATATAATGCAATCACGGCACAATATTTTTCAAAGCAAAACAAATTTTCAACATACACCCTGAAAATAGATTCATAATACTGCACACAACTAAAAATTACCTAATCTGAGGAAAAAATAGAAATCCGTTACACCCTGTCACTCCAGTGGGTCTAAAACTGACCGTATGGTGAAATTTTGTTGCAGTTTTTTGTATACCCATGTCATACCATCTCGTCATCAGGTCATGAACGGAACGTTGAACTTCGTAGTCGTTGCAAACTCCCTACACTACTTGCGGACATTTTTGACATCCATGCACAAGTACTTCCGTTAATTAGCGATGAATTTCAATCGGTTTAATGCTTTTTACGTTTAAAAACCAAATAACAACGGCAACGTTTGCACTTGGTGGTAGCGTCAATCGGGAGCTCCATCAGAAACAATCGCTAAGCCAAGACTGACAGTGGCAGCGAGGCGCGCACAGGAGTAGGCACATGCGCATACCCAACAAACACAATAGCCGCCTGAACAATTTACCCATGTCCCCTGCGCATTGAAGACCTTACTTTTGGATTACACTCGTGTATATATATATATATATATATATATGTGTGTGTGTGTGTGTGTGTGTGTGTGTGTGTGTGTGTGTGTGTGTGAATATATAAGTAGATTTTTTTTATGATTTGATACGACTGATGCATTTATATTTATGCAGATATGTTAGGTTTTCGATTCCTTGGTAAATATCGAACTCATTCACGAAAACAGATTTGCATTAGAGACGATTGTGTTCAATAAACATTTAGTTTAAAGGGTGTGTACCATGGTTCAAATATTCCTTATAGTAGATTTGAACACTACTGCAAAATGTAAACAAAAAAAGAAAAATGTATAATCACGATTTTTTTCAACTCTTCTATGCTGTCCTTCGTCTTTCAAATGCTCTAGTTTCAAATTCTGTCGAGAAATTATGATTCATGCATTTTAACTAATTTAGATTTCACAGTGAATAGCATTAGCGGCGGTGTGAAGCCGATTTTTGAGATCCCATCTGGAACCGACAACTGTAATGATCGGAAGGCTTCTTGGTCTTATTCTGACCGGGTCTAATTTGCATACTCATTTTCTTTTTCTTCTTTTTTTTTTTTCTTTTTTTTTTTTTTTTTTTTTTTTTTCTTTTTTTTTTCTGCAGACGTAAAAAAAAATTATGCAGCGTTTTAATTCTTGAAAGACATTGATATCCATCTGAATAGAATTGATTGAAGTTCAGATAACTCTCAAATGCATGTAAAATGAGATAATTCGAATTTTCTGGGGAAAAATTTGCATTTTAGATAAATGATGCATTCGCTGATTTTTATTCCATACTTTCTTCTTTTTTTTTCTTTTTTTTACTTCATTTGTTGATAATTTTTCTAATGAAGGGAAGAGTGAATGGGGGGGGGGGAAAGGAAGTAATTAATCGAATAAAATAAAAATAAAGAAACTGTTTTCAGTGAAGGGAAGGAAAAAGCCTTTAAAGAAAGAAAAAAAATATCAACTTTAGAAAATTAGGAATGAATTAAGGACTGGGCGAATGAATGAAGAATGAAAAGAGGGTTTTTGTTTGTTTGTTTGGTTGGTTTTGTTTTGTTTTTTGTTGATGTTTTTTAGTTCTTTTTTCTTTTTTACGCGGGCAAGTAGGTCAAGATGAAGGTAAATACAGAAAGACATGAAAGAGAGGTTGAGAAGAAAATATTTGTAAAGCGGGAAAATGAATAATAAAAACAGCGATTAAAGTTGAGAGGAAATAAACCATGGCTGAAGATGGTGCACAGAAAAGAAAGTGGAATGTAGATGGAAAAATGAAGTATAGAAGTGAAAATGAAGTATAGAATAGAAGATTGAGTACAGAAGAGAACATAGAGAAGAGAAGAGAAAATGTAGTAATTAAAGAATATAGAAGAGAAAATTAAATAAAGAGAAAATAAACAGTATCAAAAATATAACACACAAACGTAAAAATACGTTGAAACATGAGAAGTTTCAATTTCTTATTAAATAATGAATGAATGGTAACTCTTATCATTCATTCATTATTATATATGTTTTGTTTTTGTTTTTTTAGATAAAAAGATAATATTCAATGGTTTAATTTCTTCTTTTTTTTTAATGGGGTTGTTTTTGGCGGGAATTAGGTCGACAGAACTATCAATAAACACATGATTAATATCATCATCATCATCATCATGTCGCGCTATTAGCACGGATATCCATGACAATCTCTCGCCAACCTTTCCTATCATTCATTTTCCCAGGGAGGTCCTCTGCGCAGCAACCTGTATCTTTGCTTAATTGGTCAATGTAGGTCCTTGCTGGGCGGCCCACACTAGCATGTCCGTGTGTTGGCTTCCACAGGAGAACGTCATTTATGAGCTCATCCTTGCTTCTCCAGCAGTGCCCGGCATGTCTTGTCCGTCTCACTCGAATGGTTTGTGAGATGGGGTGCAGGTGGCCATATAGCTGTATAAATAAATTTAATCTCTTTTCTCCTCTGATTCTAAGTTCGATTCTTTCTGGGTCTCTGTAGTATCTATCTATATATTGCCAAAATTATTATTAAAGCACACCAGCATAGAAAGATCTACTGGTAAAGATCAAAACATGGAGAAGAGAAGAGAAAATGTAGTAATTAAAGACTATAGAAGAGAAAATGATATAAAGAGAAAATAAACAGTGTTACAAATATAACACACAAAGTTAAAAATATATTGAAACATGAGAAGTTTCAATTTCTTATAAAATAATGAATGAATGGTAAGAGTTGTTTTTTATGTTGTTTTTTTGTTTTGTTTTTTAGATAAAATCATTTTATCTAAAAAAAAAAAAAAAAAAAAAAAACAACATAAAAAACAACAACTCTTACCATTCAATGATTTAATTTTTTTTTCAAAGCAAGCGTCTTTTGTTTTGTGTTTTTCTTTGATTTATGTTTTTTGGGTTGTTTTTTTTTTTTGGCGGGAGTTAGGTCGACAGAACCATCAAGAAAGACATGATTAATAGAAATAACTTTAGTCTCTTTTCTCCTCTGATTCTAAGTTCGATTCTTTCTGGGTCTCTGTAGTATCTATCTATTCTTTTCTTTTTTTTTCTTTTCGTCGGGGTGACCTAAAGTCGGTATCAGCTAGACAGCGAGGGAATCTATCCCCTTTTCACTAGCGCTAAACTAAGGAGATTGTTTTTAGTGTCTGGAGTGGAGCGCCACACTTACCATCAGCTCCTTACTTTACCGCACAGATCCCTGTGCTACTCATACGCTGAGTTGGCGAGGGTCGGTATCGAACTAGAAACCTTGTGGTTTCTAGCCGAATGCTCTACTGACTGAGCTAACCCGGGCCATATTGCCAAAATTATTATTAAAGCACAGAAAGCATAGAAAGGTCTAGTGGTAAAGATCAAAATCTGGAACTCTGAGGAATGTGGAGTGCCTTTTTATCGCCATTACTCCCAGGTCCATCCTGACCCGGAGTGGTAGTAACTGTTAGGGTCCCATCTTTAAATTTAAACAAAATGAGTTTTAAAAAATGTGTTTTAAAAAAATTAAGTTTCAAAAAGATTGAATACCGAACAAGAATGAATAAAACAAAATGTCTTCAGCATAAAATAATCCAACAAGGGTTGACATGCCGTAAAATCCAACCAATCAACTAACCAGCATAGAAAGAATCGAAAAAACGTATTGGACAATATGAGGACGATAATACAGGGTGTGACAGATATATCTCCCACATTTTAAACTGTCACCTGTGTAGTGCAAGTGAACTTAGGCAAGTGGTAGTGATAGCTCCATCAAGCAAAATATCACACCATTTTTTCTTTTTGGTACAATCAGTTACGATCATGTCTTGGACCAGTGCACAACGTGCGTTTGCTGTTGAAACGTTTTTTTTTTTAAGCCTGGTGAATCTGTAATTTCTACACATAGAACTTTTCGCGCTCATTTCATATTATGTTAGAATGATGCTGTTCTGGATAGAATTTTCAACCCATAGCAGTATCGATTTTCAAGCTAGAATAGCATCATTAAGATAAATAATAACATAGGGTTCTTACTGATAGAGTTTTGGTTTTTGTTGAAAAATAAATTTTTTTATCATTATAAAATAAAATATATCACTGGTGTTATGGTAAATACTGTTTGGAAAAATCAAATATCATTTGTATAGTGCAATTGAACTGGGGCAAGTGGTAAGAGTAGCTCCATCTCGCTAATGTCTTTCCATTCTTTTTTAGAATCAGTTACGATCTTCGTTTGGACCGGTGCTCAATGTGTGTTTGCTGTTGTAGCGTTTTTTTAAAGACTGGTGAATCTTTAATTGCTATACAGTGAGATTTTAGTATTCATTTCATGTTACATTGGAATTATGCTGTTTTTTATATAATTTTCAGCCCATAGCAGTGTCTATTTTCAATCCAGAACAGCATTATTCCGATGTAATATGAAATGAGCCATTAGGAAAATCATGAATCCATGTGTTTCCTTCCTGCCTATGGGTAAATATTTGAGAAAACTGTCTTTTTAGCTATGCCAAAGCAACCAGTGTAGGAGAATAAAAAAGTTGAATTCAAATCAGCTTCACTAGTCTTTAAAAAAATTGACCTGGTACCACATCCTGCTTATTCCGGGTAGTTTGTATAAATACATATGCCAACGTCCTGATAGTTTTCAAATTTTATCTTGATAAAATTACTCCGGATTTGATGCAATAAAATTATCGATGAAATTCTGACAATTTAAAGAGATCTTTACAAAAAATTACCGGATAAGGAATTCAAACTCCTATAGTTATTTAAAATGTTTGATTAAAATAACTATTTAGATTTTCAACGTTCCATTGAAAATTAGTTCTATCAATTTATTAATGCACATGAAGTAAATGAAAATTATTTCTATCGGTTTATTAATACGCATAAAGGCTCCCGATTTCGACAAGAAGGTTCCCGAGTTCGTCGAGTAGTTGCACTTTTGAAGGCCTAAAATTACATCGGCCGAAACGTTGTGTATATGTATTTCACAATAAAGATGTGGACAACAGTCCGAAAAATCAAAATGATACAATCCGAAAAATTAGAATAATTCATATCAAACCTCATCTCAAAAATTCAGACAAATAGAAGGAGAGTAGTTGCACTTTTGAAGGTCGGAGGGTACATCGGCCGAAACGTTGTGTGTGTATTTCATAATAAAGATGTGGATAACAGTCTGAAAAATCAAAATAATTCATATCAAACCTCATCTCAAAAATTGAGACAAATAGTAGAAAAGTAGTTGCACTTTTGAAGGTCGGAGGGTACATCGGTCGAAACGTTGAGTGTGTGTGTGTGTGTGTGTGTGTGTGTGTGTGTGTGTGTGTGTGTGTGTGTGTTTCATAATAAAGATGTGGACAATCAAAATGATGTATATCAAGCCTCATCTGAAAAATTCAGACAATTGTTTTGTTATGTTTTGTCTTTCCTGTTTTCTATGCGTCATATTACACAACCTTTATCTGTAAAGAAAAAAAAACAATTTTTCTGTATATATTTAAAGCAAACCTCATTATTTCTGCCAGATCCTCATTCTTTTTTCTCTACGACCAATTATCTGTAATCACTCTGGTTCGCTTTGAACACTTGAATTAATCTATTCGTTTCCCTGAAATATTTCTGAGTTCCAGACAAGAAACTGATAAGAAATGTTGGATTGAGAAGAAAAACCAAGAAAAACCTGCGATTGATGTGCTGGCAAAAATATTTACTGAGTTTTTGTGGCCATTTTTTCTGGGTTTTTTTCAGTTTTTTACTGAGTTCAACTGTCCTTAAAATGGTGGACACTTGAAGTAACGCCAACTGACGCGAAACTCAATCCGAGTTTTTAGAGTGTCGTAATTACTTTGATATTAATACACATCAATGTCCATTTTATCTCTAAACCTAGAAATCTTAGGCAGATATATGCCTATATTCACAAAGAAATACTCAATAAAAAACGCATATGTCTTTCAATAGAGTGATATATATATATATATATATATATATATATATATATATATATGTGTGTGTGTGTGTGTGTGTGTGTGTGTGTGTATATATATATATATATATTCAAACATAAAAGTAATCACAAGGTTTAAAAATACAGAGATATACAAAGTGCCTCAGGTATATATACATATATATATATGTGTGTGTGTGTGTGTGTGTGTGTGTGTGTGTGTGTTCAGACATAAAAGTACTCACTGTGATGTTTAAAAAACGCATACGTCTTTCAAAAGAGTGTAGGGTATATATATATATATATATATATATATATATATATATATTATATTCAAATATAAATGTACTCACAATGTTGGTTGGTTGGTTGGTTGGTTTATTAATTTTAACGGCATATCAACCCGTCCAGGGTTATATCATGCCTAGCGGTTGGGGTGTTATACATATTGCGCATTCATATATATACTTTTAGTAATTGGTTTTAACAATGTGTTAGCATTATTGGGGATTATATTGTATGGCATTGATTTGTTTCATGTCTATATTCTATGGTATAATTTTATTTCCCTCAAAAAGGAGAAAATATCCCCAATGTTAACATTTTCAAATAGATGCTTCATATTGTTTGCTTTAAAATAATGGTTTCTGATGGGAGCAAAAAATCTGCATTCCATCAATAAGTGTTTAACTGTCAGAAAAATGCATCAGGTATTTAAGAACACATATTCAGCGTGCCATGAATAGAAGATTTCTTTACGTAACATTTCGCACCATACCCCAAAAATTTTTAACATTCTCATATCTGTATTCCCATCTATGGTAATCAATAATAATAAAAAGAATACGGCTATCCAATATATATGCAGATTGGAGAGTGGTTCTACCTTAAGGAATATGAGTGGCCACATGTATCCAACTTAAAAACCTTGAGCCCAACTTACCAACTTAACATCTAGGCATCAACTGATTAAGTTTGAAAACTCTTTTACTGACTTTGTATTGTAGTCTGATTACAGGACTGAAACCATCCAATTCTAGCCAGGCTAGCAAAATTGCCCTCGGGGTCAATGCTTGTCAATCAAACCCATTTGACATAATGTCTCCGAGTACAATTTCTATTTTACTTTTCAAAATCTAGGCTATTCTCAAAATAATAGACTCAGCTAATCTATTATTTATCACTATTTCTTCTTCAGTTTTATGGGATGACTTGCCTCTTCGCAGGAATAAAATCTTAGAAAATTCCGTTAATGCTGCCGTACGCTAGCTATCGATGGTTCCCGTCCGGTTGTTTCCAAAGGCTCCTCTCTGTGTGACCGCGAAGGTTAGGGGGCAACGCAGTACCCCCTCTATTTGGCAAGATCCTCTTAGTCCAACCGAGATCTTTTTTGCATCGCTTTGTATCGTATGTACGTTCGTAAGGTCACGTACTCTTTCATATCTCTCATCTTACAACATTACTATATATATATATATATATATATATATATATATATATATATATATGTGTGTGTGTGTGTGTGTGTGTGTGTGTGTGTGTGTGTTAATATCAAATGTGATTATTCTATATTATATTATATTGATGAATAAATTTCTCTTCTGCAAACGTCCTGTCAATTAGTTATGAATCATGTTTTGAAAAAGAAATATCTGACACCAATAATTTCAGTAAACTTCCTCAATTATTTCTATTTGTTTTGCATGAATTAATCAATTCATTTGATAAATTCTTTTTTCTTCTTTCTTTTTTTTTTTTTTTTTTTTCTTTTTGATATTTATAACATAATAATAATTATCCCCCGGAGTATTCAATAACTTGATATAGTATAAAATGTAATTAAATCACGAAGGCATTGTTTTGATTAATTTTCTGGACAGATAATGAAAATTAACGACTATTTCTATGACAAAGGCGTCAATGCACAACTAAAACTTGTGTGAATTGTTTACAAAGATAAGTACGGAATGCTATCGACGCCGACACGTCATTCGGATCTTTGAGTTTTTGCCTGATTAAACAAAATTAATGAGCTTTTTTCTAATACTCGACTTAATTAACGAACTCTAGTAAAACAAAAGAAGAGTGTAAAAATCACTTGGTAATAATTTTTAAATGAAGAGTTCAAGAACATTTATAACGAGAAAAAGAACAAAAAGTTCAGGTCAAAATTATTCTTTCATTGAAATTTAACCATTTGATAACGGCTTTTTAGTTCATTTCAGCGATCGGGGCATTTGGCGGATTAATGTTACAAAGTAAAGAGGCTGATTGTATTAAAATGTTGTTTTCTATCAATTTAATTAGAAAACAACCATACCTCTTTCAAAATAGTTCCTTTCGGAAGCCAGACACAGACGAAGATGTTCTTCTTATACAGGTAAACAATGATCGGGTTTTTAAATGGACATGATCTGTTCTGTGTTCTCAACGGTTCCAAAATGGTAATCATGGAACTGGGTGTTGATTTTGGAGACACAGAAATAGTTACAATGCTGATTGTTTGCTTGCTTGCTTGCTTGCTTGGATTTTACAGCATGCCAACTCTTGGATTATTTTATGCCGAAGATGCTGGAAATTAAACCCACACATTTGTTCCAAAATAGTCGCGTATTTCCATATACAAAAAAGTGAAGGTTAATGCTACGTCTTATATACTTATGTCTTTTACCATAGCTCAGTCGGTAGAGCGTTCGGCTAGAAACCACAAGGTTCCGAGTTCGATACCGGTCCTCGCCAACTCAGCGTACGAGTAGTACAGGGATATATGCGGTAAAGTAAGGAGCCGATGGTAGGCGTGGCGCTCCACCCCAAACGCCAAAACAATCTCCTTTGTCTAGCGCTATTGAAAAGGGGATAGACTCCCTCGCTGACTGGCTGATACCGACTTTAGACCGCCCCAACGACTTTACTTTACTTACATTGTTCTAAAATGAGATTATTATTATTGTTACCAAAGTGATTATTAATGTCTGTATGAGAATTCTACTTTGAATTGATGGTATGTATGTTCTATCATCTTTTATAGTATCATTAGAAAATTTAGGAAACTTAAAGATATTAAAGGATTATATATATATATATATATATATATATATATATATATATATATATGTGTGTGTGTGTGTGTGTGTGTGTGTGTGTATGGAAATACGATGAGGAAATTAATCCGACATCATGTGAAGAAAATATTTTCAAAAAATATAATAAACACAGGATGTTGCAATCAGAGGAAACAATTTTATGTGTCAATATTTAAGTATTTCGATATTAAACCATCATCAGGACACTGTTACAGAAATTTTGTGAGGGAGAAAAATGAAAAATGTTAAGTGTATAGTGAATGTGTGAATATAATGTTATTAACCGTTAATTTTTATAAGTGCGTTTGTTTACGAAAGCTGATGACGTAATCATTGCATGTGAAAAAATGGAAGATGAAGATCAATGGCTGACGCATGCAGAAGGTGAATAGGCCGAGACGAAATGCTAACAAAGATATGACGTATTTCATATGGATATTAATGTTTAGAAAATAAGAAGTTAAAAAATTGGGCCCACTGTCTGCTCACAGCCGAATCACTTGTAGAAATGGCTTTCTTCTGCGAAGAAGTGGCAATCACCATATATATATATATATATATATATATATTATATATATATATATATATATATATAGGAAATCTCCTTTCACCTCTTATATTGTATTCCAATTCTCACTTTACCTTGAATTATTATTAACTTTATATCATTATTATATTTATTATTAATTCAGTTTGATTCTTCTTTGTTTGATTTAAACCTTTCTTTCATTGTATTGTAATTCTGTAGAATTTGGGAAATGTAAAGTTAAGAATTTTAAGATTTATGGGGTTTGGGGGAAAGAGACTCAATAAACCAAAAAAGAAACGGTTGGCTGACACTGGATGCTGATATAGAAAGATCAAAATACTGGGGCAGGGTAGCCCATTCCTCTAAATGAGATTATAATGAGATGGACAATATCAAACTAACCCACCCATAAATAATACCTACCTAATTGGCTCCTGAACAAAAACGCACCCCCCTGAGGTGATGATAAGACTGGAACCAGAGTTTATTCATAATAAACTCATATTTATATACATTGGACCATATGACCTTTAGGCACCCCTTTTGCGATCTCGATAATGGGGACATTTTTTTCCATTTACACCGTCAAAATCCGGTTAATTGTTAACAGATGATTTTTAGAGTTTTTTTTTAATTATAACCCTAACCCAAACCCTAACCTCTAACCCCAATCTCTAACCCTAACCCCTAACAAACAATTCATATGGGTAAAAATAGATCTATAACTGCTAATATAACCAATTTTTAGGCCTTTTTCTTTACCAAATACAAGGTGTGTCAAAAAAGTATCGAGATTTTTGTACTTTTGACACACCTTGTATTCTGAAAAAAAATAGCATTCCATTCATTGTTCATTTCTATCTTGGTACTGCTTCAATCTCGATACTTTTATGACACACGTTGTATATTGCTCTGTACAAAATCATTGAACATTGAGCTCTCAACTTAAACCAGACTAACTTTAATATTCCGTTGTTAACAAAAGTCCACCTTAGAATCATCCTAACACCAACTAACTTATATATATATATATATATATATATATATATATATATATATATATATTATATATATATATATATATATTAAATGCGATTCTTTTGTTGTAACTAAAGTATTTTCTTTCTGCGCTGAAAAGAATCAATGTTGCAGTAAATAGGTTACCTAACATAAGTTTAATTATTGATTTTGAACACGTCTTCAGATGCTACCAGCAAGAAAAGCTCTTTGCCAAATAGTCAGGGCCCCGGGCTTTTTCTATCAGTTGACGTATAATTGCATTAACATTCTTTTCTTTTTTTACCTGGATATCTACACTCGACCAAAATGGTTTAATTTGAAGTAACACATTATGCTTTAAGTTTTCATGAAATAATCTATTAAAGTCGAATCATATCAGAAAGACAAATCATTAACTTGTAAAACTAATCAAAAGGCGGCAAACAATTTTCGGATAACGTTGCCCTTTAGCGTTCGAAACAAATGCAGCACTGAATTACCTCCCCTATATATTTTTTTTTTACTTCGCCTCATATTCTGAGCACATATTTTTACATTTTTTTTTTGGGGGGGGGGCATATAACTTTTAGGCACCCCTTTTGCGATCTCAATTCTGGGGGACATTTTTTCCATTTACACCGTCAAAATTTCGTAACAGACGATTTTTAGAGTTTTTTTTTAATTATAACCCTAACCCTAACCCTAACCCCTAACAAACAACCGGATTTTGACGGTGTAAATGGAAAAAATGTACCCAAGAATCGAGATCGCAAAAGGGGTGCCTAAAGATCATATGGTCCTTGTTTTTAAGTAAAGCTGGTGTAGTGACCTATTGTCGGTATCCACCAGACTGTGAGGGAGTCTATCACTTCTTCCCTAGCACTCCACCAGGGAGATTGTTTTGCAACTGATATGAAGCGCCACACCTACCAGCAGCTCCCCCACTTTACCCCACAGATCCAAGCATACATTTTTTTTAAAGTAAAAGTAAAGTTGGTGGAGTAGCCTATTGCCCATATCAGCGGGACAGAAAGGGAGTCTATCCCCTTTTTACTAGCACTCCACTAGGGAGATTGTTTTGCAACTGAGATAAAGCGCCACGCCTAACAGCAGTTCCCCACTTTACTACACATATCAAAGCTGTGTTACTCATTCGATGAGTTGGCGAAGGCTGGTATCAAACCCGAAATCTTATGGTTCCTAGACCGGCACATTAAATTTTAATTTTAATTCTATCTAATTATTTGGCCTAAAAATTAAGTCTTCAAAAAATTCGACTCATACACGAGTAGTCATCGAGTCTCTCTGATTAAAAAAATACCTGACGAGTTTTTTAATATAAAAAAAAAACAGATACGTATTACATTGATTTTTCGGACTGTTGTCCTCATCTTTATTGCTATATGCACAAAGTGTATTGATCCTGGTGGCCCGGAAGAATTGTGATTGTTGCTAGGTTGTGGTTCTCGGCGTCTCTGGTGTAGTGGACGAAGTGTTATGATTCGTGCAGCCATTTTAGGCCTATAGTTGAAAGTAGTTTTACTATGGAGATCCATTGTGTCATAAAGTTTGATCCTTTCTTGAAGTAGAAAGATGTAGTATAATTTTTAATCCTTGTCCGCTTATCTGTGCTTAGAGAGTTGTATAATCGTTGTCTGTTGGTTTGTACTTCCAGCGAGCAATTTTAGGACAATTTATCAACGCCTTTAGATAGTAAATTAAATACATGTTTAGGCGTTTTTGATTTGCCGATTCAACTGATTGACCGATTCAGCTGTTTTGGAACAGTTTATAAATACAAGTCGTGATCTTCAGCACACCTTATGCTAGAAAGTAATCCAACACAAATACACTGCCTTGATCTTTGCCTTCTTGGGTTTGTAGTGATACGAAGTGGATGTCTTACCTTGTTGCCTCTAAGAGATGCCACCTTCAGGGGACATGGTTTAACTTATTCGGGCTTATTTGACCACACGCACGCATGCTCCCTAATAATCCCAACATAGTGTCCCTGTGTAATATTTTTTTACGGTGTCATTTTTCTTCAGTGTACTTCTTTTCACAGCAAGCTTCCGTCATCACATCTACAAGATCAAATCTTCATAGCCTGTGAACTGACCATTCAACAAGCACTAAAAGACAGCTATTCAATATACTAAAAAATAACATTAACTATTAACTGCAAACAAAACAACTGATTTTTATCATCTGCTATTTCGGCTTCCAAGTTAGTTTAAATCGAAAAAACAGTAGCAATAACTTCCTCTGCAGTCACAATCAGAAAAATGACCATTTTGTGTTCTGGACACAGTATTAAAAAAATCAATCATTCTCGTTTACCTATGAGCATGGTACCCGTAAAATGACGCTATTATTTATGTATGAATTTGTACTTCAACCTAGGCTCAGAATAGCCGGTTTATCTCAGTTGATTGCTTGGTATTACCGTGAGGTATGGAGTATCCGCCTAGGAACCACAAGACTACCGGGTTCGATACCGACGCCTCGTCAACTCAGAGGATGAGTAGTGGATCAGTACGGTAAAATGAGGAGCTGATGATAGGTTTGGCGTTCCACCTCAGACACAAAAACAATCCTGATTTAGCGAAGGTAATATACTCTATCGCTGTACGGCTGATGCCGACGACCGATTTTACTACTACTTGTTGGCATCCTTCCGTCTGCTACTGACGATGGCGTAGTGTGCATTTTTAACTGCATCTGCGCGTGTGGCTCAGCAAGCCAATTTTGAATGTCAATCTCTGGTGCAGTGACTGCAAACAAATAGAGATGCTTGCTGGAGTTGCTGTTGTCTCTCCTTCCTTCTGAATCTCTTTTCTGTGGCGACTTTTTCCTCTCCTTTTAACTCTTTTTCGTGCCTTGTTTGACAAGGAGGTGCCAGGCCGCTCGGTTTTCTGCAGCACCTCCCATGTGTTGGTGTTGATGTGGCATATCTTCATGTCCTTCTTGTAGACGTATTTAAAGCGTATGCGTGGTCTTCCTACCGGTCGGGAGCCTTCTACTAATTCGCCATACACTAGGTCTTTGGGGATGCGGTCTTTGTCCATCCTCCTGACATGACCAACCCAGCGCAGATGCCTCTCACACTCACCTGCTAATCTTCAGACCAAATATTAGAATCAAGGGAGGCCAGGCGTAGTTGGAGAGGTCGGTCCGCACCGGGTCTAATGTAGGCTATAAGACTGTAAATGTAAACTTTTTAGGAGAAAGGCGGAACTTAAGGGATGAACTGGGCGTCACACGCTCTATCTACGTCACTGGACAGAGTTTACTCGTAAATTTATTTATTATTTAAATAGCTCTAACTGCGTGACAGAAGTTGTGATCAGAGAAACAAAGAAACTTACACAAAAAGTCAATGTACAAAGTGTTTCAAAAAAGTATCGAGATTGAAGTTGTATTCACAAAGATAGAAATGAACAATAAATGTAACGTTAATTTTTTCAGAATACAAGTTGTGTCAAAAAGTACAGATTATATTTACCAAGATAGAAATGAAAAATGAATAGAATGTTATTGTTTCAGAATAAAAGGCGTGTCAAAAAGTACCGAAAATCTCGATACATTGTTCACACACACACACACACACACACACACACACACATATATATATATATATATATATATATATATATATAATATATAAAATGAAGGACAGTAAACAAAAAAAAGTTATAGAAATAGTGCTCAATGCTATAATAGCAGAGCAAGTTTAAAACCTGAAATTATGGATACTCTATTACTGTTACTCAAGTTTCATGTGTATAACACAATCTTCAGACGGAGAATAGTGTCTATATATATATATATAAATAAATATATTATATATATATATATATATATATATATAATATTAGGGTAGTGAAGCCATGAAGTCATTGGTGCTAGGTAGCTGAGCGTTTCTTGCCTATACGAATTTTGAACCAAGTCTATACATTCTCTGTCAATGATATTAAGCACTCTTTAATTATAAATGTAACAAAATTTATTATCAATCAATATAATATATATATATATATATATATATATATATATATATATATATATATATATATATATATATATATATCATTGGATGTATTATATGGGAGTAATTCGAAATACCTTTACAATCATGTTTACAGCGTTTACAATAATATACTGTCCCAATCGTGACGTACTGGTTTGCAAGTTAGTCTCGCTGATTAGTTACTACTAAAAAGCGAGTTTGATCCTCGCTAAATGCATCGTACTTACGACATTGTGTCAAATATCAACGCCTTTAAATAGTATTGACACACCTTGTATTTTTCAGAATACAAGGTGTGTCATAAAAGTACCATGTTTAAAGCTGTATTTACCAAGATAGAAATGAAGAATGAATGTTTTTTTTTAGATTACAAGGTGTGCAAAAAGTACAAAAAATATTGATACTTCTTTGATACACCTTGTATATATGAGGGATTCTACACGAAAAATGTAAATTTGAATGTACAAGGAACGCGATTCCCTAATCTCTGGACAAAATAACTCTAGATTGGTTGACATGCTGTTAAAATCAATCAGTCGATAAATTATATACAAACCTAAGTAGGTAACAACTAACTCAAACACCTTATATTGATTTTCAAATATATTTTTCTAAGAAACTAAACTAATTTGTAAAATCAGTATCATAATCTATACATATTGTTGTACCGGCCGTTCCTACAGTGGAGAATATACACCGGTTCTCACTATAAATAGTGAGACACGAGTGAAAAGGTTGTACTGTTACCGTTTAACGGCAAGCTAGCCGTTCCTGTACCATTATTGTAAATACACTTGTCTTATTTTACCCTACCTCGACTTGACTTCTTTTTTACTGTTGGATTAACATCACAACACATATATAAAGGGCAAATGTGTGTATGTATGTCCGGAGGAAAATACAAAAATAAAACAATTATCAACAAGCTAAATATATATACACATTCACTATCAGCAGAGCTTGTTTTTTGTACAAAAATGATGAAGATTTTATTTATATAAGATATTTAGAAAGTAGAGTTTGAATAGTAAGAAAATAGAAAGTAATCAATTATGTAAGATCAAAATAATCAATGGGTCTGTGAGACTAACTTTTTATTATCCTCCCTCTACCCAAGAATGCTGGGTAGATGCTTCTAGTCTCTTATAAACATTGAAAGCAAATGAAAGTTTATTTCCAAAAGTCCATGAAACAAATAGATAGAAAAACTGGTGAAAATTTATATATGTCCATTTTTAATCTATAGAATCAATATTGTTTTGCTTTTAGTTTTTTGTTTTGTTTTATTTGTTTTATTCTTTTTTTGGGGGGGTTGTATTCGTTTTTTGTTTTTTGTATTCGTTTTTTGTTTTTGTATTCGTTTTTTTTTTTGCTTTTATTTGTTTGTTCGTTTTGAAAGTTTTTTTAACAGGACATTTTTTGGTTTCTTTTGTTGTCACACAGCTTGTCAATGTCCTTTCAAATTCAGCCATTTAAATGCTAATTACAGAACAGGAGTTGATCTTATCAATTAGTCTAATTACACAATTAAAGATCAGGACAAAAATTATTTCGAATGACCATGAAAATATTCTCTCTCTCTCTCTCTCTCTCTCTCTCTCTCTCTCTCTCTCTCTCTCTCTCTCTCACGCACACACACACTCTCTCTATATATATACTTCTCTTTCTCTCTCTCTCTCTCTCTCTCTCTCCCTCTCTATTCTCGTTCTCTATCTCTCTCACACACACTACACACACTCTCTCTCTCTCTCTCTCTCTCTCTCTCTCCTCTCTCTCTCTCTCTCTCTCTCTCTCTCTCTCTTAAGTCTGATGGATAATTAACAAATCCATTTTTTGTACTCACCTCAAAAATGAGGGATATTGATTTCAGAACATTTCTATTAAGAGCTTCTATTTTATGAAAGCATTTTATTAAAAAAAAGAAAAAGAAATTAAATCATTAAAAATTAATTTATAAATCTCACCAATCTTATGTTAATTAACTTACAGCACTAAATTAATCCAAATATCAAATCAATGGAAATTGAATTTATCATCACAGAAAAATGATTTGTTATTATTAGTGGATATCATTAGTGATAACACAATCAGTGGAACATGTAATCTACTTATATATAAAATACGATGTGACACTTGGTTTGAATAATTGCATAGTCGAGAAACTGTCAGTAACCAAGCGCCGTTGGCCCCATGTCCACGGTACCCTAACGTATATATATATATATATATATATATATATATATGTGTGTGTGTGTGTGTGTGTGTGTGTGTGTGTGTGTGTGTGTGTCTTTTTTATGTTGAAGTTGGGCGTTATTGTGAAGCATTTAAAAATAAATGAAGGAACTCAGTGTTATGGAGTACTGGATTCACTTATTTTTTTATTATTTGTTATCATAAATTTTCGGGATCGTTAGATTCCCTTCCTCAAATGAATGTCGCTCCTGTTCAACGGATCCTTTGTCTTTGTTGATATTGACAGCGGCAGCGTCTTTAAAATATTTGTAATAACGGAGTATTCCGATATCGGCGTTTAGTCCCCTCGCGTGAGTTCGTAGTTTTAAAATTCATTTGGTTTCTGCTTGTTTTCGAGATTGCGTTGTTGGAAATGCGTGGTCTATTAAAATACATTTGAGGTGTGTAAGTTTGTGAGGTGGCGTGTTAAAGTGAAGTGTTATCGTGCTATGGGTGATTTGAGTTTTATTGTGGATTTGTGGTTATTTAATCTTAGTCTAAAAGATGTAGATGTTTCTCCCACATATCCGCTATTTATGCATTGTGTGCAGTATATGTAATATACGATATTAGGGCTATCGCATGTTAGGTTTGGCGGATGGATTGTTATGTTCGTGCAGGGTATTTTATTTCGGTTTCAGTGTGTATATGGCTGCAAATTTGGCATCTAGGCTTGTTGCATCTTTTGTTACCTTTCTGTACGGTGTTATGTAGATGTTTTCTGGATGCAGTGAGGATGTTATGTAGGTTGGGTGGTTGTTTTTTTTGCGTTGATGGGGGGTTTTGAAGATGGACTTTGTTGTGGGGTCGGTTCGTAGGATTTTATATTGTTCGGTGAGTAGCTTAGTTAGTTTGTGCATGTGTCGATCGTGGTGAAATACCATGGGGATTCGGTCATTAGTTTGGTGTGGTTTATATTTGAGTAGTTCCTGTCTATTTAGAGATGATGCTTTGACGAACGCTTTTTTATTAATTTTATGGGGTAATCACTATTTAGGAATTTGCTTGCTAGGTTGACTGTGTGTTGCATGTATTCTTGTTGGTCTTCACATTCGCCACACCTAACATATATAGGGTGATAAAAAACAGACTTTTTTTTAAAAGTCAGACCTGTTTTTTGGGGTCACCACACTATATATATATATATATATATATATATATATATATATATATAAAGGGTGACACGGAAAAAAACAGACCTAACTTTTTTTTAAAAGTCTGTTTTTCTTTTTATCACCCTATATAATAAAAGTGGAAATGATAAATTTTCCAGAAATAAATCCTTCAATTTATTTCTACAGAAACTACAACAAATAAAGGAGCACAATGACATTGTTGGATAGAGCAAGTTTCCAGCTACAAAACATTAATTTTAACAAATATTCATCACCATTCGCAATGCATTTTTGCCAGAGCCTCAGAAAATATTCTGTCCTACACTGTCAAAAATTGATGTTGGTGGTATATGGCAGTGTTGCATAAACTTTTAAATAAGACGTATCTAGACGTATACTTCTTTTGTATACTTATTTTCTATAGTGTAGTGATTGTCTGCCCCTGCTGGGGTGGACTTATATCCAAAAGGGTTATATTCCCTGGCCACCAGGTTTTCGCGACTAGGTGACACTACTAGCTGGGTATTTAAACTCAGCCCGGAAGCCCGCTGCCTCTTTCTCTTGGTCTGGTATCCACAAAAAGATGGACTAGACGCGTAGTGTCTCTGTCTATTAAGTGCGGGCTTTGTCCCCCAACTATCAGTAAGTGACTCTTATGTTCTTCATTAACTCTTTTTTTTTACTTCTAAAGGACTTTTCGTCTTATCTGTATCTTATCATGTATGTCAAACTGAAAATGTTCAGACAATAAAGTCTGTATTGTTATTATGTTATAGTTCATTGTTCGGATTCATTTATGCATATATTCACCTACGCTGGAAGGTTACTCTGAACCTTCTAACGTATTATAAGAACCACAAATTCATATTTTTATAATAGTATCTTCTTCTATGGATGTGAGTAACTGTTGTTGTTATTTGTCGTCTAACTCTGTCGATTATGGATCTGCTCTGGGCTGGGTAGCTGGATTCTCTCTTATTCGTATTTTGATATTCTGAGGATTGGGTTGGGTTTCTTCTTGATTTCTTGTCTTGATCTTCTGCTTGGTTTTCTTCTTCTTGTCTGTGTCCGTTGCTTAGTTTTTAATTAACGAACACAAGACTTTCTTTTTCTTTTTTTTATAGACGCTTTTTATTTTAATACTAAACGTATCTCGAGACATCACGCGCGGAGATTTTAACCTCGAGTGGACAGACCGGCATTACTATCCGCCTCGTCTCGTTTCCCAGCCAAATTTAATTTTCTAACTTCTCATACTGTCTGTTCCATGAGATAAATAAGGCCTTAATTAAGTACATCTTGAGTAGTTACTTATTTATTATATATATATATATATATATATATATATATATATATATATATGTCATCCAAAGACACCGTGTTTCGACGTTTCACGTCTCATCAGTGTGGCTAGACACAGCAAATACTTCGGCTCAAGAGTGAAATCTGACTGACCTTTTCATCAGCCCGGTTCCTTACTCTCTCGGCCGTCAACCGCAGTCATTAAGGAGCGGTGTTTTAACTGATAAATACATACATCGGTGTATATATTTTACGATCACCAGAGAGATCAAATCTGTAAACAACAGACGATCATTGCTTTATTACGCTGGCGGTGAAAGTCAATTAAAATCGCTTCTAGAGAGCTCTAACGGGTTTTGGGGCATATAATAAGTCATCCACAGACACTGTGTTTTGACGTTTCACGTCTCATTAGTGTGGCTAGACACAGCAACTACTTCTGATCAGGAGCGAAACCCGACTAGGTAATTTTGCTTACGAGTTTAATTCCTTCCACACGTGACTCATTTTCCTCGTATATCAAATCAATCTTCCCCCTTGAAATAAACTGAAATGCCATTAATCCGTTCCATAGTTATTAAGTTTCAATGAAGATAAACACTACCATTTAGATGTCCTGGCCAATCATTATTTTACTATACACAATTAGCCCACTCATTTTTTTATCAGAAAATTAACAAATTCGAAAAACGTAAAACATAAAAAGGATGTTAAAATTTTAACTACAATATAATTAAATCCTTAAAATTTTAGAATATTGTTGTTAGGAAGTTTACAATTGATAGATTGAAATTAAATCAAAATACGTCTTTACCTTGGAGGCAGGAAACTAATGTATTTGATGTCAGGAAGTGATAATATAGATTTGCTGGAAGGCTAAATCTTTTTCAAGTCATGCGCATTGAAACTGAGAAAACAAATATTTGTTTAAGAAATATTGCACGAAAAAATATGAACTACAAAAACTAATTGGTATCATCTGGATTATTCCGACTATTGTCCGCATCTTTATTGTTCTCTGTAAAACGTTTGGACCAAAGTGCTCTCCGGCCTTCTTCAGGTATTTCTTGTCGGACTCGGGGGCCTTCTAGAACTCAGGAACCTTCTTGTCGTAATAAAAGGTTGGGTTAAAAGTTCCGTAATGGCTCCCGATTAGGACAAGATGCTCCCGAGTTCGAGAAGGCTCCCAAGTCCGTCAAGAAGTACCTGAAGAAGGCCGGAGGGCACATCGACCGAAACTTTGTACAGATAACAATAAAGCCTCATCTCAAAAATTCAGTACAAAATAGTACAAAAACTAAATATTTCAGTATGTCAATTACATGAAGTGCTTGGTTTAGTTTATTTAACGGTATATCAACTCCTTATAGGTTATTTAATGCCGAAATTTAATTGTTCTGCTGACCCACAGCCAGGGTCCAGATCCTGATCCAAACTACCTGTGCGTAGAGATGCAGTCCCCCGGCTTGTACCTACCCCCTTGCATAAAAGAGACAGACCCGGGTTTATTGCTTGATGCCTAAGGTGCCCGCATAGGCCTTATCAGACACCAACCTCTTAATCTTCGATTTTTTCCACCTAAACTCATCGAGGAAATGATGAAATTGAAAAAAAGATTCCACCAAGATATTTTTTGGTTGGTTGGTTGGTTGTTGGTTGGTTGATTGTTTGCTGGCTTGATGGTTGGATGGATTTTTACGGCATGTCAACCCTTGTTAGGTTATTTTATGCCGAAGACATTTTGTTTGATTCATCCTTGATGAGTATTGAAAAATTTTTCTAAACTCAATTCTTAACACATTTTTACTCTCTTTTTTCTATTTAACTATAGATGGGACCATAACAGGTACTACCAATCAAGGTCAGAGTGAACCTGGGAGTAATGGCGAATGAAGCAGTACTCTACACTCTTCAAAGCTCCAGAATTGGAACTTCGCCATTAGATGCAGTTTAATGTCATATCCGGGACACTAAGACTCATAGCCACCGCATTCTAGCGCATGTTATAAAAAGGATTATGGGTTCCCATTAGGAGAATAGGGTTAGGGTGCTAGGGATTGTCGTGAGCAGCCGATTGATCGGAGGGGACCTCTTCGACAGCCTGTCTAGCCTTAGTAATGGTTAAAGTGGAGTGTTTGATATACGTTACTATATTAAGGACTTTAGCACCTGAAAGTTTTGTATAAAATCCATGGATATATAATTCACAAAGGGACCTGAAATTCGTTTCACTAAGTAATCAATTACAGAGTGTTCGGCTGGGAACCTTAAGGTTCCTGGTTCGATGCCGGCCCTCACCAACACAGCGTATGAGTAGCATACGGATCTGTGCGGTAAAGTAAGGAGCTGATGGTAGATGTGGCGCTCCACCTCAGACGCTAAAAATCAATCTCCTTGGTCTAGCGCTAGTGAAAAGAGGATAGACTCCCTCACTATCTGGCTGATACCGACTTTAAGCCACCCCAACGACTTTACTTACTTATTAGTAGGTATTTTACCCAACCTGTTTGCCACTGGTATGATGGGACACAACAGTGCAAGTGTGGAGCATCCAGTGAGGACCAAGCTCGCTATTCAGTAGTAATGGATCTGTGGTACTAGCTTGCAAACTATTATACCTCTATAGGACACCCTCATAGCAGTATAAGTAGTTGTAGTATAAAATACAAATTAGTATAACAGTGAATATGAGGTTTTTATAACTGAGTCAGTAGAACATCCTCATATAAATCGTGAAGTTCTGGGTTTGATACCAGCCCTTGCCATCTCGGCGCATGAGTAGCACAGCATAGGTAATCTGGTCTATAGCAGCATCTGGAAGCTGACGCTAGGTATAGCGCTTTACCTCAGCAAAAAACAATCTCTCTAATCAAGGGCTTGCAAAAAATGGATAGACTCCCTCACTGTTCGGATAATACTGACAATATACACTCTGCCACTTTACTTCTTACTACTTGTTGACCACACACTTTTTGCACTGACCACTGTATGAGCTTTGGTTTGAGCATGGATCCCTACATTTAAAAAAAACTTGTGTTAATCCGGCCTGATGGTTGGTCAAGAAAATAAACTTACTACTATAATTGATTTTGTTTAACTATGATGTTTCTTTTTGTATTCACGGAAAAATTTTATCAAATTTTATTAGACTTGAATATTTAATCGAACAATAAAATACAGTTTGTGCTTCATATCTCATGTCGTATATAACATGTCGTATAACACATGGGAGGCTTGTGCAGAAGACCGTACCACCTGGCGACTCCTCGTCAAACAATGAATGAGGAGTGAAAAAGAAAGCCAAAAGGAAGGAGAGACAACAGCAAGCCCAGCAAGCATCACTGTTTGTTTGCAGTCACTGCACCAGAGATTGCCATTCAAGAATTGATCTGTTCAGACACTCACGCAGTTGCAGATTTAAAAGGTGGACACTACGCCATCGTCTTTAGTATACCTAAGGATCCCAACAACAATATACAGTTTGTGTTTCATATCTGATGTCTTATATAAGGAGGAACTTTAGCATCTGTAGGTTTTACGTAAGGTACTTGAGCATCTACGGATTTTATAAGAGGGTCTTGAGGATCTAAGGGTTTTATATAAGGGACTTGAGAATCTTTGGGTTTTATATTAGGAACTGGGATATCTATGGATTTTATATGAGGGTTTTGCTGATTTTAATGAAAGGTACTTGAGCACCCATGAGTTTTATCTAAAATCTATGGATTTTGGTATCCACGAAGGTTCCAGGAATCCATATGGATACTTAAGATAACAGTAATTGTTTGCATAATTGAAAATATTCTTTACTCCGGTGGTTCTCAACCGGGATCCATATGGACCACTGGGGACAATATAACATTGTGGGAGTACAGGCAAGCAAAAAATAATTAATTATAAAAATGCAATTGGAATTTTTTAACATCAAAAATTAAATTTCGTTTTTAAATAAATAAATCATCTGTATGTAAGCACATTAAAGATAAATAATTTAGTTTATAATAGTTTATACCTCGGTTATGATTTCTTGCAATTACAGGAGAAAAAAAGGTTGTTCCGATATTTTTCTTTTCTTTTTTTTCTTTTTTAATTAAAAAGGTTTAATTGTATCTCTGTGAATAAGTAACAGAGATGTTTGTATTAAAATCTGTAGTGCTAAAAAAATTTAAGTTAACCCAGAAAAAAGATATTTTAAGAAATAATTTTTTTAAGTATGTATGTATGAAATTTGATTATTAATATTATATTCAATTTCAATTATTTATTTACAATATATTTACAACATATATGGGGATTAAAGGAGCGTAAAAACTCCCATATCATTTTCCTCGGTGTCCAAGCACTTTTAACTATTCTGTGGTTGTTAGTGCCAGAATACTTATATATACATATACAGTGGTACCTTGACTTACGAGTTAAATTCGTTCCCTTCATGACATTTAAAAGTAAAAATCAAATTTTGGTATTAATAAATGAATTATCTCTATGTAGGCACATTAAAGAGAAATTGCAAATACAGGAGAGAGAACAAAAAAGAATTGTTTAAGATAGTTTTTCTTTTTTCTTTTTTTTTCTTTTAATTAAAAAAGTTTAGTTTTATCACTGTAAATAAGTAGTATAGATATTAGTATTAAATCTGTAGTGCAAGATATTTCTAAGTTACCCCAGGAAAAAATCTTTCAGGAAATAAATTTTTTGAAGTTGCTGGAGGAGACTGCAGGGGGAATTTATCTGGAACATTTTTAAAAGAATTTCTGCTTAAATTCTTCATGAGAGAATGTATCAGTCAGTCGATAAGCGTTTGAATAATATTTTTCTGTTTATTTATTCACTGGAATTGATGTTATTTTGTTTTATGTATTTATTAATTTATATTCACTTTTATCTGCGTGTAGTGTTCATCTCCATTTTAGCAATTCTAACTTTGACATTGTTCTCGGCATAAAACTCAGGATAACCCAGAATATTTTTCTCCCACCATGCACACATGAAATATAGCATTTTATATTTATCAGTTGTAAACAAAGAAATACATTGAAAGTGCACGTGTGTGTATGTGTATGTATATTGTGTGTGTGTGTGTGTGTGTGTGTGTGTGTGTGTGAGAGAGAGAGAAGAGATAGAGAAAGTGAGGAGGAGAGTGAAGAGGAGAGTAAGAGGGTGGAGAGTATTATGCACAAATTGGATGAAGAAGAAGTTATGTGTTCATGTCAAGCTGGGAGTGATTTATGGCTGCCTTAAATTTCCTTGGTTTATTGAAAAGAACTTCCTGTGTTCCTAGTGATGTTGTGGCTGCCAAAGCGGTTTTAGAAAAGAATGTATTATTCCAACAGAGAAGATGGCAGAGACCAGCATTAAAAAAAAGAAGGTTTTCTTTACTGAAAAACAAAAAGAAAAGAAAAAAGGTTCAAATGTTTTTGTTTAAATACCCACAGAGAGGGGAAGGTTTTTTGACTGACTGTTTTGTTCTGGGTGCACTCTGAAACCCTGATGCTTGAAAATGTATATTTAATGTAAAAAGTGAAAAAACTGTCACATCATCCAGGTTGATATTAATGCATTCCTTTTGAAATATACAGTAGGGCTTTACCAGCATTGGAACTGCCAAACACGATTTTACGATGTTTGGTTGGCCAAATTAACAAAACTTTCTTGTTTAAAAAACAACACTAGATATTTACCACGTACCCCACGTGTACGGGTTAGGCACAAGGTCCTATTAATGTGGGACCACCCACAAGCAGTAACTCATGGGTGGCGGGTGTAAAAATATGTTGATCCCGTCGACATTCCCCCCAAGGGGGCGCTTCAGGGACTGGGCAAGAAACACAGCCCCGTTCCTTTAAATCAAGGGGCAGGTGTTGCCTGGGGGGATGGCCCCCTGGGATCAACGATATTAGCTTGTAAGATGCAGGGCCGAAGCCCGAGGGGAGGCGTATAAAACATTTGGACTCACACTTAGAATAACAGTTTTTGTTGGTTGGTTGGCTGGTTGGTTGGTTGGTTGGTTGGTTGGTTGGTTAGTTTTTACGGCATATCAACCCTTGGGATATTTTATGCCGAAGACATTTTGTTTTATTTATTTTTGTTGGGTATTCAATTTTTTTTCAAACTCAACTTTGAAAAAATCTAAAGCTCATTTCTTGATCTATTTAACCCTAGCAACTACTACCACCCCGGGTCAGAGTGACCTGGGAGTAATGTTGATGAAGGGGCACTCTACACTCCCCAGAGCTCCAGAATTCACTACTAGATGTAGTTTAATGTTATATCCAGGATACTAAAACCTTCAGTTACTGCTTTCTAGTACATATATGAGAAAAAGGGCTGAGGGTTTTGCAAATTTGCTATTTGGGCAATAGAGTTGGGACAATGATATAGGTCCTAAAGCTTGACGTAACTAGCATATTGATTAGAGGAGGGCTCTTCAACCGCCCGTTTAGCCTAAGTAAGGGCCAAAGTGGAGTTGCATGTCATGAACTGCTCAACTATCAAGATTTCGTCCTTAAGTATCACAGATTGCCACCACGACCAACAGGTGACCCCATTGGGGGGATTTTACTCCTCTGCCCCAACTGACAGGGATCAACAGTTTTTATCATGGGAAATGAGTTCAAATCCTTGACGAAAGTGATTGCATTTCACTTCACACTAATGACCTTGGGAAAGGCATGAGTCCATCTTTTCCCCTCACAGCTATGGGTAGGTAGACTGGGGTTTTTACCTTGATAAAGTAACCAGTCTAGGAGAAGGAAATCTCTGAATTCAAACTAGCTGTATTCCGCTAACTAATTGACCTTACTCTTGTTTATAAAATATTTTTGAAATATATACAACAGTGCTCTAATGGGTTGTTTGTTTGGTTGTTTGTTTTGTTTTACAGCGTATTAACCATGTTCGAGTCATTTAATGCCAAGTCAAGTCATTTTGTCAGTTTCTTATGGTAGTTGCTTAAATAGTCACCCGATTAAGTATTAAACAGGCTCATCGTTGCTTAACATTTGTGATCCAATGGGAACTGGTGCTTTGCAACAGAGAATAGTGTCTAATTCCAAAAAGAAAATTCATGTATAAATTGCCAGAAAACGTTTTATCAAACGGTTTTATCATAATCAGATGGATTTCAAAATATTCTATTGAAAAAATTGAAAAATTAAAAAAAATAAACAAACCCCAAAAACAAACATTGAAAGCGATTACCAAACACCTAAGCATAGAATAACCCAAGACGAGTTGGCATGTCGTTAAAATCAATGAATCTTTTTTCTAAAAAATGCATGAAAAAGTTTCCAGTGAAAACCTAATTTCAGTCTTGTTTCCAAGTTGAGGGTGCTGGGAACTTTTACACATATCTTACTTCAGTCGGTAGAGAATCTGCCTAGGAACCATAAGGTTTTGGGTTCGATACCGGTCCCCATCAACTCAGCGTATGAGTAGCACAGCTCGGGTAATCTGATCTGTATGCTAAAGTGGGTAGATGACAGTATGTTAGGCGCTCTCCCTCAACACGGACTATATCCCTGGTCTAGAACTAACAAAAAGTGGATAGACTATTATATTATAATGGGTTATCTTCTTTGTTTTTTTTCTTTTTGCAAGCAATTTTAGGGGTTGGATGAGTCTGGTTTATTCGTTTATGAATTATGTAATGTAAGAATTTCATCAATTTCTAAATGCTTGATTATAATCATGATTACTTATATTTTCAACATTCAATAGAGGTGTGTGGTGTAATGGTTATTGTCATAGGAAATGGACTCAGTAATCCTGGATGGGGCTGTTTGCATTCCACATAGTGCTAATACCATTGGGAAAGGTAGTTTTATAGACCAGGCATATCAAACACGCGGTCCATGAACTGCATGAGGCCCCCAGAAAGCACAGACTATTCTCCCTATGAGTAAATAGTAGGGCAGACTGTGAACTTTAGCCTTGGCTAGGCCACCCGTCAAGGAAAAGGGAAACTCTGAATTAAAACTCAAATTGGCCTTGTGTCACATCCTACTCGTGCAAAATGGTTGTTATATATATATATATATATATATATATATATATATATATATATATATAACATTTACTCGGCAATCATTTTATTTTCCATCTTTACTCTCGATCGGTTTCAATATCAGTCATCTCTCAAGCAACCTTATACAATAAATAGTCTATATCTGTCATACTGAGTAGGGCTGCATGGATTAAATGTGTATGTCATAAGGACTTCACATGACAACTAAGTCTTTAAATCCTTCTTCTACATGAACAAACAAAGTGATGATTGCTATCATTAATTTCTTTACTATCAACTAAAAGCCATTGAATACATATCTAAAAAAATAATATTTTTATTAAAAAGAAAGGAAAAAGAATATTACTGACTGAGTTCAAATAATAAAACGTACAAGAGTCATTGTCACTTTTCAACTATAGCCATGTGTTGATTGAAATCAAGAGAAATCAAGAGGAAAAATTCACTCCCTTTCATTAACATAGTTAGTCTTCTTCTGCAACTTAAAGGAAGGGGTGAGAGACAATGTGTTAATAACAGACTGTGTCTTAACAACACAATACCCTAATGAAAATGAATGACTGTTTTCGACCAAAAATATTTGGAATAAACTTTTTAAAAACCTTGGGTACTGTAAAAGGGCCATATAAGAGTGTGTGGGCCGCATCTGAGTTTTCTGAGGGCCGCATGCGACCCACAGGCCGCGTGTTTTATATGGCTGGTCTATAAGACTATTCATTCTACAGAATGGTCTTAAAGTCTTGTCACCCCTACATATTGTTTTAACTTACATTATCTTTTGTTTTAATAATATAGTATATGTTATGTAAATAGTTTATCTCTAAAGAAAATCTTTAAAAATTAAATTATTTTCTCAAATTTGGGTTGTATTATGTAATTATTTTATCCCTGAAAAAATATGTATGGGTTGATAAGACTTTTTGGATCCTATTATTCTTATTATATCTTCTTATTCTTATTCTTTATTCTTATTCTTATTCATTCTTTTCTTATTCTTATTATTTTATTATTCTTATTCTCATTCTTCATATCTTATTTCTATTTCTATTCTTCTATTTTCTTATTCTTCTTATTCTATTCTTATTCTTATTGCTATTCTTCTTATTCTTCTTATTTTATTCTTATTCTTATTGCTATTCTTCTTATTCTTCTTATTCTTCTTATTTCTTTTCTTATTCTTATTGCTATTCTTATTATTCTTATTTATTATTCTTATATTTATTCTATTTATTATTATTATTATTATTATTCATCTCTTCTAACTTGGAACTTTTATTTTTCTGTCTGAGATTGCTGTTGCTTTAAAGTTCTATGCTACCTCTCTAAACCCAACAAGATAAATGGCTCAGTTGATCCTGGTTGTTTGCTAGTGGCTAGCTCAATATCTCTTACTACTAAAGCTCAACTGGTTGATCCCTTCTTCTACTCGCCAACTGGAATTTTCCTCTTGGCATTGGTTTTTCATGACACATGTTTCCCTACCCTGTCAGCAGTGATGAACGACCTTGTAAAATTTACCACTTGAATGATAACCGATTTCCATAAGCCAATAAGCCCCTCCGAAGAGAAGATTTTTCCTCAGATGATCTAGGTCAGCTGACCTAAATTCCTTTGTTCCAGTTGAAGAAACACATGCAGAAGGAGATTGGTAACTGATCCGGATATTTCTCTGGGTTAGTTTTATCTGAGGAGAGGTCATATAGCCAGTGTCAGCTTGTTCTCTTCCCGGCTCGCCCAGGTGGTCACAGGGTTGGAGTGTGTATGCCTAGGTTTATACTTAATCTATATAGTAACCTTCAAATTAAGTTCACCATTACTCCCAGGTCGACCCTGACCTGGATAGGTAGTACCTGTTAGGGTCCCATCTATGGATTAAATAGAAGAAAACGAGTTATAAAAAAAATGTTAAAAATTAGTTTAGATTTTTTTTAATTATTCAATATCCATCAAGAAGGAATAAAATAAAATGTCTTTGGCATTAAATAACCCAACAGGGGTTGACATGCCTTAAAATCCAATCAACCAAGGTTATGATTCATGTAGCCATTTTAAGTCTGTAGTTGAAAGCAGCTTTACAGTGGATATCCCTTGTGGCATAAAGTTTGATATTTTCTTGAAGTAGAAAGATATAGTTTTAATCCTTGTCCGTTGAACCGTCGTTAGAGTTGTATAATCCTCGTCTGTTGGTCTGTTCTTCTCCAGCGAGTAATTCTAGGACAATTCATCAATGTATTTAAATAGTAAATTAAATACATGTTTTTGATTGGCCAATCCAGATTTATAGACTGTTTTGGAACAGTCTATAAATATAAGTCTTGGTCATTAGCACACCTTATACAATATACTCCAATACCAACCGACCAAGTTAGGTCTGGAGTTGACCCTTAAGAAATCCTTTCGCTAGATTAATCTATCAGAACAAATCAGCTCTCTTAATCATGTCCTTCTTGATTAATATGCTCACATGAAAATCCTAATCAGTGCTTTTTCATCTCTCCTCTCACACACACACACACACACACACACGCACACACACACACACATATATATATATATTATATATATATATATATATATACCGACCCCGCCACACTAGCAGAATGTGACACAAGGTCAATTTCTTAAGCGGAGTTTAACAGGTTTGAATTCAGAGTTTTCTTTCTCCTAGACTGGTTACCTCCCCAAGGTTAAAGAGTGCAGTCTGCCCTGCTATGTACCCATAGCTGGAGGGAGAATATTTGGATTCATACCTTTCCCAAGGGTATTAGTGCTATGTGAAATGCAAACAGCCTTGTCCAGGATTTGAACTCGGGTCGACGACTCTAACCATTACACCACGCACCTCACATACTTTATGTAATATATGTATTTACCCAACTCCTCCACACGAAAAGGATGTGACACACGATCAATTTCACTAAGTTTGTTACATAATGAATAGTCGTAGCCTATCATTTTTGTAATGTAGTGTAAAACATAAATTTAACATTTAACAATTACTGAAAAAATATAGATAATTTCAGATAAGTAAAAACAGGCAGGTTTTGACCCAAAGGTCATGCAAGCAGTCAGGTTTGAATTCAGAGTTTTTCCTTTTCCTAGACTGATGTCATACGAAGAGTATAGAGCACAACTTTCTCTAAAATTTACCAATAGCTGGAGGGAGAATAGTTAGACGCATACATATACAATATATATGATAGGATCTATTGTCAAATCACTCTTGGGACCAATATGTCCCTTCTTACAGGTTGGGGTCTTTTCCTATCCTACCATAAAGCTGTCATTCTGGTTAATAGAGGATAATGCATTTATGAATATTTATGTGCTCATATTTCAACAGTAGCCGTATCAGTGCTACTGTATGGCTGCACCATTTGAACTTTAACAAAATGCTTGGAATAAAAATCTAGATCAGAACTTCTCATTTAGTACCTAAATAATGAGAATGGAATCCTAGGTTTCTCCTATAAATAATGTCTGACAAAACCTCAGAAGTAAGAAACAAGATTTCGTGGGACTTATTAATCCAACCTAGAAACAGCCAATTACTCTGTCCATCTTGTATCTTTGCTTAGTAAACCTTTTCCCTATCCTTAAAACTCATTGTGTTTCTTTCCTACTAATGAACAAAATGCTCGATGTGGAAATGAAAAAGATGAAGTAAACAAGAGAAAATGCAAAAATGTATTTTTAAAAGTGAGGAAGACCAAAGAAGATGCAGAAATGAAAATTTGATTCTTGAAGAAGAAAAAATATAAAGCTGTCATGTAGAAATATGAATAATTACAGCAAAGAAAATTCAAAAGACAGAGTAACTAAAATCTGTTTAGTTTTAAAAGAAAAGAATAGGAAAAAAATAAGCATACTGAAACAAAGAAATAAATGCACATATTGAAAATGCAGGGCTTAAATAAAAGATTTTTAAAAAAGATACTTTTAAAAAATAAAAATATTCTATCAAGTTTATTTGCTCGAGAATGAAATGAAAGACTTTCTCATTTCTCAAATTATATTTGCATTGTTTGTATCATTTACTATAAATGAAGCATTTTCAAAAAAGTTTGTGAACAATACTGTCATTTAGACTCACAGTTCAGCGATGATGGAAAGACATTAAAAGATAGAAAGAAAAAAAAGGTGATTCAAGTTATGATATATTTTCAGATTTTCTTTGTAATCGCAACAGAAATAGAACTAAGATATTAATAAAGTATTTTTCTCCTGAATGCACACTTGACAATATACTTTTAGAATTGGAATGATTGTTACTTTACATTTACAATATTTTATACTTCCATAATGACTAAGTCAAAATCATTTCCGTAAATATTAGATAAAAAATCAATGGAAACTATTGATATAAAATCATCAGATGATTTATCAATGGCTTTTATTCTTTTGATTCATGTTTTAAGGTATAATTAAATATCAAATTTCACTCCACACATTTCTAATCAACATTTGCTAATCAAATATCAAATGCCTTTTTTCTTTAAGTTAACAGGTGCATTTTTATTTTAAGATTAGACAAGCTGCAAACCAATTGCAACAGTGGTCCATGAGGATATTGATGCTTCAATCTAGGAAGTGTAAAATATATCACATGACTGATTAAAACAATTTTCAGCCAATCAGGATTAACAAAAAAGATATTAAGTTTTGTAAAAACTATTCATGCAGTTTGTGGTCCATGAAGATATTGATGCTTCAATCTAGGAAGGATAGAATATATCACATAACTGATTAAAACAATTTTCAGTCAATCAGGATTAACAAAAAAGACATTAGGTTTTGTATAAAGCCTTCATACAGTTAGGTAAGTATTTACTCAACCTATTTGCCATGCAGTAGGATGTGACAAAAGATCACAGGTATGGAGCATCCGGCAAATATCGAGCCGATTTTTCAGTAGTAACAGATCAGCAAGACTAGATCAGTAACCATTACATTACTATAGGATGCCTTCTGTCTCCAATGAAACGGCTATATTATTATCCATGATTTGAAGCATTTACTCAAACCATTCATCGTGAGATATGATGTGACACAAGGTCACAAGTATGGGGCATCCACAGATTCAGTAGCAATGGATCTGCGAGACTAGCTTGCTAATCATTATACTATGGTGAGATACTGTATATATCTATCCAACATATTCGCCACAAAGTAGGATGTGATACAAGGTCACAAGTATGGTGCCTCCAGAGAGGATTGAACTCACTATTCAGTAGCAATGGATCTGCAAGACAAGCTTGCTAACAATTACACCATGATTGGAGGTCCGACAAAAATAGGTAGGTATTTACCCAACTCATTAGAATGTAACATAAGTTTCACAGATCCATTGCTACTGAAGAGCGAGTTCGATCTTTGCTGGATGCCCCATACGTGTGACCTTGTGTCACATCCCACCTCGTGATAATTGGGTGAGGTAAATACCTATCTCTTTGCTGCAAACTGCATGAAGATTTTATACAAAACTTAATATCTTTTTTGTTAATTATGATTTAGCTAAAAATTGTTTTAACCAGCCATGTGATATGTTTTACACCTCCTGAATTGAAGCATCAATATCATCATGAACTGCTGTTACAATTAGTTCTCAGCTCATCAAACCTTGAATAAAAAATCTCTTATGAAAATTTTATTCAGAAATATTTGAGATGCAGTTGTCTAAAGATGCAGAAGTAGGGTTCCTACAATGATCTGAACATTGTAAATCCTTGCATCATGTAGTAGTAGTAGTAGTATTAGCCTAAGTTAATTTCCCGAAGAAATGTTTTGATAGCTGGTCACAATATTTCCAACATTTGCCTCTCCATAGAAAATCACTTGACACTTAACCTTATTGTTTCCTGATCCCCCTCCAGTGGACAAAACTTGAAATCCTTCCATTAACCCCAATGCCATAAACTCAAGTATTACATCACTGTATAATAACTATAAGTAAAGTCAACGGGGCGGCCTAAAGTCAGTATCAGCCAGTCAGCGAGGGAGTCTATCCCCTTTTCAATAGCGCTAGACCAAGGAGATTATTTTAGCATCTGAGGTGGAGCGCCACACCTACCATCAGCTCCTTACTTTACCGCACAGATCCCTGTGCTACTCATGCGCTGAGTTGGCGGGGACCGGTATCGAACTAGGAACCTAGTGGTTTCTAGCCGAACGCTCTACCGACTGAGCTAAACCACTAGGTTCCTAGTTCGATACCGGTCCCCGCCAACTCAGCGCATGAGTAGCACAGGGATCTGTGCGGTAAAGTAAGGAGCTGATGGTAGGTGTGGCACTCCACCTCAGATGCTAAAATAATCTCTTGGTCTAGCGCTATTGAAAAGGGGATAGACTCCCTCGCTGACTGGCTGATACCGACTTTAGGCCGCCCCGTCGACTTTACTTTTTTTTTATAATAGCTATGATTGGCAAATCATCAACTCCTGTATACAAATAAGATTTGAATCTTCCATATCTGTCCATATAGAATGCCTATACCTAATATTCAGGTGCGCGGTGCAATGGTTATCGTTGTAAGAAAGAGAAATGATGAGACATCCAAAAACTGTATATGGCTGTTTGCATTTCACATAGCACTAATACCCTTGGGAAAGGTATGAATCCAAATATTCTTCCTCCATTTCTCTGATTCTTTTAGATGAGGCTTGATAATTAGTATTATTTGTGTTATTCTGACTATTGTCCACATCTTCATTGTTATCTGTACAAAGTTTCGACCGATGTGCCCTCCGGCCTTCTTCATGTATTTCTTGTCGGACTTGGGAACCTCCCCGGACTCGGGAACCTTCTCAGACTCGGGAACCTTCTTTTCAAACTCGGGAACTTTCTTTTCGAACTCGGGAGCCTTCTTGTCGTAATCAGGAGCCATCACGGAACTTTGAACCTAACCCTTTATTCAGTCCACGGGGCTATCCTGTTTTCATTCCACTGACCATAGCTGGGGTACAGGTGTTAAGCTGAATGAAGAGTGACCCCCCCCCCCCCCACTTCCATTACTTTGATCCGGAGTGGTTGGTCCTGCTAGGATTCCATGTATGAATCAAACATATTTTTTTTAAATGTCCAAGTTCTTACCTGTTATGAAGATATATTTTTGCAGCATATATAATTGGAAACACCTGGTGTAATAGTTATCATCATAGGAAATGGACATGACAAGACGAGTTCAAATCCTGGACAGGACTGTTTGCAATTCATATAGCCCTAATACCTTTGGGAAAGGTATGAATCCAACTACTCTTCATCCAGCTATTGGTAAAATAGTATGGCAGACTGGGATCTTTATCCTTCGTATGGCAATCAGTCTAGAGGAAGAAAAATTCAGAATTGTTAAACTCCATTTAAAAATTGACCTTGTGTCACATCCTGCTCGTGTGGAGGGGTTGATAAATATGTACATCCAGTGAAGGCAGAAAGGTATTCGTTCCCTTTGAAAAATTAAGTATTTTCTAACTTAACAAGAGTGTTTGGATTTCACATTGCACTAGTACCTTTGGGAAAGATATGAATCAAACTATTCTCCCTCCAGCTATGGGTAATAATTGGACAGACTGGGATATTTACAAGAAACCTATAACATACAGTTCTAAGCTTAAAGTAGGTGACCTAAACCTAATACCTACTATATATATTTGCTAACCTCTCCGCATGTACTGGATGGGAAACATGGTCAATTTCTTAAACGGAGTTTAACAGGTTTAAATTCAGAGTTTTCCTTTTGCAAGACTGGTTGCTTAACCATGGTTACAGAGCCCAGTCTACCCTTCTATTTATCACCATTACTCCCAGGTCTAGTCTGATCCAGAGTTGTAGTACCTGTTAGGGTCCCATCTATTGGTTTAAATAGAAAAAAGAGTTTTAAAACTGTTTTTAAAAAATTTAATATTCATCTTGAATAAATAAAACAAAATATCTTCGGCATAAAACAACCCAACAATGGTGGATATGCCGTAAAATCCAACCAACCAGCCAACGGTGTCCATTTCCTATGATGATAACCATTACACAATGCACCTCTATATACCTGGTCTACCTCACTATTTAACCTTAGCTGGAGAGAGAATAGTTGTATGCATACCTTTTTCTAGGGTATTAGTGAAATGCAAACAGCCTCATCCAAAATGTAAACTCGTCTCGCCGTGTCCATTTCTTAAACTGCATCTAATGGTGTAGTTCCAATTTTGGAGCTCTGGGAGTGTGGAGTACCCCTTTATCACCATTACTCCAGGTCTAGCCTGATCCAGAGTGGTAGTACCTGTTAGGGTCCCATCTATTGGTTTAAGTAGAAAAAAGAGTTTAAAAATTGTTTTTAAAAAATTTAATACTCATCTATAATAAATAAAACAAAATGTCTTCGGCATAAAACAACCCAACAATAGTGGATATGCCGTAAAATCCAACCAACCAACCAACGGTGTCCATTTCCTACGAACGATAACCATTACACCATGCGCCTCCATATACCTAGTCTACCTCACTATTTACCCTTACCCGGAGAGAGAATAGTTGCATGCATACCTTTCTCAAGGGTATTAGTGAAATGCAAACAGTCTCATCCAGAATTTGAACTCGTCTCGCCGTGTCCATTTCCTACAACGACTGTACAAACCATTACACCATGCGCCTCTGTGTACCTACTATAATACAGCCAATGTATATCAAATGGGCGACTTCTTGGTAGCAACACTAAAAAGAAAGAAAAAAGGTAATGGTAAGAAGGTTTTTATTTGTGATTTTCTTCCGTATTCTTATCAATAGACAAGATAATAAATCAAAAATAAATAGAAAAGACAAGACAACCTGTTATTTCATTGTATTATCATCTGTGTTTATAAACAGATTACTGGTCCAAATAAAAGGAAATACATTGACTTGAGATACAGAACATTATTGATGGACTATTAATTCAGGTCTGCTGACTAATGTATACATAGACCTGACATAAGCAAATATACGCTCACACATTTTCAATAAAGCATATTTGTTCTGTTATACATTTATTGGCTATAAGTTCATGGGTTAAATCAATATTTTTCAATTGTAGCTTCTGCCAAGTTGAGACTCATGCATCTTGATTATTTCGTCTAGCATCAGCTCTTCTTGGCTTTCATGGCTTCAAAACTAAATATCAAAGAAAGTAAGGAGCGAATTTCATTCAAACAGTTCTATCACTGACAATTAAAAAAGATAAAAGAGCAATTTGATAAATCAAAGGGGAGACAACTCTCTCGTAGATTTTAATGGAATATATATATATATATATAATATATATATATATATATATATATATATATATATATATATATATATAAAGTAATTGGTAATTTGCTTGAAGCATTGTTAAGTATGTTATAATGTATTAATTTGAAAGCAATTACAATGCAAGTAAAAAAATAAAAACAAAAGATGTTATTGTTTGTGTCCTATCGATTTCAAAGTAAAACTTTATCTTCAGAGACGATTTTCGGAAATGGACGCGTTTTTTTTTTTTTTTTTTTTTTTTTTGGTCGTTATTTTTTTATGTTATAAGCACGCATCTCGTGGTGTTCTTTTTTAATTGTTCAAAATTAGGTATGACTTCAATTAAGCACATATTCTCCGAAAAATTGTCGGCTAAGGCCATATCAAACACATTGTTTGTTTGTTTACATCTTATATATATATATATATATATATATATATATATATATCAGGGCTTTCGTTGGTTTGAGGAAAAATAAATTATAAAAATAAAATACTGAAAATAAAATAATTGTCAACAATTTTAAATAGATTTTTTTCTCACACATTTCAAAATCGACAAAAAAGAAGCTTGACACACCAAAAACAGAGGCTCGCAAGACTTTTTATTTTCAGTAATAATTTATTTTTCCTCAAACCAACGAAAGCCCTGATGAAGGTCTATCGAAACAGACGGAAACACTGCAGCATAGGCGAAATAACCATCATTCGTTTATAAATTTGTGTTTTTTTCAATTTTTACAATATCACACACACACTCACACACACACACACACACACACACATATATATATATATATATATATATATATATATATATATATATATATTACGAGGTAGAGTCAAAAATGATCCACACTTTCGGCATCATCATCATCACCATGTCGCGCTATTCATGACAATCTCTCGTCAACCGCCCCTATCATTGATTACCCTCTGGAAGTTCTTTGCACAGCATCAAGTATCTGTAGGTATTTACTGGTCGGCGAGTATTGGCGTGCCCATGTGCTAGTTTCGGCAGAATTTATCCACAATTTCGCCATAAAATATCTTTATTATTGTCACACTGCGTTCTACACAAACATGCTTGTAGTTGACGCCGTTGACTCCATGTCTGCGCTATCTTAACTTACACACACACACGCACACACACACACAACACACACATATATATATATATATATATATATATATATATATATATATATGTAATAATATCCTTGCTGGTCACGCGGCACCAAATGTAATACGATGTTGGTCGGGGTGCCAAATGTAATATTATGATCTGGTCACGGGACCAAATGTAACACTATGGTGGTCGCGGCAACAAATGTAATACTATGCTGGTCGGGGTGCCAAATGTAATACTATGATCTGGTCACGGGACCAAATGTAATACTATGCTGTCGCGGCGTCGAATCTAACGCGATGGGTGTTCTTTGCCCCACAGGAAAGTTGAAGTGCTTGTTCCGGGCTGTACCTGAAAATGACCAAATTCACCAAGGTTGTTCCACAATTAATACGAACGCGTTTTTAACAATAAAAGTCCTTTATTAATCATACAGTGATTAAAAATCATGTACAACGACAAAGGGGTATCGAGTTGAAGTTGAGTCGGTATTTTGTGGACTGACTGGCGATATATGCTGGGTTCTGATTCAAATTCAGGACTTTGAGTAACAAGATGACAAAGCAAAGACGATGACAAGGGCCATGAGATGGAGCTATCAATTTGCTAGGGAAGTAGCTGTCCGATCTGGTAAAGGACCAGCTTTCCACTCTGGTCAAGTACCAGCTCTCCAATCTGGTCAAGAACCAGCTCTCCAATCTGCCTGGAACCCTTTTGGGTCCTCTTTTATGGGTTCCAAACCCCTGAATCCAGGGCTCTGATTGGCCAGCCAATAGAAATGCCGGAGGTGTACAAAAACCCACCTACGCGGTCGCATTTGATTGGACGGCCAATCGAAATCATGGCCTTGGGTTACACATCTTGGAGGGGGGTCAACAAGTCTCCACCCCAGTTTCCTGATTGGTGAGGCACCTGACAATATTTTTATTATTGTATAAATGGTCTTGTCAGTTGCTATGATAATTCCCAGAAATTGACCAAGACCCCCCGGGCGAATTTGTGATTCTTAACTAATCAACATTTTAAAGATTTAATCTTTAAACTGTTTTTGTTCGAGACATGGAGATGTCAGCAGTTATATAAACCAGTCATTTGTTTTTATATCAACCAAATTTTTTTAGCCTTTAAAATCTCCGCTGTTCGAGTAATACATTTTCTTATCTTGTATAGTCTCCACGTAAATGACAACATTTGTATGAAACAGTATTTTGCTTCATATCAACCTATTTCTGCCATTAGAAGTTCAACATTATTTCCTATCTTTTGTCAACGCTACAAGAATGATAATATATATTTATATGAAAACATTTGTATAAACAAAAAGTCATTTGTGTTATATCAACCATCAACCGACTTTTAGCCATTAGAATTTCTTTGTGTTAGAGTAATTAATTTTATCTAGTGTTGACTTTACCACACCACTGACCTGTACTCTAATCTAAGTCGCTTGTACGACTCTAGACTCAATTGTTATTTTTAAGTATATAGTCAGATATCGCCAATCAGTCCATAACACTACTACAGTGTTATATATACCAACCCCTCCGCACGAGCACTATGAGACACAAGATCAATTTCTTAACCGGAGTTTACCAGATTTGAATTCAGAGTTTTCCTTCTCATAGATTGTTTACTTAACCAAGATTAAAGAGCCCAGTTTGCCCTGCTATTCACCCATAGCTGGAGGGGTATTAATTGGATGCATACCTTTCCTAATGGTATTAGCGCTATTTGAAATGCAAACAGCTTCGTACAGGATTTGAACTCGGGTCGACGAGTCCATTTCCTACGACTGTAACCCTTAATCTTAATCTTAACTTATATATATATATATATATATATATATATATATATATATATATATATATATATATGCGGCAGTTATTGCGCATCATTCATTTGCTGCTCACTATTAACCATACTACAGGAAGATAGGTGGTGGATTGATTGTGTTTTATAATGAATAGTTTTGCTTATTCATTATGTTAGGTAGAATTTGAAAATAACGGTTAAAAATTAAGAACTTATGCAGGGGGTCAATAAGTGTGATAGACAGGTAGTGATCTCTGGCTACCTTTTAGCAGTTCTTTCACTGGTTAGTTTAGTCATGTGACCCTCAGTCGTGAGAAAAGTGAATGATAAGATTAGTCTCAGGTGTCTTATTGGTCAGATGTATGTAATGGCTATTTTCCGCCGTACGGTTATCATGTTAGGTAAGTGTAGAATTTTAAAGGTAAGTGTAAGTAAAGTCGTCGGGGCGGCCTAATGTCGGTATCAGCCAATCAGCGAGGGAGTCTATCCCCTTTTCTCTAGCACTAGACCAAGGAGATTATCTTAGCATCTGTGGTGGAGCTCCACACCTACCATCAGCTCCTTACTTTACCGCACAGATCCCTGTGCTACTCATACGCTGAGTCGGCGAGGACCGGTATCGAACTAGGAACCTTGTGGTTTCTAGCCGAACGCTCTACCGACTGAGCAAACCCGGCCTCTAAAATAACAGTTTAAAAGTAAGAATTCTTACTAAGAATTCGCGCTGACATCACATATATCTATGACTCTCTGTTGCCATATTTAGGAAGGTCCTCTGCGCAGCTTCCGAAATCTAAAGAGAGCTGATTGATGTAGTTTTTTGCTGGTCGGCTTACATTGACATGTCCATGTGCAGTGCACGTGTTCACAGGAGAACGTTACTTATGAGTTTCTCCTTGATTTCCCCAGCTGTGTCCAGCATGTCTTGTTTGTCTTAGATGGTTTGTGTTATAGGTAGCTAATGGTCGTACAGCTGCTTTCTTGTTGGCTACTGCTTCCAAGATTTGATCAAAACAGCACGCAGCATCCTTATATAGCTCCCATCTATCTTTTTCTCCAAGTGTTTCGTTTGAGTACAAGTGGTGCAACCAAACAGTCACAGCTTGAAAGAATTTTCATTCTATCTTATCGGTGAGATCATATTTCAATATGATCGATAATCTATAGCAGTCATGCCTTTCCTGTGCGTATATTGATATCGCTTTCTGTAGATGAGATATTACTACCTTGGTATGTGAGCCTGTCTTCTAATTTTATACATTGTCATGCAATGAAATTACTGGATTACTTGCAAATTCCAACTGCAAATTTTAATTGTATTTAAGTGATAATCTGTCTATCGCTGTCTGTGCCATTACTGTGCATATATTGACATTGCTTTCTGTAGATGAGATATTACTACGTAGGTATAAAAACTGGTCAATTTCATAGAATAAAATCCCTGTATTATTCCAACTGCAAATTTTAATTTTATTCAATTGTATGTGTTTGCACACTTCCTTGAAAGTGAAAGCGAAAGTTAATACAAATGTACAGCTGATTTGTTTTTTGTGTGAATAGATAAAATTATCAGTTATAAACGAAAACACATTAGTCGGAAATAAAAAGAATTAAAAAGGACACATGTTTGAACACATCTAGAATTTAGAAACGACTTTTGCTGAATGGAACAGTGAAGAATTCGGACTTACTCTGGAGGTTTCCGAGGGCACTAAGTGGATTTAAGAATATTGACAGGTTCAAGTAAATTGTGACCACAGGTTCAAGTCACTAGCACTTCAATCACAAAAAGAGGATTTGAAAAATACTGAAAGAACTGATTCTTCTTGGGGAAAACACACTTTAGCTATAGGAATTTATTCTTAGTTCTAATAACAACCGGGACATTTTTAGGTAAGGCAGCTGAAAGTTTTTATCTTTTCAGAAATCGTTTTTTAATAAGTAGATTATTAAAATAGTTATGTCAGGCGACACTTGGATGAGGATCCTTATCTTTTTGCTTTTTTGTTTTTGTTTTGTTTTGTTTTTTATCGCTATATTCGAGGCTGGCACAAACTTTTGACAGCAAACCAATCAAAATTTTTATTTGAATTTTTGATGTGTAAACTTTTGATTTTTTCGAACTGTTATACGCATCTTTATTGTGGTATGTAAAAACACAAACGTTTCGGCTATTTAAAATGATTTTCTCATCACAAAGAATTAATTAAATTAAGTATCTTCACTAATATAAATCAAACCTTCATTATTTTTGCTCAAAAACCAAGAACTGGTGATATCTAATGTGTATATATATTTACTTTGTCATTAATTGTATTATTTTCGAAGTTTACTCCGGACATACACATACACGCAACTGCCCTTTATATATGTATAGATAGATGCTTTCTCGTTTGCATAAAAATGTTGATATCGTTAATTTCCGTTATTTTCCGTAAACATCTCACAGAACACTCCAATCAGACCTGGCTATTATTCAGGTAAGGCCAATATACCTAAGGTAGTGGCGAACCTGAATGTCAAATACAAAGGAGAAATATCACAATTTGATTTAGCAAATACTCGCGAATAATCAACAACAATGTAATCCAGTTGTACATAAGCTTGTGGAATAACCACTTCCGCCTTTTTATTACAAGTCAAACATGGCCGAAATGATACTTCCGTTTCCTAGAACAATGGCCGAAACGCTACTTCCGTTTCTATTAGAACCAATATGCAATATTAACCAAATATGTTTAAACAATACCTTGCTTTTAATATACAGTGGTACTTTTGATATGTCCAAATTTACGAGTTTTGCGAGTTAGAATCTGTGAGTCGGCCGATTTTTTGCTTTGCGTTGTGGGCTAAAATTTGGAGTTCTGGGGAGTGTAGACTATCCGTTTATCGCCATTACTTCCAGGTCCACCAACCAACCATCAACATTGATTCTAGTAAGATAATACAACAATTTCTATTAATATAACAGTGCTCAGGGAGACGTAGATTTGTGCCTTTCCTAAAGACATTAGTATAAAATGAATTGTCCCCGGCCAGAATTTGATCTCTTCCTCAATTCTAATAATCATAATCTACACTCGTCCTGAGACTTTAGTTGGTTATTATCAACTATTTACTTAATAGAGGTTATGTGAATTCACAACAATCAGTTCAATTCAACAACAGGAAGAGAACACCGAGGAGACAGGCTGCTTTACATAAGTTGGGAGAAATAGTCAGCCAAAATAGCAGAACAAATGATGATATGAGGAATTGAATAAACAAGGCAAGACACACATTGAATACTCTGCAACACATCTGAAACTTCAGGGCATTGTCCCTCCGAAATAAGATCAGAATCAAACTTAATGTGAAGGCCATTTTCCTATATAAATCTGGAGAGTGACTAACACCATTATGGAACAGCAGGTACTGTAACCTGAGGCCTGTGAGGCAAACAAAGCAGGAGCCAAGTAAATAACATCCAACAAGTTCCAGGCCTTTGGTTTGTTGGTTGGTTGGTTGGTTGGTTGATTGGTTTAATTTTATGGCATGTCAACTCTCATTGGGTTATTTTATGCGGAAGATGTTTTGTTTTGTTTTATTCATTCTTGATGGATATTCAAATTTTATTTTTAAACTAAATTTTTAACACATTTTTTAAATTCATTTTTTTCTATTTAACCCATTGTTGGTTTGGTTTTACGGCATGTCAACCCATTGGGTCATTTTATACCGAAGACATTTTTTGTTTTATATATTCTTGATGGGCACTCAATGTTTTTCGAACACATTTGTTTCTATTTAACCCATAGATGGGACTCTAACAGGTACTATCACTCTGGGTCAGAGTTGACCTAGACGTAATGGCAATGAAGGGGTACTCCACACTCCCAAGAACTCCAAAACTGGAATTTCACCATTACCTGCAGTTTAATATCATACCCTCAGCCACCGCCTTCTATGTTGGTGGCGCCCCGTGGTACTTAAGTACGGAATCCTGGTTGCTAAGCAACACTCCACTTTGATCCTTACTTAGGCTACATGGGCGGTCGGAGACGCCCTTTTCAATCAATCGCCTGGTCACGCCAAGCCCTAACATCTGATAAAAGCAAAATAGAATTACATGTTTGATAAAAGCAAAATAGAATAAATACAGTAATACCTCATCCTACGTCGTTAATTGGTTCCAAAAACGACTAAAGTCGAAATAGCAATTATCTAAACGTAATATCCGACCTAGGCCTAGCCTAGCCTAGTTTTTATGTTAGCCTACGTAATCGGTAAATTGCAGTAAATTATGAAGCCTACCGGTAGCCTAGCCTGGTTTTTCATGTTAGTCTACTGAATCGGTAAATTGCAGTAAATTATGAAGCTTAGCCGAGGCTAGACTACTCTATTTTTATGTTAGCGCACTTATAGTGGTTTGTTAATGAGTATATATATATATATATATATATATATATATATATATATATATATATTGGTAATTACAACAAACACACCATAAGGTCACATATATTAAGACAGAAAAACAAATAACTCATAAATTCCACAAGTAATATGTATATTAAAACAAATAGATTACAGTAGTCAAAAATACTGATCTAAGCCCTGCATAATATGCTTTTTTAAAAGTTCACGTAATTAGAAGAAGAAAGTGTGAGTTCACTCCAATAGAGAAAGAAGGGTAATGTTCTATATATCAGCAGTGAAGTAACTTGTAGAGAGAGAAAGATATACCTTGTAATACCTTCAGCGGTAGGAAAATATTTCTGGGTCGAGCAACATGGAATGTTTAGACATAAGTTTGTCTTCTCTGCTGTTCTTCATAAACCTTCCCTTTTATAGAACCCCCTTGGATCGAAATCGGTCTTTTTTTTTTACTTCTTTTTTAGGAGCGAACGCTTGAAAATTATCATTTTTAATATTTCTATTTTTTCTTTCTACCTGCGCTGATCCTATGCTCAGACTTCTTATTTTCGTCATTTTATTTCTGCTTTCAAAGCGTTAACTTCCAGCTCACCACATACTCAATGTGTGTGTCTTGACTAGCGCTAAATTGCGAACTACCGGAATTTTCGGAAAAAGTGTGAATTTGTACACTTGTTCCGATTTGTATTGCCAGAAACTTCTAACTTTCAATTGAAACAATTTTTATTTATTTTATGATGTATACTGTATTTCATAATTGATGTTATAATTCTCTAAACATTATATGTATCTATTTCTGTTTTAATTAACTTCTCGGGAACGAAAATAAATGTAAACAATCGATAAAATCCGGAATTGATGGTACTATACGGTATGAAGGATACAAATGTTTTTACAGACGACGTAAATATTATATTTTGTATAGCTTTTAAGATTTCAAGATTCCAAAATTTGTTTAAAGCGACGTATCTACTATAAACAAATCTAATATAAAGAAATCATCCGTGGAGCAGTATAGTGGTTTACATCTGTAATTGAACTGTTGGGCCCTCAAATATCAAGTTGAGAGGAGAATCTATATATATACATATATGAATGTGTATGCGTTTATATATATATATATATATGTGTGTGTGTGTGTGTGTGCGCGCGTGCATGTACATGAGTGTATGCATGTCTATATAAAATATGTGTGTATCGATGTGAGAATCCATCATATATATGTGTGTGTGTGCGTGTGTGTCTGTGTGTCTCTCTGTGTGTGTCTGTGTGTGTGTGTGTGTGAGTGTGTGTGTGTGTGTTTATATATATATATATAAAAAGTATGTGTATATGAAATTTTTATCAATGATTTTAAAGGATTTAAAGATTTTAGAACGTATATATATATATATATATATATATATATATATATATATATATAATGAAGGACAGCAAATAAGGAAAGTACAGGCATAGAAAGGGTGCTCAATTCTAATATTTGCATATATATATATATATATATATATATATATATAATATTTGCAAATAAAATCAGTTTTTATCAATGTTTTTATTAACGATTTTTCAGGATTTTAAGATTTTAAAAACACACACACACACACACACACACACACACATATATATATATATATATATATATATATATATATATATATATACACACGATTTTTCACACACACACACACACACACACACATATATATATATATATATATATATATATATATATATATATCTGCAAATAGAATCAGTTTTTATCAATGTTTTTGTTAACGATTTTTCAGGATTTTAAGATTTTAAAACACACACACACATACACAGACACACAGACACACAGACACACACATACACACACACACACATACATATATATATATATATATATATATATTATATATATATATATATATATAGTTAAGAAATATGACTAAAAAATGAAGCAATCTATTCGTATAACATATTTTGCTTCATGAAATACCCAGATTATTTTTTTAATGATTACAGAATTTTTTGATGTAATCATCATAGAAAATTCCATTATCATATTAAAAAGAAAATTTCATCATATTTGATGAAGCTGTAAAAGTAAAATCTGTTATATGATTAAATTGTTAATTTCAATGACGTGATTTTCATTTTTCAGTTTCTTTTTTTTTTAACCACGTTGTCAGTTTCAACCACATTATCAAAATTATTTATCTACGAGGGTCGTTCAAAAAGTTCTGTCTGAGTGACAAAAAATATCATCAGGTCTCTAGGACTCTTCTGAGTATTCTAGCTTATCTTAACAATGCTGTTGTCTGGATGGTCTCAATTCTTCCTCTGATTTCCAATGCCTCTAGTCTGTTTTCTAAACTGATTTGAAACTTTTCCTTTCATTTCTGCCTTGCTTGATATTGTCTGCTTCTAAAATTCCTAAGTATTTGTAACTTTCATTTTCATCAAGTGATTTTATATAGTGTCCTGATTTGGCAGTTGTATTCCGTCCATTAATTTTCTTTCACTTCGTTTTATTACTAGCATAGCACATTTTTCAATTCCAAATTCCATCCCTATATCTTGGCTATATATTCTAATAGTTTATACTAGGGTTTCTATTTATTTTTTTTTCACTTTTTGCAAAACTTTTTATATCAACCATGTATATAAGGTGGTTTATCTTTTCTTATGAGTTAGTGAATTTGTATCCCCCTGTACATTTTTAAGTATATGATTGAGAGGCATCATTGCTATAATAAATAATAGTGGTGATAGCGAGTCTCCTTGGAAAATACCTCTTTGGATTTTTACTTCTGCCAGGGATTGCCCTCCGGCTTTTAATTGGACTCGCCTGTTTTCCATGGCTTTTTCAATGAAATTTATTATGTTGCTGGAAATATATACATTTCTAGACATTCTAATATCCACGTATGTGGGACCATGTCATAGGCCTTTCTGTAGTCGATCCCTGCCATTGCAATATTTTTCCGCCTATTTTTAACTTCTCTAAGAATGTGTTAGTTTATATAAAGTAAGTCATGTATTCCTCTTTTTCCCTTGCGGCATCCTTTCTGTTCTTCTGGGAAAAGTTTACGCCAATTGAGGGAAAAGTAAATTTCTTCTTTTATTACCGCAGTCAATATTTTCCCCATCATGGGTAGACAAGTTATTGTTCTATAATTGCTGGGGATGTTTCCTTTTTGTGGGTCTTTCTGGATTAGGGTAGTTATCCCTTTTG
>CM042143.1:73098323-73154493 GCA_023376005.1 Doryteuthis pealeii
TATTTAGTAAATAAAGAAAAGATAAAAGTGTTGACCAACCACCCACCCCCCACCCAGAGTTGGAAATTAAACTCTATTGAACAGTTGTGGGGCTTCAAGTTAAAGGCGAGCAAAATAACATCTAAAGAAACAGGAAAATATATCAAAAGATTTTAGCAAATTTTATTATAAAAAAAAAATTTGAAATTTTATACTCTTCAAAATACAGTGTCAATTATAAATAAGTATCCTTATCTAAATAAATAACTTGCATTGATATATGATTTCATATACTCTTCAAAATACAGTACCACCTATTAATGACTTTATGCTCTTCAAAATACAGTACCACCTATGAATAAGTATCCTTATCTAATACACATAATTTGCAATTATATGGTTTTATACTCTTCAAAATACAGTACCAACTATTGATGGTTTTATACTCTTTTTATTACAGTACCACCAATGAATGAGTATTCTTATTTAATACACATAATTTGCACAGTTATATGGTTTTATACTCTTCAAAATACAGTACCAACTATGAATAAGTATCCTTATCTAATACACATAATTTGCACAGTTATATGGTTTTATACTCTTCAAAATACAGTACCAACTATGAATAAGTATCCGTATCTAATACACATAATTTGCACGGTTATATGGTTTTATACTCTTCAAAATACAATACCAACTATTGATAATCTATTGCTGGTGAAATAGAGGAGTATTCTATGGAACATTTTACCATTCTTACATTTGTTGTTTTGTTTTAACTCGAGTATCAGTGTTAACAGAGAAATGATAGGAGAAACACAATGAGTATTAAGGATAGAGTAAAAGGTTTACAAAGCAAAGATGCAAGTTGAACTGAGCAACTATCTTGATGTTAGAATTATAGAAACTGATCTAATATAAGATATCCTAATAACTGCTGATATACGTAAATATTCTACCATCATTTCACTCTGCTTATTTTTGTGGTTTCAAGCCAAAATCATTTATATTAACCTTTATAACTCAGTGTCCACCATGCCTGTGGGCACCCAACCTTGGTTTCCTGTTTGAATTTAAAACTGAAAATATAGAATGGTGTAATCATTTATTCAGCAGACTGATTGGCTGTATACTTGCTAGGCAATAGCAATGTAGAAATGGGAATTCCCCAGACTAAATTCACGCTGCTCAGGTATATGTACATCTAGGAGGCGCATGATGTAATGGTTAGAGTCATAGGAAATGGACTCATCAACCAGAGTTCAAATCCTGGACGACAGTAGTGCTGACATGGCTACAGCTGGAAAGAATTTTCATTTTATCTTATCAGAGATCAGATATCCATATTTCACTTGGACTTTAATAAAAGAAATCTGGAGAAAAAGCCAAATTGGCACTGCTTAAGAATGCTGCATACTGTTTTGAAAAATTCTGGATGCAGCACCATATATAACAACCACTGTACGGCCACTGAACTCCCATCTCACAAACTATCCAAGTAAGATAGGCAAGACATACTGGACACTGCTGGAGAAGTAAGGATGAACTTATAAGTGAGGTATTATGGACTCCTACACATGGACACACCAGTGCTAGTTGACTAGCAAAAACTTAAAATCATAAGCTCTGTACAGACACTGGATGCTATCTAGAGGACTTGCCTAGAGCAATGAGTGATAGGAATGGGTGCCAAGAGAGTCAAGGGAATACATACTGTTGGCCTTGATATTGCAGAGGTGCAGTCGGTGTATTCTTTTGCCACAGCTAATAGGGCATCAGAAATTTGGTAGTCAAATAGTTAAAAGCAAACCATATGCGAAAAATGTCTGTTTGTTCAAATATTTGTGAGCAGTACTGAATTACAGAGAGGTATTTTAATGAAAAAAAAATGAAAATAATCCTAATTATATATTTATACATCTTTCTTCTTTAACTCAACTGTTGTAACTATCCTTATATCTTGTCAGGATGTGAATTTGGAATATATATATGTATATATATATATGTGTGTGTGTGTGTGTGTGTGTGTGTGTGTGTGTGTGTGTGTGTGTGTGAGGGTGTATGTGTATATATCTATATATATGTACATGTCTATATATATATATATAAATGTTTATGTATATGCATGCATGCATGTATATATATATATATATATATATATATATATATATATATGTATGTATCTATATGTATGTACATTGTCTGAGGATGACTATATATATATTATATATATATATATATATATGTATATTTATATATATGTGTGTGTCTGTGTGTGTGTGTAAGTATACATATATATAAATATATATATATATGTATCTATATGTATCTCTCTATATATATACATGTATATATGTCAATGTCTATGTATATATATATAGGTATATATATATGTATATACATATGTATGTATATATATATATATATATATATATATATATATATAGCTAACAGATTGTGAGCTTTAATAACTACATAGTGAATGAGCATATATTTTTATATATGCAATAATCTAATATTCCCTGAATATTCAAAAAGGTTTTGTGAAAATTACAAGATATTACTGAAAAAAATAATGGATCAAACAATTCAATATTTTAAGAAACATTTTACAGTTTTTAGTAAATTGATTAACTGTTTTATTTTAACAAATTGAATTGAACAAAATCAAAAATTGTTTTCCATAAATGTTCTTATGACAATAAACAGTGAAAATCAATTTCTCTAAAACATTCAATCAAATCATGAGGTGCACTTCCAAGTTCCAAGAAAAAATGAAATATTCTTTTTTGATCGACAAATTTTTATGGGGATTAATTTAATTTCTGTTTTTAAAAAAAAAAAAAGTAAAAAATGAATAAGAAATTTCTATGTAAAAAAAAAAAAAAAGAAGAAATCCAGATTTAATAATGGAATTCAAGATTTAACAAAAACGTCCTAAGCAAAGAAAAAGATTAATCCAATGAGACCTTCACAAATACAACATTATTCTATACACGTAAAGAAGAATATAAACATGGCTATCATGTATTATGCCATAAATTTATTTTATATATTTACTTGGACCCATAAAATACCTCTAAAATCCTGATGTACCTCATGTTGTAATATATAATTCTTACAATTTAAAAAGTGAACTCCATTTGAGCTGAAGAAGCTTAAAAAGCCAATACCTTGGTTTAAACAAGCTTCAAAAGAACAAGACATCTATGAAAAGTAAAAGTGAAATAAACAAAAGACAGAAAATAATAAAGAGAGAAAATTTCTATATAAAAAAATGAAAAGTAAGAAAGATGAATGATAAAAATGAATGAAAAAATGATAAAGGAAAAGATGAATGATAAAAATGAATGAAAAAATAAAAAATGAAAAATTGAATGATGAAATGAATGAAAAAATGAAAAGATGAATGATAAAAATAAATGAAAAATGAAAAATTGATTGATAAAAATGAATGAAAAAATGAAAAATGAAAAATTGAATGATAAAAATCAAGGAAAAAAATGAAAAGATGAATGATAAAAATGCATGAAAAAATGAAAAATGAAAAATTGAATGATGAAAATGAATGAAAAATGAAAACATTGATAAAAATGAATGAAAGGAAAATGAAGAGAATCTCTCATTGGGTAAATTTTTTTTGATGGCGGGGAATAATTGTGTTTTTTTTAAATTTTGTTTTATTTGCTTTTTGTCTAATTGTTACTCTATTTTTATTTTTATTTAATAGTTTTATTCATGTTCTTTAAATCAATACAAAAGTGTGGCCATTTTAGCTGAGTCAATAGAGAATTCATCAAGGAATTTTAAGATTCCGGGTCCGAAGCAAGTCCTCGCCAACTCAGCACAGGAGTATTGCAGTTTGCGTAATCTGATCTGTACAGTAAGGCATCTGGAAACTAATGGTAGGTGTGGTGCTCCACCTAAACTAAGCAATCTCCCTGGTCTAGCACAAGTGAAAAGAGGATCGACTCCTTCACTGTCTGGTTCATTGGTTATTGTTTTATAAGAAACATTTTTTTTTTGTTTCATTTGGTTTTTGTTTGTTCGTTTGCTTGTTTATAGCTTTATTTATGTTTTTAATGAGTACAAAAAAGTGGCAGGGTTAGTTAAGTCGGTAGAGCCTTCACCAATGAATCATAAGGTTCCAGTCCGATACTAGTCCTCGCCAACTCAGCACAGGAGTAGCACAGTTTGGATCTATGCGGTAAAATATCTGGGAGTTGACGGTGTGTGTGGCACTCCACTTCAGCAAAACAATCTCCCTGGTCTACCGCAAGCAAAAAGGGGATAGACTCCCTCACTGTTCAGCTGATACCAAAAATAGGCCATTCTACAGATTTTTTTTAACTTTTTTAATCAGTGCAAAATTTTGCTATAAAAATATTTTGCAACTTTACAAATATTAGTTTATTTGTTTATTGAGACAATGTCCTTTCTACCGGTCCTCGCCAACTCAGCACAGGAGTAGCACAGTTTGGATCTGTGCAGTAAAATATCTGGGAGTTGACGGTAGGTGTGGTGCTCCACATCAGCAAAACAATCTCCCTAGTCTACCGCAAGCAAAAAGGGGATAGACTCCCTCACTGTTTGGCTGATACCGAAAATAGGCCACTCTGTAGATTTTTTTTTACTTTTTTAATCAGTGCAAAATTTTGCTATAAAAATATTTTGCAGCTTTACAAATATTACTTTATTTGTTTATTGAGACAATGTCCTTTCTACCGGTCCTCACCAACTCAGCACAGGAGTATCACAGTTTGGATCTGTGCAGTAAAATGTCTGAGAGCTGATGGAATGCGTGGTGCTCCACCTCAGCAAAACAATCTCCCTGGTCTACCGCAAGCAAAAAGGGGATAGACTCCCTCACTGTTCGGCTGATACCTACAATAGCCACTATGCTTATTCTTTTACTTTTGTAATCAGTGCAAAATTTTGCTATAAAAATATATTGCAACTTTACAAATATTAGTCTGTTTATTTGTTTTTTTGAGACAATGTCCTTTCTACTGGTCCTCACCAACTCAGCACAGGAGTAGCACAGTTTGGATCTGTGCAGTAAAATATCTGGGAGCAGATGGAAGGTGTGGTGCTCCAACTCAACAAAACAATCTCCCTAGTCTACCGCAAGCAAAAAGGGGATAGACTCCCTCACTGTTCGGCTGATACCGACAATAGGCCATTCTGTAGATTTTTTTTTACTTTAAAAAAGTTTTAAAAATCTACAGAATGGCCTATTGTCGGTATCAGTGCAAAATTTTGCTATAAAAATATTTTGCAACTTTACAAATATTAGTTTATTTGTTCATTGCGACGATGTCCTTTCTTAGAATGTTTACAATAGAAGTAAATTTCTTTTGTTACAATTCATTTGCCACCAGTTCGAGTGTCTAGACATACTTTATAAGCTGGCAAAAAAAAAGGCAGCTATTTTCTTTTCCTTCTGTTCCTGTGTTAATCTTTTGATTCATAAAAACATAGGACTAAGGCGATACTAGGTAAAGGCCTAGCAGCTATGCAACCTGAGTGTTTGACTGAAAGTTAAGCACACAGTGGTCTAAATTAATCACCAGTGTTGTCTGACCAGCAAAACTTACATTCCTCAACTCTGTATGGCCATCGGATGCCATGAAGAGGACCTAATTAATTTAGGATTGGAAAAATTTTTAGTCAAATGAGCCCCCTACAATAATTATCAAGAAGCTGACAAAAATAGCAAATCAGTGTTGGGAATGAAAGTGAAAATGAAAGTATATTGCCTACACACATCAAATAAGTTTACTACTGTTCTTCTATGGGGATGGCTTTGGCATTAAATCACCCACAAAGGTTGGTATGCCATTAAACAAAGAAACCAATTAAACTCATGATTGATACAAACTGGAGTTTTATCTTGGTCAATTTTTACTTCAAAAAAAGAATTTGATACCAGGTAGAAAAATACAAGTAGAAATTATACTAAGAAAATGTAAAGAAAAATAAAGTAAAAGTAAAGTCATGGGGCGGTCTAAAGTCGGTATCAGCCAGTCAGCGAGGGAGTCTATCCCCTTTTCAATAGCGCTAGACCAAGGAGATTGTTTTAGCATCTGAGGTGGAGCGCCACACCTACCATCAGCTCCTTACTTTACTGCACAGATCCCTGTGCTACTCATACGCTTTGAGTTGGCGAGGACCGGTATCAAACTAGGAACCTTGTGGTTTCTAGCCGAACGCTCTACCAACTGAGCTAACCCGGCCCTTTAAGAAAAACAATTAAAGAAAAAATAAAGTTGTATGAATATGGATAAAAATAAAGAATAGAAATAAAAGAATTAAAATTATGGAGGCACATGGTGTAATGGTTTGAGTCATAGAAAATGGACTTGTTGACCCAAGCTCAAATCCTGGACGAAGCTATTTGCATTTCACATTAAGCTAATACCCTTGGGAATGGTATGAATCCAACTACTCTCCCTCCAGCTATGGGTAAATAGCAGGGCAGACTGGGCTCTAAACCTTGGCTAGGTAACCAGTCTAGGAGAAGGAATAACTCTGAATTCAAACCTGTTAAACTCTGCTTAAGAAATTGACCTTGTGTCACATCCTTCTCATGCGGAGGGGTTGGTAAATATATATCAATTAATAATGGAGATATGGTCTCTATTTGCCTGTAACAAAATGATGTCATTGCTTATGTCACAATTACCAAAATCATTCACACATAAAATAAAGAATTATTATTAATAAAATAATAAAAGCTGTTCCTTTTGAAATTGTATATTATTATTTTTTTAAATGAACTATATAAACTCTGAAATTAATTGAAAAATTGTATTATTTTAAATAGAAAAAATTATTTGCGAAATTTGTAATCAATCTTTAAAATTATTTTTTACTCTCACCCTTTTTTCAGTTACAAGAATTTAAATAAAAGTTTACTAATAAATAAATAATTACATTTTTTATGTTAAAATCTATGTGTATAATATTGAGATGATTATTTAATTAATGAATAATAGATGCATGTAGCATTTTATTTGAGGGGCACAGAACTAAGTTTAATTTCAAATTGTTTTATTCTTTTACCCCTTTAATAAACGTTAATGATTTTACTTATGATAAAAACCCTCTGACATTGAATTTTTAATTCCATCCCAAACAGGCAATATCTTTAAAAAAAAAAATTTTACACCGTGCAGAGAGCGTATTTTTTTTTGTTTTTTTGTTGTTTTTTTTTTTTTTAATAGTATATATAAAAGAATTAAAAGCTTGTACAAAAAAAAACAGAGAAGAAGAGTTTAAAAAAACACAAGAAGAAGCAGACAAAATATCAAGTTAGTGTTGAAAATGAAAGTGAAAGTATAAGTTAAAATGAAAGTGAAAACAATTGAAAGTAATGGATTGTGCCGTAAGTATCAATAGGTTTAAATGGAACTAAATAACTAAATTTACTTGTATGAAGTACAGAGTAAAATCAATAAAAAAAATATAAAAAAATAATGTTTAATGTTGAGGGGGTGAGGTTGTGTAGATAGGGAGGCAGAAGAATTATCTCTAATGTTAGAATTGTGTTTGGCATTAACAGAGTCTACAGGTTAATAGGGACATGCAAATTTTACAGAGCAGGAACTTTTATGGGCATTAGTCAAAGTCGTAACATATTAGATTTATGTTTGAAATGTTTGTACATTGGTGGATGTTTATGTATCGGTTTGAGGGAGGAAAATGTTCTTTTGAAATGTTCCTAAGGAAGTTGCACTGAATTTCCCTTTTAAAATAAACATATCAAATAAGCGAATTGATTTTTAACCCTTTCACTGTTCAAAGGAAATTAGAGGTGTCTATAAACATATTTTCATAAGATTTTATCCTTTATTTTGAATGTAGTTTGAGAACCATGTATGATACTAAAACGTATGACAGGAAATATTGAGAAACACATGTGACTCTCAAAACTCATGTGACTCTCAAAATAGAGAAAATAATTAACTTTTAGACTGTTTAAGGCGAATTAGAGGTGTCTACAAACATGTTTTCATAAAATTTTATCTTTTATTTTGAATGCAGTTTGTAGAGCCATGTATGATTCTAAAAAGTATAACAAGAAATATTGAGAAATACATGTGACTCTCAAAACTATGTGACTCTCAAAATAGATTTAAAAATTAACTTTTACACTGTTCAAGGCGAATTAGAGGTGTCAACAAACATATTTTCCTTATATAAGATATATTCCTTTATCTTAAATGCAGTTTGAGAGACATGTATGACCCTCAAACGTGACAAGAAACATTGAGAGCCTCATATGGCTCTCAAAACATTGACAGTGTTAAGCAAAAACCTGAATTTTTGTTGATGTAGAAAATATACAAAATATATATAAAATGAGAAAAATATTTGGTAAATGTGGAGAATTTTTGACACTATGTTTACAAATACTAAATTGCCATATCCTTTTATCTTTTTTACCTAACCTCATATAAAAAGAAGACAAGTACAATTACCTTTCAGGGGCCGGTTTTGCTCGGTCGGTATAGCCTACTAATTGTAAGATTCCAGGTTTGATACAGCCGAGAAGGTGATCTGACAGTGATTTACTGGAATAATAGTAACAAATTTTGAAGGAGTACTCAGTGAATGGAGTGTGACTGTTGGCTTTGTAGTAGAAACCAGTCTTTATCTTAACTACATAATGGCAGCTAGAAGAAAAAAACATGTCACTCAGGATCAGAGTAGACCTGGAAGTAGGTGGGGGAGTCCCCATGTCGTATGACTGATATGCTGACTGTCACATTGTAATAAGTGAGTTCAAACTCCAGTGGCACTATTACATTCATTTTTGGACAAATACTCTTGGGAAAGGTATGAACAACCCTCATCTCCCCAGCTATGGGTTAGATAGTACCACTACTGTTCTTCTACAAGGATGACTTTGGCATTAGATAACCCACAATGACTGATATACTATTAAACAAAACAAAAAATAAAAATAAAACCTGGAAGTAATAGCAATAAAAAGATGACTCTAGAAGTGGAGCTTCACTACTGGATACAGTCAACAAAAAAAAGGGGGAATGTATTTTTTTTAAAGTGCTAATGAAAAGAGATAGACTCCCTTCCTGTCTGACTGATACTTATTTTGACACTACCAGTTTCAAGCCATTTACTCATTACATAGGATTTTATTTCCAAGAATCTAATAGCTATTAGAGAACTTACATACAAACTGTGTTTTCAAAATAATTGACAGAATAATAAAAAGAGTAAAAGATTACTGTGACAGAGAAAGATTAGAGAAATTAGGATTAACTACTTAACAAAAAAGAAGAATGACAGCTGATCTAATTGAAACTTTCAAAATAATTAATAGAATTTCTAATTATGATAGACATTTTTTAATATTTCTCCTCAAACTGGAAATTTACTGTCAAGGCAGATTTCAACAAACTAAGACTATTAACCAATTAGATTCTTTCTTTTTTTTTTCAAATAAAGTAAAATATTTTTGGAACAAATTGCCTAATCAGATCAAAAACAGCAATAGTGTACTGGGTTTTTTTTAAATTGAATTGGATGATTTTAGAAATACTGACAAGAAAATTAAACTTAAAGTTCTGAGTGTGGTGGTCAGTAAAGAAGGCCATTCTGACAATCTTCTGGGACATAAAGAGGGCTTTATAATTTGCTTGAAGCATTGAGTTTATATTGGTTTGGTGGTTGGTTTTAAAGGCTATCACAATGCAAGTGTAAGGAAAAATAAGGTAACTATGATGTTTTTTTTTTTTGCTAGTCATTGTAATATCCTTAACTCTTTAGATTGTCAGCATGGCCTTCTTTACTGATCACTGCACTCAGAACTTTAAGTTTCATTTTCTTGTTTACCTTGATTTATTCTTAATATTTCAAAATAAAGATCTCTTCATCAGAAGATTTCTGAAGGTCCGGAGGTGTTGCTTGCTGCTAGGTTCTGTCCATTCTGTTGTATTTTTCCTTGAAATTCTCTGCATGTGTGTATGTGTAAGTCTGTGTATGTGTTTTATGTGTATCTGTCCAACAATGTCTTAGTATCATTACAGGGTTGACCTGGCCTTTTTTTTTTTTAATTAAGAGGGCATTTTGGGAACTACTGGATGAATTACTCAATAGAATTTGATCTCTATATAGATATTGTATTAATATTGTATATATTCTGTGCAAAGATTCTTTTTCCCCCCTGTTTAAGGTTGACGTGACAAGATAGTAAAAAGGGGAGATGCCCAAGGAGGCTAAAAAAACAAATAATAATAATCATTGAAGGTACTGACAAATATTCTTTAACTAGCATAGTACCATAAAAAATAACATAATCATTTATATATGGATTAAGATTATTTTAATATTTGTTTTGAGACTATTCAAAATGGTGACAAATCAAACAGAGTACTCCAGGTTTAAACAGAGGTATGTCATCAAATTTTTGGTGGCTGAGAAGTGCAAACCATGTAAAATTTACAGAAGAATGTGTGGAAAATCAGGTTTTATTAAAAAAAAATTTTTACAAATGGGCTAAACGTCGGTTTGCCACTATGAGCCTGAGTAAAAAAGACAATGCATGGAGTGGAAATACACTGACTCTCAGTAAACTGAAAGTTCCAAGTGTAGCAGTCAGTAAAGAAGGCAATGCTGACAATCTTCTGGGACATGAAAGGATCCATCACTATTGATTTCCTTAAAAAAAGGTGCAACTGTAAACAGTGCTTCCTATTGCCAACTCCTTAGGCAAAATTCATGTCATTTATTGAATGACCCCCATAAATATATTCCTATATGAAATCACTTTCCAATGTATTCCAATAATAAACAGTGCTTCCTATTGCTAACTGCGTAGGCAAAATTCACCTTATTTATTGAAAAAAATAAATGCATTCCTATATTAAAACACTTTCTAATGTATTTCTATAGTAAAACCATTTCCAATACATTCCTATGATAAAATCATTTCAAATGCATTCCTATAGTAAACAGTGCTTCCTATTGCCAACTACTTAGGCAAAATTCACCTTATTTATTGAATGAACCTCATAAATGCATTCTTATATCAAAGCACTTTCCAATGCATTCCTATGATAAAACCATATTCAATGCATTCCTTTCCAATGCATTCCTATAGTAAACCCCTTTCAAATGCATTCCTATGATAAAACCATGTCCAATTCATTCCTATAGTAAAACCCTTTCCAATACATTCCTATAGTAAACCCTTTCAAATGCATTCCTATGATAAAACCATGTCCAATTCATTCCTATAGTAAACCCTTTCCAATGCATTCCTATAGTAAACCCCTTTCAAATGCATTCCTATGATAAAACCCAAGTAAAACCAATGTGCATTCCTATAGTAAAGATATCCAATGTCCCCCAATGAATTAGGCAAAATTCACATTGATTTTGAATGACCCTCATAAATGCATTCCTATAGTAAAACCATCTCCAATGAATTCCTGTAGTAAACAGTGCTTCCTTCTTTCCAACTCTTTGGGCAAAATTCACCTAATTTATTGAATGACCCTTGTTCTAATAGAAAATAAAATTGCAATACCCTGAAGGAAAATGCTAATTTTGTCCTGGGTACAATATGCACATGGGGATCTGCGTATTTGTGACATAACCTTTCTTTTGGAACTGTTCATATATTGTTTTGTATATGTAACCATTTATTGTAATCTAGTTACATTTATCTGTCATATTGTAAATTGAAACACACAGTCAGAACTTTTCAATTTTATTTCAAGTCAGTGTAAGATATTTATTCAATTTTATAAAGACACTTTTGCATCTAAGGATTAAATTCTCTCTTCAAATATTTTTTTAAAAACCTCTCAGGACTTGGCAACTCATTGTAATATCTCATTACAAGATGGAAGGAGCCATCAATCAACTTAAGAAAAAAAATATGGATGACACGAAAGAAAATAAATAAATAAAACAATGAGAAAAAAAAGAAAAAGAAGAGGAAAGAGTTAAGGATATTACAATGACTAGCAAAAAAAAGTCACTCTCTGGGCAGTGTAAAAATTAATTTTTGAGAGAAAAAGTTTACAAATAAATAGATACCTATGATTTTGTGTAAAATTTATGTGTAAAACATTCAAAATAATTATTCAATTAATAATTCACGCAACATTTTATTCAAGGGGGACAGAATTAAGTTTCCATTGCCTGAGGGGGTGGGAGTTAAAAATTCAGTGTCAAAGAGTTTTTATCATAAATAAAATCATCAAATTTATTAAAGGAGTAAAAAAATAAAACAATTTGAAATGGAAACTTAGTTCTGTCCCCCTTGAATAAAATGTTGCATGAATCATTAATTAAATAATTATTTTGAATGTTGTACACATAAATTTTACACAAAATCGTAGGTATCTATTTATTTGTAAACTTTTTAGTTAACCTCATGATACTGAAAAAAATGACTATTTCTTGTTTTTAAATATATATTAGAATAAAATAAACTATATGTAAATATATAATACTGGGCATGTATTTATCAAAACTTGTTTTAAAACAATAAGAACCATCTAAGTTTACATAATCAAATTTTGAGTGTATATAAGGTTGTTCTTTATTCTATGTATTGACGATTTTGGGTAATGTGACATAAGCAGTGACTTAGTTTTGGTTACAGACAAATAGAGACCGAATCTCCATTATTAATAGATTGTGAGTTTGGGGAATTTCTTTAAAAAAATATATTGCATAAAAAAGAGAGAGAAAAATATAAAAATATTCAGATGCAAAGTATTTTTTGTTCCTTATAGACTTTACTTCAAGGTTTATTTCTTGTACGAGAGAGATTCAAAAATTGAACTGTGATGATAGACATTCACCCAATTCGAAGCATCAGCATTGCCTGGCGTTGGTTGTTGGTGAAGGGCCAGGATGTTGGAAGCTGTGAATTCAGGCACCTGGATGAAGTGCTACCACCTGCTTTATTAATGCAGTATGCAGCGAAAGTTGGCAGAAAGAATTTGGAGGTGGTGAACAACCATTCTAATTCTTCACTGACAAGACACTTTGGAATGTGATTGAAGACTGCCATAATATTTTTGCAATTGGAAAGAATTTGTCGGCAGATTTTTGCAGTTGGTGAATCAATTACCCGAATCAGTTTTTTTTTTTTCATACATCATAAACATGGAATTTTGAGTTGTTTCTACTCATGCTGTTAAAATTTGAGATCATTTGAATGAGAATTGATCAAGTTATTAGATTATGAAATTGTTGTATACTCTTCTTTTTACTTTCTTACTTCTATTCTTCTAGCGTCTCTTCTAGCGTCTGGACTTCGTCTTGGGGTCTTCGTCTTGGGGACTTCATGTCTGGTCTTCCATTGGCGGTTTCTCTTTATCAGAAGCCCTGCGTCATTGGTAGTTTTTAGATAATAACACAAGACTTCGATTTACTTAGATTATATTTTATTTCGAAATCCCCACCAGACTACCTGCGCAGTTTGAGTCAGCAGCGTGCATAACACGACTAACCACCGTCATGGTTTGGCCAATACTAACTAAAATCTCTTTCTAATCTAAACCGGAAGAAGGTCTTCTCCACCGATTCTCACGGTATCCACTGGAAGGAGGATCAGGACTGAGGTCAAGCCTTGTCATTCAATCCTTCAAGGCCGCCGGCTGAACTTATAACAGCCATTTTGGTTTCTACACTACTGTACATAAGTATTAGGAATCTAATAATTATGTAACAAAATTATATAAATGTTTCTGAAACATTCTGCATAATGTGTTTTTTTAGCCTTAAGAATCTGTGTTTAATGTTTAAACGCCTTTTCTTTTCCAGTTAATAGCATTTCTCGTTATTTCCTATAAGTCTAACATAAACAAAGGGGAACTCTTGACTGATAAATTATTTATTCATTTATTGATCTATTGGTTAGGGTTAGGGTTAGGGTTTAGGGTTTAGGGTTAGATTAATGGGAAAATAAATAAATAATTTATTAGTCAAGAGTGGTTCTCCTTTGTTTATGTTAGACTTATAGGAAATAACCGCATTTCTGTACCTGAAAAGAAAAAAAAAACATTAAACATAGAATTTTGAGTTGTTTCTACACATGCTATTAAAATTTGACATCATTTGAATGAGAATTAGTCAACTTATTTGATGACTAAATGAGGACCATATGACCATATAAGATGTACAGGATAGGACCATATGACCTTTAGGCACCCCTTTTTGATCTCATTTTTCATGTCAATATCCGGTTGTTTTAACAGACGATTTTTAGATTTTTTTTTAAATTATAAAACTAACCCCTAACTCTAACCCTAACCTTAACCCTAACCCTAAACCTAACCCCTAACAAACAACCGGATAATGACGGTGTAAATGAAAAACATGTCCTTTCTTAATCAAGATCAAAAAGGGGTGCCTAAAGGTCATATGGTCCCTAAATCATATCAATTTTTCTTAAATATCCTGTACATCATAAGTAATATCAAATCTTTTGAAACAACAACTTGAATAAAGTTGAAACAATTTATTACACTAATAGTTTAAGCTGCTGCTGATGATGATGATGATGATGATGATGATTTAAAAAAATATTTAAATGCCTTTTCTTTCCCAGTGAATGGCATTTTTATACCAGAAAAGAAAAACATAGAATATTAAAAATAGAATTTTGAATTGTTTCTACATATGCTGTTAAAATGTGAGATCATTATCTGCACTCTTGTTTTATGGAAGCCGAGTTCATTGTGGATGATTTGATGGGCAGAACCATGACTAATCTTCAGAAAATAAGCTACCACATCGATGATAATTCACCAATTCGTCAATACCATCTCTTGAGCTTGTTGAATATTCTCATCAGTAGTGGAGGCTGACAGGCGTCCTGCTCCCACTTGGTGCATCACACTTGTCCAACCACTTTTAAATTCGTCTATCCACTGATATACACTCCTATGAAGCAGTGCACTATCCACGTATTGTGGTAAAAACCTCCAATAAATTTCAGCCCTGGACACCCCTTTCGACCAGAGGAATTAGGTCACTTCCTTGGTGCATACTGCTAGTGGAGTGGCCATGTTTACACTGTAAAGACAGCAAGCAAAATGACATGATCAGGCTCAAACTTTGATCATGTGACCACAACAGAGCCAACTATATGCATGTGTGTGGAGAATACAGTATGACAAGGATAAATGATATAATGAATATGTAAATACCTTGGTACCCTCTCACTATAATCGCATTGGACAGTTCATGTATAAATAGTCGACACTGTGTTGGTCCAAGTACCTGCGACCTACACTTACTCGATAGCCAACGACCTTATGCCTTACAAGCTAACTTACTTGCTAGACGACACTACGACAGACGGATGTACCAATTACTACTGCGATAATATACCAAATACGAACTTCAGAATATATCCCTTAACCCGGATATATCAATAAATATATGTTATGGCAAAAGTGCAGATAATTGACTCTTCCTCATACATATCTAAAGAATAATTCTGCACGGAGGACCTCCCAGGGACAATGACCAGTGGAGACAGTAAGTGAGAGAGTCATGTACATCCATACTGCCAGCATGAACTGATGATATATAATGGCACAATGTTATTTTACCCCTAGGGAGTCCTCACGGTGTAATGGTTAATGTGTTAGACTAGGACGTCTTGTAAATGAGTTCAAACTCCAGGTGCGCTATGACGTTCCCTTTAAGACTAATACCCTTGAAAAAACTATGAATACCTTCATCCCTAAGCTATGGGTTAAATGGTACCATTATTGTTCTTCTACAAGGATGGCTTTGACATTAAACAAAGTAACCAAAACTGCATTCTACTCCAAGCAAGTTTTTCACATTAGCTCTAACTGCTGATCTGTCACTGAAGTCTGAGTAACAGCATGTCTCTTCAGATCTCCAGTATTCTATCTGATTTTAACAGTGCTGTGGTCTAGACGTTCTTGATTCTTTCTTCAAACTCCAGTTTGCCCAGTTTCTTTTCCGGGCTGATTGCTAGCTTGATTGTATTTTACAGTATGTCAACTCATTGGGTTATTTTGTGCCAAAGACGGTTTTGTTTTATACATTTTTGTTGGATATTCAATTTTTCTTTCAAACTCTTCTTTTAAATTTTTTTTATAATTCATTTTAATCTATTTAATCCATAGATGGGACCCTAACAGGTACTACCACTCAGGATCAGGGTGGATCTGGGAGTAATGGTGATAAAGTTGTACTCCACATTCCCCAGAGTTCCAAAATTGGAACTTCACCACTAGATGCAGTTTAACATCATACTCAGGACACTAAGACCCTCAACCACTGTCTTCTAGCACATATATGATAAAAAGGATTAGGGATTTACCATAAGGACAATAGGGTCAGGACAATTATATAGGTGCTAGAGCTTGACATGACCAGCCGATTGATTAGAGGGGCCTCTCCAACCACCTATCTAGCCTAAGTAAGGGCTAAAGTGGAGTGTTGCATATCATGGACTACTCAGTCACTATGATTCTGAGTCACCACCCATAGCTAATAGGTAGTCCCATTGAGGGGATTTTACCCCTCTGCATAGATACAGCTGACAAAAAAAAATTCAAGAAATAAAATACAGTAATACCTCACCCTAATTGTTTCAGAAGACAAAACTTAAGTTGAAAAACAACTCAAGTCTAAATAGCCATTATTTAGATGCAATTATCTGATCTAGGCTTAGCCTAGCCTATTTTTTTTATGTTAGCCCATGTAATTGGCAAATTTCAGTAAATTATGAAGCCTAGCAGTATCCTAGCCTAGTTTTCTTTCATATTAGCCTACATAATCAGTATATTTTGGTAAATCATGAATATTAGCCTAGTTTGTTTTTATCTATCTCTTTGTATCTATTTCTTTTTTCATTTACTTCTCAGGTATGAAAATAAGCATAAATAATACAACTCGGAATCAACAGTATCATATGATATGAATGATATAGCTGCTTTTACAGATAATGTAAATATTATGTTTCATATCTATTATTAATTGAGATTTGCTTCCGTTTTTTGTCTGTAACAAAAACTATGTCACTGCTTACGTCACTATACCCGAAATCGTCATAACATAGAATAAATACACTCAAAATTTGAGCATGCAACATTAGACAGTCCTCATTGTTTTTTAAAACAAGTTTTAATAGATACATTCCCAGTATCATATATTTATATATAGTTTGTTTTATTCTAATAGATATTCAAAGTTAATAGAACTTAGTTTCGATTTCAAATTGTTTTTGTTTTTTTACTCCTTTAATAAATTTGATGATTTATGGTTCAAACTCTCCGACATTTAATTTTTAACTTTTACCTCCTCAAGCAATATCTTTCAAAAATTTATTTTTACATCGCCTGGAGGGTGTTTTTTTATTTTGCTAGTTTATTTAATATTTTATATAGCTTTTAAGATTTAAAGATTTCTTTATTTTTTAAATGTGACGTATCTTCAAAAATGACATAAGTCAAAAACGACATAAATAAAGGTATGACTGTACACTTCTTTTATAGAAAATAACTCTTCAGTTTCAGACACAGACAGATGCACAGAATAAAATGTTAGAATAATTAAAAAGAAATAATATACTAAATTTTATTAATCCCATTTATTGATAGAATATTGTAATGATAAACGAAAATACGGATAAGCTTAAGAAAGCTTTATTCTACTTAGAATAATGTTACAGTTTACTGAGAGCTTATATACTCTTAGAAACACCAAAGAGTTCTCCAAAGGGGAGGTAATAATAAAATAGGGGAGGTAACTCTCAATTACTTATTATAAATAATAAAAAGGAAAAATAATAATTTTGAGGGGTTTATTTTGTACAATGAATTTGTTTATATTGAAAGTAGCAAAAAGATTTTTATAAGTGAATAGAATTTCTTGAATAGAATAAAAGATTTTAAATAATAACACAGAGATGTAAAAATAAACTTTAAGAATCCCAAGAGATTAATTTAAGAATAGTTTATCAGATAATTTAATTAATTACAAACATCCTTCTTCGTCACTTTTGGCTTCAGAAGTAAAAAGATTCTGATTTTGGGGTGTTGAAAGTGGAAGTAAATGGCTGTCACAGAAATAAAACTCAGAATAATTTATCCTGCAGTCTAATTTTATTATGTTTATTATGGCTTCACTATAAATTCATGATACAATAAGGATACATTAAAAAGTGATTGTTTCATACCAAATTTGCTGCTTTCTATGTCCAGCAGTTTTGTGTGCCCATAACAGAAAGTTGGATGTCTGTGTCAACTCTAATAATCTTAATATTATTTCCATTGTAATGAAAATGAAAATTTTAAAAATATCTATCGTTAGTTTCATGTGAAAACTTTATTTACTTATATTTGGAATGGTTCAGGTGAGAAAAAAAAACCATGGAAGTACATATAATTCTTTTGAAAAGAAAATGTTCAGTACAAAATTTATTCAAAAACAATAACTCTTTGCAATTATTCCAAAGTTGTCTCCCTTGGTAATAAATTTATATTATGTTGTGTATTATATTAAATTAATACCAGTAATGTACAATTTTTTTTTAAATCAGAAAGGATGAACAATATTTATTATAATTTGATAACATTCTTTTTAAATTAACTTCATATCTTGAAACAGAATGTTCTTCAATATTTAAAAATATGACAACAGCATATACATAATGTACCAATGTTTGTTTGTTTTTTTCATTTTAATTCAATATATTTTCACTTTTAAAAAAGTATTTTATGCTTAAAATTGTTCAAAGAGAAAAAAAATTTTATTTTTTTTTATTTGTTTTTTTTTTTTAATTATGAAGAAAAGAAAAAGATTTTAGTTCACAGAAAAATATTTATAATATTTTAAAATGATTCCTTTATTACCAGTATGTGAAAATAAATTAAGAAGAAAAAAACGTGTAAATTCAGAAACAATATTTTCAATTTTATTCAATTTCATTTCTTTTGCAATTCATTATAGCAATTCATTTTTTTAAATTTCATTTTTTATTTCATCTGATTCACTTTATTGATAAAATAATAAAGATGAAAAATAATAAGTTTTGAGAGTTTTTTTTTTATTATGAAGTTTGTCTACATTGTAAGTAGCAAAAAGAAAGTCTATAGATTAAAAGAATTTTTGAAGGAAAATAAAATGAATGTTAAAATAAATGAATGGAAATATAATTCTAAACTTTAAGAATTGCATGAGATAAAGTTTAATTCAAGAATGTTTTATTAGATAATTTAATTGAGGTTATTTCCTATAAGCCTAACATAAACAAAGGGTAACCACTCTTGACTGATAAATTATTTATTTATTTTCCCATTAAACTAACCCTAAACCCTAACCCTAACCCTAAACCCTAAACCCTAACCCTAACTCTGTCTTCTTTTTTCCTAGTAGATCAATAAATAAATAAATAATTTATCAGTCAAGAGTGGTTCCCCTTTGTTTATGTTAGAGTTATAGGAAATAACCTTAATTGATTACAAACACTAGTAACTACCTTCTTTGTGGCTTTTGGCTTCAGAAGTAAAAAAGAATATGCTGATATTGGGGTGTTGGAAGTGGAAGTAAATGGCTGTTGCAGGAAAAAAAAATACTCAGAATAATTTGTCGGGCAATCTAATTTTATTTGGTCGATTATGGCTTCACTATAAATTCCTGATATAATAAGTATTATATATATTGAAAAGTGTTCAATCAGTAGAACACCCACCTAAGAATCACAAGGTTCCTGGTTCAATACCAGTTCACACTAACTCAGCACATGAATAGCACAGATTTGTTAATCTGATCTGTGCAGTAAAGTGGGGAGCTGACGGTAGACGTGGCACTCTACCTCAGTAAAAACAATCTCCCTGGTATAGCATTAGCGAAAAGAGGATAGACTCCCTCACTGTCTGGTTCATACCAACAATAGGCCACTCCGCCAACTTTACTTTTACTATGTCCAGTAGTTTTAAGTATCCATAAACAGATGCACAGACATAATCAATTTTATCAATCAGACTAGCAAATATATTCACCCTCCAGTTGCAAATATTTAGGTTCTAATGTAATAAGATATTATATTAAATTAGAAAGGCTAATGAAACTAAATAAGAATGCAGATAAAAAAGATTTGAAACAGAGGAGGTATAATAAAATAAAAAAATAAAACAACTGAAATTTACTCTTCCATCTCTTCTGTATTTTATTGCTAAATTTTCCTAATTTAACTATTTAGTTAAAATAGGAAGTAAAGAATAAAATACAGTTATTTCTTCTTGTTAATGGATTTCTTTTAAGATTAATCCCCAAAATTTTTGCTCATATTCATTAAGATAAAACCAAACAATTAGAAATCAATAATACTAAGCACATATTTATTAAAATCAAATTTTTAATATCAATATGCACATTAGCCTTCCCCTTCACACTGTAAACCGCTATTTTGTTGTATATATAAATGCAATTTCATGTTAATAGTATATAGATAATGCCAACAGTATTAATGAAGTAAAACAATTTTATCAATGATTGATGATTTAAAATAAAATCATGGAGGATGTGACATAAATAACAACAAAAAATTAGTAGTAATATAGTTTCGGTTACAGATATACAAACACACAATCTTCATTATAATAAGAGATATATGGAATCAAGGGCAAAAAGTTGGATATCTGTGTCAACTTAAATAGTGTTAAAATATTTCCTCTGAAATGAATATGAATATTTTTTAAAAATATCTATTGTTAGTTTCATATGAAAACTTTTATTTACTAATACTTGGAATTATTCATGTAATCATGTATTCAAGCGATAAATATTTTGGTTGGTTAGCTGATTGGTTTTATGTCATGTCAAACCAACTGTACTTTGTGTAAAACACAGAAGTACAGAAAATTCTTTTGAAAAGAAAATGTGAAGGACAAAATTCATTCAAAAAAGATAACTCTTTGAAATTATTCCAAAGTTGTCTCCCTTGGTATTAAGTTATTTTTTTGTTTTTGTTTTTTTAATATATGAAAGATTTATTTGTGACTAGAAGGATTATCCAATTTTGCCTGTGTATTATAACAAATTAACACCAGTAATGTACATTTCATTTTTTTAAATCAGAAATGATAAACAATACTTATTTCAATTTAATTGATAACATTTTTTTGTTATATGTTTAAACGGAATGTTCTTCAATATTTAAAAATACAACACCATCATATATTCAGGGAATCAATATTTTTATTGGTAGATTGGTATAATGGCATTTCAAACCTTGTTGGGTTATTTGATGCTAAAATCAGGTTTTCATTTTTTTTTCAAACAAGCATGTGATACACTGACAAAAATCATAATTAATACTAGCAAGAATATGCAACCTTCAGGCATAAGTATTTAAGTTTTAATGTAATAAAATGTATCAAATTAGAAAGACTAACAAAATTAAATAAGAAGGCATATAAAAAGATTACACTTATTTTAATTATATTTTAATTGGTTTCTATATAAAATCATTCATAGAATTTATTTTAATATGTTAGAGAATAAAACAATAATATTAGAGATTAATAACACCAAGTAAGTATTTATTAAACCCGGTTTTGTTAAAACCAGTTTGCAAATTAACTACACCATACATTATGCAAACCTTTATTTCTTAGTAATATATAAGACATATTGCAGGATTTTAAACGCACTAATAACATGGGCTGTTTGAGGCAAATCTTACTCAGATTTTCATAGAGATCTCGTTAATAGATAAGTTTTATTCTATGTATTAATGATTTTGGCTATAGATTAAATACTTATTGATAAAACTATGCAATTCTTGAGGGTATGGTGATGTAAGCAGTGATATAGTTTCGATTACAGACACACAGACAGCGAATCTCCATAAGATTTAGTTGCCCCTCTTCAAGGTTTTATGACAAACTTAATTAGTTGAAGAAAATATTCATCTAAAAATTCATTAAAGGAAAATACTTTGCATCACATTTGTTATAAGTTTATTGACTGCAAAATATAAATCCAAGCTGAACATTCTCTAAGAGTGCTATTTCCACAGTTGGTTGGATTGGATTTTACAGCATGTCAACTGTTGTTTGGTTATTTTAAGCCAAAGACGTTTAGTTTTATTCATTCTTGATGGATATTCAAAATTTATTTTTTTAAACTCACTTCTTTTTTTAAACATTTTTTTAAAACTATTTCTCTGAAATTTTGAGATGAGGTTTGATGATTAGTATTATTTCTATTAATTGGACTATTGTCCTCATCTTCATTGTTATCTGTACAACGTTTCAGATGATGTGCCCTCCGGCTTTCTTCTATATAAGTCTAGGTAAAAAATCATACATAAGTAAATAGGTAGATATTCTAGCCAAAACAAGACATTAGGTTTTAAAAAAATTTTTTAAACTAAAAAAAAATGAAGAAGGCTGGTGGGCATAATGTCCAAAACGTTGTACAGATAACACTGAAGATGAGGACAATTGTCCGAATAATAGAAATAATACTAATTTTTTTTTAATTAATTTTTTCTATTTAACCCATAAATAGGACTCTAACAGGTACTACCACTCCAGGTCACAGTTGATTTGGGATTAATAGCAATGAAGTGGTACTCCACACTCCCCAGATCTCCAAAATTGGAACTTCACCATTAGATGCAGTTTAAAATCATATCCAGGTCAATAAGATGCTCAGCCACCACCTTCTAGCACATATATGATAAAAAGGGTCAGGGGTTTGCCATAAAAACAATAGGCTCGGGATAATCATATAGGTGCTAGGGCTTGACATGACCAGTCGATTGATCACAGGAGGCCTGCCAGACTAACCTGTAACAACTGAGTTATCAGCAGGTCACTCCATTTAGGGTTATTTTATGCCTAGAGGTTAGGGAATCATGTACATTGTATGTTTTTATCTATATTTATGTAGTTATTTTTAAAGAGCTTTTTTTCACACAGTTATATGATATCAAGTATTCCTATTGAATACAAGTCATTTTTAAACAGAGCTATTTGACCAATAGATACAATTTAATATGTATAATAACCACTCCAGATCAGAGTGGACCTGGGAGTAATGGTAATGAATAGGTACTCCACACTCCCCAGAGCTATATATACATATATATTTACTAACCCTTCCACACAATCATGATGTGACACAAGGTCAATTTCTTAAGTGGAGTTTAACAGGTTTGAATTCAGAGTTTTCCTTCTCCTAGGCTGGTTTCCTAGCCAAGGTTAAAGAGCACAGTCTGCTCTACTACTTACCCATATCTGAAGGGAGAATGGTTGAATGCATACCTTTCCCAAAAGGTATTAATGCTATGTGAAATGCAAACAGTATCATCCAGGATTTGAACTCCTACAACTCTAAGCATTACACTACGCACCTCCAGGAGCTATAGAACCCAGTGCCTCACCACCAGATGCTTTTTAGTGTCATACCCAGGACACCATGGGGTAATAGTTATTGTAGCAGAAAATCACCAAGCTGTTTACATTTCTTTTCATGCTAATGCCCTTAGGAAAAAAATGAACTCACCTTTTCTCTTCTCAGCTATGAGTAAATAATATTGCAGTCTAGCCTCTTTAGTGCTGGTATGAAAAATAGTCTAAAACGAAAACTGAATTCAAACCAGCTATACTCTACTTGTGTTGTATCCTTACTATAACGGATGGGTTGGGTAAATCATACTTATTTTAAGCTTCACCTTTAACAATAGACCTTTTGTAAAGCATCAAAGTGCATATAATTCTTTTGAAAAGTAAACGTTAAGTACAAAATTTAATCGAAAACGATAACTCTTTGCAATTATTTATAAGTTGTCTCCCTTGATAATCAATTTGTTTTTTTGGGTGGAGTAAATAGATTTATTTATAATTAGCGGGCACACCCAGTGTTGCCCGTGTATTATAACAAATTAACACAAGTAATATACAATTTTTTTTTCTTAATCAGAAAATAATTGGAATATAGACAATATTTATTACAATCAAATTAATAACATTTTTTTTTTTTACAAACTTCCTATCTGTAAACAATATTCTTCAATATTTAAAAACAATGACAGTGTAACATACCAATGTTGTTTTTTTGTTTTGTTTTTTTTGGGGGGGGGGCAATTTTAATTCAATAATCTATATATTAATATGCTTGTTTCTAAATCTTCTGTCCATTACCATCCTGTAACACCCTCTGGTTAAAAAATGAGATCTTCCAAAAACGTAACTACAAAATTATCTACTGTCGCAGATTTCTTTTTTGTCCGATTTTATTTCAACCAATTTTTAAAATAAAACATTCCAAACGGTTTTGCATTGCTTAAATGCTCAATATAAAATTAAAATGAATTGAAGAAAAAAAAAAGAAGTTACATGTTTGTTTTATTTGTAATACTGAAATTGCAAATCATCATTTCTGGCTTAAATAGCTCCTCTTGATTATTGTTTTGTCTCATAGAAATTCCATAGATCCCGCTAGTTTTTTTATTATTCAGACTATTATCCACATCTTTATTGTTATATAAACAACATTTCGAATAATGTGTGTTCTGGCCTTCAGGTGTTTTTTGTTGAACTTGGGAACCTTCTCAAACATAAGAGCTTTCATGTTGTAATCAAGAGCACTTCACACTTGTATCAGGTCATGGTTAATGGAATGAGAACAGTCTACCCCTATTGAATAAATGGTTCAGTTCAAAGTTCCATGAAGGCTTCCAATTATGACATGAAGCCTCCTGAGTTTCATGAGAAGGTTCCTGAATTCAACAAGAAACGCCTTAAGAAGACCGGAGAGCACATCAACCGAAAAATTGTGAATATAACAATAAAGATGTGGACAATAGTCCAAATGATCCAAATAATACAAATTATCAAATGTCACCTTAAAAATTCAGAGAAATAGTCAATAATTTTTTTATTTTTATAAAAGTATTTTATGCTTAAAATTGTTTAAATAGATTTAAAAATTTCTATGTTTAGCAACCTTTATTTTTATTGATAATGATTCCATTTTGTCCCACTGAAATTTCTCTGAAAAAAGGAATGAAACAGTTTTTAGAATAATTATTTATTTATTTATTAAAAACAAAACATAATCCTAAAAAAAGCAAGACTACATTTTTATTTACTATATTTTGGCTTCTTATTAAATTAATAACATTTTTTTTAATTTAATGTCGTAATGTACTCATTTTTTCCAATTCAATACTTTTTCATTTTTATAGTAGTATTTTACACTTAAAATTGTTCAAATGGATTAAATGTTGAAATTTGTTAGTTTATTTCTTTTTTCTTTTGTAAGTAAAAAAGAGTTAAATCTTAATTCAGTATTACATTTTCATGGAAGTATTTTGCACTTAGAATTGTTCAAATGAATAAAGAGTTGAAATTTGTTGTTTTTCTTTTCATGTAAAGAAAGAAAAGAAAGAACAGAAAAATGTTTGTAAATTTTTTTAAATGATTCCTTTATTGACAGAATATAATAAATAAAAATAAATAAATCAATCAAAGTGGAAATTTGGAAACAATATTCCATACTTAAGTATCACAGATCACCACCCACGGCCAAACAGGTGGTCTCATTGAACCCCAGCTGACAGGGTGAGTGTCCATAGGTTTCAGATACAGACAGACACAGACATAAAGTAAAGTAAATTCATTGGGGTGGCCTAAAGTTGGTATCAGCCAGACAGCAAAGGAGTCTATCCCCTTTTCACTAGCACTAGACCAAGGAGATAGTTTTTTTTTGCGTCTGACGGGGAGTGCCACACCTACCATCAGCTCCTCACTTTACCACACAGATTCCTGTGCTACTCATACGCTGAGTTCGTGAGGGCCGGTATCAAACCAGGAACCTCAAGGTTCCCAGCCAAACACTCTACCGACTGAGCTATATAAACCATAATTAAATGTATTAATTAGATGATGGAATTAAGTGCAGAATGCTGGATGTCAGTATCAACTCAATAATAAAAAATCAATAATGTTAAAAAAAATTTTCCTCTGAAAAGAACATGAAAATTTTTTAAATATCTTGGAATGATTCATATTATCATGTCTACAGGTGATCAGTATCTTATGGCATGTCAAACCAGCTGTACTCCTCTTTAAAATTAACATTGTGATGTATCCTTCAGATGGGTTGGGTAAATGCATATTCTAAGTTTCATCTTTAACAGAAAATCTTCTGTAAAGCATGGAATCATAATTTACCTGATAGCCCCCTCCACACACATATGCACTCATATGCACTCATGCATGTATATTATTACTGTACGTTGTTCATGTTGCTGACAATAGTACATTATTCTATGTACTATACATGAGACTTTGATGAGTTGTGGTGCACCTGAGCACTGTACACAATAAATTCCATTATCATTTTATATAATTCTTTTGAAAAGTAAACGTTACGTACAAAATGTATTCATAAACGATAACTCTTTGAAATTATTTACAAGTTGTCTCCCTTTAGAATGAATTTTTTTGAAGTTGGTTAGTTGGTTTTATGGCATGCCAAACTTTGTTGGGTTATCTAATGCTAATATCTTCTTTTTTTTTACTTTTTTTTAAGTAATTATGGAATTTACTGACAAAAAAAATTAGAACTAATAGATATTTGCCCCTCCTTTTATGACAGCCTTAATTAATTAAAGAAAATGTTCATCTATTAAAGAAAAAATATTTTGCAACTCATTTTTACTAATTCTATCATTTTTGCCCAGGGTAGTAATTACTTTAAGCATATGGAGGGATGCATGGTGTAAAAACTGAGTTATTGATTGATTTTAATGGCATGTCAATCTATCTAAGGTTATTTTATGCATTCAGATTAAGTAAATTGTTTTTTCTACCACTTATTTTTTTAAATTATAAACCAATTGGGATAAATATGTGCCAATTAAGTGGTTGGAGGCGTCATTATATAGTCTATATAATATAGTTCTTATTTGGGTCGGGTTAGGCTAGTATCATCATTTCCATGAGCTTCATTTTTAGACTATCGAAAGCAGCTTGGCAAGCATCTTCCCATTGAAAATGCACATATTTTCTTGTTAGATTAATCAGTGGCTCGGCTATATCAGAAAAATTTCTAATAAATAGTACAAGGTCATTCCAATGAAGGCTCTCACTTGCCTAACAGTGGTTTGAGTTGAAACTGATTTTATAGCCAAAATCTGGTTGTATTTCCTTCTCACTAATTTTGAAACTCAGGTATTGAGTCTCTTTTTTAAAGAATTCATACTTAGCTGGTTTCAACTTGAGATTATACTTATGAAAACTACCCAAGACTGTATGCTTCAAGTAGACTTCCACCATATTCAAAAATATCAAAATATTATCTAGGTATGCCAGAGCAAACTCTTCCTGTTCTTGTAAAACAATTGACATCAACTCCTGAAAGACCCTGGAGACATTTGCGAACCCAAATAACATGACATTAAATTGAAACAATCCCCTGTGGCAAGTAAATGCACTTTACTCTTTGTCATCATCATGGAGTTTAACTTGCCAGTATCCTGATTTTAAATCAAGCCTCGAAAAGTACCTTGTCAACCCGAGCGATGCCAGTATATCATCAATAACTGGAAGAGGTCGAGCATATTTCATTATGATTTCATTGAATGCCCTAAAATCAACACAAAATCTTTCTTCTCAACTAAAACTATTGGAAACCCCCACATGCTATTGTACCTCTCAATTACAACTGCCAGCATCATTTCTTTGACTGCTGAATCAATCACCTATCTTTGTTTGTGTGTTGTGCAATATGGGCGCTTTCTTAGAGGTTGTGCATCCCAGTATCAGTCCTTCATTACTGCCATCTTTATATCCTGCTCCCTTAGCTTTTCTATTTATGGTAATTACGTAGACAAGATAATGTAATGTGTGATATACAAAATATGTGTGAGGTTTACAAATGTGTTATAAATTATATAATTGTATAGTGTAGGTATAGGGTTGCAAAATAAGGCTCTTGTGAAAACTTATCTGTCTCTGGTATGTGAGTGTCTCTTGCTAGCTTGAGTTAAGTTCAACTTTACAATGTCATCAGCTCTGGGGTAGCTGGCTTCAGAAACACATCTGTAGTGTCAGCTGATCGCAGCGAAAGAGAGAGATTGATGGTATTAATCTTCGATGTTTGTGGGCTAAACTAAGCCTAGTAATGTGTGTTTTGATTGGTCACCGACAATGGCCCTTAGCCAATCGCACAAGGTCTCTTATCAGGTGATGGTTAAGGGGCAAGGTCTCTTATCAGGCGATGGTTAAGGGGCCATAACTGTGTAATGTCGTATTATTTCTTTTACTATGAAGAACCCAAGTACTTGCTTTGCAGCAACTTCATTCCTCCCATCAACCCCCATGTACATATTTACCAACTCCTCCACACGAGCAGGATGTGACACAAGATCAATTTTTTAGGCAGCGTTTAACAGGTTTTAATTCAGAGTTTTCCTTCTCCTAGACTGGTTACTTAGCCAAGGTTAAAGAGCTCAGTCTGCCCTGCTATTTATCCATAGCTGGAGGAACAGCAGGTGGATGCATACCTTTACCAAGTGTATTAGCGCTATGTGAAAATGTAGACAGCCTCATCTAGAATTTGAACTCGGGTCGACAAGTTCATTTCCTCTGACTCTAGCCATTACACCATGCACCTCCATGTATGCACTCTCTGCCAGGTGTACTACCCTCTGCATGTAGTTCTGTATTCTTTCTTTTCTACCCTGCTTAATATTTGCTAATTCAACTAAGTGAGCATTGGGATTGGAAACCATCCCATAGTACACACGCCTCCATGTATGCACTCTCTGCCAGGTGTACTACCCTCTGCATGTAGTTCTGTATTCTTTCTTTTCTACCCTGCTTAATATTTGCTAATTCAACTAAGTGAGCATTGGGATTGGAAACCATCCCATAGTACACACGCCTCCATGTATGCACTCTCTGCCAGGTGTACTACCCTCTGCATGTAGTTCTGTATTCTTTCTTTTCTACCCTGCTTAATATTTGCTAATTCAACTAAGTGAGCATTGGGATTGGAAACCATCCCATAGTACACACGCCTCCATGTATGCACTCTCTGCCAGGTGTACTACCCTCTGCATGTAGTTCTGTATTCTTTCTTTTCTACCCTGCTTAATATTTGCTAATTCAACTAAGTGAGCATTGGGATTGGAAACCATCCCATAGTACACACGCCTCCATGTATGCACTCTCTGCCAGGTGTACTACCCTCTGCATGTAGTTCTGTATTCTTTCTTTTCTACCCTGCTTAATATTTGCTAATTCAACTAAGTGAGCATTGGGATTGGAAACCATCCCATAGTACACACGCCTCCATGTATGCACTCTCTGCCAGGTGTACTACCCTCTGCATGTAGTTCTGTATTCTTTCTTTTCTACCCTGCTTAATATTTGCTAATTCAACTAAGTGAGCATTGGGATTGGAAACCATCCCATAGTACACACGCCTCCATGTATGCACTCTCTGCCAGGTGTACTACCCTCTGCATGTAGTTCTGTATTCTTTCTTTTCTACCCTGCTTAATATTTGCTAATTCAACTAAGTGAGCATTGGGATTGGAAACCATCCATAGTACACACACCTCCATGTATGTGCTCTCTGCCAGGCATACTACCCTCTGCATGTAGTCCTGTATATTTTAAACTAATTACAGTATGAATAAAAAGACTAAAGGTGTGAATAGAAGGGGGAAAATTAAGGGTGCTATCCTGCTAGAAAATAAGTAATGAAAATTGGAAAATTAAATGTAAAATAAAAACTAAAAAAATAATTTTTGGAGATCTTTTTTTTTTACTCTTTTCGACAATTATTTAATTGGCTATTATCTTATAAAATAAAAAATATACATCAATATTAGTTCTGTTTAAAAGGCTAAATTTTCATAGAGTTTTCTACAAAAATTATTAGATAACAATAATAAACTAAAGTAGTTATTAAATAAATATTTGTTTTTAGAATCTAAAAATATGAAATTTGAAACTTAAAATTAGGCGTTTCATATTTTAAATTAATTTTATCTATTAATCAGCTATGTTAAATTATTTCTGCTGTTGTAAGCAGCAATGGTAACATTTATTTTAAAGAATTTCGATGTATTTCCATTGAATTAGTTTGATTGAAACGATTCAGTAATTAAAAAAAAAAAGAATTTGTTGATTAATAAGTCAATACAGAAAATGTTATTAAATTCAGATAATTCCCTGATTTTTTATAATTGTTTTTCATCAATTCGACCTCCATACTCCAAGAGGTTACAGAAAGTACTAGTGTAAGAACTTTTTGGTGGATTCATTCACCAATTCCACTCTGATATAAAAAAAAAAAAAAAAGATGGCCAGACAGGAACTCATCAGACAGGAAATGGCTGTTGAGTTCAACAAAATATATATATATATATCGCTTCTTACTAGCAGCTGAAGATGCCCGAGAGGTTAAGGAATTGGACTGATGAAAAGTCAGTCGGGTTTCGCTCCGACCAATGCTGTCTAGCTAAACAGAAGAGATATGGATGACTATATATTATATATATATATATATTATATGAAAGGGCATATCTGGCGATTGTTTTACATAACCAGATGTCTTATTCACATATTGTATGTTTAAAATTTTTTATATTCAGCAAAAGTATGCCATGTTTTATTATTTAATAACCCTGGCTTTAAAAGTACTTTTATTTATTATATCTTTTGACTAGAATTTTTTCATTCAAATAATTATTCCGCACCGTTTTATTCAATGTCAATAATTTTTCAAATCCATGTTTCTCATTTTTTATGGACACAAATAATTTTGGTTCTATTGTAGTGTGCAGTCTACCTCAATATTTGAAGTCTACCATATTTTTGTATGCAATCTCCCTCAGCATTTGAGTCATGAATCTTCTTGTAAGTCATTGTGTCAGCATTGTGATTCATTGTTTACCTATATACGGTTCTACTTATGTATTCAAGTCATTTGAGTCATCACACTTCCTGTGAGTCATTAACTTTAAAAGATAAATGCCTGGTTTAAATTCAGTTTATTCCAAGCATTCAAACTAGATTGAAATGAAAAAAGAAATATAAGACTCCACATAACTTATTATAATGGAGATTTGGTGTCTGTTTGTAACCGAAACTATATCACTGCTTATGTTACCTTCAGGAATTGTGTAAGTTTATCAGTTAGTATTTAATTTAAATCATTAATATTAATGCATAGAATAAATCTTATTTATTAATGATGTCTCTATGAAAATCTGAGGTAAATTTACCTCAAAACAGTCCATGTTATTAGAACGTTTAAAATCCTGCAATGCATGTTATATATCACTAAGAAATAAAGGTTTACTTGATATATGGTGTGGTTAATTTGCATACTGGTTTTAACAAAACCGAGTTTAATAAATAATTACTTGGTGTTATTGATTTCTAATATTATTGTTTTATTCTCCAACGTATTAAAATCAATTCAATTAATGATTTTATATAGAAACTAATTAAATTATAATCAAAATAAGTGTCATATTTTCATATGCGTTTTATTTAATTTCGTTGTTCATTCTAATTTAATATTTCATTACAGGGGCCAGATTAGCTCAGTAGGTAGAGCGTTCGGCTAGAAACCACAAGGTTCCTAGTTCAATGCCGGCCCTCGCCAACTCAGCGTATGAGTAGCACAGGGAATCTGTGTGGTAAAGTAAGGAGCTGATGGTAGGTGTGGCACTCCACCTCAGACACTAAAACAATCTCCTTGGTCTAGCGCTAGTGAAAAGGGGATAGACTGCCTCGCTGATTGGCTGATACCGAATTTAGGCCACCCCGACGACTTTACTTTTTACTTGCATTAAACTTAAACACTTACACCCGGGGGGGGGTGCATAATCTTGCTAGTAGATAATAATTCATAAGAATCTTACCAAAGAATTTTATTAAATTGTCATTTCTAGCAAAAAACATGCATATGCATTTCTAAAAGAGAACAACCTCCTTAATACTGCCTAAGAAATGTAACTATGCCATGGATGCAGTTCTGTTATGGAAAAAGTGGTGACCCGTGATGCTTAAGGACGGAATCCTGGTGGCTGAGCAGTTTATGATATGCAACACTCCACTTTGACCCATACTTTGGCTAGACGGGTAGTCTGGGAGGCCCTCTTCGATCAATCGGCTGGTCACGTCAAGCCCTAACATCTATATGATTGTCCCAACCCTATTAATTTTATTACAACCCAACCCTTTTATCATATATGCGCTAGAAGGCGTTGGTTGAGGGTCTTAGTGTCTTGGATATGACGTTAAACTGAATCTAATGGTGAAGTTCAAATTTTGGAGTTCTGGGGAATGTGGAGTACACATTTATCACAATTACTACCATCTCCACTCTGTCCCGGAGTGGTAGTACCTGTTAGGATCCCATATATGGGTTAAATAGAACAAATGAGAATTAAAAAATGTGTTTAAAAAATGATTTTGAAAAAAAAATTAGATACCATCAAGAATGAATAAAAGAACACGTCTTCAGCATAAAATAACCCAATAAGGGTTGACATGCCGTAAAATCCAACCTACCAACCAACCAATCAACCAACCAATAAGAAGGCAGAATAAGATAAGTACAATATGATAAGAAGGAAAGAGTCATACAATTACCCACTGTCGGCGAAGCTTAGAATACACTGACAGCACCCCCTGCAGAGGGGTAAGACAAACTAAGCCTCCATAAAAACAGGTATCCTGGGTAGGATATTAAACTGTATCCAGAGCTGTGGATCCAGTTTTTGAGCTTATAGAGAAATCCTTCATTGCCATGACTCCCAGATCCACTCTGACCCTGGCTGGTAATACCTGTTAAGGTCCCATCTATGATTTAAATAAACCTGTGTAAGATATCATTCATATTAAATATGAATAATTGATAATCATATAACTATACAAATTGTTTGTGTAAAGAAATAGTTGCTTGAAGCTATAATTGTTTACTAAGGATTATTATTAGTTACTTTAAACTATACAGTTGTTTGTAAATTATTGGTGTTAGATAAAAATACTTGGAATTATATTATATGTGTGTACAAACAAATGATTAAATAGGAATAGTTACTTTAAGCCATATAAAAGCAAGTAAAGTCGTCAGGGTGGCCTAATGCCAATATCACCCAGACAGTGAGGGAGTCTATCCACACCTACCATCAGCTCCTCATTTTACCACACAAATCCCTGTGCTACTCATACGCTGAGTTGTCAAAGGACAGTATCGAACCAGGAACCTTGTGATTCCTAGTTAAGTGCTCTACTTACTGAGCTAAATCAGCCCTTATTGTTTGCAAATTATTGGTGTTAAATAGAAATACTTAGTACCATATAACTGTGTGCATACAAATAATTATTGAATAGGAATGGTTACTTTAAAAAGTAAGTCGTCGAGGTGGCCTAATGTCAGTATCAGCCAGACAGCGGGGGAATCTATCCCTTTTTTACTATCGCTATAACAAGGAGATTGTTTTTTAGCATCTGAGATGAGCGCCATACCTACCATCAGCTCCTCACTTTACCACAGATACCTGTGCTACTCATACTCTGAATTGGTGAGGGCTGGTATCTAACCAGGAACCTTGAGGTTTCCAGACGAACACTCTACCAACTGGGCTAAACCGGCCCTTTAAACCATATTATTGAGTTTGAGTTTTGTTTAACAGCATATCAACCTCTGTGGGTCATTTAATGCCACCATATAATTGGATATGAATTATTAGTATTAAATAGGAATACTTGAAACCATATAAGTGTAAATAAGATTATAGTCAAATAAAGTGAATTTAAAAGTGGTTGTAATGGAACACTGAAAATATAGTTATGATTTTATTTATTTAGAAATGAATATAATTTTGGCATTATATAACCCATAAAGGTGTTCATATGCAGTTAAATTGCAAAGTAGACATGAGTAAGTTAGATAAGAAAGATAGCTAAATGAAAAAAAGATACCCTACAGTGCAATAAGTTCTGTGCAGTTTATTTTGCCCTAGAAGACAAAGTGTGGCAGTGGACTTTACTTACCATTATAGGATAAACTCCTATATTTTAAAACTAAAAACATAAAAGATGCACCAACCATAACGCCTATCCAAATTCAGAAACTTCTACAATTTTGGACAAACGAGATTTAAAAAAATGATTAAGCAATCTATAGAATCTGATAGGATAAGGCAAGTCATGTGGGGTGCTTATAAATACGTCTGCACATTGAATTTCCAGGAGGGTCGTAAATCATTACCACAAAAAAGAAAAAGACCAAATCAGAGCCGGTAAACACATATATAAGCTGACTACAAATTAACAAGTCAGTGGGACTTTGTTCCCGGCATGTGTGATGAACTTTTTCCTCGAAACGTAGCAGTCGGCCTTTACCCACCACCAAAGTGGGACCTTATCCAGAGCATTTGATATGGACCTTTTTTCTCAGAATATACAGATAAACCTTTGCCATGGCATGTAGCAGATGGACTTTTGATGAACAGCGACATCACAACCAGCCCGATGCAAGTGCCGCTGATTTAGTGATCCAAATGAGCTATCATGACTAGAAGCAATGGCTGCTTGATGCCAGAAATGCAGATAACATCAAGATACGCAACTTAGATTTTGACCCGACTATACTCCAACGATGAGACAATTATCTTAGAAATGTGAGTTGTTAACACCTTTTCTAATTTATCAAGACTTCTGCTGAAAACAATCCGACCTGCTGACAATCCAACTTTCTGCCAACCACGATCACAAAATAAATTTCTTTGTTGTTTTTAACTATATACCATGTGTTTGTTTTTCCTCCATTTTTGCCTAACCAGCGTCCTTTTCATTTTTTGTCGTTTCAAATATTGTTTGAGTGACCGGAATTCATTTACACTGGCCTCTACACTATAACAGTGAAAAGGTGAACATATCCTTTGAATATGTAGAAAAATAATTTTTATCAATCTATTCATAAGTTTAGATAAGAGATTTATTTTTTAACTTTTTAGATTCCAGGCAATGCTGGGTAGCTCTACTAGTAGTGAATAAAACAAAAAGGCCTAAGTCTACGAAGATATAGATATTTAGCTTGGGTAATTTACTTAAAGGAACTGAATAAGAAAAAACAGTAAATGTATGGAGCTAAGGTTTTTATATAGGATTAGGCTTTGGTTATTTATTTGGTGTGATGTTGCTGCTAGTGTTGCTAGTTTCTTTTCTTAAACCTCATAATACGTGCTTCTTCCTTCTGCTTGTTATCAAGCTGAAAAGGAATTAAAGAAAGAGAAAAAAAGAGACAAAGACAAATAATACTTTTAGGTTTCAGAATTCATGTAGTGTGGCTATATCCGGTTTCAATGTCCGGTTGACATATGTTACATGACTCCAAATGAGATCTCTTCTGATTTAGCACACAAAACAAAATGTTAACATTTCCACCTAACAGGACAGAACATTTTCCGGATGTTGCCTGATCCATGACTTTTGGAGAAATTTTTTAAAAACTTGTATTTGCTTTTGAGGCTCTGCGCATGCTGAAATGATGAAGGAACTATCAAGATAAAATCAAAAATATTTTTTCGACCAATTCCTGATCTTAGGGTCAAATTGAAGAAGGCCATAAATCTGAACCAAATTACAGTCACTTAACTATAAAACTGACACCCTTAACGACTAATATGTCAGTGGTAAGACCGCAGCCGAGAAGATAGGAGAGAAAGGTGCATAGTGTAATGGTTAGTCGTAGGAGATGGACTTGTCGAACCGAGTTCAAATCCTGGACAAAGCCACAGTTCACATAGAGCTAATACCTTGGTAAAGGTATGAATCAAACTATTTGCCCTCTGTGGTCCTATGCCAGTCACAGTAGGAATTATTTCCATGACTGCCACGTGTGTTTCCAGCCAGCTGCTCTTTTGATACCCTCTGCGCCCACGCTAACTTGGTCGGAGCATCTTTGTGACAGGTTGAGAAATTAGTGGAAATAAGATAACACCGTTAACAATAACAACGGTTTTATTCATATATAATGAATGAGTACGTTTTGCACACTAGGTCGGAGAGAGAAGACACGATGAGGAGCTTTGTCTGGCGTTTTGTTTTATGTGGACTTAGTTCTTTATGGAGTTATTCTTAGCGGCAAAGTCTATTTCTCCTAGTGACAATTTTCTTCTTTCAGCAATTCTGAATTCTCCGCAGCCCTGTGACAAACTTCTTTCTGGCAATCCGGCATTCTGACTAAATGTTTACAATTCACAGTGAGTGTTTTATAGAAAAATTGTATGTATTTTTGTCATCGAAATTCGGTCAACAAGTGCTAAGCTCTAGCCCCAAAAGCCAAGGTTTCTGACACCTCGATAAACATATCATCTGATTTGAAAGTCCCAGTAAGCATCTCAACTTTAAGTAACTGCAGTACCCTTTTCTTCTATCTATAAACACAAAGTAAAATCAGAATTTATATGATATTTTGATTTTTGCATTTTTACAAAACCTTTTACATTAACTAGAAAAAAATAACTTCTATACTTTCCTTTTTCATTAAAAATTAGTTGAGCCAACAAAAGAACTCATCGTCTTATATCCTCCAGCTATGGGTAAATAGTAGGACAGACTGGGCTCTTTAACCTTGGTTAGGCAACCAGTCTAGGAGAAGGAAAACTCTGAATTCAAACCTGATAAACTCCACTTGGGGTTGTCACTACTAGAATAGGCTCAGTCTATGTCATTGATCTATGTCACTAATTACTAATTATTTTAGAAGGCATTTGAATACCACAATCACCGCACCAAGACAGAAGACGTCACTCGTCACCTCCTTACCCTCCTACATCTTGACACCCTGTTGACCGCGTCTCTCTCTCTCTTACATTCTCCTTACAAGGACATGCCATTACATCATCCAGACTCGAACAGTCACACATTATACCAATATCACTAGCGGCATCGCTAGAGTTTACAACCTTTTTCTTTTCCTCTTAATACAAATTATTGAAACCTTCAACCTGTGTTTGTCTTTTCCTTTGCTACCATACACTTGCTATAACACATTTCGAATGATTGGTTCGAAATGTGTGTTTCCTACGAAGTAATATCTCAGAAAGCGATGTCAATGCACACAGAGGAACGGTATGGACTGCTATAGACAGATTATTAATTACATGGAAAATCTGATCTTTCTGATAAGCAAGAATTCTTCCAAATCGTAGCCGTATTAGTGCTACTGCACGGCTGCACAACTTGAACCCTAACGAAGAGCTTAAAGAAAAATTTTGGTGGCGACTACACAAAGATGCTGTGAGCTGTCTTGAACAAATCTTGGAAACAGCATTCCACAAGCAAACCGTATTGTTACAATGCCATATACCCTCATTGGGTATGTACACAAGAGTTCTTATGATAGAGAGAGAAGATAGTATTAGAGAGATATTAAACAGATACATACAACTTACTTGGTTGTTACTTTCTACTTCACCGAGTCTCCATGTTGAATATTCACTTCTTCCTCTTTCTACTTCGGCCATGATGTCTACGTCTAATCTGGTTTCTCTTTACCTGTTGCTTCTTTCTTCTCTTCTTGGTTCTTCATTTTCTAACTAAGGGCATGATTAATTAATAAGACTTAGTGCTTTTCAAAATTGTATTGTAACTTTTATAACTCCACACGCGGAGCTGACTGCTGGGAGAGAAGACATCTGTTCCATCCGGGGTTTGACTGTCAACTGACCTAACTAAGTCAAAATCATGTGACGTGCGAAATTTCAATTGTCCAGTGATTTTCCACTTCGTGATATGTAAAAAAAACTGTCCCCACAGAATTCTCACTACAGGGTGTTGCCAATAATCTATGCTACCACATAGATTATGCAACAGTAGGATCATCTGCCTTCTATTATACAAATCATCCAAGTGAGACAAATAAGACATACTGGCCACTTTTGGAGAAGCAAGAGCGGACTCATAAGTGATGTTACCCTATGGACACCTACACAAAAACAGCTTAGCCCTAAAGAGCTGTCTCTCCAGATAGAATCTGCCCACGTCATCTAAAAGAGGTCAGCATAGGAACTACCCCAGCAGAATTACTGATGAAGCCAAGATTGCGAACTAATCTGGATTGCTTGAAGCCTGTTACTTCAACCACTTTATACAATAGTCAAGAAGACTAGAAATTTTAGCGTGACAGAACTGTTCAGATACGTTCATTTAGTAGAGAACAATCAGTCTTAGGGCAGAACTTTGGTCTAGGGCCCATGTGGCTGGCTGGTAATATTGTGGATAACATATCTCCCTTATCCTTCCTAATAAAATTGGAGGATGGCCGGGTTGTCCGTCGTCACCAGGATCAAGTGAGATCTCGTCCTTGCACCACTAAATAACACCTCAATCCCAAATGGTAGACAATTTAGAACATGAAAAGGCGGAACTAAGCATGCCCTCAGATGCAGCACCCCAAGAGGTAATAAGTGAAAGTCCACATAACTATGAACAGTCAGCCACAGCATTGACATCAGCACTGCTATGACAAACTGGACGGACAATAAAACCTCCCAATCGATTTAGCCCTGATCTTTTGTTAAATTAAGAAGGTTCTTCTTCACACATTGGCCAAATAAAGGCAGAATAATCCTCGGCCACATAAAACGGTCATAAGGACAGTCTACACAAACCATTCTCCCTCAATAAAGTATCTTAAGGGGGAGATGTAATGTATGTTGCTACACAGGGTACAAAAACTCCTCGCTCACCAGGCACTTCCACCACCTGAGGTTAGGGCAGTGAGTACCCTAAAAATGGGAATAGATATTTAAAACAACACCAGTGTTATTGTTTTCTATGAGAAACACGACATATAAAATCTTTCTTTTTTTTTTTTGAAGCTGACATCAAAATGTTAAGCCAAATGAAGTTGCTCAACTTTGTTTTTTCTCCTCTCCTCAAAGTGATACAAGAACGCACTGTCCAATCATATACTCTCTCTCTCTCTCTCTCTTGTTTTAAACAAAGATATGCGAGATCTAGAACAAAGACTACTCCCAAAATTATTGACAGAAGAGATCTTTGTCACTAGAAAATATTACCTTGATGATAGAAGGCCTTGATAAGTACAACTCCTTGATAAGTACAACTACGACGAAATAAGTAATGCAGTCCAAACCACCTTTGCCACTGAAAAACACAATGCTAATTATTTAGTTAATAAAACAAAAACGCCAGCCAAATTCCTCACCGTGTCCTTTCTTTCTTAACTAGTGCGTGAACTTATTCTTTTTTCTGTTGTATATGATTACATAATAATATTGAAATAAAAAAATCTTGTTATTGTTAACGGAGAGTTTATTGAAATTTATCTGACGCACACAGAATGACCATATAGTCCAATCATGTCCCTCCTAGAGGTCTCGTAAAACTGACAAAATCCCTAAATTCTTCCTCTTTCGCCCACAGCAGTCCAGCGTTCAACATCAGACCGTGATTTTTTTTAAAGATAGTTCTTGTTACAACGAGCCCAATACGGCCATTCACTTGGCCACACTGCTACCCTAAAGGCATTGAGCCCACATCCTCAAAGAAGTCTGCTTCTGTCATGAAGCTACCACGTGCTGTTCAGTTATCAGGATACAACACTTTTACAGTTATGTCCGAAGAAGTCCAATATCTGCAAACCATTTCCTTGCATCTGTTTTTATTCCATTGTACAGTAAATTTATTGTATTACTTCGAGCCTTCATAAGCTAGATGGGAGCTGCACAAGAATGCTGCACGCAGTCTTGAACAAGTCATGGAAGCAGCACCCCACAAGGAAACAGCTGTACGGTCACCTGCCCCCCATCTCACAAACTATCCGAGTGAGACGGAGAAGACATGCAGGACACTGCTAGAGAAGCAAGGATGAACTCATAAGAGACATTCTCCTGTGGAAGCCAACACATGGACATGCAAGTGTGGGGCACCCAGCAAGGACCTACATTGACCAGCTATGTGAGGATGCTGGTTGCTCCACAGAGGAGCTCCCAGGTGCAATGAATGATAGGGAAGGTTGGCGAAAGATTGTCGGGGATACCCGTGCTGTATGCGCGACATGATGATGATGATGACTTTGAGCCTTGTGTCCAGGTTCTCGGTAGCATCAGTGTACCAACCCTTTTTGTAAATAAATGCTGGCGGCTGATTTTATGAGCCGTCAGTTGCAGGGGTGCAGCCAACAATCAAATAAAGTAGAATTATTGCATTAACAAATGGTAGTTGTATTTTCCTCTCTTAAAAAACTGTCAGCCCTATTTGTCTTTGCACACTTAACTACTGTCTATAACCCTTCAACACTTTGGGTTTAGCCAGAATTATTTTCAGGGATAAATTATTGTTGCCAACGTCTTCAGTAGCTCGTTTCTACTAACCTCTTGACTCATCATAAAGACGCTCCAACCAAGTTGCGTCGATCACCATTCTGTGGATCATTAAAAACACAACGTGGGCGTAGAAATCATTGACAAAGTAACAAATCAAAAAATACATATGGTTAACCCAGTGATAGGACCACACACCCTAATAATAATGAAATTTATTGTGTACAGTGCTCAGGTGCACCACAACTCATCAAAGTCTCATGTCAAGTACACAGAATAATGTATTAGTGTCAGGAACATGAACAGTTTACAGTAGTAATATTCATGTATGTGTGCACGTGTGTGCATATGTATGTGGAGAGTGGCATCAGTTATAGTGTCGGCGGACTACAGGAAGCATGGAGGCTTTGAAAGACTCAGTGCTTCGGCAGCCTACAACAGACACGGGCAGTTTATTCCAGGTATCCGCAACTCTGAGCGTGAAAAAATGTTTCTGAAAGTCACGTGAGCAGTGCTGTTTTCCGACTTTGTGGGCATGCCCATGTGTGTTAGAAAGATGGAGATCAAAAAGGTGCTCAAGGTTGCTGTTTTAAGATGATTAATGACCTTATGAGCGTTTACTAGGTCAGTTGCCAGACGCCAAGTTTCAATGAATCCATTCCCAGGGCATCATTAACATTAAACGAAAGGAATAAAAATAATCTTTGGTCCTGACACTGCCCTGTTAAGTGTAATGGGATGTGTAGTTTAGGGTGGCTCTCTGCCATTAGACTTGGGGTTATTTGCATTTCAGGTTATAAAAGGCAAATAAAAAATAAAAAAGTAAAGTAGGTGCAGTTGCCTATTATGAGTATCAACCACACAACGAGGGAGTATATTCCCTTTTCACTAGTCCTAGACCAATGAGATTGTTTACTAAGCTTTCTCTCAAAAAAGTCCCATGGCGGTGTGTGTGTAGTGATGCACGCAGACCTGAACAGTTAGAAAATAAGTTTAAATTAGGATAGGCACTGCCAAAACCCACCCTCTTTCATTTTAAATAAAAACTAATTAGAATTAATTAAATTGATTATTTAAGGTCAAATTTTAGTTTTAGTCGAAAAATAGTAACATCAGTAAAAAAGAAAAAGAAAAGCAAAGCAAAATAATATTACATATGTAATACATTTTAAACATCAAATTTGTCAAAAACTTTCATCTTTGGTAAACAACTTTACATACTTAGAATAAAACACATTAACTAAAAATTTTAAACACTTATAAAAGTTTCTTGAAATCAATAAACAAAAAAGCATTAAATACACTTTTTTTCTTTTTTTTTTTAAACGCAGTAGAAAAAACAAATCTATGGTGACACAGAAGCTGGATGATATTTTTACCCAACCTATTCAAAAACCCTGATTGATAAAAAAAAAATACCCAAAATCAGGGAATAGATAGAATTTTTAACTTTTTATGTGAAAGCATTAAAGAAGAATCACAATTTTTAAGGGAAAAAAACTCAAAATTTAAAAGATATTAAAATAAATATTACTTATAGCTGCTTTCATGATTTTTTAGTGAACCTTTTTTTTTATATCTAATAAATAAACAAAATTCATTTAAAATTAGAATTGATCCATTTTTAGCATTAAGATTTATATTTTCAGATTAGTAAAAAATTTGATTTAATAACATGTTTATATTGTCAGCTATAAAAGAAAATTAATTCAAATCTCAGTTTAAACTGCCCCCATCCATTTAAATAATAATAGATATAGAATTATTTTTTTTTATAATCAAAATGAAGATTATATCTTTATGTACACCAGAATAATTAAAAGTCTGAAAAAATGTTTTAATTTATTGTCATGTTAATTTTTTGATTTTTAGGTTTTATTCATTTTTTCCAAATCCGATCAATTAAGAAAATATTTTTCATTTTTTTTCATATCTTCAGGTTTTGCTCTTTATAATTATACAAAAAATTTTCAGCCTCAATACCCAATATATGTTGTGCCCAAGATATATATATATATATATTATAATATATATATTGGTTAGGAGGTTGATTTAGAAGGCTATCACAATGCAGATGTAAAGAAAAAATAATAATAATACGGTAACAATGGGTTTTGTGTTTTTTTAACCTGTATTTTATTCCTGATTTTTCGAGATAAAAAATCTCTTTTTTAAAAGATCACTGGAACTGAAGTAGTCTAGTTAGGCATTTCTATTTAAAAAATTAAAAATTGAATAAATAAATAAATAAATATATATATATATATATATATGAAAAGATAAATTGAATTAGATATAAATAAGTAAATAAACAAATAATAATAATAATAATGATAATAATAATAATAATAATAATAAATGATTAATTGATTTATATTACATCCAACACGAAATATTATACATCACCATGGCCACCAAACACAAATACGCTCTTTCATACGCACATACACACATGCTCTCCCGCGCTAGGATACAGTCATACGTCACAGCCAACACGCATTTTCATGGACACGCGCATGACAACATACGCACACATACAAAAAACCAAAAAAAACACATTCACGTAAACATGCAACACGAGAATACAGTTATATAAAAAATACCATCATTTTAAAAAAAAAAAAAAAAATTCATTTAAATAGAAATGCCATAACTAGACTACTTCAGTTCCAGTGATCTTTTGAAAAAGAGATTTTATCTCGAAAATTCAGGAATAAAATACAGGTTAACACACAACACCATTGTTACCGTATTACTATTTTTTTTTCTTTACATCTGCATTGTGATAGCCTTCTAAATCAACCTCCTAACCAATATATATATATTATTATATATATATATATGGACCACATTTTCTGGTGTAAGGGAGATAAATGCATAAACATCGTTCAAAAGCAGTCTTGATTTTGGGGTGTAAATAAGTAAGAATCAATGAATGACCCTAAATATGTTGCACAAAATTGGTCATTTTTAAACTTACATTTTTAGATATATTAAATAGAGCTTCACCTCTGGTGAAAATATTTTATTCAATATGGATGCTTCCAGACATTTAAAATTTTTACTATCAAATTTTTAAGTGAATAAAAATAGCCAATTGAATAAGAAAAAAATACTTTTTATTGCATCAATTAAAAGAAAAATTATTGCTTTGAAAACTACAAAAAAAAAAAAAACATGGTAAAAAAATATTTTTTAGTTTCAAGAAAATAACTTGTCAATTATCAAATCAATTTTTTTCGGGTATTGAATTTTTATATCTTCTTCAGGATTTGATCTTTCTTGAAATGTAAAAATTAGGAACTGGAAATTTTTTTTATTCAAATGACCAAACTTTCTGAATTGATAAAGAACTTTTTTTTTGTTTTTTTTTAGTTCTTTTTTAATAAAACAAGCTATTCATTATAAACTAAGTCATTAACTAATAATTTGGTGAAAATTTCTTTAAAATCGGGCAATTCCTTAATTTTTGGTAATAGTTTGAAATTTAAAGAAAAAAAAAACTTTATTACTTCTCTTTTTGCGATCTCTACACACAATATATATATATATATATATATATATATATATATATATATATATATATATATACTATGTGTGTTGTTGTGTGTGTGTGTGTGTGATTCGTTTTAATTTATAAGTGTGTATATCTGATAGTACAAGGGTGGATACGTAACCTGGACACAATTAAAAACCAAGTTTTCATATGAAATTATCAATGCATAATGTTCGAGTTGATCTTCGAAGGAACGTTGTGTTAAGTAAATTTAAAATTCCTCCTTTTTTTTTTTTTTTTTTTTTTGGAGTGCTCTGGCTTTCTTCCTCGTTGGAGTGCACTCATTATTCTTTTTTTCACAAAATGATCTGTAATTCCAATTAGAGAGAACAGAGTTTATTTCCCCTTGCCTTATCAAATCAACAGAAAAATATTTTTTTGTTTGTGTTTTTTTTGTTTTTATTGGCATGGCCAACATTTCGGTATGACAGTAATTCTCTCTTTCTTTAAACTTTTATAAAAAAATTCATGATAGTAAATTTTAACTTATTTTAATTTTCTGTTACGAACATAGCATATACTTAAATATAAAATAAATTTTCAATTAATTTCTTAATTAACAATTGAATAAATCATGTTAAAATGAACACATTTCAAGGGAAAAAAAAGGGAAAAAACGCACCATTTTGATAGATTTAATTTACAAAATTCACTCGTTTTAAAGACTATAAGACAAATAATTTTTAAGTGTGAATTTTTAATCCTTTTCTTTATAATACAGCAAAAATGAGTTACATTTAATTCATTTTTTCAAGTTTTGTTGTATTTTTAGGGTGTAGATTTATACACAAACACCACACACACACACACCACACACACACACACATATATATATAATATATATATATATATATATATATATATATATATATATATGACATGGCCTATATAGGGAAAATAATGTTAATAATCAAAGAAACTGGTGAAAAAAAAGGCACTTATATCTAAGACTTTTGAAATTATTATTAATTTTCTTTTTATTTATTGAGTTCTGTTCAGAGGTTACAGCATCACATACTTGTATATGTACACACACACACACACACACACACACACACACACACTCACACACAAACAACTACCAGTACACATACAATACATACAGCTTGAAAATGTTTTCAAACATCCAAAACATTTAATGCTTATCTAATATAATAAATTAGAAGAAAAAAAATTTCAAACCATTTTGTAGACCTTATTTTTCTATTATAAAATTTTATTTTTCTTTTGTTGGACCAACAACAATATCATATATATATATATATATATATATTATATAAGATTTTTTCCTTCGCAGAGAGTTTAAGGCCTGGGTTTGTTATTATTCACTCAATCCCTTTACCTCATTGGTAGAGACGTCCGGTTTCGATTTCTGTTGGAGGGAAATCCTTAGTATACATCGCTGATGAGACTTAATAAAGTTGAAACAGTCTGTACGATGTTCTATACACAGAATAATTTCTTACCGAAATTCACTTGTCATTATCATCTTCTATAATTATCGAATTTATTGAATATACGCATTGTAATTGCCTTCAAGCAAAAATATAAATAATAATATATATATATATATATATATATATATATATATATATATATATAGATATAGGATGTGTATATTTATAAGTAAACAGTGCTCATATCATGGATAGAACATTTAATCTATGTTAAGGTAGCGTGGACATGGAGTTAATGGCATTGGTTACTAACAGTAATGGGTCTGAAGATCGCATAGGTTAAGAAACTGTCAGTGGACTCCATGGCCCACTATCTTAACATATATATATTTATATATATTATGAGGAAGATTTAAAATTATGTGCACTCTTGTTTTATGGAAGCCGAGCTCAATGTGGATGATTTAGTTGGAAGAACCATGACTAATCTGAAAAGAACAAGCTAACTCCACCAGTTTCCATTACTATTTCTTGTGAGCTTGCTGAATCTTTTCCGGATCGAGTGTGGAGGCGTCGTCTTGCTCTTCTTTGTGTGTTTTGTCAGTTATAAACTTCTCTATCCACTTATTACACTTCTATGTAGGTGCGTAGTTAATGATTAGAGTCGTAGGAAATGGACTCGTCAACGCGAGTTCAATTCCTGGAGTAAGCTGTTGGCATTTCACATTGCGCTAATACCATTGGGAAAGGTATGAATCCAATTCTCCCTCCAGCTATGGGTAAATAGCTGGAATCTTTAACCATAGCTAGGTAACCAGTCTAGGAGAAGGAAAACTCTGAATTCAAACCTGTTAAACTCCGCTTAAGAAATTGACCTTGTGTCGCATCCTACTCGTGCGGAGGGGTTGCTAAATATATATATACACTTCTATGCCTTAATGTACTATCACTGTGTTGTGCTAAAAGCCTCCAATGAATTTCAGACCCTGACATTCCTTCCAACCATAGAAATCGGGTCACTTCTTTGGTGCATACTACTAGTGGAGCAACCATGTTTACTCTGTAAAGACAGCAAGCAAAATGGCACAATCAGGCTCAAATGTTGGTTGGTTGGTTGGTTGGTTGGTTGGATTTTATGGCATGTCAACCCTTGTTGGATCATTTCATTTTTTTTTCATTCCTTCTTGATGGGTATTCAAAATTTTTTTTTTCAAACTCAATTCTTACAAAAACATTTTTTAAACTCATTTTTTTTCTATTTAACCCATAGGTGGGACCCTAACAAATACTACCACTCTGGTTCAGAGTGGAACTGGGAGTAATGGCGATAAAGGGGTATTCCACACTCCCTAAAGCTCCAAATTGGAACTTCACCATTAGACGCAGTTTAATGTCTTACTCAGGATACAGCTCAAACTTTGATCATGTGACCACAACAGTGCTAACTATAAGCATGCATATGCAGAATGCAATGTGAAAATAATAAAGATATGTCATGGTGAAAATGAGGATATTTTTTTACTCTCCTTTGTTATACATCTATATTATTTACTAAATCTGAATCAATCAATTTTTGTCTCCTAACTTTTTTACTGTTAAGTTTAATGACATGAAAGTATACTATATTAATCCTTACTTTTAGGATTGAGTTATTTTGGAAAAAAATTCATTTTAATTGGTTCAATTAGTCGTAATTTGCAATTAAGTCTCCTGTACTCTCACTATCTTTCATTATATATGCCTATCCTTCCCTCTCTATGTAATAATCTTGATTACCTCCTCGTTATATACATGTTAGTTTCTCAGTGAGAATAGAAAAGAGAGAGAGAGAGAGAGATTTGAGAGAACGAAACGGATTTGTATGTTAAGTTTCATATGCAGCAAGCCAGTAGCTTCAACATCTTGGTTATAATAAATTTAAATTAGGTCAAACGTTCTTTAATGTTTTTTTTCAATCTCCAACTGTATCTATCTTATAAAATGTAATTGCTTTGCAAACTCATTTTTCCCCTAATCCAATTATCTACTCAGAACTCAATGGGTGACCCCAAAGTTTCACATTTTTGTCGGTATATATAAGTATATATAATTATATACAAGGTGTGTCAAAAAAGTATTGAAATTGAAGTATTTGACACAAGATAGAGACACATAACAATAAATGTTAATTTTTTTCACAATACAAAGGTTTGTCAAAAATGTACAGATTTTAAAGCATTATTTACCAGATAGAAATGAAAATGAATGAAAACGTTCATTTTTCAGATAACAAGGTGTGTCAAAAAGTAAACAAAATCTTTGATACTTTTTTGACCACCTTGTATTATATATATATTGTAAATATAATCTTAATTTAAAAAAAAAAGATTCTGTTTCACTACTTCAAACCGCCATAACTTGTATCATTATGTTGTCATTGTTTGAGGGCTTTTGAGCTTTTGTTAGCATAAACCCAGACTAAGAAAAATCCAAACTCAGTGCCGAAAACAAGGGAAAACTACTCAAGAACCTTCACATGAAAATGTCACTATTTGATAGTGTGAACCAAACCAAATGTTGCCTTGTCATAGAGGCTTAGAATATTGCTTGGTGTGGAGACAAAGAATTGTCTCTCCTTTTACATTAAGGGAGGGGCTCTCCGTGTCCCATGGTTATGTGACAAGGCAAACCTTAGAATTTCCCCTCACAAGGTTTGAAGCAAAAGATGTTGTCTTTTCGCATCCTCAGCCTGTTATGTAGTACATGGTGCCTGTCTTTGTTCCCAGACCACCAGAAAAATAGTAAGTGGTTTCCACCCATTTGTTGTTTAAACACTTTTCTTCATGTTCTCAAACACTTTGTGACTCTTTGTGGTTTGGAACAGGAACTTGTTTCCCCTTTTGTATGCTGTATAATAAAATGTTTATATTATATCAACTTGTCTTTTTCCCTACTAAATATTCTGTGTTAGGTTACCCTCTTTAGGATAACCTAAAATGTTAAAAGAATATGGGTGTTAGCTATGATTTAACACCTCATTAATTCTTATAATTGTCCCCTACAGAGGGTCAGACTCCACCTTGGTATAACACAAACTGCACATAGATAGTGAGGACTCTTCTCTCATAGTTCTCCTCATCTCCTTACTACCATTATCCATCCAAGTCCCCAGTATACCTGTTAGGGTCCCATCTATGAGTCAAGTGATCAGTACTACCACTCTGGGAGTAATGATAATGAAGGTGTGACACCACACTATAGCAGGGTTTCCCAACCAGGAGTTCTCACACCCAAAGGGGTGCAAATAACATTACAGGGAGTGCGAGATAAAATTTCTGTTTTTTATTCCTATAGCTTATAAGATGCAGCAAACCATCTTCTATTTATAGACTTTACTGAACTGTGGATAGGAGCTTCTGGTAATTTACCAATGGAGTGACACAAACAAATTGTTTGTGCCTGTGCTCAAGATCACTTTCTGTGAGGAACCTTCTACGAGAACGACCCTAACCTTGATTAACACCAGAAATCACTACACACTTTGGATTAATACAAAGAGTTTATTTTTAAAGACATTGGACTTATATATCATCAGAAAGACAACAGACCTAGGATTACACCAGAAGGACTACAGAGGAAGGATTAACACCAGAAAGAATACAGACTTTGGATTAACACCAGAAGGACTACAGATGAAGGATTTAACATCAAGATTCTTTGAACAACAATGACAACATAATCTCGCACAATGGCTTCATGGATTCTAATATAATCACATTGTTCTTTTCTGTCATAGGAGCATGCAAAAAGGACCATCACAATGTTTCAATAGAATGAAATGAAATGACTGTGAGCAAAAGCTATCAAACAAGAATTCAAATCAAATTCAAAAAGATGGATGACACCACTTCCAGAATATTTGAGACTGTTCCATGATGTCAAGTAACATATTGTAATAAGTAATTGAGAGTTACCTTCCCTATTTTATTATTACCTCCTCTTTGGGGAACTCTTTGGTGTTTCTAAGAATATATAATCTCTCAGTAAACTGTAACATTATTCTAAGTAGAATAAAGCTTTCTTAAGCCTATCCGTGTTTTCGTTTATCATTACACATATATTCAAAAAAGTTCTGGTAAGTTTCACAAAGTATATAAACCAAAGCACAGTGATGTTGATAGCTTTTTGATTTTGATATTTGCTATGAATGAGTCCCCAGGGAAATTTATGGGTCCCAACTGAAGATGTTTAACTCCAGCCTTGTAACCTATCCTGTATAATTTGTTTCTAAGAAACTATTGAAATGTATTTACAGTTAGCTCAAAATAGTTAGGGAAGAAAACAGAAAAACAATGGGACACATGGATAGGATTTTTACTGCGTCCTTTTAGATTTTGTGTGTCAGGACAGGACGCGTACCTATCAGCATTTCTGTATGCCTAATGCTATTGTAGCAGTAAATTTTCAGTGCATTCTGTGTTCATTGTCCAGTTCCTTTAAGGGGTTGGAGAACATATTAAAAGGGTGCAGGACATTAAAAAAACTCTCCCTAGAACCCTGAAACTAACAACAGATACAATTTAGTGTCATACTAGGATACCCTTGTGGGTAGAGTTTACCCTTCTGCATCTTTTAAAGCATGTTTTTGTAGTAGCCACTTACTAGGACTATTACAAATAATTTTTTAAGCTCAATTTTTTAAAACTCATTTTTCTTATTAAACCCATATGGGCCTAACAGATACTACCAGTCTGAGTCAGAGTGGACCTGGGAGTAATGATGATGAAGGAGTACTCCATGCACCCCAGAGCTCCAGAATTGAAACTCCATTAGATGCAGTTTAATGTCATACCACAGGAGACTAAGACCCTTCACAGCCACTGCCTTCTAGCACATATATAATAAAAAGCATTGGGGATTTGCCATAAAGGCAATATGGTTAAAGAACCCAATCTGTCCTACAATTTACCCATTGCTGGAGGGAGAGTGGTTGGATGCATACCTTTCCAAGGGTATTAGTCTATGTGAATGCAAACAGCTTCCATTTGAATAATCAGGTGCTAGGGTTTGAGGTGATCAGTTGATTGATCAAAGGGGCCTCTCCAACCACCCGTCTAACTCAAGTAAGGTCCAAAGAGAAGTGTTGGAAGTCATGGACTGCTCAGCCACCAAAATTCCATCCTTAAGCATCAGGGATTGCTACCCCACAGCCAACAGGTGGCTCCATTTTACCCATCTTCAGAAGTGCAGTCACAATTATGTACAGCCCAAGCAAACAGAGCGGTCTTTTTATTTTTTTTTTTTAATACATAGCAGTCTTAAATAGAATAAAAATTTTCTGGTAATCTTCAACTGTTCCTCATAACCTACTATAAAATAAACTGAACCCTTATTTTTGTCCGTGTTTTTTAAAATGTTTGCAATAAATGTTTTAAAATAAAGAAATTATATGTTTGCAATAAATGTTTTTAAATAAAGAAAATATATTCAGTATTGTAAATATAATGGGTGCAAGAAAATAAAACATTTATTGCAAAAACACGACATAAAATGAAGGTTCAGTTTATTTTATGGTAGGAATTTACGAGGATCAAGTTAAGGATTTACCAAATTTTTAGTATTGATTTTCATTACATTCATTTTAAAAACAATAAATTTAATGTAAAAATGACACCTGAGCCAAAGTATATAAATTTGATAGCAACAGTTGTTAAAAATTATTTTTGATAGTAATATAAACTAAAGAAAGAATTAATACATATTTTACAGTTTAAAGTTATTTTTATATATTTATTTGGCTCCCCACAATACCAAAATGTGGCTCAAGGTCAGTTTAATGTGGAGATACTCAGCAGGAATCAAAATTCCAATGGGACAAGGACAATTTGGAACTTTCAGGTATTATCGCATAAATGTGTCCTGGCTTCCTGCCCTAAAAAACGCTAAGCGGTGACTGCTGAAAAACCGACCCGCGCTACTATTTAACTCCCAAGCTGTTTGAAGGCGTTTTTTCCTGAAAAGGTAATGCAATATGAAAGCAATATTTTACCCCGCCCCCAAGTCTTTTCTCAGCAAGTAAATGTAAATATTTCAACTCCTCCTTTAAAATATTTACATTTACCTGTCGATAAAAAATCTTGGGTGGCTTACTTTTAATGCCTTCAAACCACTAAAAAAAGTTATTTGTCATTAAAAACAACTTCAAACTGCTAAAAAGAATATTTTAAAAAGGGGGATAAATATTTACATTTACTTGTCGAGAAAAGACTTGGTGGGGAGGGTAAAATATTGCATTAACTTTTGGGGGAAAACGCCATCAAACAGCTATGGAGTTAAATAGTAGCACAGGTCAGTTTTCAGCAGGCACCGCTTAGCGTTTGTATGGGCAAGAGGCCAGGACGCATTTATGTGATATGCACCGAACTTTCAAACAATAACTTATGATACAAATGCTGTTAGTTATTTACTAAGTTTAGTTTAGTAGTGGCTCATTGAAGTCAATCATAATCGTCTACGTCCTGTTGGTGGGGTGTTAGAATGTACCGACTGCACCTCTGCAGAGAGGTAAGACTCCCCAATGGGCCACCTGTTGGCTGTGGGTGGCAACCCATGATGCTTAAGGATAGAACTCAGGTGGTTGAACAGTCCATGACTTGCAATACTCTACTTTGGCCCTTACTTAGGCTAGACGGGCGGTCGGAGAGGCCTCCTCCGATCAATTGGCTGGTCACATCAAGCCCTAGCACCTATATGATTTTCCCAACCCTATTGCCCTTATGGCAAGCCCCAACCCTTTTTATCATATGGGTGCTAGAAGGCGGTGGCTGAGTGTCTACATGTCCTGGGAATGACATTAAACTCTATCTGATGGTGAGGTTCCAGTTCTGGAGGTTTGGGGAATATGGAGCACCCCTTCATCACTATTGCTCTCTGGTCCACTCTGACCCGCAGTGGTAGTACCTGTTAGGGTCCCATCAATGGGTTAAATAGAAAAATGTATTGATAAAAAAAAATGTGTATCCATTAAGAATTAATTTATTTCAAAACTTTCGGCATTAAATGACCCACTGAGGTTGATATGCCGTAAAACAAAACAAACCAAATCATAATGGTCTGAAAATTTAGCTTGGTAGTTATTTTATTTCTTATGTCAATATTAGTAATTTACATATATTAATCTACAGATTTTAGTTTCTGCATACCATTTGTCAGAATTTTCAAAATTTTAGTCATTTGCAAAGTTCCCAGTGGATCACCTTCTTCACCCAGTCGTACCTACATTTGTTCTCCTTCTGAACCAGTTTTCAGCATTCACTTATTAAGTAGTTGATGGTTTTGTCTCTCTCTTCACATAGTCTACACTGTCTTATTAATTTTAGCTTTAACATAGTTAATTCTTATGGCATTATTTGTGCTGCTATTATTAGAGATTCACTTTCTCATTAGAATTAGAATCATCATTATACTCTTTGTGAGTTTTTCACACCAGCATTAGTTGATGGTCTTTCACTGGTGTCTGAAGCACAGTGGTGTACTGGTTAGAGTCATAAGGAAATGGATTTGTGACCCGAGTTCAAATCCAGATGAAGCCACAGTTCACATAGTGCTAATACTCTTGGGAAAGGTATGAATCTAACTATTCTCCTCCAGCTATGGGTAAATAGTAGGGTAGACTGGGCTCTTTAACCTTGGTTAGGCAACCAGTCTAGGGAGAACGAAAACTCTAAATTCAAATGTGTCGCAATTAGAATAGGCTCAGTTCTAGTTAGTGATCTATTTCATTTTTTTTTTTGTTTAAAATTTAATTTGTGTGGCAACAAGTCTCAATTGTAGTTGGTACCCTTGGAATAGTCCCCAAGGGTTCGGAAAAGACTGGGCAATTGGAAAATAGAGGAAGAATTGAAACCATCCAGAGAACAGCTAGAATACTCAGAAGAGTCCTGGAGACATGAGAAGACTTACTGGAAAGACCACAAGCTAACACTGATGTGAAAAATTTGCAAGGAGTGATATAATATATTTTACATTTTTTTTATAGTACTTTAGGTATCTATTCTTATTTTTTTCATTTTGTCAAGTGTAAGTATCTGGCCGCCATCCTTGGCTAGTGGAAAGAACTCAAAGTAAATAAGTAAGTAAGTCCCGAGCTTAGAATCCTTTTGGTAAGTGAATAAGTCCCGTGATGGAGAATCCTTTAGGTGAATCCTTTAGGTCCGTCGTCCAAGAAGATCCAAATAGCAGTGAGCTAAGATTAGAATCAGCCAGTATAAATATAACAACAGCAGCAGAGCACTGCCAGTGATTGGATAAGAGGTTGCCTTCCCAGGTCACGTGCTTATCAGCGAGTCTATATGTAGAAGTGACCATTACCACATGCCTTATATAAAAAAAACCGTAATTTTCTAGTCTGAAATAAACACACATTCTATCTATTGAATGATTTAGTAAATCTCCTAGCCATGGGTTAAATAGTACCACTACTGTTTTCAACAAGGATGACTTTTAGGATTAAATACCCATGAACGTCGATATGCCATTAAACAAGAAAGAAACCAAACCAACTAACATTTTGTGTTCTGGGTATGACATTAAACTACATCTAGTGGTGCGGTTCTAATCTGGAGCTCTGGACGAGTGTGGACTACCCCTTCATTGCCATTACTCCAAGTCCACTCTGACCCGAAGTTGTATACCTATTAGTCCCATCTATGGATTAAATAGATTAAAAGAGGTCTAAAAGAATATGTTTAAAAAATGTGTTTAAAAAAATAAATACCCAACAAGAATGAATAAAACAAAGATATATTTGGCATAAATAACCCAACAAGGGTTGGCATGCCCATAAAAATCAATCAACAAACAACCAACCAACCAACAGCCAACCACCAACCAGCCCAATACTTTTTCTCTTTCAAAACTGTTAATTTGCCGTTGAATGTTAAATAAATTCTGAATGAATGAGTAAAAAAATTTTTTAAAAGTGTGACAGAGAACATGAGGTGGCGGCGAATGTCAAGGCCTGCCGTATTCTCGAAGGAAGCGGGCTTAGGCTTTGCCTGACATGTAGGACTGTAGAATCGAACCCGCTTCCTCAGAATGCGAACGGGCGGACACATTAGCACCGAAGTCGAGATGCTACAGTCCCGGATGTAAGCGCCAGGTGCCCTGATGATAGCTATGAGGCTTTCCGGTGGCCGGGATTGGCTCGACAATCTCATGTGTGGGGCGCAGACACCCGGATGTTGAGGGGAAACTAGTATAAGTTAAAGTGGGTGACAGCAGGAGTTGAGTTGCGATTTGACTTATTCAGATTTTACGACGCGGATTTTTCAGCTGCTGAAAGATTTTACGACGACGACGGATTTTTAGCTGCTAAAAATTTTTTTGACGGCGATGACATTGTTTGCCCCCCCCCTTCAACAAGTCGAATATTCATTTTTCCCCCTCTATTTTTCATTCATTTAAAAATCAATTAAAAAAAAGTTAATAACATTAAAAAAATTAATTAAAGATAGTTAAATAAAATTTCACAACTTTTTTCTTCTTTTTGCTTTAATAATAATTGAAGATTCTTATATAATGGAGATTGTGTGTTTGTCTGTCTGTAACCGAAACTATATCACAACTCAAGTCACAATTCCCTTGTTATTTACATCACATTGTCCATGATTTTATTTTTATTTAAACCTCAATTATTAATAAAATTGTTTTACATTATAAATACTGTTGGCATATCTACATACTAGATATTTATCACGGACCCCACGTGTATGGGTTAGGCACCAAGGCCCTATTAATGTGGACCACCCACCAGCCGAGAGACTCATGATGGTGGGTGCAAAAAATGCGTTGATCCCGTCGACATTTTCCCCTCAAGTAGGGCGCCTCAGGCACTGGGCAAATAAACCCAGCCTGACCCTGAAATCAAGGGGTAGTGTTACCTGGGGGAATGGCCCCCTGGATCAACGATGTTAACTCCGTAAGTCCAGTGCGAAAACTCAACTGGACCCCCGTTGAAAAGTTTGAGGTATTTGCCTCATACCCACTTGTATGGGCTGAGACAGGCCTCGTTTTAATGTGGGCCCACCCACAAGCTGAAGCTCATGGGTGGGAAAGAACAAAATTGCATCGATCCCTTCGGCATTCCCCTCAAGGACAGGCGCTGGGCAATAAACCTTGTAAGGGTCCAGCAGTCAAAGCTCATGGATCCCGGTCAAAAACCGGAAGTTCCGATATCAACATACTTAAGAACATGCAATTGTATTTTATTATATATACAACAATAGCGATTTACAGTGTGAACGGGAAGACTAATTTGCATATTGATATAAAAATTTGATTTTAATAAATATATGTTTAGTTTTATTCATTTGTCTAAATTGTTTGATTTTATCTTAATGAATATGAGCCAAAAATCAAAGTGAAAATCTTAAAAGAAACTCTCATTAACAAGAAGAAATAACTGTAATTTTATTTTTACTTCCTATTTTAACTAAATAGTTAAATTAGGAAAAATTCAGCAATGAAAGACGGGAGTAGATGAAGAATAAGTTCGTTGTCTCCTATTTTTCGATTATACCTCCCTCTGTTCAATCTTTTTAGTTCCATTAGCCTTTCTAATTTAACATAAATATTTTATTATAATAAAAAATTAAATACTTGCACCTGGAAGGTGCAAATATTTTGCTAGTACATAAATTTCCTTTTCTATGTCCCCCCCATCATTAAATAAAAATAACATTAAAAAAAATAAATAAATTGACATTCCGGTATTTATTTTTAAGCTTAAAAGATCGGCAGATACAACCGGTCAACAAGTTCTGGCACCAGTGAAGATCGATCCGCAAGGCCTACTCCGTGACCATTTCATGGCGA
>CM042143.1:73154593-73327093 GCA_023376005.1 Doryteuthis pealeii
TACCCAAATTTATGGTCTTCTACAAGGATTATTGGCTTCTTCATTAAACTAAAGTAAAGTAACCCCCAAACTGCATTCACTACCCAGCAAAGTTTTTCACATTTAGGCTCTAACCTTGCTGATCTATCACTAGAGTTCTGATATAACAGCCATTTTATCTTTGTCTCTTCAATCCCATCTTATTTCTGATTTTTAAACCAAATGACTGTTGTTGGTCAATTTTAGAGAGTGTCTTGAATTCTTTTCTTCAAATCCAACAACGTCCCCCAGTATTTCTTTCATCCGGGTGGGCTGGTGCTGCTGAATTGTATTTTACAAGAAAAAAAATCAAAAATCTTTAACCACACATGTAAAACATCCAAAGATACCTTGACCCCTTTTAAGACAATTACCCTTGTTTGAAAAAAAAAAAGTATGAATTACCCTCATCCCTAAATATGTGGGTAAATGTTACCATTCATGTTCTTCTACCAAGAATGCTTTGCATAAAAAGCCCACAAATATTAGAAGCATAAATAAACACAAAGATAACCAAAACTGCATTCTACTCCAAGCAAGTTTATTCACATTATCTCTAAACTGCTATCTAGTCACTGAAGTCCTGAAAGTAACCCAGCATGTCCTTCAGAAATCTTCCAATTCATCCGATTAACAGTGCTGTGCGCTAACATTCTGATCTTTCTTCAAACCCCAGTTTGCCCAGTTTCTTTTCCAGGCTGATTGCTAGCTTGATTGTATTTTACATTATGTCAACTCATTAGGTTTATTTGTGCCAAAGCGGTTTTGTTTATACATTTTTGTTGATATTTAATTTTTCTTTCAAACTCTCTTTTAAATTTTTTTATAATTCATTTTAATCTATTAACCCATAGATGGGACCCCTAACAAGGTACTACCATTCAGGATCAGGGTGGACCTGGTAGTAATGGTGATAAAGGGTACCTCCACATCCCCAGAAATTCCAGAATTTGAACTTCACCAGTAGATGCGTTTAACGTCATACCCAGGACACTAAACCCTCAACCACTGTCTTCTACCACAATATGATAAAAAGGATTAGGAATTTACCATAAGGACAATAGGTTCAGGACAATCATATTAGTGCTAGAGCTTAACATGACCAGCCGATTGATCAGAGAGGGCCTCCAACCACCCATCTAGCCTAATAAGGCCAAAATGGATTTGTTGCATATCATGGACTACTCAGCCACCAGATTCTGAGTCACTACCCAAGCCAATAGATAGTCCCATGATGGGATTTACCCCTCTGCATAGTACAGCTGACAAAAAAAAAATCAAGAAATAAATACAGTATACCTCACCTAATTGTTCCAGAAGACAAAATTAAGTTTAAAAAACAACTCAAGTCTAAATAGCCATTATTTAGATGCCAATTATCTGATCTAGACTTAGCCTAGCCTATTTTTTTTAGTGTTAGCCCATGTAATTGGCAAATTTCAGTAAATTATGAAGCCTAGCAGTATCATAGCCCTATCTTTAAATATTAGCCTACTTAATCAGTATATTTTGTAAATCATAGAATCTTAGTCTATTTGGTTTTATCTATCTCTTTATCTATTTCTTTTTTCATTTACTTCTCAGTATGAAAATAAGCATAAATAATACAACCGAATCAACAGTATCATATGATATGAATGATATAGCTGTTTTTACAGATAATGTAAATATTATGTTTCATATCTATTAATAATTGAGATTTGCTTCCGTTTTTTGTCTGTAACAAAAACTACGTCACTGCTTACGTCACTAACCCAAAATCGTCATAAACATAGAATAAATACACTCAAAATTGAGCATGCAACATTAGACAGTTCCTCATTGTTTTTTAAAACAAGTTTTAATAGATACATCCCCAGTATCATATATTTATATATAGTTTGTTTTATTCTTAATAGATATTCAAAGTTAATAGAACTTAGTTTCGATTTCAAATTGTTTTTTTTTTTTTTACTCCTTTATAAATTTGATGATTTATTGGTTCAAACTCTCCGACATTTAATTTTAATTCCACCTCCTCAAGCAATATCTTTCAAAAATACTTATTTTTTACATCGCCTGGAGGCGTTGTTTTTTTATTCTTTTTGCTAGTTTATTTAATATTTTATAGCTTTAAGATTTAAAAGATTTCTTTATTTTAATGTGACATATTCTTCAAAAATGACATAAGTCAAAAACGACATAAATAAAGGTATGACTGTACACTTTTTTAATAGAAAATACTTCTTCAGTTTCAGACACAACAGATGCACAGAATAAAATGTAGAATAATTAAACAGAAATAAAATACTAAATTTATTAAATCTCATTTATTGATAGAATATTGTAATGATTAAACAAAATACGGATAAACTTAAGAAAGCTTTATTCTACTTAGAATAATGTTACAGTTCCTGAGATTATATACTCTTAGAAACACCAAAGAGTTCTCCAAAGGGAGGGTAATAATAAAAATAGGGAGGTAACTCTCAATTACTTATTATAAATAATAAAAAGGAAAAATAATAATTTTGAGGGGGGTTTATTTTGTACAATGAAATTGTTTCTATATTGAAAAGTAGCAAAAATATTTTATAAGTGAATAGAATTTTTGAATAGAATAAAAGATTTTTAAATAATAACACAGAGATGTAAAAATAAACTTTAAGAACCCAAGAGATTAATTCAAGAATAGTTTATCAGATAATTTAATAAATTACAAAACATCCTTCTTCGTCACTTTTGGCTTCAGAAGTAAAAAGATTCTGATTTTTGAAGTGGAATGAGTAAATAGCTGTCACAGGAATAAAACTCGGAATAATTTGTCCTGCAGTCTAATTTTATTATGTTCATTATGGCTTGACTATTAATTCATGATACAATAAGGATACATTAAAAAGTGATTGTTTCATACCAAATTGTCTGCTTTTTATGTTCTGCAGTTTTGTGTGCCCATAGCAGAAAGTTGGATGTCTGTGTCAACTCTAATAATCTTAATATTATTTCCATTGTAATGAAAATGAAAATTTTAAAAATATCTATCGTTAGTTTCATGTGAAAAGTTTATTTACTTATATTTGGAATGGTTCAGGTGAAAAAAAAACATGGAAGTACATATAATTCTTTTGAAAAGAAAATGTTCAGTACAAAATTTATTCAAAAACGATAACTCTTTGCAATTATTCCAAAGTTGTCTCCCTTGGTAATAAATTTATATTGTTGTGTATTATAATAAATTAATACCAAAAAATATATATATATTTTTAGATCAGAAAGGATGAACAATATTTATTACAATTTGATAACATTTTTTTAAAATTAGCTTCATATCTTGAAACAGAATGTTCATCTATATTTAAAAATTTGACTACAGCATATACATAATGTACAAATGTTTTGGGGTTTTTTTTTTCCATTTTAATTCAATAATTTTTCACTTTTAAAAAAGTATTTTATACTTAAAATTGTTCAAAGAGAAAAAAAATTAAAATGTTTTTATTTGGGTTTTTTTAAGTAATGAAGAAAAGAAAAATATTTTAGTTCACAGAAAAATATTCATAATATTTTAAAATGATTCCTTTATTACCAGTATGTGAAAATAAATTGAGAAGAAAAAAACATGTAAATTCAGAAACAATATTTTCAATTTTATTCAATTTCATTTCTTTTGCAATTCATTATAACAATTCATTTTTTTTAATTTCATTTTTTATTTCATCTGATTCACTTTATTGATAAAATAATAAAGATGAAAAATAATAAGTTTTGAGAGTTTTTTTTTTTTATTATGAAGTTTGTCTACATTGTAAGTAGCAAAAAGAAAGTCTATAGATTAAAAGAATTTTTGAAGGAAAATAAAATGAATGTTAAAATAAATAGATGGAAATATAATTCTAAACTTTAAGAATTGCATGAGATAAAGTTTAATTCAAGAATGTTTTATAAGATAATTTAATTGAGGTTATTTTCTATAAATCTAACATAAACTAAGGGTAACCACTCTTGACTGATAAATTATTTATTTATTTTCCCATTAAACTAACCCTAAACCATAACCCTAACCCTAACCCTAAACCCTAACCCTAACCCTAACCCCATCTTCTTTTTTCCTAGTAGATCAATAAATAAATAAATAATTTATCAGTCAAGAGTGTTTCCCCTTTGTTTATGTTAGAGTTATAGGAAATAACCTTAATTGATTACAAACACTAGTAACTACCTTCTTTGTGGCTTTTGGCTTCAGAAGTAAAAAATATGCTGATATTGGGGTGTTGGAAGTGGAAGTAAATGGCTGTTGCAAGAAAAAAATATACTCAGAATAATTTTTCGGGCAATCTAATTGTATTTAGTTGATTATGGCTTCACTATAAATTCCTGATATAATAAGTATGATATATATTGAAAAGTGTTCAATCAGTAGAACACCCACCTAAGAATCACAAGGTTCCTGGTTCAATACCAGTTCACACTAACTCAGCACATGAATAGCACAGATTTGTTAATCTGATCTGTGCAGTAAAGTGGGGAGCTGACGGTAGACGTGGCACTCTACCTCAGTAAAAACAATCTCCCTGGTATAGCATTAGCGAAAAGAGGATAGACTCCCTCACTGTCTGTTCATACCAACAATAGGCCACTCCGCCAACTTTACTTTTACTATGTCCAGTAGTTTTAAGTATCCACAAACAGATGCATAGACATAATCAATTTTATCAATCAGACTAGCAAATATATTCACCCTCCAGTTGCAAATATTTAGGTTCTAATGTAATAAGATATTATACTAAATTAGAAAGGCTAATGAAACTAAATAAGAATGCAGATAAAAAGATTTGAAACTGAGGGGGTATAATCTAAAAGTAGAACAGCTGAAATTTACTCTTCCATCACTCCCATCTTTCATTGCTAAATTTTCCTAATTTAACTATTTAGTTAAAATAGGAAGTAAAGAATAAAATTACAGTTATTTCTTCTTGTTAATGGATTTCTTTTAAGATTAATCCCCATAATTTTTGCTCATATTCATTAAGATAAAACCAAACAGAAATCAATAATACTAAGCACATATTCATTAAAATCAAATTTTTAATATCAATATGCACATTAGCCTTCCCCTTGACACTGTAAACCACTATTTTGTTGTATATATAAATGCAATTGCATGTTAATAGTATATAGATAATGTCAACAGTATTAATAAAGTAAAACAATTTTATCAATGATTGAGGTTTAAAAATAAAATCATGGAGGATGTGACGTAAAAATGAGTAGTAATATAGTTTCGGTTACAGATATACAAACACACAATCTTCGTTATAATAAGAAGATATATGGAATCAAAGGAAAAAAGTTGTATATCTGGGTCAACTTAAATAGTGTTAAAATATTTCCTCTGAAATGAATATATTTTTAAAAAATATCTATTGTTAGTTTCATGTGAAAACTTTTATTTACTAATACTTGGAATTATTCATGTAATCATGTATTCAAGTAATAAATATTTTGGTTGGTTGGTTGGTTGGTTGATTTTATGTCTTGTTAAACCAACTGTACTTGTGTAAAACACAGAAGTACAGAAAATTCTTCTGAAAAGAAAATGTGAAGAACAAAATTCATTCAAAAAAGATAACTCTTTGAAATTATTCCACAGTTGTCTCCCTTGGTACAAAGTTTGTTTTTTGGTTTTTGTTTTTTTAATATATGAAAGATTTATTTGTGACTAGCAGGATTATCCAATTTTGCCCGTGTATTATAACAAGTTAACACCAGTAATGTACATTTAATTTTTTTAAATCAGAAATGATAAACAATACTTATTTCAATTTAATTGGTAACATTTTTTTGTTATATGTTTAAACGGAATGTTCTTCAATATTTAAAAATACAACACCATCATATATTCAGGGAATCAATATTTTTATTGGTAGGTTGATATTATGGCATTTCAAACCTTGTTGGGTTATTTGATGCTAAAGTCAGGTTTTCATTTTTTTTTTTCAAACAAGTATGAGATACACTGACAAAAAAATCATAATTAATACTAGCAAGAATATGCACCCTCCAGGCATAAGTATTTAAGTTTTAATGCAATAAAATGTATCAAATTAAAAAGACTAACAAAATTAAATAAGCAGATATATAAAAAGATTACACTTATTTTAATTATATTTTAATTGGTTTCTATATAAAATCCTTCATAGGATTAATTTTAATATATTGGAGAATAAAACAAAATTAGAGATCAATAACACCAAGTAATTATTTATTAAACCTGGTTTTGTTAAAACCAATATGCAAATTAACTACACCATACATTATGCAAACCTTTATTTCTTAGTGATATATAAGACACTTTGCAAGATTTTAAACACACTAATAACATGGGCTGTTTGAGGCAAATCTAACTCAGATTTTCATAGAGATCTCGTTAATAGATAAGTTTTATTCTATGTATTAATGATTTTGGCTATAGACTAAATACTTATTGATAAAACTGTGAAATTCTTGAGGGTATTGTGATGAAAGCAGTGATATAGTTTCGATTACAGACAGACAGCGAATCTCCATAAGATTTAGTTGCCCCTCCTCAAGGTTTTATGACAACCATAATTAGTTGAAGAAAATATTCATCTAAAAATTCATTAAATAAAAATATTTTGCATCACATTTGTTATAAGTTTATTGACTGCAAAATATAAATCCAAGCTGAACATTCTCTAAGAGTGCTATTTCCATCATTTTTGTCACAGTTGGTTGGATTGGATTTTACAGCATGTCAACCGTTGTTGGGTTATTTTAAGCCAAAGACATTTTGTTTTATTCATTCTTGATAGATATTTAAAATTTATTTTTTTAAACTCACTTCTTTTTTTTAAACATTTTTTAAAAACTATTTCTCTGAATTTTTTAGATGAGGCTTGATGATTAGTATTATTTGTATTATTCAGACTATTGTTCTCATCTTCATTGTTATCTGTACAACATTTCAGCTGATGTGCTCTCCGGCCTTCTTCTATATGAGTCTAGATAAAAAATCATACATAAGTGAATAGGTAGATATTCTAGCCAAAACAAGACATTAGGTTTTAAAAAAATAAAAAATAAAAAATAAAAACTGAAGAAGACCAGAGGGCACATCGGCCAAAACATTGTACAGATAACAATGAAGATGAGGACAATAGTCTGAATAATAGAAATAATACTAATTTTTTTTAAATTAATTTTTTCTATTTAACCCATAAATAGGACTCTAACAGGTACTACCACTCCAGGTCACTGTTGATTTGGGATTAATAGCAATGAAGTGGTACTCCACACTCCCCAGATCTCCAAAATTGGAACTTCACCATTAGATGCAGTTTAAAATCATATCCAGGTCACTAAGATGCTCAGCCACTGCCTTCTAGCACATATATGATAAAAAGGGTCAGGGGTTTGCCATAAAAACAATAGGCTAAGGATAATCATATAGGTGCTAGGGCTTGACATGACCAGTCGATTGATCTCAGGAGGCCTGCCAGACTAACCTGTAATAATTGAGTTATTGATTGATTTATCAGCAGGTTACTCCATTTAGGGTTATTTTATGCCTAGAGGTTAGGGAATCATGTACATTGTATGTTTTTATCTATATTTATGTAGTTATTTTTAAAGAGCTTTTTTTACACAGTTATATGATATCAAGTATTCCTATTGAATACAAGTCATTTTTAAACAGAGCTATTTGACCAATAGATACAATTTAATATGTATAATAACCACTCCAGATCAAAGTGGACCTGGGAGTAATGGCAATGAATACGTACTACACACTCCCCAGAGCTATATATACATATACCAACCCTTCCACACAAGCAGGATGTGACATAAGGTCAATTTCTTAAGTGGAGTTGAAGGAGGTTTGAATTCAGAGTTTTCATTTGCCTAGACTGGTTTCCTAGCCAAGGTTAAAGAGCACAGTCTGCTCTACAACTAACCCATAGCTGGAGAGAGAATGGTTGAATGCAATCCTTTCCCAAAGGTATTAACGCTATGTGAAATGCAAACAGTATCATCCAGGATTTGAACTCGGGTCGACAAGTCCATTTCCTACAACTCTAACCATTACACTACGCACCTCCATGAGATATAGAACCAGTGCCTCACCACCAGATGCTGTTTAGTGTCATACCCACGACACCATGGGGTAACAGTTATTGTAGCAGAAAATGACCAAGCTGCTTACATTTTATTTCATGCTAATGCCCTTAGGAAAGGCATGAACTCATCACTTCCCCTCTCAGCTATGAGTAAATAATAGAGTAGCCTAGCCTCTTTAGTCCTGGTATGAAAAATAGTCTAAAAGGAAAATTGAATTGAAATCAGCTATACTCTACTTGTGTTGTATCCTTACTATAACGGATGGGTTAGGTAAATCCATACTTATTTTAAGCTTCACCTTTAACAATAGATATTGTGTAAAGCACCAAAGCGCCTATAATTCTTTTGAAAAGTAAACGTTAAGTACAAAATTTAATCGAGAACGATAACTCTTTGCAATTATTTATAAGTTATTTCCCTTGACAATCAATTTGCTTTTTGGGTGGAGTAAATAGATTTATTTATAATTATCAGGGACACCCATTGTTGCCCGTGTATTATAACAAATTAACACCAGTAATGTACAATTCTTCTTTTTTCTTAATCAGAAAATAATTAGAATATGGACAATATTTATTACAATCAAATCAATAACATTTTTTTTTACAAACTTCCTATCTGTAAACAATATTCTTCAATATTTAAAAACAATAAAAGGGTAACGTACCAATGTTGTTTTATTGGGTTTTTTTTTTTGGGGGGGGGGCAATTTTAATTCAATAATCTATATATTAATATGCTTGTTCCTAAATCTTCTGTCCATTACCATCCTGTAACACCCTCTGATTAAAAATGAGACCTTCCAAAAATGTAACTCCAGATTATCTACTGTCACAGATTTCTTTTTTGTCCAATTTTATTTCAACCAATTTTTAAAATGAAACATTCCAAACGGTTTTGCATTGCTTAAATGCTCAATATAAAATTAAAATGAATTGAAAAAAAAAGAAGTTACATGTTTGTTTTATTTGTAATATTGAAATTGCAAATCATCATTTCTGGCTTAAATAGCTCCTCTTGATTTTTGTTTTGTTTCATAGAAATTCCATAGACCCCGCTAGTTTTTGTATTATTCAGACTATTATCTTCATCTTTATTGTTATATAAACAACATTTCGGACAATATGCCCTGGCCTTCTTCAGGTGTTTTTTGTTGAACTAGGGAACCCTCTTGAACATAAGAGCTTTCATGTTGTAATCAAGAGCACTTCACACTTGTATCTGGTCATGGTTAATGGAATGAGAACAGTCTACCTCTATTGAATAAATGGTTCAGTTCAAAGTTCCATGAAGGCTCCCGATTATGACATGAAGCCTCCTGAGTTTGATGAGAAGGTTCCTGAATTCAACAAGAAACATTTTAAGAAGACCGGAGAGCACATCAACCAAAAAATTGTGTATATAACAATAAAGATGTGGACAATAGTCCGAATGATCCAAATGATACAAATTACCTCATCTTAAAGATTCAGAGAAATAGTCAATAATTCTTTTTTGTTTTTATAAAAATATTTTATGCTTAAAATTGTTTAAATAGATTAAAAAATTTCTATGTTTAGCAACCTTTTTTTTATTGATAATGATTCCATTTTGTCCCTCTGAAATTTCATCTGAAAAAAGGAATAAAACAGTTTTTAGAATAATTATTTATTTATTTATCAAAAACAAAACATAATCCTAAAAAAAACAAGACTACATTTTTATTTACTATATTTTCGCTTCTTATTGAATTAATAACATTTTTTTTAATTTAATATTGTAATGTATTCATTTTTTTCCAATTCAATACTTTTTCATTTTTATAGAAGTATTTTACACTTAAAATTGTTCAAATGGATAAAATGTTGAAATTTGTTTGTTTATTTCTTTTTTCTTTTGTAATTAAAAAAGAGTTAAATTTTAATTCCTTTTAAATCTTAATTCAATATAACATTTTCATGAAAGTATTTTGCACTTAAGATTGTTCAAATGAATAAAAACTTGAAATTTGTTGTTTTTCTTTTCAAGTAAAGAAGAAAAGAAAGAACAGAAAAATGTTTGTAATTTTTAAATGATTCCTTTATTGATAGAATATAATAAATAATTTTAAAAAAACAATGTGAAATTCGGAAACAATATTCCGTACTTAAGCATCACATATCACCACCCACGGCCAAACAGGTGGTCTCATTGAACCCCAGCTGACAGGTTTCAGATGCAGACAGACACAGACATTAAAAAAAAAGTTGTTGGGGTGGCCTAAAGTCGGTATCAGCTAGACAGCAAGGGAGTATATCCCATTTTTCCTAGCGCTAGACCAAGGAGATTGTTTGTGCATCTGAGGTTGTGCATCACACCTGCCATTAGCTCCTCACTTTACCGCACAGATCCCTGTGCTACTCATATGCTAAGTTGGCGAGGACCGGTATCGAACCCAGAACTTTGCGATTCCTAGGCTGACGCTCTACCAACTGAATTTATTAATCAGATTATGGAATCAAGAGCAGAATACTGGATGTCTGTGTCAACTCAAATAATGTTAAAAAATTTTCTTCTGAAAAGAACATGAAAATTTTTTTAAATATCTTGGAATGATTCATATTATCATGTCTACAGGTGATCAGTATCTTATGGCATGTCAAACCAGCTGTACTCTCCTTAAAGATTAACCTTGTTATGTATCCTTCAGATTACAGATGAGTTGGATAAATGCATATTCTAAGTATCATCTTTAACAGTAAATCTTCTGTAAAGCATGGAAGTGCATATAATTATTTTGAAAAGTAATCATTACTTACAAAATTTATTCATAAACGATAACTCTTTGAAATTATTCATAAGTTGTCTCCCTCTTCAATGAATTTTTTTTTTTAAATTCAAATGATCAGTTGGTTGGTTTTATGGCATGCCAAACCTTGTTGGGTTATTTAATGCTGAAATTTATTTTTACTTTTTGTTTTTTTGTAAGCTATCATGGAATACACTGACAAAAAAATTAAAGCTAATAGACAGTTTCCCCTCCTTTTACGACAGCCTTAATTAATTAAAGAAAATGTTCATCTATTAAAGAAAAAATATTTTTCAATTCATTTTGCTAATTCTATCATTTTTGCCCAGGGTAGTAATTATTTTAAACATATGGAGGGGTGCATGGTGTAAAAACTGAGTTATTGATTGATTTTAATGGCATCTAAGGTTATTTTATGCCTAGAGATTAAGTAAATTGTTTTTTCTACCTCTATTCTTTTTTTTTTTTTTTAATTATAAACCAATTGGGATAAATATGTGCCAATCAAGTGGTTGGAGGCGTCATTATATAATCTATATAATATAGTTCTTATTTGGGTCGGGTTAGGCTAGTATCATCATTTCCATGAGCCTCATTTTTAGACTATCAAAAGCAGCTTGGCAAGCGTCTTCCCATTGAAAACACACATATTTTCTTGTTAGATTAATCAGTGAATCGACTATATCAGAAAAATTTCTAATAAATAGTACAAGGTCATTCCAATGAAGGTTCTCACTTGCCTAACAGTGACTTGAGTTGAAACTGATTTTATAGCCAAAATCTGGTTGTATTTCCTTCTCACTAATTTTGAAACCCAGGTATTGAGTCTCTTTTTTAAAGAATTCATACTTAGCTGTTTTCAACTTGAGATTATACTTATGCAAATTACACAAGACTGTGCCTATATGCTTCAAGTAGACTTCCACCATATTCAAAAATATCAAAATATTATCTAGGTATGACAGAGCAAACTCTTCCTGTTCTTGTAAAACAATTGACATCAACTCCTGAAAGACCCTGGAGACATTTGCGAACCCAAATAACATGACATTAAATTGAAACAATCCCCTGTGGCAAGTAAATGCACTTTACTCTTTGTCATCATCATGGAGTTTAACTTGCCAGTATCCTGATTTTAAATCAAGCTTCGAAAAGTACCTTGCCGACCCAAGTAATGCCAGTATATCATCAATAACTGGAAGAGGTCGAGCATATTTCATTATGATTTCATTGAATGCCCTAAAATCAACACAAAATCTTTCTTCTCAACTAAAACTATTGGAAACCTCCACATGCTATTGTACCTCTCAATTACAACTGCCAGCATCATTTCTTTGACTGCTGAATCAATCACCTATCTTTGTTTGTGTGTTGTGCAATATGGGCGCTTTCTTAGAGGTTGTGCGTCCCAGTATCGATACACATTTCCACAGTATCAGTCCTTCATTACTGCCATCTTTATATCCTGCTCCCTTAGCTTTTCTATTTATGGTAATTACGTAGACAAGATAATGTAATGTGTGATATACAAAATATGTGTGAGGTTTACAAATGTGTTATAAATTATATAATTGTATAGTGTAGGTATAGGGTTGCAAAATAAGGCTCTTGCGAAAACTTATCTGTCTCTGGTATGTGACTGTCTCTTGCTAGCTTGAGTTAAGTTCGACTTTACAATGTCATCAGCTCTGGGGTAGCTGGCTTCAGAAACACATCTATAGTGTCAGCTGATCGCAGCGAAAGAGAGAGATTGATGGTATTAATCTTCGATGTTTGTGGGCTAAACTAAGCCTAGTAATGTGTGTTTTGATTGGTCACCGACAATGGCCCTTAGCCAATCGCCACAAGGTCTTTTATCAGTGATGGTTAAGGGCAAGGTCTCTTATCAGGCGATGGTTAAGGCCATAACTGTGAATGTCGTATTATTTCTTTACTATGAAGAACCCAAGTACTTGCTTTGCAGCAACTTCATTCCTCCATCAACCCCCATGTACATATTTACCAACCCCTCCACATGAGCAGGATGTGACACAAGGTCAATTTTTAGGCGGAGTTTAACAGGTTTTAATTCAGAGTTTTTCCTCTCCTAGACTGGTTACTTAACCAAGGTTAAAGAGCCCAGTCTGCCCTGCTATTTATCCATAGCTGGAGGAACAGCAGGTGGATGCATACCTTTACCAAGTGTATTAGCGCTATATGAAAATGTAGACAGCCTTATCTAGAATTTGAACTCGGGTCGACAAGTTCATTTCCTCTGACTCTAGCCATTACACCATGCGCCTCCATGTATGCGCTCTCTGCCAGGCATACTACCCTCTGCATGTAGTTCTGTATTCTTCTTTTCTACCCTGCTTAATATTTGCTAATTCAACTAAGTGAGCATTGGATTGGAAACCATCCCATAGTACACACGCCTCCATGTATGCGCTCTCTGCCAGGCATACTACCCTCTGCATGTAGTTCTGTATTCTTCTTTTCTACCCTGCTTAATATTTCTAATTCAACTAAGTGAGCATTGGATTGGAAACCATCCATAGTACACACGCCTCCATGTATGCGCTCTCTGCCAGCATACTACCCTCTGCATGTAGTTCTGTATTCTTTCTTTCTACCCTGCTTAATATTTGCTAATTCAACTAAGTGAGCATTTGGATTGAAACCATCCCATATACACACGCCTCCATGTATGCGCTCTCTGCCAGGCATACTACCCTCTGCATGTAGTTCTGTATTCTTTCTTTTCTACCCTGCTTAATATTTGCTAATTCAACTAAGTGAGCATTGGGATTGGAACCATCCCATAGTACACACGCCTCCATGTATGCGCTCTCTGCCAGCATACTACCCTGCATGTAGTTCTGTATTCTTCTTTTCTACCTGCTTAATATTTGCTAATTCAACTAAGTGAGCATGGGATTGGAAACCATCCCATAGTACACACGCCTCCATGTATGCGCTCTCTGCCAGGCATACTACCCTCTGCATGTAGTTCTATTCTTTCTTTTCTACCCTGCTTAATATTTGCTAATTCAACTAAGTGAGCATTGGATTGGAAACCATCCCATAGTACACACGCCTCCATGTATGCGCTCTCTGCCAGGCATACTACCCTCTGCATGTAGTCCTGTATATTTTAAACTAATTACAGTATGAAAAAAAGACTAAAGGTGTGAATAGAAGGGGAAAAATTAAGGGTGCTATCCTGGTAGAAAATAAGTAATGAAAATTTGAAAATTAAATGTAAAATAAAAACTAAAAAAAATAATTTTGGAGATCTTTTTTTTACTCTTTTCGACAATTATTTAATTGGCTATTATCTTATAAAAAAAAATATACATCAATATTAGTTCTGTTTAAAAGGCTAAATTTTCATAGAGTTTTCTACAAAAATTATTAGATAACAATAACAAACTAAAGTAGTTATTAAATAAATATTTGTTTTTAGAATCTAAAAATATGAAATTTGAAAATTGAAATTAGGCGTTTCATATTTTAAATTAATTTTATCTATTAATCAGCTATGTTAAATTATTTCTGCTATTGTAAGCAGCAATGGTAACATTTATTTTAAAGAATTTCGATGTATTTCCATTAAATTAGTTTGATTGAAACGATTCAGTAATTAAAAAAAACAGAATTTGTTGATTAATAAGTCAATACAGAAAATGTTATTAAATTTAGATAATTCCCTGATTTTTTTATAATTGTTTTTCATCAAATTTGACCTCCCATACTCCAAGAGGTTACAGAAAGTACTAGTGTAAGAACTTTTTGGTGGATTCATTCACCAATTCCACTCTGATATAAAAAAAAAAAAAAAAAGATGGCCAGACAGGAACTCATCAGACAGGAAATGGCTGTTGAGTTCAACAAAACATATATATATATATATATAATATATATATATATATATCGCTTCTTACTAGCAGCTGAAGATGCCCGAGAGGTTAAGGAATTGGACTGATGAAAAGTCAGTCGGGTTTCGCTTCGACCAATGCTGTCTAGCCAAACACAAAGAATATGGATGACTATATATATATATATATATATTATAATATATATATATATATATATATATGAAGTTATGAAAGAGCATATCTGGCGATTGTTTTACATAACCAGATGTCTTATTCACATATTGTATGTTTAAAATTTTTTATATTCAGCAAAGAGTATGCCATGTTTTATTCTTTAATAACCCTGGCTTTAAAAGTACTTTTATTTATCATATCTTTTGACTAGAATTTTTTCATTCAAATAATTATTCCGCACCGTTTTATTCAATGTCAATAATTTTTCAAATCCATGTCTCTCATTTTTTATGGACACAAATAATTTTGGTTCTATTGTAGTGTGCAGTCTACCTCAATATTTGAAGTCTACCATATTTTTGTATGCAATCTCCCTCAGCATTTGAGTCATGAATCTTCTTGTAAGTCATTGTGTCAGCATTGTGATTCATTGTTTACCTATATACGGTTCTACTTATGTATTCAAGTCATTTGAGTCATCTCACTTCCCGTGAGTCATTAACTTTAAAAGATAAATGCCTGGTTTAAATTCAGTTTATTCCAAGCATTCAAACTAGATTGAAATGAAAAAAGAAATATAAGACTCCACATATCTTATTATAATGGAGATTTGGTGTCTGTTTGTAACCGAAACTATATCACTGCTTATGTTACCTTCAGGAATTGTGTAAGTTTATCAGTTAGTATTTAATTTAAATCATTAATATTAATGCATAGAATAAATCTTATTTATTAATGATGTCTCTATGAAAATCTGAGGTAAATTTACCTCAAAACAGTCCATGTTATTAGAACGTTTAAAATCCTGCAATGCATGTTATATATCACTAAGAAATAAAGGTTTACTTGATATATGGTGTGTTAATTTGCATACTGGTTTTAACAAAACCGAGTTTAATAAATAATTACTTGTGTTTTATGATTTCTAATATTATTGTTTTATTCTCCAACGTATTAAAATCAATTCAATTAATGATTTTATATAGAAACTAATTAAAATAATAAAATAAGTGTCATATTTTCATATGCGTTTTTTTTAATTTCGTTGTTCATTCTAATTTAATATTCATTACAGGGCCGGATTAGCTCAGTAGGTAGAGCGTTCGGCTAGAAACCACAAGGTTCCTAGTTCGATACCGGCCCTCGCCAACTCAGCATATGAGTAGCACAGGGAATCTGTGTGGTAAAGTAAGGAGCTGATGGTAGGTGTGGCACTCCACCTCAGACACTAAAACAATTTCCTTGGTCTAGCGCTAATGAAAAGGGGATAGACTGCCTCGCTGATTGGCTGATACCGAATTTAGGCCACCCCGACGACTTTACTTTTTACTTGCATTAAACTTAAAAACTTACACCCGGGGGGGGGTGCATAATCTTGCTAGTAGATAATAATTCATAAGAATCTTACCAAAGAATTTTACTAAATTGTCATTTCTAGCAAAAAACATGCGTATGCATTTCTAAAAGAGAACAACCTCCTTAATACTGCCTAAGAAATGTAACTATGCCATGGATGCAGTTCTGTTATGGAAAAAGTGGTGACCCGTGATGCTTAAGGACGGAATCCTGGTGGCTGAGCAGTTTATGATATGCAACACTCCACTTTGACCCATACTTTGGCTAGACGGGTAGTCTGGGAGGACCTCTTCGATCCATCGGCTGGTCACGTCAAGCCCTAACATCTATATGATTGTCCCAACCCTATTAACTTTATTATAACCCAACCCTTTTATCATATATGTGCTAGAAGGCATTGGTTGAGGGTCTTAGTGTCTTGGATATGACGTTAAACTGCATCTAATGGTGAAGTTCAAATTTTGGAGCTCTGGGGAATGTGGAGTACACATTTATCACAATTACTCCCATCTCCACTCTGTCCCGGACTGGTAGTACCTGTTAGGATCCCATATATGGGTTAAATAGAAAAAATGAGTATTAAAAAATGTGTTTAAAAAATGATTTTGAAAAAAAATTAGATACCATCAAGAATGAATAAAAGAACACGTCTTCAGCATAAAATAACCCAACAAGGGTTGACATGCCATAAAATCCAACCAACCAACCAACCAACCAACCAACCAACCAACCAACCAATAAGAAGACAGAATAAGATAAGTACAGTACGATAAGAAGTAAAGAGTTATACAATTACCCACTGTCGGCGAAGCTTAGAATACACTGACGGCACCCCCTGCAGAGGGGTAAGACAAACTAAACCCCCCCCCCATAAAAACGGGTATCCTGGGTAGGATATTAAACTGCATCCAGAGATGTGGATCCAGTTTTAGAGTGTATAGAGAAACCCTTCATTGCCATGACTCCCAGATCCACTCTGACCCTGAGTGGTAGTGCCTGTTAGGATCCCATCTATGAGTTAAATAAACCTGTGTAAGATATCATTTATATTAAATATGAATATTTGATAATCATATAACTATACAAATTATTTGTGTAAGGAATAGTTGCTTGAAGCTATAATTGTTTACTAAGGATTATCATTAGTTACTTTAAACTATATAGTTGTTTGTAAATTATTGGTGTTAGATAGAAATACTTGGAATTATATTATATGTGTGTACAAACAAATGATTAAATAGGAATAGTTACTTTAAGCCATATAAAAGCAAGTAAAGTCGTCAGGGTGGCCTAATGCCGATATCACCCAGACAGCGAGGGAGTCTATCCACACCTACCATCAGCTCCTCATTTTACCACACAAATCCCTGTGCTACTCATACGCTGAGTTGTCAAAGGACAGTATCGAACCAGGGACCTTGTGATTCCTAGTTAAGTGCTCTACTTACTGAGCTAAACCAGCCCTTATTGTTTGCTAATTATTGGTGTTAAATAGAAATACTTAATACCATATAACTGTGTGCATACAAATAATTATTGAATAGGAATGGTTACTTTAAAAAGTAAGTCGTCGGGGTGGCCTAATGTCAGTATCAGCCAGACAGCGGGGGAATCTATCCCTTTTTCACTATCGCTAGAACAAGGAGATTGTTTTTTAGCATCTGAGACGAGCGCCATACCTACCATCAGCTCCTCACTTTACCACAGATACCTGTGCTACTCATACTCTGAGTTGGTGAGGGCCAGTATCTAACCAGGAACATTGAGGTTTCCAGCCAAACACTCTACCGACTGGGATAAACCGGCCCTTTAAACCATATAATTGAGTTTGAGTTTTGTTTAATGGCATATCAACCTCTGTGGGTCATTTAATGCCACCATATAATTGGATATGAATTATGTGTATTAAATAGGAATACTTGAAACCATATAAGTGTAAATAAGATTATAGTCAAATAAAGTGAATTTAAAATTGGTTGTAATGGAACACTGAAAATATAGTTATGATTTTAATTATTTAGAAATGAATAACATTTTGGCATTATATAACCCATAAAGGTGTTCCTATACTGTTAAATTGCAAAGTAGACATTAGTAAGTTAGATAAGAAAGGTAGCTAAATGAAAAAAAGATACCCTACAGTGCAATAAGTTCTGTACAGTTTATTTTGCCCTAGAAGACAATGATGCACTTAACATCATAGGATAAACTCCTATATTTTAAAACTAATAAAAAGAAAATATAAAAGACGCTACAACCATAACTCCTATCCAAATTCAGAAACCTCTACAATTTTGGACAAATGAGATTTAAAAAAATAATTAAGCAATCTATAGAATCTGATTGGATAAGGCAAGTCATGTGCTTACAATATGCTTACAAATACGTCTGCGCGTTGAATTTCCAGGAGGGTTGTAAATCATTACCACAAAAAAGAAAAAGACCAAATCAGAGCCGGTAAACACATAGATAAGCTGACTACGAATTAACAAGTCAGTGGGACTTCGTTCCCGGCATGTGATTAACTTTTTCCTCGAAACGTAGCAGTCGGCCTTTACCCACCACCAAAGTGGGACATTAACCAGAGCGTTTGATATGAACCTTTTTTCTCGGAATGTACAGTTAAACCTTTGCCATGGCATGTAGCAGATGGACTTTTGAGGAACAGCGACATCACAACCAGCCGATGCAAGTGCCGCTGATTTAGTGATCCAAATGAGCTATCATGACTAGAAGCAATGGCTGCTTGATGCCAGAAATGCAGATAACATCAAGATACGCAACTTAGATTTTGACCCGACTATACTCCAACGATGAGACAATTATCTTAGAAATGTGAGTTGTTAACACCTTTTCTAATTTATCAAGACTTCTGCTGAAAACAATCCGACCTGCTGACAATCCAACTTTCTGCCAACCACGATCACAAAATAAATTTCTTTGTTGTTTTTAACTATATACCATGTGTTTGTTTTTCCTCCATTTTTGCCTAACCAGCATCCTTTTCATTTTTCGTCGTTTCAAATATTGTTTGAGTGACCGGAATTCGTTTACACTGGCCTCTACACTATAACAGTGAAAAGGTGAACATATCCTTTGAATATGTAGAAAAATAATTTTTATCAATCTATTTATAAGTTTAGATAAGAGATTTATTTTTTAACTTTTTAGATCCCAGGCAATGCTGGGTAGCTCTACTAGTAGTGAATAAAACAAAAAGACCTGAGTCTACGAAGATATAGACATTTAGCTTGGGTAATTTACTTAAAGGAGCTGAATAAGAAAAAACAGTAAATGTATGGGGCTAAGGTTTTTATATGGGATTAAGTTTTGGTTATTTATTTGGTGTGATGTTGCTACTAGTGTTGCTAGTTTCTTTTCTTAAACCTCATAATACGTGCTTCTTCCTTCTGCTTGTTATCAAGCTGAAAAGGAATTAAAGAAAGAGAAAAAAAAAGACAAATAATACTTTTAGGTTTCAGAATTCATGTAGTGTGGCTATATCCGGTTTCAATGTCCGGTTGACATATGTTACATGACTGCAAATGAGATCTCTTCTGATTTAGCACACAAAACAAAATGTTAACATTTCCACCTAACAGGACAGAACATTTTCCGGATGTTGCCTGATCCATGACTTTTGGAGAAATTTTTTAAAAATTTGTATTTGCTTTTGAGGCTCTGCGCATGCTGAAATGATGAAGGAACTATCAAGATAAAATCAAAAATATTTTTTCGACCAATTCCTGATCTTAGGGTCAAATTGAAGAAGGCCATAAATCTGAACCAAATTACAGTCACTTAACTATAAAACTGCCACCCTTAACGACTAATATGTCAGTGGTAAGACCGCAGCCGAGAAGATAGGAGAGAAAGGTGCATGGTGTAATGGTTAGTCGTAGGAGATGGACTTGTCGAACCGAGTTCAAATCCTGGACAAAGCCACAGTTCACATAGAGCTAATACCCTTGGTAAAGGTATGAATCAAACTATTTGCCCTCTGTGGTCCTATGCCAGTCACGGTAGGAATTATTTCCATGACTGCCACGTGTGTTTCCAGCCAGCTGCTCTTTTGATACCCTCTGCGCCCACGCTAACTTGGTCGGAGCATCTTTGTGACGGGTTGAGAAATTAGTGGAAATAAGATAACACCGTTAACAATAACAACGGTTTTATTCATATATAATGAATGAGTACGTTTTGCACACTAGGTCGGAGAGAGAAGACACGATGAGGAGCTTTGTCTGGCGTTTTGTTTTATGTGGACTTAGTTCTTTATGGAGTTATTCTTAGCGGCAAGGTCTATTTCTCCTAGTGGCAATTTTCTTCTTTCAGCAATTCTGAATTCTCCGCAGCCCTGTGACAAACTTCCTTCTGGCAATCCGGCATTCTGACTAAATGTTTACAATTCACAGTGAGTGTTTTATAGAAAAATTGTATGTATTTTTGTCATCGAAATTCGGTCAACAAGTGCTAAGCTCTAGCCCCAAAAGCCAAGATTTCTGACCCCTCGATAAACATATCATCTGATTTGAAAGTCCCAGTAAGCATCTCAACTTTAAGTCACTGCAGTACTCTTTTCTTCTATCTATAAACACAAAGTAAAATCAGAATTTATATAATATTTTGATTTTTGTATTTTTACAAAACTTTTTACGTTAACTAGAAAAAAAAAACTTCTATACTTTCCTTTTTCATTAAAAATTAGTTGAGCCAACAAAAGAACTCATCGTCTTATACCCTCCAACTATGGGTAAATAGTAGGGCTGACTGGGCTCTTTAACCTTGGTTAGGCAACCAGTCTAGGAGAAGGAAAACTCTGAATTCAAACCTGATAAACTCCGCTTGGGGTTGTCACTACTAGAATAGGCTCAGTCTATGTCACTGATCTATGTCACTAATTACTAATTATTTTAGAAGGCATTTGAATACCACAATCACCGCACCAAGACAGAAGACGTCACTCATCACCTCCTTACCCTCCAACATCTTGACACCCTGTTGACCGCGTCCCTCTCTCTTACATTCTCCTTACAAGGACATGTCACTACATCATCCCGACTCGAACAGCCATACATTATACCAATATCACTAGCGGCATCGCTAGAGTTCATGACCTTTTTCCTTTCCTCTTAATACAAATTATTGAAACCTTCAACCTGTGTTTGTCTTTTCCTTTGCTACCATACGCTTGCTATAACACATTTTGAATGCTTGGTTTGAAATGTGTGTTTCCTAGAAAGTAATATCTCAGAAAGCGATGTCAATACACACAGAGGAAAGGCACAGACTGCTATAGACAGATTATCCATTACATGGAAATCTGATCTTACTGATAAGCAAGAATTCTTCCAAATCATAGCTGTATCAGTGCTACTGCACGGCTGAACAACTTGAACCCTAATGAAGAGCTTAAAGAAAGAGTTTGGTGGGGACTACACAAAGATGCTGCGTAGTCTTGAACAAATCTTGGAAACAGCATTCCACAAGAAAACAGTATTGTTACAATGCCATATACCCTCGTTGGGTATGTACACAAGAGTTCTTATGATAGAGAGAGAAGAGAGATATTAGACAGTATGGAAAAGGGGGAAATATAGGGGGGGAATAGATGTTCGTATCAACAAGCTCCCGCCGAGAGGAGGGCCAAAAACAAGCAAGTCCACAGTCTTCCAGCAAGCCAAACTTTCCCTTGGTCAACACGCTCTTCGTTTTCGTTTAGCAGCTGCAAAAATCACAGTAAAGAATTACTCGGTCGTTCGCGTCAGTCAACCTGCTACTGCAACTTCTTACTGCCCTGCGTTTGACTCACACGTTATTTATGTACGTATTTATCGAAACATCCTGGCACTTCGCGTCCGTCCAATGCCTAACTCGCGTCTACCTTCGCATGCAGGAGGACGCGGGCTCGATCCCGGCAAACAAGGCAATGTCTTGCTCTTTTTCTTTTTCCGTCATAGACAGATACATATAACTTACTTGGTTGTTACTTTCTACTTCGCCGAGTCTCCATGTTAAATATTCACTTCTTCCTCTTTCTACTTCAGCCATGAGGTCTACGTCTAGTCTGGTTTCTCTTTACCTGTTGCTTCTTTATTCTCTTGTTGGTTCTTCATTTTCTAACTAAGGGCATGCTTAATTAATAAGACTTATTGCTTTTCAAAATTGTATTGTTTGACTGTCAACTGACCTAACTAAGTCAAAATCATGTGACATGTGAAATTTCAATTGTCCAGTGATTTTCCACTTCGTGATATGTAAAAAACTGGCCCCACAGAATTGTCCTACAGGGTGTTGCCAATAATCTACGCTACTATATAGATTATGCAACAGATCATCTGCCTTCTATTATACAAATCATCCAAGTAAGACAAACAAGACAAACTGGCCACTTTTGGAGAAGCAAGAGTGGGCTCATAAGTGACGTTACCCTATGGACACCTACACATGAACATACCAGTGTAGGTTGACAAAAATATATACTTCGGTGAGTATTAGCGAAGAAAAACAGCTTAGCCCTAAAGAGCTGTCTCTCCAGATAGAATCTGCCCACGTCATCTAAAAGAGGTCAGCATAGGAACTACCCCAGCAGAATTACTGATGAAGCCAAGATTGCGAACTAATCTAGATCGCATGAAGCCTTTTACTTCAACCACTTTATACAATAGTCAAGAAGACTAGAAATTTCAGTGCAACAGAACTGCTCAGATACGTTCATTTAGTAGAGAACAATCAGTCTTAGGACAGAACTTAGGCAGAAATCATTGACAAAGTAACAAGTTGAAAAATACATATGGTCAACCCAGTGATAGGACCACACACCCTAATAATAATGAAATTTATTGTGTACAGTGCTCAGGTGCACCACAACTCATCAAAGTCTCATGTCAAGTACACAGAATAATGTATTAGTGTTAGGAACATGAACAATTTACAGTAGTAATATGCATGTATGTGTGCGCGTGTGTGCATATGTATGTGGAGAGTGGCATCAGGTATAGTGTCGGCAGACTACAGGAAGTATGGAGGCTTTGAAAGACTCAGTGCTTCGGCAGCCTACAACAGACACGGGCAGTTTATTCCATGTCTCCACAACTCTGAGTGTGAAAAAATGTTTCTGAAAGTCACATGAGCAGTGCTGTTTTCCGACTTTGTGGGCATGCCCATGTGTGTTAGAAAGATGGAGATCAAAAAGGTGCTCAAGGTTGCTGTTGTTAAGATGATTAATGACCTTATGAGCGTTTACTAGGTCAGTTGCCAGACGCCGAAGTTTCAATGCATTCATTCCCAGGGCATCATTAACATTAAACGAGAAGGAATAAAACATAATCTTGGTCCTGACACTGCCCTGTTAAGTGTAATGGGATGTGTAGTTTAGGGGTGGCTCTCTGCCATTAGACTTGGGGTTATTTTGCATTTCAGGTTATAAAAAGCAAATAAAAAATAAAAAAGTAAAGTAGGTGCAGTTGCCTATTATGAGTATCAACCGCACAGTGAGGGAGTATACTCCCTTTTCACTAGTCCTAGACCAATGAGATTTTTTACCAAGCTTTCTCTCAAAAAAGTCCCATGGCAGTGTGTGTGGTGATGCACGCAGACCTGAGCAGTTAGAAAATAAGTTTAAATTAGGATAGGCACTGCCAAAACCCACCCTTTTTCATTTTAAATAAAAACTAATTAGAATTAATTAAATCGATTATTTAAGGTCAAATTTTAGTTTTAGTCGAAAAATAGTAACATCAGTAAAAAAGAAAAAGAAAAGCAAAGCAAAATAATATTACATATGTAATACATTTTAAACAACAAATTTGTCAAAACTTACATCTTTGGTAAACAACTTTACATACTTAGAATAAAACACATTAACTAAAATTTTAAACACTTATAAAAGTTTCTTTGAAATTAATAACAAAAAAGCATTAAATACACTTTTTTCTTTTTTTTTTTAAACACGCAGTAGAAAAAACAAATCTATGGTGACACAGAAGCTGGATGATATTTTTACCCAACCTATTCAAAAACCCTGATTGATAAAAAAAAATACCCAAAATCAGGGAATTATCCAATTTTGATAGAATTTTTTAACTTTTTATGTGAAATCATTAAAGAAGAATCACAACTTTTGAGGGAAAAAAACTCAAAATTTAAAAGATATTAAAATAAATATTACTGATAGCTGCTTTCATGATTTTTTAGTGAACCTTTTTTTTTTATATCTAATAAATAAACAAAATTCATTTAAAATTAGAATTGATCCATTTTTAGCATTAAGATTTATATTTTCAGATTAGTAAAAAATTGATTTAATAACATGTTTAGATTTGTCAGCTATAAAAGAAAATTAATTCAAATCTCAGTTTAAACTGCCCCCACCCCATTTAAAAATAATAGATATAGAATTATTTTTTTTATAATCAAAATGAAGATTATATCTTATGTACACCAGAATAATTAAAAAGTCTGAAAAAATGTTTTAATTTATTGGCATGTTTAATTTTTTGATTTTTAGGTTTTATTCATTTATTTTCCAAATCCGATCAATTAAGAAAATATTTTTCATTTTTTTTCATATCTTCAGGTTTTGCTCTTTATAATTATACAAAAGATTTTCAGCCTCAAATACCCAATATATGTTGTGCCCCAAAGATATATATATATATATATATTTCAGTTCCAGTGATCTTTTGAAAAAGAGATTTTATCTCGAAAATTCAGGAATAAAATACAGGTTAACACACAACACCATTGTTACCGTATTACTATTTTTTTTCTTTACATCTGCATTGTGATAGCCTTCTAAATCAACCTCCTAACCAATATATATATATATATATATATATATATATATATATATATATGGACCACATTTTCCGGTGTAAGGGAGATAAATGCATAAACATCGTTCAAAAGCAGTTTTTATTTTTGGGTGTAAATAGGTAAGAATCAATGAATGACCCTACATATGTTGCACAAAATTGGTCATTTTTAAACTTACATTTTCAGATATATTAAATAGAGCTTTACCTCTAGTGAAAATATTTTATTCAATATGGATGCTTCCAGACATTTAAAATTTACTATCAAATTTTTAAGTGAATAAAAATAGGCCAATTGAATAAGAAAAAATACTTTTTATTGCATCAATAAAAAGAAAAATATTGCTTTTAAAACTACGAAAACAAAAAAACAAGGTAAAAATTATTTTTTGAGTTTCAAGAAAATAACTTTTCAATTTTCAAATCAATTTTTTTCGGGTATTGAATTTTTATATCTTCTTCAGGATTTGATCTTTCTTGAAATGTAAAAATTAGGAACTGGAAATTTTTTTTTCTTCAAATGAACTTTCTGAATTGATAAAGAACTTCTTTTTTTTTCAAGTTCTTTTTTTAATAAAATAAGCTATTCATTATAAAATTAAGTCATTAACTAATAATTTGGTGAAAAAATTAAAATCGGGCAATTCCTTAATCTTTGGTAATAGTTTGAAATTTTTTTTAAAAAAACAAAAAAACTTTATTACTCCTTTTTGCGATCTCTATGCATATATATATATATATATATATATATATATATATATATATATATATATATAATATATATATACTGTGGATGCGTGTGTGTGTGTGTGTGTGTAATTCGTTTTAATTTATAAGTGTGTATATCTGATAGTACAAGGGTGGATACATAACCTGGACACAATTATAAACCAAGTTTTCATATGAAATTATCAATACATAATTTTTCGAAGTGATCTTCGAAGGAACGTTGTATTAAGTAAATTTAAAATTCCTCCTTTTTTTTTTTTTTTTTTTTTGAGTGCTCTGGCTTTCTTCCTCGTTGGAGTGCACTCATTATTATTTTTTCACAAAAAGATCTGTAATTCCAATTAGAGAAGAACAGAGTTATTTCCCTTGCCTTATCAAATCAACAGAAAAAAAATTTTTTTTTGTTGTCGTTTTATTGGCATGGCCAACATTTCGGTATGACAGTAACTCTCTCTTTCTTTAAACTTTTATTAAAAAATTCATGATCGTAAATTTTAACTTATTTTAATTTTCTGTTAAGAACATAGCATATACTTAAATATAAAATAAATTTTCAATTAATTTCTTAATTATAACAATTGAATAAATCATGTTAAAATGAATACATTTTCAAGGGAAAAAAAAAGGAAAAAAATGCACCATTTTGATAGATTTTAATTTACAAAATTCACTCGTTTTAAAGACTATAAGACAAATAATTTTTAAGTGTGAATTTTTAAATCCTTTCTCTTTATAATACAGCAAAAATTATGTTACATTTAATTCATTTTTTCAAGTTTTGTTGTATTTTAATTAGGGTGTAGATTTATACACACACACATACACACACACATATATATAATATATATATATATATATATAATATATAATATAATGACATGGCCTATATAGGGAAAATAATGTTAATAATTCAAAAGAAACTGGTGAAAAAAAAGGCACTTATATCTAAGACTTTTGAAATTATTATTAATTTTCTTTTTATTTATTGAGTTCTGTTCAGAGGTTACAGCATCACATACTTGTATATGTGCAACACACACACACACACACACACACACACACACACAAAACCAACTACCAGTACACATACAAATACATACAGCTTGAAAATGTTTTCAAACATCCAAAACATTTGATGCTTATCTAATATAATAAATTAGAAGAAAAAAAGAATTCAAACCATTTTGCAGACCTTATTTTCTATTATAAAATATTTATTTTTCTTTTGTTGGACCTACAACAATATTACATATATATATATATATATATATATATATATATATTATATATATATATATATATAAGATTTTTCCTTCGCAGAAGAGTTTAAGGCCTGGGTTTGTTATTATTCACTCAACGTCCCCTTACCTCATATGGTAGAGATGTCCCGGTTTCGATTTCTGTTGGAGGGAAATCCTTAGTATACATCACTGATGAGACTTAATAAAGTTGAAACAGTCTGTACGATGTTCTATACACAGAATAATTCTTTACCGAAATTCACTTGTCATTATCATCTTCTATAATTATCGAATTTTATGCAATATACGCATTGTAATTGCCTTCAAGCAAAAATATAAATAATAATATATAATATATATATATTTATTTTAACAATAGAAAGGAGTAACCTACTCGAGTTTCATCGATTGATTCTTCAGGGTTACTTTAGTTAAATTAATCGAGTTTTCGATTAATCTTAGGTATTATAAACATGCCCGTTGGAATACTAAAGTTAAGTCCTATTCCAACGGGCATGTTTATAGCACCTAAGATTAATCGAAAACTCCATTAATTTAACTAAAGTAACCCTGAAGAATCAATCGATGAAACTCGAGTAGGTTACTCCTTTCCATTGTTAAAATAAATTTATGCTCTACATTGTATTGAGCACTTTGTATTTGTTTTTTCTCAACTTTAGCCTCTGGATATTGTGCGCTTCCAACGATCGTACTTATACCCACCGGTAAGTTACTACTTATACATATACAAATATTTTTTGGGAGAATAAGTGCTTAATTGGAGTCGTACCTAATTTTGAAAATTAATTAATTAATAATGAATTAGGTGGGAATACCTATTTTAAATGTAAGGCTAAACAAATCGAGAAAAATCAATCTCTGTATGTACATTTCGGCCTATTAGGCCTCATCAGCAGAGCTATAGATCTATATATACAAATATATATATATATACAGCAGAGCTATAGATATATATATACAAATATATATATATATATATATATATATATATATATAGATTATAGGGGTGCTATATTTATAAGTAAACAGTGCTCAATATCATGGATAGAACATTTATATCTATGTTAAGGTAGCGTAGACATGGAGTTAATGGCATCTGGTTACTAACAGTTTTCAGACTAGGACTTGGTCTGAAGATCGCATAGGTAAGAAACTATCAGTGGACTCCATGGCCACACTATCTTAACATATATTATATATATGAGGAAGATTTAAAAATTATGTGCACTCTTGTTTTATGGAAGCCAAGCTTAATGTGGATGATTTGATTGGCAGACCTATGACTAATCTGAAAAGAACAAGCTACCTCATCGATGATAACTCACCAGTTTGCCATAACCATCTCTTGAGCTTGCTGAATCTTTCCATCAGTGGTAGAGGTTGACAGGCGTCCTGCTCTCTCTTTGTGTGTAATGCTTGTCCGGCTACTTTTAAACTTCTCTATCCACTTCTATGTAGGCGCGTGGTCTAATGGTTAGAGTCGTAGGAAATGGACTCGTCAATGCGAGTTCAATTCCTGGAGTAAGCTGTTGGCATTTCACATTGCGCTAATACCATTGGGAAAGGTATGAATCCAATTCTCCCTCCAGCTATGGGTAAATAGCAGGGTAGACTGGAATCTTTAACCCTGGCTAGGTAACCAGTCTAGAAGGAAAACTCTGAATTCAAACCTGTTAAACTCCGCTTAAGAAATTGACCTTGTGTCGCATCCTACTTGTGCGGAGGGGTTGCTAAATATATATATACACTTCTATGCCTTAATGTACTATCACTGTGTTGTGCTAAAAGCCTCCAATGAAATCGGGTCACTTCTTTGGTGCATACTACTAGTGGAGCAACCATGTTCACTCTGTAAAGACAGCAAGCAAAATGGCACAATCAGGCTCAAATGTTGGTTGGTTGGTTGGTTGGTTGGTTGGTTGGTTGGTTGGATTTTATGGCATTTCAACCCTTGTTGGATCATTTCATTTTTTTATTATTCCTTCTTGATGGTTTTTTTTCAAACTCAATTCTTACAAAAACATTTTTTAAACTCATTTTTTTTCTATTTAACCCATAGGTGGGACCCTAACAAATACTACTACTCTGGTTCAGAGTGGAACTGGGAGTAATGGCGATAAAGGGGTATTCCACACTCCCTAAAGCTCCAAATTGGAACTTCACCATTAGACGCAGTTTAATGTCTTACTCAGGATACAGCTCAAACTTTGATCATGTAACCACTAACTATAAGCATGCATATGCAGAATGCAATGTGAAAATAATAAAGATATGTCATGGTGAAAATGAGGATATTTTTTTTACTCTCCTTTGTATACATCTATTATTATACTAAATCTGAATGAATCAATTTTTGTCTCCTAAAGGCTTTTTTACTGTTTAGTTTAATGACATGAAAGTTATACTATATTATTCCTTACTTTTAGGATTGAGTTATATTTGGAAAAAAATTCATTTTAATTGGTTATAATTAGTAGTAATTTGCAATTAAGTCAAAAACTGACTTGTCTCTTACTTCACATTCTGCCTATCCCTTCCCCCTCTCTATGTATATCTTGATTACCTCCTCATTATATACATGTTAGTTTCTCAGTGAGAATAGAAAGAGAGAGAAGAGAGATTTGAGAGAACGAAACGGATTTGTATGTTAAGTTTCATATGCAGCAAGCGAGTAGCTTCAACATCTTGGTTATAATAAATTTAAATTAGGTCAAACGTTCTTTAATGTTTTTTTTCAATTCTCCAACTGTATTTATCTATTTTTTAAAAATGTAATTCGCTTTGCAAACTCATTTTCCCTAATCCCAATTATCTACTCAGAACTCAATGGGTGACCCAAAGGTTCACATTTTGTCTAGTATATATATATATATATATATATATATATATAATATATATATAATATACAAGGTGTGTCAAAAAAGTATTGAAATTGAAGCTGTATTTACCACGATAGGAATGAACAATAAATGTAATGTTAATTTTATCAGAATACAAGGTTTGTCAAAAAATACAGATTTTAAAACATTATTTACCAAGATAGAAATGAAGAATGAATGAAACGTTCATTTTTCAGAATACAAGGTGTGTCAAAAAGTAACAAAAATCTTGATACTTTTTTGACACACCTTGTATATATATATATTGTAAATATAATCTTAATTTTAAAAAAAAGATTCTGTTTCACTATTTCTAAACCGCCATAACTTGTATCATTATGTTGTCATTGTTTGAGGGCTTTTGAGCTTTTGTAGCATAAACCCAGACTAAGAAAAATCCAAACTCAGTGCCGAAAACAATAGGCTACAGTCCCAGGCGTCAAAAAGGGCTTAGTTTTCGAGTTACGATGCTCTACAAGTAGCAGTAATAATTTTAGCGTAATTATTAATTAAAAATCAAAAAAGGCTAATAAAAAGTTTTCGCAATCGGTGGCATATCTTGATATTATGCGAAAAGTAAAATTTAAACGGACTACTTCGCAAAAAAATACGAACCAAAATGGAGTAGCTCCGAAAACGGAATAAGCGAATGGGAATCGTATGCTCGAAATACGAATAAGTAAGAATGGCCACCTCCAGCGAAGAAGAAGCAACAGTTGTTAGCGAAAAAAAATGTTTTATGTGCATTTTACCTTCCAAAAAGCATAAAATTGTATCATTTACTAAGAAAACGTGGACTCGCTTTTTTAGAATAATTTTCAATTAAAAAATAAACTGACTTTTAGAAAAAAAAAAAAATAGTATTTCGCATCATGTGACAACAAGTCACGTAAATAAAATGAGTAATAAGCGAATTTGCTTTTTTAGAAAAAATAAAAAAAATAATAGTATTTCGCATCATGTGACAACAAGTCACGTAAATAAAATGAGTAATAAGCGAATTTGCTTTTTAGAAAAAAAAAAAAAAATAATAGTATTTCGCATCATGTGACAACAAGTCACGTAAATAAAATGAGTAATAAGCGAATTTGCTTTTTAGAAAAAGACAAAAATAATAGTATTTCGCATATCGCGTAAATTTTTGTTGTTTCTTATTCATAGTTCGGTCTTTTATCTCTTTATTTATACTGTAATTAGTATCGAAAATGACCAAAACAATTTACCGCCCCAACATAAGGTGGGGGTCAAAATTAAGTGACCTGAACAAAATGAGAAGTTTTGAAATAAAATAAATAATGCATTATAAATCGTTCATTGATAAATAAACACTGAAAGTTTCATTAAAATCCGATAATTCCCTGATTTTTGGTAAATTATTTTCTGTAGGGGGGCTAAAGTCATACGCATTTTAGGTTCATTTAAAAAAAAAAAAATTTTTTTCTAAAAAGCCAGTTCTTTAATTGAAAATTATATTTTGAAATTTTTCCTGAAGAAAAAAAAATTGTTTACTTTAGTTACTAAAGCATTATTATTGTTTGCTTTAGTTACTAAAGCATATTATAGGAATTTTTTGGGGGTGTTTTGAGGTCATTCTAAATTAATATTTTTTTATTTCATAAACACAGAACACCAGCTGATGTTTACATTCCAGATAAAATCTGTAATCTCATTGGCTAATTGAATTCGGAGCTATTTTCGTTCTATACGTATTTTAATCACTTAAAACTTATTTTATTAACTCTTGCGACAATAAACATGCGCGAAAAAAAAATTGGAATTTTGGGGTGATATCATTTTAATATTAAAGGACAATTTATTCGGCCACTTTTTACATCCGACACAATTGAACGATAATCGGCTTGGGACTGTAGCCTACAAGGGAAAACTACTCAAGAAACCTTCACCATGAAAATGTCACTATTGATAGTGTGAACCAAACCAAATGTTGCCTTATCATAGAGGCTTAGAATATGCTGTGGTGGGAGACAAAATAGAATTGTCTCTCCATTTACATTAAGGGAGGGGCTCTCCCATGTCCATGGTTATGTGACAAGGCAAACCTTAGAATTATCCTCTTTTACCATCACAAGGTTTGAAGCAAAAGATGTTGTCTTTTCGCATCCTCAGCAGTGGTATGTACATGGTGCCTGTCTTTGTTCCCAGACCACCAGAAAAATAGTAAGTGGTTTCCACCCATTTGTTGTTTAAACTTTTCTTCATGTTTCTCAAACACTTTGTGACTCTTTTGTGGTTTGGAACAGGAACTTGTTTCCCTCTTTGTATGCTGTATAATTAAATGTTATATTGTATCAATTAACTTGTCAATTTCCCTACTAAATATTCTGTGTTAGGTTACCCTCTTTAGGATAACCTAAAAATGTTAAAAGAATATGGGTGTTAGCTATGATTTAACACCTCATTAATTCTTATAATTGTATCCCCTACAGAGGGTCAAGACCCACCCTTGGTATAACACTAAACTGCACCTGATAGTGAGGCTCTAGTTCTGGAGTTCTGTGGGGAGCATGGAGTTCCCCCTTAATTACCATTACTACCAGATCCATCCGGAGTGGTAGTACCTGTTAGGGTCCCATCTATGAGTCAAGTGATCAGTACTACCACTCTGGGAGTAATGATAATGAAGGGGTGACACCACACTATAACAGGGTTTCCCGACCAGGAGTTCTCACACCCAAAGGGGTGCGAAATAACATTACAGGGAGTGTGAGATAAAATTTCTGTTTTTTATCATGTAGCTATAAGATGTAAGCAAAATATCCACTTCTATTTATAGACTTTACTGAACTGTAACAGGAGCTTCTGGTAAATTGGCCATTGGGTGACAGAACAAAAAGCATTTAAGATTGTTTGCACTGTGCTCAAGATCACTTACTGTGAGGAACCTTCTACCAGAAAGACTTATCCTTGGATTAACACCAGAAAGACTACACACTTTGGATTAATACAAGAGCTTATTAAAGACATTGGACTTATATATCATCAGAAAGACAACAGACCTAGGATTACCACCAGAAGGACTACAGAGGAAGGATTAACACCAGAAAGAATACAGACTTTGGATTAACACCAGAAGGACTACAGATGAAGGATTAACATCAAGATTCTTTGAACAACAATGACAACATAATCTCCACAATGGCTTCATGGATTCTAATATAATCACATTGTTCTTTTCTGTCATAGAGAGCATGCAAAATGTAGCCATCACAATGTTTCAATAGAATGAAATAAAATGACTGTGAGCAAAAGCTATCAACAAGAATTCAAATCAAATTCAAAAAGATGGATGACACCACTTCCAGAATATTCGAGACTGTTCCATGATGTCAAGTAACATATTGTAATAGGTAATTGAGAGTTACCTCCCCTATTTTATTATTACCCCCTCTTTGGGGAACTCTTTGGTGTTTCTAAGAGTATATAAGCTCTCAGTAAACTGTAACATTATTCTAAGTAGAATAAAGCTTTCTTAAGCCTATCCGTGTTTTCGTTTATCATTACAAATATATTTAAAAAAGTTCTGGTAAGTTTCACAAAGTATATAAACCAAAGCACAGTGATGCTGATAGCTTTTTGATTTAGTGCATCCTGGCATGCACATTTGCTATGAATGAGTCCCCAGGGAAATTTATGGGTCCCAACTGAAGATGTCTAACTCCAACCTTGTAACCTATCCTGTATAATTTGTTTCTAAGAAACTATTGAAATGTATTTACAGTTAGCTCAAAATGGTTAGGGAAGAAAACAAAAAAACACTGGGACACATGGATAGGATTTTACTGCGTCCTTTTAGATTTTTGTGTGTCAGGGACACAGGACGCGTACCTATCAGCATTTCTGTATGCCTAATGCTATTGTAGTCAGTAAATTTTCAGTGCATTCTGTGTTCATTGTCCAGTTTGTTTTAAGGGGTGTGAGAACATATTAAATTTTTAAGGGTGCGGGACATTAAAAAAATTGAGAACCACTGCCCTATAAAGTCCAGAACTGAAACCTAACACCCAGATACAATTTAGTGTCATACTAGGATACCCCTTGTGGGTAGAGGTTTTACCCTTCTGCATCTTTTAAAGCATGTTTTTGTAGTAGCCACTTACTAGGACTATTACAAATAATTTTTTAAGTTCAATTTTTTTAAAACTCATTTTTTTCTATTTAACCCATCTATGGGACCCTAACAGGTACTACCAGTCTGAGTCAGAGTGGACCTGGGAGTAATGGCAATGAAGGGATACTCCATACACCCCAGAGCTCCAGAATTGGAACTACACCATTAGATGCAGTTTAATGTCATACCCAGGAGACTAAGACCCCCAGCCACTGCCTACTAGCACATATATAATAAAAAGCATTGGGGATTTGCCATAAAGGCAATATGGTTAAAGAACCCAATCTGCCCTACAATTTACCCATAGCTGGAGAGAGAGTGGTTGGATGCATACCTTTCCCAAGGGTATTAGTGCTATGTGAAATGCAAACAGCCTTATCCAGGATTTGAACAATCAGGTGCTAGGGTTTGAGGTGATCAGTTGATTGATCAAAGGAGGCCTCTCCAGCCACCCGTCTAACTCAAGTAAGGTCCAAAGAGAAGTGTTGGAAGTCATGGACTGCTCAGCCACCAAAATTCCATCCTTAAGCATCAGGGATTGCTACCCACATCCAACAGGTGGCTCCATTGGGGAGGTTTTACCCTCTTCAGAAGTGCAGTCAGCATATTGTACAACCTAAGCCAACAGAGCAGTCTTTTTATCTTTTTTTTTTTTATACATAGCAGTCTTAAATATAATAGAATAAAAATTTCTGGTAATCTTCAACTTGTTCCTCGTAAATTCCTACTATAAAATAAACTGAACCCTTATTTTATGTCCGTGTTTTTGCAATAAATGTTTTAAATATGTTTGCAATAAATGTTTTTAAATAAAGAAAATATATATGTTTGCAATAAATGTTTTTAAATAAAGAAAATATATTCAGTATTGTAAAATAATGGGTGCAAGAAAAATAAAACATTTATTGCAAAAACACAGACATAAAATGAAGGTTCAGTTTATTTTATGGAGGAATTTACGAGGAACAAGTTAAGGATTTCCAAATTTCTTAGTATTGATTTCATATTACATTCATTTTAAAAACAATAAATTTAACGTAAAAATGACACCTGAGCCAAAGTATATAAATTTGATAGCAACAGTTGTTAAGAATTATTTTTGATAGTAATATAAACTGAAGAAAGAATTAATACATATTTTACAGTTTAAAGTTATTTTTATATATTTATTTGGCTCCCCGCAATACCAAAATGTGGCTCAAGGTCAGTTTAGTATGGAGATACTCAGCAGGAATCAAAATTCCAATGGGACAAGGACAATTTGGAACTTTCAGGTATTATCGCATAAATGTGTCCTGGTTTCCTGCCCTAAAAAACGCTAAGCGGTGACTGCTGAAAAACCGCCTCGCGCTACTATTTAACTCCCAGGGTGTTTGAAGGCGTTTTTCCTGAAAAGGTAATGCAATATGAAAGCAATATTTTACCCCGCCCCCAAGTCTTTTCTCAGCAAGTAAATGTAAATATTTTAACTCCTCCTTTAAAATATTTACATTTACCTGTCGATAAAAAATCTTGGGTGGCTTACTTTTAATGCCTTCAAACCACTAAAAAAAGTTATTTGTCATTAAAAACAACTTCAAACTGCTAAAAAGAATATTTTAAAAAGGGGGGATAAAATATTTACATTTACTTGTCGAGAAAAGACTTGGTGGGGAGGGTAAAATATTGCATTAACTTTTGGGGGAAAACGCCATCAAACAGCTATGGAGTTAAATAGTAGCACAGGTCAGTTTTTCAGCAGGCACCGCTTAGCGTTTGTATGGGCAAGAGGCCAGGACGCATTTATGTGATATGCACCGAACTTTCAAACAATAACTTATGATACAAATGCTGTTAGTTATTTACTAAGTTTAGTTTAGTAGTGGCTCATTGAAGTCAATCATAATCGTCTACGTCCTGTTGGTGGGGTGTTAGAATGTACCGACTGCACCTCTGCAGAGAGGTAAGACTCCCCCAATGGGGCCACCTGTTGGCTGTGGGTGGCAACCCATGATGCTTAAGGATAGAACTCAGGTGGTTGAACAGTCCATGACTTGCAATACTCTACTTTGGCCCTTACTTAGGCTAGACGGGCGGTCGGAGAGGCCTCCTCCGATCAATTGGCTGGTCACATCAAGCCCTAGCACCTATATGATTTTCCCAACCCTATTGCCCTTATGGCAAGCCCCAACCCTTTTTATCATATGGGTGCTAGAAGGCGGTGGCTGAGTGTCTACATGTCCTGGGAATGACATTAAACTCTATCTGATGGTGAGGTTCCAGTTCTGGAGGTTTGGGGAATATGGAGCACCCCTTCATCACTATTGCTCTCTGGTCCACTCTGACCCGCAGTGGTAGTACCTGTTAGGGTCCCATCAATGGGTTAAATAGAAAAATGTATTGATAAAAAAAAAATGTGTATCCATTAAGAATTAATTTATTTCAAAACTTTATCGGCATTAAATGACCCACTGAGGTTGATATGCCGTAAAACAAAACAAACCAAATCATAATGGTCTGAAAATTTAGCTTGGTAGTTATTTTATTTCTTATGTCAATATTAGTAATTTACATATATTAATCTACAGATTTTAGTTTCTGCACATACCATTTGTCAGAATTTTCAAATTTTAGTCATTTGCAAAGTTCCCAGTGGATCACCTTCTTCACCCAGTCGTACCTACATTTGTTCTCCTTCTGAACCAGTTTTCAGCATTCACTTATTAAGTAGTTGATGGTTTTGTCTCTCTCTTCACATAGTCTACACTGTCTTATTAATTTTAGCTTTAACATAGTTAATTCTTATGGCATTATTTTGTGCTGCTATTATTAGAGATTCACTTTCTCATTAGAATTAGAATCATCATTATACTCTTTGTGAGTTTTTCACACCAGCATTAGTTGATGGTCTTTCACTGGTGTCTGAAGCACAGTGGTGTACTGGTTAGAGTCATAGGAAATGGATTTGTCGACCCGAGTTCAAATCCTAGATGAAGCCACAGTTCACATAGTGTTAATACTCTTGGGAAAGGTATGAATCTAACTATTCTCCCTCCAGCTATGGGTAAATAGTAGGGTAGACTGGGCTCTTTAACCTTGGTTAGGCAACCAGTCTAGGAGAACGAAAACTCTAAATTCAAATGTGGTCGCAATTAGAATAGGCTCAGTTCTAGTTAGTGATCTATTTCATTTTTTTTTTTGTTTAAATTTAATTTGTGTGGCAACAAGTCTCAATTGTAGTTGGTACCCTTGGAATAGTCCCCAAGGGTTTCGGAAAAAGACTGGAGCAATTGGAAAATAGAGGAAGAATTGAAACCATCCAGAGAACAGCTAGAATACTCAGAAGAGTCCTGGAGACATGAGAAGACTTACTGGGAAAGACCACAAGCTAACACTGATGTGAAAAATTTGCAAGGAGTGATATAATATATTTTACATTTTTTTTATAGTACTTAGGTATCTATTCTTATTTTTTTCATTTGTCAAGTGTTAAGTATCTGGCCGCCATCCTTGGCTAGTTGGAAAGAACTCAAAGTAAATAAGTAAGTAAGTCCCGAGCTATAGAATCCTTTGGTAAGTGAATAAGTCCCGTGATGGAGAATCCTTTAGGTGAATCCTTTAGGTCCGTCGTCCAAGAAGATCCAAATAGCAGTGAGCTAAGATTAGAATCAGCCAGTATAAATATAACAACAGCAGCAGAGCACTGCCAGTGATTGGATAAGAGGTTGCCTTCCCAGGTCACGTGCTTATCAGCGAGTCTATAAGTAGAAGTGACCATTTACCACATGCCTTATATAAAAAAAAAACGTCGTAATTTCTAGTCTGAAATAAACACACATTCTATCTATTGAATGATTTTAGTAAATCTCCTAGCCATGGGTTAAATAGTACCACTACTGTTCTTCAACAAGGATGACTTTAGGATTAAATAACCCATGAAGGTCGATATGCCATTAAACAAAGAAACCAAACCAAACCTAACACTTTTGTGTTCTGGGTATGACATTAAACTACATCTAGTGGTGCGGTTCTAATCTGGAGCTCTGGAGAGTGTGGACTACCCCTTCATTGCCATTACTCCAAGGTCCACTCTGACCCGAAGTTGTAGTACCTATTAGGATCCCATCTATGGATTAAATAGATTAAAAATGAGTCTAAAAGAATATGTTTAAAAAATGTGTTTAAAAAAATAAATACCCAACAAGAATGAATAAAACAAAGATATATTTGGCATAAAATAACCCAACAAGGGTTGGCATGCCATAAAAATCAATCAACCAAACAACCAACCAACCAACCAGCCAACCAACCAACCAGCCCAATACTTTTTCTCTTCAAAACTGTTAAATTTGCCGTTGAATGTTAAATAAATTCTGAATGAATGAGTAAAAAAATTTTTAAAAGTGTGACAGAGAACATGAGGTGAGCGGCGAATGTCAAGGCCTGCCGTATTCTCGAAGGAAGCGGGCTAGGCTTTGCCTGACATGTAGGACTGTAGAATCGAACCCGCTTCCTTCAGAATGCGAACGGGCGACACATTAGCACCGAAGTCGAGATGCTACAGTCCCGGATGTAAGCGCCAGGTGCCCTGATGATAGCTATGAGGATTCCGGTGGCCGGGATTGGCTCGACAATCTCATGTGTGGGGCGCAGACACCCGGATGTTGAGGGGAAACTAGTATAAGTATAAGTGGGGTGACAGCAGGAGTTGAGTTGCGATTTTGAGTTACTCAAGATTTTACGACGACGGATTTTTCAGCTGCTGAAGATTTTACGACGACGACGGATTTTTAGCTGCTAAAAATTTTTTTGACGGCGATGACATTGTTGCCCCCCCCCTTCAACAAGTCGAATATTCATTTTTTCCCCTCTATTTTTTTCATTCATTTTAAAAAATCAATTAAAAAAAGTTAATAACATTAAAAAAATTAATTAAAGATAGTTAATAAAATTTTCACAACTTTTTTCTTCTTTTTGCTTAATAATAATTGAAGATCTTATTATAATGGAGATTGTGTGTTTGTCTGTCTGTAACCGAAACTATATCACAACTCAAGTCACAATTCCCTTTGTTATTTACATCACATTGTCCATGATTTTATTTTTTATTTAAACCTCAATTATTAATAAAATTGTTTTACATTATAAATACTGTTGGCCATATCTACATACTAGGATATTTATCACGGACCCCACGTGTATGGGTTAGGCACAAGGCCCTATTAATGTGGGACCACCCACCAGCCGAGACTCATGGATGGTGGGTGCAAAAAATGCGTTGATCCCGTCGACATTTCCCCTCAAGTAGGGCGCCTCAGGCACTGGGCAATAAACCCAGCCCTGACCCTGAAATCAAGGGGGTAGGTGTTACCTGGGGGAATGGCCCCCTGGGATCAACGATGTTAACTCGTAAGGTCCAGTGGCCGAAACTCACTGGACCCCCGGTTGAAAAGTTTGAGGTATTTGCCTCATACCCCACTTGTATGGGCTGAGCACAAGGCCTCGTTTTAATGTGGGCCCACCCACAAGCTGAAGCTCATGGGTGGGAAAGAACAAAAATTGCATCGATCCCTTCGGCATTCCCCCTCAAGGACAGGCGCTGGGCAATAAACCTTGTAAGGTCCAGCAGTCAAAGCTCACTGGATCCCGGTCAAAACCGGAAGTCCGATATCAACATACTAAGAACATGCAATTGTATTTATATATATACAACAAAATAGCGATTTACAGTGTGAACGGGAAGACTAATTTGCATATTGATATTAAAAATTTGATTTTAATAAATATATGTTTAGTTTTATTGATTTCTAATTGTTTGATTTTATCTTAATGAATATGAGCAAAAATCAAAGTGATAAATCTTAAAAGAAATCTATTAACAAGAAGAAATAACTGTAATTTTATTTTTTACTTCCTATTTTAACTAAATAGTTAAATTAGGAAAATTCAGCAATGAAAGACGGGAGTGATGGAAGAATAAGTTTCAGTTGTTCTATTTTTAGATTATACCTCCCTCTGTTTCAAATCTTTTTTAGTTCCATTAGCCTTTCTAATTTAACATAATATTTTATTATAATAAAATTTAAATACTTGCACCTGGAAGGTGCATATATTTGCTAGTACATATAATTTCCTTTCTATGTCCCCCCCCCCCTCATAAAAAAAATAAATTAAAAAAAATAAATAAATTGGCACATTCTTCGGTATTTATTTAAGCTTAAAGATCGGTCAGATACAAGGCAACAAGTTCGTGGCACCAGTGAAGATCGATCCTGCAAGGCCTACTCGTGACCATTTCATGGCGTAGCGCCCCAAATAAGGCCAAAGAGGTAAGAATACCCAATGAGAATCGAAGTCACTGTATAGTACAAGCGAAATGATCTTGACTCCCTCCCCTATCTATCTATAATTTATTGACCGATCCAACGCATTCATGTATGTTACTCTTAGAAGATTTTATCGACATAATAAAAAAAAATGTTTTCTTTTTCAAAATAGTATTAGAATATATCATAGTGTTTGATAATAATATAACTACATCATTACATTCTTATAAAATCTCTTATCTATCGGTGATAGGGTCCACTTCACTTTGCAAGCGTTTTTACAGACAAATATCTACGGTACATAATAACAAAGTGAAAATGATTTTTTACACTAATACACATTTATTTTGTGACAAAAACTGTGAAGAAGAATTGTGAATAAAATATGCAAATAAAATATGATATAAATAAATTATATGCTTGCTAAAGAGATTCAAATTTTTGCTTGATTTTTTTTTTTTTTTTTTTTTTGATAAATAATTGTAAAGATATGGATGACGGATATCGATAAAATGAGTCATCGATCCCAGGGTTAGAATAATTTTACACAAGAGAAGACGAATTCATTTCGCCATTGAATGTTTAAATTTATATTGATGATGATAGAATTAAATTATCATGAAATTATCAATCATTATTCGTCACTTGATCGAACGGAAAATAAATTTCACACTCATAGTAGTAGTACCGAACCTCTTCTCTGATAATAATAAAGAACTCATCGAAATACTTTTTTTTCTTTTTGCAACTGTTTTCATATTTGGCATTTAAAACTGAGTGATAAATAAAATATAATAAAATCGTTTGTTCCCTTCGATAGAGCATTTCATTAGGTCTCTTTTTATCTCCTTTTTTCAAAACTAATTTTTCTCTCACTTGTAGCACATGACATAACATAGCACATGTCATGATGAGTGAGTGAGCGTGTGTGTCCGTGTGTCTATGAAAATGAGGAGACAACGCATAGAGATAGAGAGTGTCAAATGAAACAACAGTTCGTTAAACGCTGGTTTTGGTAATTAAGTGAGTATAAAAATCAATTATTAAATATGCCATTACTTAATTTGAAAAAAAAACTGGTTAATTAAAAAATAACAATGCGTAGCGAAAGAAAAAAAAAAGACCAAATGAATGCTAGTTGTTGCGAATAGCCGGCTGAATTGAAAAGTGAATAAATAAACCAATCAGATTCTTGCGTCATTTCCGCGAGTTCAGTCACGTGAGCTGTTCGTTGTGTCATGTGACTTACGATCGGGTTGGTGCCCGTCCGACTGCTAAAAAATCACACACTCAACTCGGTTCTCTTTACCCAAAGTGTCATGTATGTTTTTACTTTTACAATAACTGGCTAATAAGTAGGTCTGACTGCTTGAATGAGTGTATGTGTGTGAGAGGACACCAGTAAACACGACGTTGCTTGTTGTTATTAATACTACTACTACTACTACTACTACGTTTTGTTTTTGTGACAACACAACTCGATTTTTCTCTCCCGTTCTATGGGAAGAAGAAGAATAAGATGATGGAATTTAGCTTTTCTTGCCGCTGAAGGCAAATAAGGATGACCTATTGTTGATTTCACCTGACCAGTTGGTCCCCCAACTTAAAAAAAATTGAGTAAGTGGAAGAAAAACAACAATTCTTTTTTTTTTTTTTTTTTTTTTATTAAATAATTGACATCTATAATCGCTAAGAAGCGTTATTTTTATTGTTTAAAATGACGTGTATAGTGTTTTGTTAGGGAGAAAGATAAATTGAAAATTATTGTTAAAAGAGAAAAAAATTAAACAATTAAGTCTAGAATTTCGTGGGTTCAATTGAAAGTTGAAGGGAATATTATTTTTTGAAAAAAAAAAAAGATTTTTTTTTTTCTAAATTAAGTTTGTATATATTCAGTTTTTTTTGTCAATGAAATCTTACTTTAAAAATCATTATTTGTTTATGTATTTTAGCTGTAAGTTACCTTTTAAAACAATCAACGTGGTTAAAAGATACGAATACATACAAAATTACGTAAAACTATTTTTTTTGTTTTGTATTATTCTGTGTTTATTTTAGAATTAAAATTTATTAGTGGAAAAAATACAACAAAATTCACAAACACAAAGAAAAGAAAAAAAAAAGAAAACAGTTCGGTCTTAAATGAATACATTAATTCAATTCTAGGTTAAAAAATGCAAAACCAAGAAGAAAAAAATCGACTTGTGTTGTTAGTTGGCTTCTCTAGAGGAATTATTTTGTCTGTTGTCTGCGACTGGTTCCTGAAAATAAGACGAACTCTATAAAAATAACGATGAGGCTTGAAAGAGAATTGTTTTTGTTTACGTTATAATTAGTACTCAAAGGAATTATCTATGTCCAGGTATGTAGGTAAACTTTACTTATTTGAGGAGTACTTGCTGTCTTCATAGTTCTAATGAATCATTTTATCGTTCTTTTGTCATATTTTTTGTAAGATATTTTGATTATTTGCCCATAACGTCAGAAAGATAAGTTATTCATGTTGATGTTAGAATTATTAAGTCCAAAAAAGAGATGATATTGTCATTATTATTACATCTAGTTTGGGACCAACGACATGAAAAATAATCGGCTTTATCTAGACGACTGACTTACACTCCCCCAAAATGCTGTAACAGTTTGTTTTTGTTTTTTCTTATCAAAAATTCGAATTTATTTAAAAATGCTTACAAACTTTTTTGTTATTTATTTGAATTATTTTAGTTTTATTTAATTCCCACACGTTTATCATATAATGTACGTTTTCAGCCTTTAAAAATTAGTGTAGCCATTGCATATTATTATTATTATTATTATTATTAATTCAACAAATGTTATTCACTCTATTTTTGTCCTTTTAAAAATTTCAAAAAAATTAAATAAAGCTTCTTATTTTTCAATCTTTTAATTTTTCCTTGCCAAAAAATAAAATAAAATGGATTTAATAAATTATGCACTCATTTCTCTTTTGGTAGGACCCTTAAACCATAGGAGTTGATAACTGGACAGTGATTGAGAGGTCCCGATTGAGTGATAAATTCAGTGATAAGATGCTCCTTATGTTTTTAGCCTTGTCATACTTGTCTTCTATATTCAATTAGAAACTCGAATTTGTTAAATAAATGATTTTAAAATACCTTTTCTAGTCTTTTTTTTTTCTCAAGGAAACTGTGCCTTGTGCAATTTTTATTCAAAATCAAGGCTTTTCACTTCAATCAATAATATTGCAATGCAATGTAGATAATTCATGTTTAAAAAATTCCTAAGAGAAATACATTACAATGTACTTTATGCGTGCAGTGTTTATTTTTCTGAACCTAAAAGTCTTGGATAATTGCTTTTTATTTTCTTAAATTATGCTTTGATTTTTATTTTTTTAAATTGCTTTTTTAATATAAGGTGGTTTAGCAAATTCATTGAATTGATACAAAAACGGGAACATGTCTTCTAACATCAGTCGGCAAATGAACGCTGTTTCACCGCTTCTCTTCGGTGCAATTAATGGCAAACTAGATTTATAAGTTAGAAAAGAAAGAAAAATCCAACCCATTTTCATATACCCTTAAAAATACGTAAATTATTAATATTCTGTAAGCTTTCTCTTAACTCATTTAAATCTGTGTGCAATTGAATATTCCATTCATTGATAATTTCAATGTGATTTTTTAAAAAACTTGCTGTTACTAACCGCCTGCTAGTATTATAATAATTCAGATTTAGTTAAATTTAAAGAGAAAAATATAAAGTTTAATTTTTTTTTAATTCATAAAATGTAGCAACTCTTACGTCAAGCTAGTAGAGACTTAACAATCCGGATTTCCTTCTGTTGAAAGAGGGGGTAGACAATCCAGATGATGGTTGGTTGGTTCCAGGAATAATGGGATTGGAAAAGTTAAATTATTTACTTGTTCCGCCTCGGAGAATAAATAAACGACGAAAAACTGATAAGAATTTTACATCCTGAAAATAAAACACTTTAACTTCTTAAAGACCCAAGTCTTTTTTTTATAACGTAACGGAGGTCATTGTAGATTGCTTCAGCAGACTAAACATTAAACAACATTACAAAAATAATCCCAAATTCTTTTTTGGTTATGTAAACCTGTTGCCAACAAGAAAAAGACAAGAAAAAAAAAAAAAAAAAAAACAAAAAAAACACAACAAACAAACTTGTAATAATGTCTTAAATAGAAAGCAACCATCCTTGACAACAGAATTGAAACTTGCCTGTTGCTGTTAGTTTATTACTTACCCTAGGCTCTTGTTTTAAATATGTGAGTATTTAATTAATTTACACTACTAATAAATAATAATATTATTATAATACTGCTTGACTTGCATGCATGCATAATTCCATATTTCTTTTCTCTTTTTTCTTTTTCTTCTTTTATTCTCGATTTTTTATTTCCTTAAAAAATATTTTAAATCGAAATCTTAAAAGAAAAAAAATCTTGTTCTCTCCACAATTTTAGTTAATTATTAAAGCATCCCATGTTCTCGATTTTTTTTAGTTCCGTGTTTACTATTTGTTTATCAGTAAAGTCAGAATCAGTAACTAAAAAAAAAGAGGCTTAAATGTCCCATCCCAGGTGAATGGTTTAAAATATATTTTAAAAAAACAAAAGCAGTTCTTTATTTCATAAGTGTGTGGGGGGGGGCATTATTTTTTTTTTTTAGTATCCGTTACGAACTGATTTTTTGTTTTTGTTTGTTCATCCATTTATTTATTTATCTATATTTATTTACCCCTTTACGTAACCTCAGGGATGATATACTTCAACGTTATACTACTACTCGCATATTTGTCCCCCTTAGCGGTAGAACAACGGGCTGAGGGGCTTAGTTCCGAATCTGAAGGTTTAATTTATAGAAGATATTTACCGGGGACTGGTAAACCTCTGCCGAAGTTAAGAAAAAAATATCATTTTGCAAAAAAAGTGAAAACAAACAAACTAAATACACACACACGACAAAATTAACTTGTTTTTGTACTATTTTGTACAATTACCAATTTTACTTCATATACGTAGTTTTAGTTGGATGCATACCTCAATGTAACTAAAGTAACTATTTTAGTTACAATGATGTATGCATCCAACTATTTCCTTCTAGCTATCTGCTATGGGTAAATAGTAGGACAGACTGATGTCTTTAACCTTGGTTAGGCAACCAGTCTAGGAGAAGGAAAACTGATTTGAAACCTGTTAAACTCTGCTTAAGAAATTGACTCTGTGTCACTTCTTACTTGTGCTGAGGTGTTGGTAAATCTGTACGTACATTAAAGTTGTTACCTTAAAAAGAGTAAAAAAAAAAATTTTTTTAATAAATCGGTGAAGGTCTTTAGCCTTGGGTAGCAATACCACACTAAATAACAGTAAGTTTCTAAACTTAAAAAAAGCAAATCTAAAAGTTAATGTGCATTGCAGCATTTAGAATTTTAATTTTATTGCTTCAGGAAAACAAGAAAAACACTGATTCTCTAGCTTAGAGTCAAGGAAGTGAAATGATGCTGATACAAATACCCGTAAACCCTCTTTTAAAAAAAATTCATTTTACTTTTAGAAATTACAGTTAATTCACCAACTATCTGTACTTGGTACTGATCTACGGTCTGAGACGATGAATTTTCTGTGTTACTTAGATATCATATGTAGGTTTTTTAACTGTCACCAAGACTTGAAATCAGCTGCTGGTTGTTGTTATATTAGGTATCAATTTTAACAGACTTCCACAAAAAACAAAAAAAAAACCCAGCTGTTTTATGAATCTGACACCATGAATATGCCTATATTAAAATAGCTGTTAGTAAAGTTTTTTGGTTGAAAAAAACGTACTCAAGAAATATTTACTCAACCTTTTTTTTTCTTCACAAAAATGATTTTGGTTAAATGAAAATTATTTTACCAAGTTTTCTTAGTGGTTAGGTTGTGTCATCTCGTTCTTTAGCATTTCATAATTGTCATATTAGTATCCCACCCTGTCGGTGGGGCGTTAGAATGCACCTCTGCAGATGGGTAAGACTCCCCCAATGGGTCACCCGTTGGCCGTGGGTGGCGACCCATGATGCTTAAGGATAGAATCCGGGTGGTTGAGCAGTCCATGACTTGCAATACTCCACGTTGGCCCTTTCTTGGGCTAGACGGGCGGTTGGAGAGGCCCCCTCCGATCAATCAGCTGGTCATGTCAAGTCCTAGCACCTATATGATTACCCCAACCCTATCAACACACAAGTTATTTAATGCCAAAATTTGATTCATATGTGAATGTCTGATTGTAATCATAACTATATTTTCAATGTCCAATAGCACCTTTTTGTTTACTAGAAGGGGCTACCTGACATTGCCTGGGTAGAGGGAATGACATCACAAATAACAATATAGTAAAAAAATTAAAGATTTTTCAGTAATTGAAAATATTTTTAAAAATAAGATATAAATGAGGCTGTCGTCAGTACAGTAGAATTCAATGCTATTACAATGTAAATTTTAATTTTTAAATATCTTAGAATATAAATCAAATCCTTATGTTTTGCATAAAAGCTAGTTTTGGTGATAGTGTATGTATATAATATATATATATATATATATACTTTGTCATTAATTATTTTATTTTCGTAATTTTAGCCAAACATAGAGCACTTGCCTAGGAATCACAAGGTTCCTGGTTCGATACCGGCCCTCGCCAAATCAACATATGAGTAGCACAGGGATCTGTGTGGTAAAGTGAGAAGCTGATGGTAGGTGTGGCGCTCCACCTCAGACGCAAAAACAATTCTCTTGGTCTAGTGCTAGTGAAAAGGGGATAGACTCCCTCGCTCTGGCTGATACACGACATTAGGCCACACTGTCAACTTACATAGTACATAACATACATACAACTGCCCTTTATATATGTATAGATAATCTGGTTTGCACACAGTTATATGGTTTCAAGTATTCCTTTCTAATACTAATAATTCAAGCAATTTCGAGTAACTATTTCTATTCAATAATCATTTGGTTGCATAGTTATAGTTTCAAGTATTTCAATCTTATACTAATAATTTGAACACAATTATATTGTTTCAAATATTTCAAGTAACTAATAATACATTTCTCTTTTCATACAATGTTTTTTATTTTAAGTATTTTTATCTATTACTATTTTCTATCTATTACTGATAACTAGCAAATATATGCATCCTCCAGGTGCAAGTATTTGTTTTGATGTATTAGATATTATATTAAAATAGAAAGGCTAATGAAACTAAATAAGAATGCAGATAAAATGATTTGAAACAGAGGGGAATAAAATTGAAAAATAGAACTGAAACTTACTCTTCCTTCACTCCCCTCTTTCATTGCTAAATTTTCCTGATTTAACTATTTAGTTAAGGAAGTAAAGAATAAAATTAGTTATTTCTTCTTGTTAATGGATTTCTTTTAAGATTTATTCCTGAGATTTTTGTTCATATTTATTAAGATAAAAACAAATAATTAGAAATCAATAATACTAAGCACATATTTATTAAAATCAAATTTTTAAGATCAATATGCAAACTAGCCTTCCCGTTCACACTGTAAACTGCTATTTTGCTGTATATACAGATACAATTGCATGTTATTAGTGTGTAGATAAGGCCAACAGTATTAATAATGTAAAACAATTTTATTAATAGTTGAGGTTTAAATAAAAATAAAAGAATGGAGAATGTGTCGTTAATAACTAAGAGAATTGTGACTTGAGTAGAGATATAGTTTCAGTTACAGACACACACAATCTCCATTATAATTAGAGATTTAGGTTTGGTTTATTTAATGACATATTAATTCCTTATGGGTTATTTAATGGCAAAATTTGATTTCTTGATATTTGATTACAATCATAAATATATTTAAATCGTTCCATTGCAATCATTTTTTTTTAATTGCAGTTTTTCTTGTTTTTTATTGAACTATGATAATTTGTTTGCAAAGTTGTATGGTATTAAGTATTCCAATCTAATACTACTAATTTATATACAATTATATGGTTTAAAGTAACTGATAATAATCCTTAGTAAATAATTATAACTTATAGTAACTAGGGCTAATTTAGCTCAGTCGGTAGAGTGTCTGCCTGGGAACCACAAGGTTCCTGGCTTGATACCGGATCTCGCTAACTCAGAGTATGAGTAGCACAGGGATCTGTGCAGTAAAGTGTGGAGCTGATGGTAGGTTTTGCTCTCTGCCTCAGATGCCAAAACAATCTTTTTGGTCTAGCGCTAGTGAAAAGGGGATAGACTCTCTCTCTCTCTTGCTGTCTAGCTGATACTGACTTTAGGCCACCCCGACGACGATTCCTATTTGATACAAATAATTTTCAAACATTCATTTGACCCATAAATGGGACCCTAATTGTTACTACCACTCTGGGTCAGTTGACTTGGGAGTAATGGCAATGAAGGGGTGACTCCACGCTCTTTAGAGTTCCATAACTGGAGCCTAACAATCTGATGCAATTTAGTGTCACACTAGGATAGCCTTGGTGGGGTGGAGGTCTTACTCTTCTGCATGGGATGCAGTTAGCTTATTCTAAGCCTTGTCAAGAGGGTAATTTAAAAATGAAATATCATCCTTTAAAGTTTTTTTTCTTTCTTTTTTTGTTGTTGTTGTTGAAGCCACTTACTAGGCCTATTATTTATAATTATTTATAATTCATTATTAATTTTATTTTAAACACGGCAATTGCTAATTACTCAGTTCACCTTGTATCTTTGCTTAGTGTACACTGTTCATGTTCCTGACACTAATACATTATTCTGTGTACTAGACATGAGACTTTGAGGAGTTGTGGTGCACCTGAGCACTGTACACAATAAATTTCATTTTTCTTGTATTTTTCCTTTTTTTTTTTTTTTTTTTTTTTTTTTTTTTTTTTTTTTTTTTTTCAATGTATTGTACATAAACTGATATCACATGATTTATCAAAACATTCACCCTAATTAATATATTGCCCTGTTGACTGTCACATACAGTGATGCTGATAGCTTTTTGATTTAGTGCGTCCTTTATTTATGATCTGGTGAAACAACTAAAGCTGTCTAACTCCTATCTTGTAACTTATCCTGTGTAATTTGTTTTGTAGAAACTATTGAAATGTATTTAAAGTTAGCTTGAAATGGTGAAGGAAGAAAAAAGAAAAACACTGGGACGTATGGATACGATTTTATTGTGTCCGGGATGCAGCATCTCTGTATACAGAAGAGTAAGACTCTCCTCCTCCAAATATTAAGGGGTGCCCTGGCTATGACACTAAACTACATCTGATAGCGAGGCTCCAGTTCTGGAGATCGGAGGAATGTGGAGTACTACTTCATTGTCATTACGCCTAGGTTTACTCTGTCCCCCCCCCCCCGGTAACAAACCAGTTATGATGCATGCGTTTTAAAACTTATTAATGTTGAAACAAAATCTATTAAAACACTAGTATTGTTGATTCATCAGAGCTGACAGTTTATGTTGCCTGTCTGCTAAATGCAGAGTTTGATACAAGGTAGGCTTTTTTAAAGCAGTCCCTCCTGTGTATGAATACATGGTTGAAGGTGGTGTTTATCTCCATTGGGTTGCAGTGATGCTGATAGCTTTTTGATTTAGTGAGTTCCTCTTTTGCAGGAATACATGGAGGGTGGTGCCAAAAATAGCTTATCTCCTTTGGTTTGCAGTGATGCTGATAGCCTTTTGATTTAGTGCATCCTGGGATGCACATATTTGCTTTGACTGTGTCCCCAGGAAATTTGATGGGTCCCAACTAAAGTTTCTTAATAAATTGTAGGGTTTTGATTTATGATCTAGGGAAACAACTGAAGCTATCTAACTCCTACCTTGTAACCTATCCTGTGTAATTAATTTCTAAGAAACTATTGAAATGTATTTACAGTTAGCTTGAAATGGTGAGAGAAGAAAAAAGAAAAACACTTGGATGGATGGATATGATTTTTCTGCATCCTTTTAGATTTTTGAGTGTCTGGGACGCAGGACACGTACTTATAAGCATCTCTGAAGTTGCAATAAACCTGACTCTACCCTCTTTACAAACAAGGGGGCAGGTGCTGCCTGGTGTAGAGGGGGGACAGTTCTCTGAAGCTAAGAGTTTATATTTTATTTCCTGGAGGCATCAACTGTAATGGTCATCATCATAAGAAATGGACTCATCGACCTGAGTTCAAATCCTGGACAAGCTGTTTACATATCATAGTAGTCAAAAATCAGTACGTTTGTTTAATACCTGTACACAACACATACCATGGCACACCAGTTACCACATGCCATTGTTTTCAATTTGAAGCATACCAACAATAACAAAAAAAGTTGTCTGTTTGCATGAGTGGGGGTGGTGGTGCTAGGAATCCACTGGGAAGCCAAGGGGACACTAGCCTGAAAAAGTTTGGGAAAACTTGTTTAAATACTGAATGGGACTGTTTGCTTTCCACTTATTGCCAATGCCCTTGGAAAAGGCATGATTTCATCTCTTCACTCACCCCCACCAGCTATGGGTAAATAACAGGGTTGCAGATTTGGAAGTTATAAACTCCAACTATTCTTATGATGCCAAGTCCAACTCCTATAATTCTGACTCCAACTCCTATAATTCTGACTCCAACTCCTATAATTCTGACTCCAATTCCTATAATTCTGACTCCAACTCCTTAACATAATTAGTTAGACTGTCAACAAAGGAAAAGTAGCTGACTAAAATAATTTTACTAAAAAGAAAAATTATTTTATCATTGTCACTTGACACCTGTTCCACATTGATGTGAACCTGGCTCTATTTCTCACCATGTTAAGGGTGCACCACCTTTTATAAGATAAATTTGTAAAATTATGTATTTTTTATCATTTTATATACCCATAAATATGTAAAAAAAAAAATAAATAAAATGCTAAATTGTTAATGCAAATGTGAAAAAAAAAAATAGTAATAAAATCTTAGTTCAATTAAACTTATCTATACATATATAAATATAAAAGGCAGTTGGTGTGTACGTATATCTGGACGAAACTACGAAAATAAAACAACTAACGACAAAGTAAATATATATACACATTAAATATCACCAGTTCTTGCTTTTTGCACAAAAATTATAAAGATTTGACTTATATTTGAAGATATTTAAAAATCAAAATATATGTAGAAATAGCATTAAAATTCTTCTTAAAACTGTCCTGGATTTGTAAATTTCAAAAGTTAACAAATGAATATGCCAGGTATTTTGACCCCACCCCCACCCAGTTAATGCTGGGTAGCCACTTCTAGTAGTTAAAGAACAAGGCTGCAGATTCGGAACGTATAAGGTCTGATTCTGAGTATTCCTTGGATGCCAAGTCTGACTTTATCCATTAACTCTGACTTCGCAACCCTGATAAATAATATGTCAGATTGAGCTCTTTAGCCTTCGTATGGTAACAGATCTAGAAGGAAATGTATGAATTGAAACCTTATCAAAGTAGGTGACTAAAATAATTTTATTAAAAAGAAAAATTATTTTATCATTGTCAGCCTTATCAATTGGGGCTGTAGAATAAGTCAATTGCACCTCTGCAGAGGGTTAAGAAGCCCCCTCCCAATGTGGGCAATCTTTTGGCTGTGGGTAGCATGATGCTTAAGGATGGAATCCTGTTGAGCAATCCATGACATGCAACACTCCACTTGGGCTCTTACTTGGGCTAGACAGGCGGTCAGCAGGGAGGTGCCCTCCAATCAATTGACTGGTCACGTCAAGCCTTAGCACCTATATTATTGTCCTGACTGTATTACTCTTACGGCAGACCCCCAATCCTTTTTATTGTATATGTGCTAGAGGGTTGACATGCCATAAAATTCAACCAACCCATTAAACTGTATTTAGTGAAGTTTCAATTTTGGAACTGTGGAGAATGTGGAGTACCCCTTTATTGCTATTACTCTCAGGTCCATTCTGATCTGGAGTGGTAGTACCTGTTAGGATTCCATCTATGGGTTAAATAGATAAAAAAAATGAGTATTAGAAAAAAATTTTTAAAATTTAGTACCCAACAAGAATGAATAAAATAAAATGTATTTGGCATAAAATAACCCAGCAGTGTTGACATGCCATAAAATCCAACCAACCAGAATAGTCATGGGCAAATTGCGGCCTCACAATCCTTTCTGAATGGCCCAGCTAATTTCACAAGGAAAATAATGTTTATTAAACCAGAAACGTTTTAAAAACAAATTTTATAATGGAGATTGTGTTTTTCTGTCTGTAACCAAAACTATTTTATGACTCGAGTCACAATTCTTTTAGTTATTTATGACACATTCACCATGATTTTATTTTTATCTAATCCCTAATTATTGATAAAATTGTTTTACATTATTAATACTGTTGACAATATCTACATACTAATAACATGTAATTGTATTTATATATACAACAAAAACCTTTGTCGGCATTTAAATGACCCATCAAGGTTAGGCAAGCCCCAATCCCTTTTTATCATATGGGTGCTAGAAGGCAGTGGCTGCGGGTCTACATGTCCTGGGAATGACGTTAAATTCTATCTGATGGTGAGGTTCCAGTTTTGGAGGTTTGGGAATGTGGAGCACCCCTTCATCATCATTGCTCCCTGGTCCACTCTGACCCGGAGTGGTAGTTCCTGTTAGGGTCCCATCTATGGGTTAAATAGAAAAATGTATTTATAAAAAAATTGTATTATCCATTAAGAATTGATTTATTTCAAAACTTTATCGGCATTAAATGACTCACTGAGGTTGATATGCCGTAAAACAAAACAAACCAAACAAACCAAACCCACCAGGTTGATATGCCGTAAACCAAACCAAACCAAACCAAACTAAAAAAGAACCACCAATGAGATTGAGACAAAAAAAAAAAAAAAAAAAAAAAAAAGACCCACCCTGGCTGACATAAATGTGAGGAAGGCTGAAGAATTCCCCCATCAGAAATGTAAAAATAAAAATGGCAATGAGTTTGAATAGCTTATAGAATAATGGCAGTGACTAATTTCAGAAAATATCAACCTGATCATGATAGATTATTGATTGCCAATTATTTGGCTTATCTATATTATCTCCAAAATAATAAGTAATCCCCCAAAATAAAAATAACTCTAAAATATGGTCATGAACTCATATGAGTAGTCTTCCCTATTGGTGGGGTTATTAGAAGCTGACTGTATACCCTGTATCCACATATAGAGATAGATTAAAATAATTTTTTAAAGTTTATTTTTGTACCATAGTAAATCACAATTTAAAATTTCTTTAACACAGTATGTTTTGCATACACTAGCAAGAATATCATCTCTCCAAGCGTAAGTATTCAAGTTTTAATGTATTGAAATATTTTAAATTAGAAAGACTAACAAAGTAAGAACGCACATAAAAAATTACTTATTTTAATTATATTTTAATTGGGTTCTATATAAAATAATTCTAGAATTGATCTTAATACATTGGAGAATAAGACCATAACATTAGTAATTATTTATTATACACGGTTTTGTTAAAACCAGTATACAAATTATCTATACCATATATTATGTAAACCTTTATTTCATAGTGATATATAAGACACTTTGCAGAATTTTAAATGCACTAATAACATGGGCTATTTTGAGGAAATCTACCTCTGATTTTCATAGACCTCATTAATAAATAAAAGATTTATTCTTTATATTAATGATTTTGACTATAAATTAAATACTCATTGATAAACTTACGCAATTCCTGAGTATATTATTATTGGGAGTGGTAGGACCTGTTAGGGTCCCATCTATGGGTTAAATAGAAAAATGTTTTTATAAAAAAAAATTGTGAATTTATTTCAAAACTTTGTTGGCATTAAGACTGAGGTTGATATAAAACAAACCAAACTAAACCTGAGTGTATTGTGACATAAGCAGTGATATAGTTTCGGTTATAGACACACACACCAAATCTCCATTATAATAAGATATTTGTCGATTTCTCGTTTTAAAAAAAGCCCTCCCCACCTCCCACACACACACACACATGAGATATATATATTTTGTGGTTCTAAATCCTTGCTGGATTAATGGTCTTGGAAGATCCACCACATCGGATTTTTAATCCAGCCGATCAATCATCACTAATTCATCTTTGGCATTTTTCAGATTTTTCCTCTCATTTCCTTCTTAGAATATTAGTTTTTATTGACAATCAATATTTTTGTTCCTTTTTGTTTTAACCATTTATGAACCAGTTTCGTACTTTATAAATACTAGCAATAAATACCTCCCACCCTGCACCGGGCAGTGTAAAAATATGTTTTTGAAAGATATTGCCAGATGGAGTGGGAAAATTAATTAAGATAAAACTTTTAACATTTAAAAAAAAATTAATTACTTAAAAAGCATCATATTCACTCCCCTCCACTGAGATATTTGTTTTGTTTTATGACAGTAGGGAAAAAAAACGTTTCTAAATATTTCTGATTTAATCAGTCAGACTCTTTTCTTTGGAGAAAAATCTAAAAATTGTACAAGTAAAATATATTTTGCTCGGACTTCATAAAAGTAAATAAGGGGGGAGGGGTCGACCTAGTAAAAAAAATAATATTTCCCCTAATATATTTTATGAAAGATTTTTTATACATAATTTCACACTATTTTAAACATAAATTCATCTAAAGGGGAATAAGTATTGAAATTTTTGTGAAAATTTGACAATTAATTGATTTTTCATAGAATTTTGATATTTTTATGTAGTAATGATACTGACTATAAATTAAATACCCATTGATAAACTTACTTAATTCCTGAAATGCAGTGACATAGTTTCAGTTACAAATAGACCAAATCTCTATTATAACCTGTTAACAGATGCACAGTTGTTTGGTTCTTTCAACAGTTTACACTTCTGTTTGAACAATTACTAGGCACTTTGCCATCAAGTTATGTTTAGCAAATTAATCATACAGGCCATTGACACCACTAGGTAATAAGTTCCATCTTTACAGAGATTCTCCACCCTTCAGAATCTCTACCAAACTCTACTAAGTAACTACCTTAGGTACCTACCTGTGGTTAGCAAACTTGCCTAACAGATTATATTTCTACTAATTTTACCTATATATATATATAATCACCATTTTTACATATATATCTATATTTGGGCAGTATTTTTTCTTTAATGCTTATGGTGTTGAGCAAGACGACATTTAATGTCTGACGAGTTACTTTTTAATCTTTTTGGCTAATATCTTAATATTAGAGTCAAGTCTGTTGATTAGTTCACCAAAGTTTTTGATTTTTAGTACTTTCAGCACTCCAAAGTGCCATCATCAGGGGTAGACGTAATTGAGTTTGTTCCTGGTTCTATTTAAACAGTGTTTTGAAATTTGTGTATATATATATATATATATATATATATATATATATATATATATAAAATCAATATCCCTGGTGGTCTCCAAAATATCAGTACTGCTTTTCTAATTCTCCTAGCCTAGCAAATTATATTACTAATAATACCAACCCCTTTGCATGAGCAGGATGTAATACTAGGTCAATTTCTTAAGCAGGGTTTAATGGGTTTGAATTTAGTTCTCCTTTTCCTAGACTGGTTGCCTGACTAAGATTAAAGAGCCCAGTCTGCCCTACTATTTACCCATAGCTGGAGAGAGAATAGTTGGATTCGTATCTTTCCCAAGGTTATTAGCGCTATGAGAAATACAAACAGCCTTCTCCAGGATTTGAACCCGTCTGTGTCCATTTTCTATGATGATAACCATTACACCACACGCCTCCACCATATTATATTACCTATATAATATAGGGTGGTTAAAAAAATGTTCTCATTTCTTTGAGAATTCCTATATGAGATTATGATTTCAAATAGTCTCCACCTGATCACCATCCTCCTATCACCCACCATGTTATTTGAATCTTCCCTGGTGGTCCGTAATATCAGTCCTGCTTTTCTAATTCCCATAGCCTAACACAGGCGTCACCAAACTACAGCATGTGTAGATGGGTTTATTTCACATATTTAAATTTTGAATGTCTCGCGTTCTGTATGTTTTAACAAATAAATTCAAGTACCATCGGTGGGCCTGATAAAATGCTGGACCCGGGCCGGCAGGCCGTAGTTTGACCCCTGGTCCAGCATTTTATCAGGCCCACCGAGGGTACTTGAATTTATTTGTTAAAACATACAGAATGCGAGACGTTCAAAATTTAAATATGTGAAATAAATCCATCGAACGAAATTGACTGATAAACATTTGAAAGCAATTCTTTTGATTGGATGTAGCAATTCAAACCAAACATTGACGATATCTTGAAAGGCAAATTTCAGTTTCACAAATTCACTAAACATTTCTGCTAATGTTGCATTCTTTGATAATGTTTTGAAAATTATCCATGAATATAACATGGAAAGAGAAATTTTTATTTTACATCTTTTTCTCAGAGCTTTTGTTCTGGCTAGCAAGTATTGAACACAATAATAATGTGGCCTGCACTCGTTATTTTTTTTCAATTATCCAGCCCACCATGAGAAAAGTTTGTGATCCCTGGCCTAGCAGATTATATTACTAATTTTACCTATAATATAAGGTGGTTAATAAAAATGTTTCCATTTCTGTGGGAAATCCTTTATGGTATTATGATTTCAAACCATCTCCACATCACTTCAACACATTAGAAACTTCCCTAGGTGGTCTCTGTAATATCAGTTCTGCTTTCTAATAAAAAAAGACTCCCACAGAAATATTAGCATTTTTTAAACACCTGTGGGAGATTCCAAGAATGTTTTGACAGGGATGGTGAACATGTGGAGACTGTTTGAAATTATATCAAATTTATTCCCATAAGGGTGTTAACATGAAAAATAACATCAATATTTATGTATATATTAAGTAGTAAGTAAAGTCACTTGAGTGGCCTATTGTCAGTATCAGCTGGACTGCAAGGGAGTTTATCCCCTTTTCACTACCACTAGACTAGGGAGATTGTTTTTGCATTTGAGGTAAAGTGCCACACCTACCATAAGCTCTCCACTTTACCACACAGTAAAGCTGTGCTACTCATGTGATGAGTTGGCAAGAGCCAGTATTGAACCCGGAAAGTTGTGGTTCTTAGGTGGATGTTCTATCAACTAAGCTAAACCAGCCTGTTTTTCTTTATAGGATTTTTATCTTTTTTAGTTAAATATTTAGAAAAATCTTGATTATTGAAGATAAAAAATATTACCTTTATATACTCGTGGGTAAGTCGATTTTATTTTTGGAATATATGGTTAAAAAATAAAATCTACTTACCCACAAGTATATAAAGGTAATATTTTTTTTATCTTCAATAATCAAGATTTTTCTAAATATTTAACTAAAAAAGATAAAAATCCTATAACTTGTCCAATTGCTATAAAGAAAAACATACATTCCACTAAAATCAGTGATATGACCTATCCATTTGACATAAATGTAAAACAGCACTACTTTAATTTTTATTTTATCATTAAGTTGCAACAATCAGCGATTGAAATGACATATTACAACATATTAATTAATGAACAAATGAAAATAATCTTTGAAAGTGGAGAAGAATTTGTAGGATTCAGTCCTGATGAAGTTAAATAACTATGCTTATGCCTAAAACGATTAAACATTTTTCTAAAGTCTTCTATACTGTTTGTAACTTGAGTAGATAATTAATTTTTTATTATTGAGTTGTCTGTTATACTTTTTTTTACCCAGACTCATTTATGATTATAATTAGGTTTTTATGGGCCATCCTTTGGCCTTCAAGCAAGAGCGCTTGTCCAGCAGAAATCCTTTGGTAATCCTCTCGGGTAAAGAACCCTAAGTTCCTTCATCAATGGTCTGCAGGTATACTGTGAAAGAATCAGTGCTTAAGTAGTGTATCAGCCACACAGTATGGCCAGTGATTGGCTAAGGAACAGACCACATGACCTCGCCTAGTCTATAAATCCAGGTGGGGAATTAGAGCACACCTTATATCAAACAATTCCAACAATAATTCTAAGAAATGCAACCCTTATTTCTATATGTTTGCATTATGCATCACAATCTATGGCAAAGTTCAATCTAGATTGAATATTTGTAAGAAAAGTCTTGAAACAAAGTTGAATATTTTATAAGTTTTTATGTTAAATAGGTAGTGTAACTAACCAGACTATAATGCAACCTATCTGCAGGTCAACTACAAATACTCACTTTGACAACCACAAATTTGGGGTGTGACCTAATGTATAATCTAATTGTAATCATATCAGACTTTTAGGATGTTTATTTATCTACATAGTATATCCCAATTTAAGAATTTCTTTAACACAATATTTCTTGTATACATATTTGTCAACTTCTTATCAAAAAAAACTGTTCACCTCCACCCATCCAAATGACATGATCAACATTTTTTTAATTTTTTTAATTTTTTTTAATTAATAGTCCATAATATAAGGCCTCATGTTACCATAATAGAATTTCTCATTACTCTGTCATGAGACAAGGTTATCGTATATCATTAACTCTTAAAGCCCTATACCACCTCATTCCACCCGTCCAGAAGTTCATTCGTTTTCCTAATCCACCCCAAATGATAGCCTTTGTTTAAATGTAATATTAAACATATTTAGAAGTCTTTGATTTAAGGGGAATAACAGGTAACATTAGATGCAAAGTTCATATTTAGCCATTTTTTTATACATCCTTATAGGATTTATCTGGACTTAAAAAATTCTCAACAGGATGTTAAGAGTTAGTATAGACATCTTTTGCCTACATATTCTGGTTTCAATCCATTAAGTCACTGAATGGATGTTACAATATCAGGCCAGAATTGGCTAATAAATTTGCTATAATTGATATATTCCCAAGTACTTTCAGGCCCATCATGGACCATCATCGAGTAGAGGGGGGGGTTTATTGTAAAAACAACACAACTTTATAATCATTCTATTCATATTGTTGTAACATTGATACTGTAACATCCATTCAAAAACACTGTTTACAGTTGCAACTTTTTCAAGGAAATCAATAGTAATGGATCCTTTCATGTTCCATAAGACTGTCAGCATGACCTTCTATACTGACCACTACACCCTAAACTTTTTCTTTACTAGAGAGTCAGTATATTTTCACTCCCACTCCATGGATTATATTTTTGACTCAACTTTTAATGGCAAACCTATTTTTTTTTTTTTTTTTTTTTTTTTTTTTTAACTAAAACATGCTTCTCTGTACACATGGTTTGCACTTCTCAGCCAACAAAAAATTGATAGCAGTCCTCTGTTCTCGCTGTTTGATTTGATTCCATTTGAATAGCCTCAAAACAAATATTTTTGCAAGATTTTGCTAAAATAGTTTTTACTAAACAATGCACATTTTATATTTATGAAAATTCTTATTTATTGAATGAGCCTCGTGTGTGTGTATATATGTATGTGTGTATATATATATATATTTATATATATACACACACAGTGATGTTGATAGCTTTTTAATTTAGTGCATCCAGGGACGTATGTATTTGATGGGTCCCAACTAAAGTTTCTTAATAGACTGTAGAGTTTTTATCTATGAACAACTAAAGCCATCTAACCCCTACCTTGTACCCCATAGCGTGTAATTCATTTCCAAGAACCTATTGAAATGTATTTACAATAAGATGGAAATGATGGGGAAAGAAAAAAAAATGCTGGGATGCACATTCAATTTTACTGGTTCTTTTAGATTTTTATATGTCGGTGATGCAGGACGTATACCTATTGGTGTGTGTATGTGTGTGTGTGTATATATATATATATATATATATAATTTTGTAGTTTATTTGCAAATATTTTTTCATATCTATTTTATAGCAGTGTATTACCATTTATGTCTGTTTACTGTAATTGCATTATTATCTAGTAAGTAAAAGAAAAAAAAAGACTGAGGGAGTCTAACCCCTTTTCACTAGTGCTAGACTAAGGCGATTGTTTTTTTTGTGTCTAAGGTATAGATACATCTACCATCAGCTTCCCATTTCACTGCACTCAACTCAATGAATACTACTCATGTGCTGAGTTGACGAGGGCTGGTATCAAACTTGGAACCTTATACTTCCTAGGTGGATGCTCTACCGACTGAGCTGATTTTTATAGATGCAACGTATTATTTAGGATATATATCATGAATGTAATTTATCTATGATATATATGAGGAACTTATCATAATTATATATATGTTATATATAATTATTACTATTCTGTTTTTTAAGTGTATGATGATATATTTGCTGCTGATAATTGCATGGCCGAGTAGTGACTGACTAAACTAGCTCTCACATCAGGCTTGCCTGTTGAGGAGAGTAGCTAGATGACAAGCTAAAAAAAAGCATATATATATATATATATATATATATATATATATATATATATATATATATATATAACATTATGAACTTCCCTTTTAAGTCTTTTTGGATAACGTGTGAGAGAGGTAATATTCTTGTTAAACCTTAGTCCACCTCACAACAAGAGGAAAATATTAATATACGTGTTTTTATATATATATATATATATATATATATATTAGTGATGCTGATAGGTATGCGTCCCTGACACAGTATCCCAGTGGTTTTTGGTCTTTTTTTCCCTCACCATTTTAAGCTAACTGTAAATACATTTCAATAGTTTCTTAGAAATGAATTACACAGGATAGGTTACAAGGTAGGAGTTAGACGGTTTTAGTTGGTACCTATAAATTTTCTCGGAGACTCATTCAAAGCAAATATGTGTGTCCCAAGACGCACTAAATCAAAAAGCTATCACCATCACTGCTGATAATTTTTGAGTGTATCCTGGCACACACATATTTCTAAGAAAATATTGAAATGTATTTACAGTTAGCTGAAAATGGTAGGGAAAGAAAAACACTGGGATGCATGGATACTATTTTACTATATCCTTTAGATTTTTATGCGTCAGGGATGCAGGACACCTACCTGTTAGCTCAGTCGGTAGAGCGTTCAGCTAGAAACCACAAGGTTCTTGGTTCGATACCAGCTCTCGCCAACTCAGCGTATGAGTAGCACAGGGATCTGTGCGGTTAAGTGAGGAGCTGATGGTAGGTGTGGTGCTCCACCTCAGATGCTAAAATAATCTCTTTGGTCTAGCGCAAGTGAAAAGGGGATAGACTCCCTCGCTGTCTGGCCGATACCAACATTAGGCTGCCCCACTGACTTATACAGCATTGTATTTTATATATAAGTTGATTGTTAGTAGGTAGATCCTTATTGGGTACCTCCACCCTTGAGGACTTATGCTTATGGTTAGTATTTAGTAAGCTTAGTAAAGCTTACTAAATACTAACCATAGCACCTTGCAGGCAATTACTATTATAATATCTGAACGTCTCGCTGCCCTGGGAATGGATTCACTGAAACTTCGGCATCTGGCAACTGACCTGGTAAACACTCATAAGGTCATTAATCATCTTAACAACAGCAACCTTGAGCACCTTTTTGATCTCCATCTTTCTAACACGCGTGGGCATGCCTACAAAGTCGGAAAACAGCACTGCTCACGTGACTTTCGGAAACATTTTTTCACGCTCAGAGTTGCGGAGACATGGAATAAACTGCCCGCGTCTGTTGTATGCTGCCGAAGCACTGAGTCTTTCAAAGCCTTCATGCTTCCTGTAGTCCGCCGACACTATACCTGATGCCACTCTCCACATACATATGCGCACACGTAAATGCATATTACTACTGTAAACTGTTCATGTTCCTGACACTAACACATTATTCTGTGTACTTGACATGAGACTTTGATGAGTTGTGGTGCACCTCAGCACTGTACACAATAGATTTCATTATTATGATTTTGGTCCTCATGTAGTACCCCACACAGGCAGCCTTGAACCAGACTAAGTGTGGCTTAATAAATAATAACAACCATGCGCACCTTGTCATGAAGCTTTAGTTTATTCTGTGGTGAATTTGATACTCACTGAGTGCTCTGCACTTGTGACTTGGTTAAATTAATCTGGTTGCTCCTTGTGGTGTAATGGTTAGCAAGCTAGTCTTGCAGATCTATTACTACTGAAAAACAAGTTTGATCCTCACTGGATGCTCTATAAAACAACAGATCTCTACATTAAAAAGACCGTGTGTTAATCTGGGCTGGTGGAAGGTCAGGGAATTTTTTTTTTTTTTTTTTTCATACAAGTACAATTTTACCTACATATATATATTTACCAACCCCTCCGCACAAGCAGGATGCGGCAATTTCTTAAGCAGAGTTTAAAAGGGTTGAATTCAGGGTTTTCCTTCTCTTAGACTGATCACTTATCCAAGGTTAAAGAGCCCAGTCTGCCTTACTATTTACCCACAGCTAGAGGGAGAATATATGGATTCATACCTTTTCCATGGGTACTAGCGCTATGTGAAATGCAAACAGCCTTGTCCAGTATTTGAACTCTGGTCCTACTATTTACCCATAGCTTGATTTGAACTTGGTCCTACTATTGACCCATAGCTAGAGGGAGAATATATGGATTCATACCTTTCCCAAGGGCATTAGCGTTATGTGAAATACAAACAGCTTCGTCCAAGACTTGAACTCGGGTTGACTGGTGTTAAGTATGTGGCCGCCATCCTTGGCCAGTTGTAAAAAACTTAAAGTAAATAAGTGAATAAGTCCCGAGTTATAGAATCCTTCGGTAAGTGAATAAGTCCTGTGATATAGAATCCTTCGGTAAGTGAATAAGTCCTGTGATATAGAATCCTATGGTCCGTCGTCCAAGAAGATCCAAGTAGTAATGCTTAGGTATGACCAGAAGAGGCCAGTATAAATAATAATATCAGCAGCAGAGCACTGCCAGTGGTTGGCCAATAGGTTGGTCACATGTTTATCGGCGAGTCTATAAGTACAAGTAGCCATCTGGCACACACCTTATATCCACAAAAAACCAACAACTAGTCCATTTCCTACAACTCTAACCATTACACCACGCACCTCCATTTTACTAACATATAATACCCAGTGGATAACTGCCAAAATGATGAAGTGACCTAATAAGAGAGGTCATAAATAGTGGAAAGATTAGCAATATCATTATCGGTAACTTATCACACTACTTATTCTACTTTTGTGGCCTTGAGCCATACTTAGCAAAGATTAGAATAGATGTAGTGAATTTGATCCTCACAGGGTGCCTTGCTGTTGTTACCTTGTACTATATTAAACCAAGCTTAATAAATATTTTGTTCTGGGTATGATGGTAAACTGCATCTAATGGTGAGGTTCTAGTTCTGGAGCTCTGGGGAGTGTGGAGTACCCCTTCATCACCATTACTCCTAGGTCTACTCTAAACCAGAATGGTAGTACCTATTAGGGACCCATCTATGGGCTAACTAGACCAAAACATTATTTTTTTCATAACTACATTTTTTTAATTTAAAAAAAAAAATTTAGAATACCAATCAAGAATAAATAAAACACAACATCTTTGGCATAAAATAACCCAACAATGGTTGATATGTCGTAAAATCCAACTAAATCTCTGTACAGACTGGTGTTCATACTTAACACTATCATTGATACTCTCACCTCCTTTAGATGTTATTGCAAAGGTTAAATGTAAGGGAAATAAAATGCTAAACCAAGAGTAGCAGCCCTTTTTTTTTTAAAGAGTGTTTACTCATATTAATGATTCATCTTGTGAAAAGATTCTCTCACATCGCCATAGGAATATTTTAGTAGTAAATTATCATTTGTATCATATTTGTATTTTACAAATTCTTTCACAAAAAAAAAGAACAAAAAGGTTGAAAACATTCATAAAGAAGTCTGTTTAGAAAATAACATCTGAAATCTTTTTTAAAAGGACACATTTATAAATTGCAAAAATAGCGACACTCTTCTAAAAAAAAAAAAACTTTAAAAAAAAATTTTTTCCTTGGTAATTAGAAAATAATTATTAAATGTTATACATATATAGTCAAAAAAAAATCCTAAAATAAACATTGTAATATATGAATTCTTAGCATTTTTTTTTATTTTTATTTTTTTTTAAATTTAAAATTTGATAGGGATTTCTTTTACCCCATGTCTTACTCCTCTCTTTGCCCTTTCTCTCTCACTACCTGGTGATCCTAAAATCCTTTTAGTCCAATCATGGACTGGGTACTTTTGCTAGTATATGTGTATATATATATTACACACACCACACAGGGTGCGGCATAAGTAATGCTCTTTACTTATGCCGCACCCTGTATATATAGGCTAATTGTGTGTGTGATATATATATATATATGGAAAAGGCCACAGTAGTAGGACACTCAGTGAGAATAGAATTCCCTTTTTGTTAGTTCCATAAAAAGTTTTTGTTTCAGGATAACATTATTGTATTGTACTTATCTATCATTTTCTCTTCCCACTTAATTGGGTTGAAAGTGGATCTGACAAGATAAAAATGACTTTAATGTTTATAATGTCCCTGAAAACCAGTAATAAATAAGCATTTCATTATGTGCAAATTAATCTTAGGTTTCAATCTGAATTGATGTTTCTTTTGTTTATTATTAATAAATAATCAACTGTTTCATGTTTCACTGCAATTATGATTCTATTTTACTGTTTGTTTTTGTTTAATGTCTTTTTCTTTGTGTGGATTTCAGCTTACAATACTGTATAATAATTGAGAGTAAATTATTCAAATTATCCTTTTATTAAGAATTGTTGATATTATTAATATTCAGGTTTTTATTTGATGCTATTTTTTATCTTTTCCTATGACAAGACTTGACTGATTACAAAGGAAAGATGTTTTCATAATTTTCAAGTTAGATTTCTATTTTTTCTTTAAAAAAAAAAAACAAACTTTAATATTGACTCTCCCCCAATTCAAGAGAATTGATTTGTTTTTATTTATATATATATATATTATATATATATATATATATATATATATATATAAAAGCAATTGGTAATTTGCTTGAAGCATTAAGTATGTTATAATATATTAATATTTTGAAGGCCAATACAATGCGTATGAAAAATAAAAACAAAAAGATGTTATTTTTGTCTTATCGATTTCGAAGCATGAACTTCATCAGAGTTTCTTTTCAGAAAAGAAACTCTGATGATGAAGTTCATGCTTCAAAATCGATAAGACAAAAATAACATCTTTTTTGTTTTTATTTTTCATACGCATTGTATTGGCCTTCAAAATATTAATATATTATAACATACTTAATGCTTCAAGCAAATTACCAATTGCTTTTATATATATATATATATATATATATATATATATATACACACACTCACTCCTGTACTCTTATTAGTCTCCATATCTTGGTTGTTATACTAGGGTGAATCAAAAGTATTGCAATAATTGAGTAACAGGAGGTATAAATCTGCAGTTCCAGATGCTTTTGCCAAAGTCGAATATCTGTTGAACCACACTGGACTGTGAGATGCTAAACTCGCCTGATACTCTCCAAGTGCTACTCACCAGATTTACCTCTATGGCTTGGAGCTTGGCCTTGGAATCCACGATTTTAGGCCTCCCTGTACTTGTCTTATCATCGAGGTTCTAGCAACCTGAGCAAAATTTCTTCAACCATCTGGTTACTGTACTGTGATAAACTGCACCTTGATCTTTCATACAATGGTTGCTTTTGCAGCAATATTGCTCAGTCTCTTGGTTGGTTCAAGAACTTTCAGCGCCCTTTCATATAATATTTCATCTCAGAAATACAGACAAAAAAGTTTTTGTTTTGTTTTTTTTTTTAAGCTGAACTTTTTTTTTCTTAATTTGTGAAATAAGAAGAGATGGATTCATGCCTTTCCCAAAGACATTAATATTAAATGAAAAGCAAACAGTCTTGTCCAGGATTTAAACTTGGGTTCATTGAGTCCATTACCTATGATGATAACCATTGCACTAGCTGTGCCTCCATTGAAATACTATTGCTGTGTAAACTCAGAAAATGATAATCTGTTATAATGATTCTATTTGTATATGTTTGTATGTTACAGTAATACTACAAAAATGGTATATTGTAGAAAGATTTTTATCAGGGCAGTAGAATTAAAATGCTTTAATTTTGAGAATAAAACTATTTCTAATGCAATTCAGAACTTAATAAGTGTAGAGTCAGTATTCATGTTCACCCTGATTATTATAATCTCACAAGGGAGATAACTATTAAATACTAAATACATATGAGATAATTAAGCAGTCTTTAATGATGTCAGATTTTTTAAAAAATGTTATTAAAAGAAAAAAAAAATGCTAAAAATTAGCTTACTTTTGAAAGGTCAGTTTTAGGTTTAATTCCATTAATTACTAGAATTTTATTTACATTATATTATTTGAGAAAATAAATAAAACCATAATGATATTTCTCATATTTCCTATAGAGGTCACATTTTTCTTCTATTTGTTTTGTTTTATACCCCTTTTTTTTTTTTTTTTTTTTTTTTTTTTAGTGGCCAAAAGCCATATCAATATATAATACAAAACTTCTGTGATTAAAGTCTGAAAAGCTAAATATATGTTTGTTTATAAGTTTTTACTCCATATAAACAATTAAATTTTGCTGTCCCTTTTTTTCATTTTTCTATATTTGGAAAAGTTTCATGTATTTACTCCTGGCTATTTTCTTTTCTTTTCAGTTCCTGATATTTTTTTTTTTTTTTATCTGTGACTGGAAAGATGAGTTTAGCAGCAGCTGAAGTTGATATGGTGCATCAACTTGCTGAGTTGATACATTACCAGAGTAAGTAACATTTTTTTTTATTTTATAATATATTAACAATTTGAAAGCAATTACAATGCACATAAAAATAAAAACAAAAAGATTATTTTTTTGTCTTATCGATTTCAAAGTAGAACTTTATCTTCAGAGACAAATTCCAGAAATACTTTGAAATCGATAAGACAAAAATAAAATTTTTTATGTGCATTGTAATTGCTTTCAAATTGATATATTATAACATTTTTTTATTTATTTTATAAACAAAATTGTAAATAAATTTTTGTCTAAATTCTTAAAATTTGTTTATCTAACAATAGGAAAAAAGTCAAATATTTTCTAAATATTTTTTTTGTGTTTAAAAACAAAAAAAAATATCTCAATTTCTCTAAAATTTTGTAATCAGTTACCGACATTTAAAATGCTAAAATAAAAATCTGTAACTGATTACAAAATTTAAAAAAATTGTGTCTGTATTCAAATCATCTTTTTTTATTCCTTACATGATTCAAAACCTTTTACTGATCTCTCTCAATAGGTGTGTCATTTAATATATGAATTTTTATGCAAATACAGTAACTATTATGGGATGGAGGTAGTACAGTTTTGAGGAAGTATCACACATTATCTTTTGTAGATTGTTTATAATTTCAAAAGTTTTAGATATTAAAATGTAATGAAGATGATGATAAATGGGTTTGTTTTGATACTCTAAAAATGTTTATTTTATTCTTGTACTTTGAACACAAATGAATTAGATATTTAGCCTAACAACACTAGAAAACCATTTTAATTCAATTTTTTTTATCATTGATTAAATAGTACTTGTATTGTACATATTATAACCTGACATTTATTTGTCTTTTTTTCCCTCCCTCACCAAAAATTTTTTGCGGGGAGCAGGGTGGTCTGCCTTCATCAAAAATAATTTTTCTTCCCCCACATACACCCCATCCCCTGTCTTGCCTCAATTGAACTGTAATCTCTCTCTCTCTCTCACTCTCTCTCTCTCAAGACCATGAACTCTGACTCATAGTTTGAAACCCTATAGCTATGGACTTAAACCTACATACAATCCTTTTGGCATTTAGTTTTAGTCTTTTCTTCAGTTCCTGCCTAGTCTGTAGTTCGACCCAGACACATCTACACAACTCTCCAAAGAGACATTCTACATTCCCTTAATCTCTTTTTACTCGAGGTTGGTTAAGGCATTTAACTTTTTTTTACTATTTTCTGTTATTCTTAAATGTAAGTATTTGTTAATAATATATAACCTTTGTTGTATTTACTGTTTCCAGTTTTGTATTTTATTTTATTTCATTGTTTTATGTTCTTTCACTGCTATTTGGTTAACCTACTACCCAAATCTCTGTCCTCTAAAATGCATATTTTGCAATTTTTTTTTTATTGATTAAATGGTACTTGCATTCTACATTTTATAACTTTAATTATTAGTGTTTAGGGGCAGGACTCTAGAAGTTTATCTGTGCTCTGTCCAAGATGCATTTTTTTATATTTTTTTTAAAGTAGCAACATTTTATATTTCCATATTTGTTTCTCTCTCTGGCTGAATAATATTTCTTTTCTTTTTTAAAAAAAATTACTTAGATTTATTTAATGTAGAAATTTATTGAATACTAGCTATTACCCATAGCTGGAGGGAATAATTAAATTCATACCTTTCCCAAGTGTATTAGTGCTATGTGAAATGCAAAGTGCCTTATTCCGGAATTGTACTCTGGTTGCCGTGTCCATTTCCTATGACTATAACCATTACACTACAAGCGCCTATAAACAAGTGCATACATTTTGTGTGATCAATACACAATGATATTTAATAAAATGCTAAAGTAAAAATTGATGACTGATTACAAAATTTTAGTAAAGTTGTTTTTTTTTTTTTTTATAATAAACATAAAAATTGTCAGGATGAGGCTTGATAATTTGTATTATTGTCCTCATCTTTGTTATCTAGACAATGTGCCTTCCGGCCTTCCTCGGGTATTTCTTGTTGGACTTGGGATTACATGATGGTTCCCAAGTTCGAAGAACTTGGAATAATCTAAATGATACAAAAAGAAAAATCTTTTTTGTGAACTTCAAGAAGTCCACAGCCTAATGAAGAAAAAAAAAAAAAGCTTTTATTTGTTTAAACAGCAAATATTTATTTTTTAACTTAATCTCCTTCCTTGTCAATGCACTTGATTAATTTAAATGTGAATGTTAATCAAACACGTCAAACATTATCTGGTGAAAATATCCAATACAAATTCTTTTAACTGTGATGCTTAAGGACGGAATCATCAGTTCAATTCCATGGTTGTTTTGTTTGTTTTTGTTTTGTGCTATTGGTTTTGGGGTCATCAGACGAGAATGCACCATTTCATGGCCTTCCTCTCAACAGTTTTATTTGCCCCAGTATATCATAAAATCAACAAATAAATAACAGTGAAATGTGGTTTTTAAATCTGCCATTAATTTTAAACAATCAATTTAGTTGTCAAAACAAAGTCTGAGTTAAAATTTTAATCTGCACTTCAGTCATGAAATTTTCATAAATTTCAAACATCTCAAAAACTAACTAAAATAGCAGAAAATTTAATTAACTATTTTACTTAGGGTGGATATAATAAATAAATTTTTAAAAAGTCTGCGGAATGGTCTATTTTCTGTATTGGCTGAAAAGCAAGGGAATCTCTCCTTTTCGCTAATGCTAGATTGGGGAGGTTGTTTTTGCTGTAATGGAGTACCACACTTACCATCAGTTCCCAGATGCTTTACTGCACAGATCAGATTACCCAAGCTGTGCTACTCCTGTGTTAACTTGGTGAGAAACAGTATCAAATCTGGAACCTTGCGATTCCTAGACAGATGCTCTACCGACTGAGCTAAACCAGCTCCTCTGAACATTTTGAGTTATTTATTTGATTTGCATAATAACTTCAGCTTGTATATCTAAATATATATATTTACCAATCCTTCTGCACGAGCAGGATGTGACACAAGGTCAATTTGTTAAGCAGAGTTTAACAGGTTTGAATTCAGTTTTCCTTCTCCTAGACTGGTTGCCTAACCATGGTTAAAGAGTCCAGTCCACCCAAAATTTATCCATACCTGGAGGAAGAGTAGTTGAATGCATACTTTTCCCAAGGGTATTAGTACTAGACAGTTTGAAGTCAACAGAAATATTTGCATATCTGATAAAAAGACCTTGAAATTTTTTTTTTTTTTTTTTTTTTTTTTTAGTTTTAGTTTTAAGCATTTTCTTGTTTAAAGCATGACTAGTTATTTTTGGAATTTGCTAACCACTTCAAAATTGATAAAATTCTCCTTATCCAATAAATTATCTATAAGTTATATCTACATTAAAAAAAAAAAAAGATAAAAAAAACATTCATTAGTATCAGGTGAGAGGAAAAGTTCCCACTGCCACCCACACAAGATGGTAGTGTTTTTATTTTATTTATTTTATTTTTTTTTAATACCATGTTTCCCCCAAAATAAGACCTAGCGTGATTTTTTTCAAGATGATCTTAATATAAGCCCTCCCCTTAAAATAAGCCCTAGTTGAGAGCAGCAGACAAATGAAAAAAATAATCATTTTTCACAATCACATCATGCGACAAAACGCTTGTTTTTGTCAATGATCAAGAAGACACACGTTTGCATGTGCTATCTATCCAGATGCTCAGGAAAAGCTGTAGCTAGACCCACACATATACCCCCCCGCAAAAAAAAAAAAAAATTGAAACTAGTTTTCCTGGTTGAGGCAAATAAGGTCACTTCATAAAGTACATGACTTTGATAGGTTTTTGAATAAAAGAAAATGTTAATGGTAAATAAATGTAGATCATTTTTCGCAATTTCTGTTTATTTAGAATTTTCGTAATTTTGTACTTCGTAATGTCATTCTTTGATATATGAAGAATAAGACATCCCTGAAAATAAGCCCTAGTGTTATATTTCAGTGAAAAATTGATATAAGCCTGTCTTATTTTTGGGAAAACACAGTACCATTTAAAAAAAAAAAAAAAAAAAAAAAAAAAAAAAATCAAAATTATTATCCACTGCGATTTTGAGTGGTAGGGTCTCAAGCTCTGTTGGCTGGGGCTGTAGAATATGCTGACTGCACCTCTGCAGAGGGGTAAGAATCCCCCCCCCCCCAGCTGGATCATCTGTTGGCCATGGGTGGTGACTCGTGATGACAGAATCCCAATGACTGAGAAGTCCATGACATGCAACACTTTACTTAGGCACTTATTTAGGCTAGATGGGTGGTCAGAGAGGCCCACTCTGATCAATCCGCTTGTCACATCAAGCCCTAGCACCTATATGATTGTTCCGATTGTATTGCTTTTATGGTAAACCCCCAATTCTCTTTATCATGTGTGCTAGAAGGTGGTGACTGAGGGTCTTAATGTCTTGGATATGATGTTAAATAACATCTAGTGGTGAGGTTCTAAATCTAGAGCTCAGGAGTGTGGAGTACCCATTCATGGCCATTACTCCCAGGTCCACTCTGTCCCAGCATGGTAGTACCTGTTAGGGTCTAATGTATGTGTTAAATAGATCATAAAATGAGTTTTTAAAAAATGTTTCAAAAATGTTGAAAACCTAACAAAGATGAATAAAACAAAAACATCTATTATTTTACGAAATGAAATCTTATCAAAAGGGATGTTTTTTGTCATCATAAAAAACAGATAAATAAAGATAGGATTATTAATCTTAAACTGTTTTAAATTTACAGTTTACAAAGGTTTTATCTCTTTCATCTTTATTTTTCTAATCAATTCCTAAGTTACTAAGAATGGTTGTCACATTCTCATATCTTTCTGTGTCATGGTCTAATGGTCAGCAAGTTGGTCTTGCAGATCCATTATTACTAAATAGCAAGTTCAATCCTTGCTGAATGCCCATAAAAAAATTCCCATGTAAAAAAGACCTTGTGTTAATCTGGCTTGGTCAGGAAAATTTTTTTTTTTTTTTTTTTTTTTTTCCCGATTAGGAAATATATAAAAATCTTAAATATTCTCAACCCTGCTATGGTTAAATAGTAGGGGAAACTGGGCTTTGATATAGCAACTGGTCTAGGAGGTAGAAAAAACTGTCTTCAAACTAGCTATACTTCACTTAAAAATTGACCTTGTGTTACATCTTGCTTAGATAAATGTGTACTGAAGCCAGACCCCGACTAACTTTTTTCATGACCGTCCCAAACAAAAATTATCAACCATCCCAAATAAGGTTTGGACCATCCCAAATGGGGTTTGGACCGTCCCGAAATCAAAATATTTTTGTTTAATTCATTAGCCTCATCTATACTTGTTAGTCATCAGTAGCATAATAACATGTAATAAAACATTAAGAAAAGCTGAAGCAGTGATAATTCTGGATATTTGGACAAAAAATCCATTTCCTAGTCACTAGGAAATGGATTTTTTGTCCAAATATAAATTATTTTATTCAAATCTGCTAGCATTTAATACAAATTATTATAACTAATTTTGACGCCTCCTAAAATGCATTCTGGTAAAAGAAGAAAACTTGTTCAAGTCAAGTTGCAAACCTGTCCAATAAAAACGTAAATAAATAGACCACAGTTGATACTTTCTTTTAGTGTGGGTCTAGATTTGTATCAAAATATGTCCAGAAAAGTTTTGACTCAGTGCTACATTTATTGAAAAATAATCCTTAAATGGCTTGAAAACACTCGACGACTTCAATATGTACAAATATAGCCACAAAATTGTCCCCAACCGCCATAAATAGCTAGAAAATTACCAAGAGTAGCAATCACTGGACGGCCAATATTGGAATATAGTACTAACTTTTAGGAAAAAATTTTACCGTCCCTGGCAAACTATTGATCATCCTGGATTTAATTTTTATCCTCCCCGGGACGGCATTAATGTCGAGCCCTGACTAAAGCATTTACTTAACTTAAAAAGAAAGTGGTAGGTTTAGCTCAGTTGGTAGAGCAGTCACCTAGGAATCATAAGATTCCAGGTTAGGTACTGGTCCCCACAAACTTTGTGCATGAGTAGCACAGATTGGGTAATCTATGTGGTAAAGCATCTGGGAGCTGAGAGTAAGTGTGGCGTTCCAACTCAACGAGAACAATCTCCTTGGTTTAGCACTAGTGAAAAGGGTATAGACTCCCTTGCAGTTTGGCTGATACCGACAATAGGTCACCCTGCTGAATTTACTTACTTTATTCTCTAAGTTACTTTGTTTTTAGAAAAAGAGCAATAAAAAATTTAATTTACTGTAAAGTAGAAACTAATTGTTTTGGTGAAAAATGATTTTTTTTCTTGTACAATGTATCCTTGTTAGGTTGATGTAATGTTAAAATTTAATCAACATTCTCATGAAAAGATAAATGCTGTGACAACGGCTTTTATATAAACAGATGATCTAATTTTTTTTTTTTTTTGTATGTCTGTATCACACAGTAAAAATCTCACATTACACCCCAAAAACAAAACAAAAACAGATTTTGTGCTTGTTCAAATACTTATGAGAACTTGCATTAAAATATATTTGAAATATATCGAGAAAGAAAGGTTAATTAAGGGCCAATTTAGCTGGTAGAGTATCTACAAGGTTCCAGGTTCGATGCTGGTCCTTGTCAATGCAACGCAATGCGTGAGCAGCACAGCTTGGATCTGTGGAGAGCTGATGGTCAGGGTGGCACAAAAAATAATCTCACTGGTCTAGTGCTAATGAAAAGGGGATAGACTCCCATACTGTTTGACAGACAATAGGCCATGTATATTTTTACTCTTTGATTCGCGTAACCCTAAACTTGTTTCTGACTCCAACTGTATGACTGTTATGTAAGCAAGAAACAATTCCTAATGTCACCTCTTATTGAATATTCAATATAGATTGCTTTTACAAGTCATGAAGATCGGTGGGGGCGTTAGAATGCACCGACTGCATCTCTGCAGAGGGGTAAGACTCCCCCAATGGGGCCACCTGTTGGCCGTGGGTGGCGATCCATGATGCTTAAGGATAGAACCCAGATGTTTGAGCAATCCATGACTTGCATAACTCCACTTTGGCCCTATCTTGGGCTAGACGGGCGGTCGGAGAGGCCCCCTCCGATCAATCAGCTGGTCACATCAAGCCCAAGTACCTATATGATTTTCTTAACCCTATTGCCCTTATGGCAAGCTCCAACCCCTTTATATCATATGGGTGCTAGAAGGCGGTGACTGAGGGTCTACATGAACTGGGAATAACGTTAAACTCTATCTGATGGTGAGGTTCCAGTTTTGGAGGTTTGGGGAATCTGGAGCACCCCTTCATCACCATTGCTCCCTGGTCCACTCTGACCCGGAGTGGTAGTACCTGTTAGGGTCCCATCTATGGGTTAAATAGAAAAATTGTATTTATAAAAAAATTGTATTATCCATTAAGAATTGATTTATTTCAAAACTTTATAGGCATTAAATGACCCACTGAGGTTGATATGCCATAAACCAAACCAAAGTGTGTGTTTGTTGGGGAGGGAGAATTGGATTCATGTCTTTCCAAAAATAGTTTGTGCAAAATGAATCCAAAGTTCTGTCAATTATTCCATTATTTGTATCATTAACAATTATCCTTCCTACACCTTCATGAGAATTGTAAATTAGGAATTCCTTTTGAACTCTTCAATGTGGAGAGGTAAAAAGAAAAAAAAAGAAGCATAAGTATTTTGCAATGTAAACAATACTGTAATTAGTCTTGTATAACATGCATTTGTGTATAATACGCACCTTTTACTTTAGGGGTTTACGGTCAAGTCCCCTTGAAAGCATCAGTTCCTGCTAGATCACCAAAGTTAAGCAGTGATGAGCCTGTTCAATACTTAGATGGATGGCCATTTTAACAGAAATAAAGTAAACAAATTGTAACGTTACAAATATGACTGTAGTTATGAAGGAAAGGTACAAGGCAATTATAAGGTTTATAATTGGGTTAACAGTTTATTGTTGGTTAGTAATAATTTGTGTTAGAGTATACAATTGTGTAAATGTCTTTAAGAGTTGTGTAAATGTCTTTAAGAGTTGCCAGAGGATTTCTCCTGGCGGGGATATATTTTTAGGTAATACAAAGAGGTTCAAGTAGTACACTTATATTGTTGTATTGGTCTTAGCAATGTCTTGAAGTTGTCCGGTAAGGTCGCTGTGGTTCTGTTGTCCGGTGAGGTCGCTGTGGTTCTGTTATGTCTGCTTGTGTCATCTAGTTCTGCTCCCTTTGCCTGCTGGGTCTGTTCTGCTGAATTTTGGGGGGTTTGCCCCTGGTGTCTGATTCCAGGAACTAATAGGGGCAGATAACCCAATTTCTGATAATTTTAGTAACAACTGATATTGTAAGAAACCGATTATCAAAATGACTTGATTCAGTATTAAATGACCCGAAAAGTGTTGATATGCTGTAAAACAAAACAACCAATCAACTTTAACTTTAGGCTAGAAAATTCTGAAAAAAAGAAAAAAAACTTCTCTCATGTATCATATGCTTTGATTTTTTAAAGTTTGTAGCAGTTTGAATTTAAACTAAACCGACCATTAAAATAAGAATTTATATAATGTTTCAAAATTCCAAAGTATTTAGGGCAAAGGCAAGGACACATACGAAAATGTAACAAACTTTCGTCAAAAAAAAAAAAGTCACAATAAAAGAAACGGGTTATAAACAAACATGCATTCCAGTGACTATTTCTCTGTAGCAATATAAAATGGGAGTGTTTGTTACACATTAGTTAGTTCAGACCATAGATATAACCTACTTTTGGCCATGCTGTCACAAATATAGTGATGCAAAATATAGTTGAAAAAAAAAGGTAATATTTAGTTCATGAATAAAATACACATCCCTTACTTTTAGGCTTAAAAAAATCTGGGGTAGAAGGTGTCATAGATATTTACCAACTCCTACGCACAAGTGGGATGTGACACAAATTCAATTTTTATGTTTAAAATGTTTGAATTCAGTTTTTCTTTTCACCAGTTGCCATACCAAAGTTAAAGAACCCAGTCTGGCTTACTATCTATTGATAATGGAGATTCGCTTCTGGTTTTGTCTAACAAAAATTACGTCACATTACCCAAAATTCGTCATAACATAGAATAAATACACTCAATTTGTACCTGCAACATTAGACAGTCCTTTTTTTTTTTTTTAAAAAAAACAAGTTTTAATAAATACATGACTGGTATTATATATCTATATATAGTTTTTTTTATTTTAATACATATTTAAAGTTTACATTTCAAATTGTTTTTTTAATCCTTTAATGAATTTGATGATTTTACTTACTTAGGGTACAAACTCGCTGACATTGAATTTTTTACTCCCACCCCTCAGGAAATATGTTTCAAAAAATTTTTACATGGCCCGGAGGGTGTTTTTTTTATTTTGTAATAGTTTACCTAATTTAGAATAGTTGGATTCATATCCTTCCCAAGTGTATTAGCACTCTGTGAAATATAAACAGACTTCTCCAGGATTTGAACTTGGGTCACTATGTCCATTTTCTGCAATGATAACCATGCACTTTCACATGTATAATGCACATTCGTCATTTTTAGGCTTAAAAATCTGGGAAAACAGTGTCATATACTTAAATAATTACGGTAGTTAAATAAAATTGAATAAGAACTTTTTGTTTTTTGATTTAGAACATTAAAAAAAAATCTTTTATTTTGATTTCAGGCACTAAAATTTTTAAAGGTGAAGGTCGCCTGAATCTTTCTACCCAGACTCTGGTATTCCTGAACCAAGCCATGCAAGAACAGTACCATTCAAACTTTGGCAATGAAAATGAAATGATACTTTCTCTTGATCAAAAACAGAAATTAAATACAGTGAAAGACGATATTCATTTTGTCACTGAAGTTCTTGTCCATACTACATCTTTGAAGGTTTGTTTTTCTTCTATTATTCTTATTTTCATTTTGTTTTGAATTTTAGTCATTTAATTTTTTTTAAATCTTTTTTATTTTACAACCTATTTGGAGAAATGTTTCTTAAGAAAAAATACTTGGGTGTGTCAAAAGTTTAGTAATAATTTGATAACATGACACCTAATTTAACAGCTTTGGATGCTTATGGTGCTAAGCTCACCTGATACTGAGTTTTTGGTTAAATCAAACTTAACAAACTCTATTCCACCATTGTATGTCACTTGCTGACAGAAAAATAATACCAAAATCTGGGAATTAAACGAATTTAATGAAATTTTCAGTGTTGGTATATTAATGAATAAAAGATATAATGCACTAGTTATTTTATTTTAAAACTTTTACATTTCTTCACGTCAGTTAACTTTGAACCCCGTATCTTTGAAGCGTAACTCAGATTCTCAAAGATATGTGGTTCAAAGTTAACTGACATACGATGGTGGAATTTAGGTCCCTTAAGTTCGATTTAAGTTTTCCTCTATGATTTGGAGCATGGTCCCAGAATCCTTGGTTTTAGGCCTATCTGACCCTGCCTGATTGTTGAGATTCTTGCATCCTGAGCAAAAGTTCTTGACCCAACTGGTTACTTAATGTCTATAATTTGGTAATATGAGGCATAATTCAGCAGCTCCAGATGCTTTTGTCAAGGTCATAAAGATGATGAGCCACACTGAACTGTGAGATGCCAAGCTTGCCTGATACTCTCCAAGTGCTACTCACCAGATTTACCTCTATGGCTTAAAGCACGTCTTGGAATCTAATTTTAGGCCTACCAGACCATGCCTGATCATCGAGGTTCTTGCAAACTGAGCTAAATTTTTTGAGCCGAACTGTACTGTGATCATCTTTGCAGCATTATGGCCCAGTTACTCTATTGTTACATAATTATTAGATCCCTAAATTATGGCAATAGTGTAGAAACATAATGGTGATTAGTGCCCACGGCCTTGAAGGATGAGTGACAGCGCTTGACCTCCCTCTCACCTTGCCTTCCGGGGATGGATCGTGAGAACCGGAAGGCATAGAAACCCTGTCTTCCGGTTTAAGTAATAGTAAGTAAGACTCAGTTAGAAGGTAGCAGCGAGCTCGAGGGGTAAGCCGTGTTATACAGCAGATCTGCGCAGATTGTCTGGGTGGGGATTTACAAAATAAATAAGATCAAAAGTAAATCGAAGTCTTGTGTTTATTACCTAAAAACTAACAATGACACAGGGCTTCTGATAACGAGAAATCCCCATAGAAGACCAGACCAGAATCCCCAAATCAACACTAGACCAGACCAAGTTAAGAAGATAGAACCAAAGCTGGCCAGAAGAGAAGACGACTAGAAGTAAAGAAGTAAGAAAAGGGTATACAACATTATATCAATTTGGTACTGTGAAAACGTCAGTACATAACAACATTAGTTCCTGAATTAGACTACGTAGCACATTCATCTGTGTGACTTTCAAGTCTGAAGGAAATACACAATGTGTCAGCGCACCAACTACCACAATACTACCAACCACAATGAGTACAATCCCAGACATGAACTACTTTGGTCACATACTATATATGCTACAAATAGTGTTGGTGCTACTGTATGGACTTTAGTAAAATGTTTGGAGAAAAAGCTAGATCAGAACTACTCAAGGATGCTGTGTGTTCTTTTGAACAAATCCTGGAAGCAGCACCTCTCAAAAACCTACATCAATCAGCTCTGCATGGATTCTGGATGCATGTGAAAGACCTTGGCATGAGAGTTATTGGTATCTGTGTTGTCAGTATGATATGATGATGACATTAATGATAAATTTGAAAGAGATGGAAGTGTATATACGATGGTGAGAGGCAGACATCATATCTGCTGTTGTCTGTAAAAATATCCATACAAATACAGTGATTCTGATAGCTTTTTGATTTAGTGTGTCCTGGATGCACATCTTTGCTTTGAATGAGTCACTGGGAAAATTTATGGGTCCCAACTAAAGCTGTCTAATTCCTACCTTGTAACCTATCCTGTGTAATTCCTTGTCAGAAACTATTGAAATGTATTTACAGTAGCTTGAAATGGTGAGGGAAGAAAAAAGAAAAACACTGGGATGCATGGATATGATTTTACTGCATCCTTTTAGATTTTTGTGCATCAGGGAAGCAGGACGCGTACCTATCAGCATCTCTGCAAATGCCTGCCACTTAATACATTTAAAACACTCCTTGGAGTTCACATTCCAATTTCCATAAAAATGCTCTCATTAACCTTGCAGTCTATTGGTAAAAAGGAAACAAAAGAATAGATGATATAATCTTTGCGCAGTGGTTCTTCGGAACTGTGTCCAGTGGCTTTGGCCTCTGGACTGTTTAAGTAGTAAATAGCAGCGTGATACCAAGAGGACCCCCCCCCCAGACAACACCTACCCCCTTGATATAAAGGGGCAGGGCTGGGTTTAGTGCCCAGTGCCTGAGGTGCCCCTTGATTCCGGGAATGTTGAGGAAATCCATGCAATTTTCGTGCATGCCATCCCATGACTTTGGTTCATGGGTAGTCCCACATTAATTGGACCTTGTGTCTGACCCGCATAAGTGGGATGCGTGGTAAATACTTTATATATTAAGATATATCTTCACTTGATTTTATTTATTTTATTTTATTTTAATATTTCTAATTAATTTTGAGCCATTTACTTTTACTTTTAGTGTTCATAGATATTCCAAACTTTATTAATCACACATGTCATCTAATTATTTAATACTCTTTAATTGTTAATTAATTCTACTCTTAATATCTTGTTTTTTGTTTTTCCTATGTATTTGTCTCTTTTGTTGATAACAAAGGGATTAATATTCTTTTATTACCACAGCCTCATGATAATTGTCATTACATTTACATAACTTTCACACATTAAATGTTACAACTATTATGTCATTAGTATAATAATGTTTTGTTTTTTTTTTGTTTAATCAATTTCTTTTATATTTCTGCTAAGTTGTATTTGAATAATTATATCAAAATGTCTGATGCTCATTAATTTACGAGTCTATTAGAAAAAGAAAAAAAAGAAAAAGGCTGAATATAATTAGATGAGCTTCCTGCAACAGCACCAAGGAAAGGCTATTATTATTATAACCCGGTTTAGCTTGGTCAGTAGAGTATTCACCTAGGAATCTCAAGCTTCCAGGTTTAATATCAGTCCTCTCCAACTCAGTGCATGAGTAGCACAGCTTGGATAATCCAATCTGTGTGATAAAGCATCTGGGAAGTGACTGTAGGTGTGGTACTCCACCTCAACAAAGCAATCTCCCTGGTCTAGCACAAAAGAAAAGGTGATTGACTCCCTTGCTGTTCAGCTGACTCTGACAATAGGCCACTCTGCTGCTGAGTTTACTTTTTACACTGATCTAATTAATAAATAAACCATTGTTTTTATTAGAAGAATAGCATGTAAAATATGACATTGCAAATTTGAACGGAGGAAAAATCACTGACATTATCCCTATATTATTTGAGGGTTAAAAGTTTTCAATTTTTTTAGAAGTTTTTAAAGATATTTTTATGCTTTTCAATTGTTTTTTTTTTTTTTTTTTTTTTTTTTTGTTACAATCATTGAATAAGTCTTACTAAAAATAAAAACACACCTGAGTTTTCAGAAAGATATCTACAATTGCCAGGACTTGGGGTATAATATATATATATATATATATATATAATATATATATATATATATATAATATGAAAATAGATGGAAATTAATCCGACAGTATGAATTTAACATTTTTGAAAAAACAAATTATGTTTATGATTGCTGACTGAAATCTGTTTCGACCGCTTTAATAGATTGGTCATCATCAAGAGCAACATATGAGAGAAAGACGGGATGAACAACCATTAGAAGAAAGGGTACAAACAAAACGCTATTATTCAATGCTGGAATTTAAAAAAAATTTTAATAGCTGGAATATATCATGAACAATTTTGATACTCATTATACACTTTGATTTTTATTTTGCTGTATTTAAAAAAACACTATTTTTTAATCTTTTTTTTTTAATTCAATAACATAACTTTTTTAGATGTTTTTAATATCAATTAAGGAATAATTAAAAATTTGCCTGATTTGTTTTTAAGAGCATAAAAATTAATATATAAATATTTAAATTTCAGCTATATAACCAATCACATTCAATTCCTGGCCCTTTGGACATTGGAATGTTCAATTACCTCACTGAAATAGACATCAATCGTGTTCCTATTCACATGATCCAAGGACTTCAAAAATTGCGGATCTCTCTGCAACACATTACTATAAATAGAAGTTTGCAATCAGTTCAGGTAAGGAAATCATTCCAATTATATTTTAGCCCTGTTGGCTGGAGCTTTAGAATACACTGACTGCACCTCTGCAAGACTTACCCAATGGGGCCACATGTTGGCCCTGGGTGGCAACCTGTTATTCTTAAGGACAGAACCCAGGTGGCTGAGCATTCCATGACCTGCAACACTCCACTTTGGCCTTCACGTGGGATAGACGGGCAGTTGGAGAGACCCCCTCTGATTAATCGTCTGGTCACGTCAAGCCGTAGCACCTATATGATTGTCCCAACTCTATTGCCTTTATGGCAACCTCCAAACCATATCATATACATTTGTTTATTGTCAATGATGTTTACATCATTTTAATGTTGGAATATGTAACTTTAAAAAAAAATTTTTTTTTTTACATAATCACCATTTTGGTCAATGCATTTTTATAGACACTGTGGCAGTTTTTGTATGCCCATTGTAATGGGCATAGCCGACCCCCACCCCTCGACGTAAGCGGTAAAGAATTGCCTGTGCCGTGCATGAGAGACCTGGATGGCACAAGACGTAATTTGCATGGGAACTGGGTGAGCTGTAATAAAAAAACAGGTGATCGCTGAGACTAGTAGAATGAACCAAGTGAGGGACAGTGAGAGTGATAAAATTCAGATGACTACTGTGATTGTTGCGAGAGAAGGAAGGTGAGAGGAAAGAGATTACCTAATGGCAGATAGATTGTTGCAGGAAAGGGATTATTGTTGTTAATTGAAAAATTCAAAAACTTTTTCCCCCATGTCACACCAGCTTGCTGGCATGTTGTTGAGGAAGTGTTGAACCTCATAACACCAGTTGCAGACATTTTTGAAATCCATGCAAGATTTGCTATAGACTTCCGCTATGAATTTCAATCTGTTTAATGCCAATTATGTTCTAAAACTGAATAACTACGCAAACAGTAGTGTCAATCAAGAGCTGCAGATGAAATAAATGCCAAGCCAAGACTGAGTGTGGCAGCAAGGTAGGTGCAGAAGCAGGCACATGCGCAACGAACAATAGTGTTGCCAATAGCTGCACAGTTTCCCAGCATCTCCAGAACTTTGGGGACCTTTCTTTTGGGATTACCCTTGTGTCTATCAACAAATTTTTTTTTTGGTTTAATCAAATTATTCATAAAACAATTGTTATTAGGTCTAGCAATAGAAAACAGAGTGGGAGTTAAAAATTCAATGTCAGAGGGTTTGTATCATAAGTAAGACAAATCCTCATATTTATTAAAGGATTAAAAAACAAAAAAAAAAACAATTTGAAATGAAAACTGAGCTCCGTCCCTCTCAAATAAAATGTTGCGTGCATGTAATAATCAAACAATTATTTTGAATATTTTCCACATCAATTTTACACAAAATATCGTAGATATTTATTTATTTGTAAACTTTTTAGTTAATTTCTTTTTACTGTAAAAAAAAATGACTAGAGTAAAAAAACAATTTTTAAAATTGCTTACTCAAATTGTGGGTGTATATAGCATAAGAATATTGTGACGTAAGCTGTGACGTAGTTTTTGTTACAGGCAGAAATACAGACAATCTCCATTATTAATAGATGATGTAATAGACTTAAAAGTCTATACGTAATGCTTTTATTTGTCATTATGGTTGTTTATTAAAAAAACAAAAAACAAGTCAGAAATTAGGATTGTAAATCATAGGTTCATCCCTTCCCCTCAGATTTGTAAATAATATTTATAATTATAAAATCAATGGTTGTGCTTTTTGTATAGTCTCAAAGTTCACTTATAGGCTGCCTTTGGTGGCAATTCAACTCTGTCAAATATCACGTTATTTTGTGAAATTTACTAAGCGACCCCTGAACCTATTGGATTTCCATTGTAACAGCATTCTATTGTTATAATTGATGTTTCTATTTAAGAAATAATTAAGGATTCTAATTTGGATTTCATAGTTATCTGTTATACAGGGTGTTTAACTCGTGCCTACCAAATTTCCTCAAAGGCTGTACCAAATTTTGTTGTTTTTTTTTTTTTTTTTTTTTTGTTTTTTTTTACCTTTTTATGATCAGATATTTCAAAGTTCACTATTTATTCACTTCATAATTCATTCTATTCAAATAAAGTATTATTATTATTATTGTAATCTGAATCATGATCAATTATAATGAACTAACCATATGTTTTTGTAATTTGCTTGGTTGTGGTATGCGTAGAAACAGTTCATTGGTAGGAGAGCGACTGTGACCAGTTTAAAGTAGGCAGAGTTTATAAAAATATTTTTTTAAAATGATATCATTTGTGATATATAGGATGTTTCCAAAAAAATTAATGGTTATTTCCTATAACTCCAACATAAACAAAGGGGAACCACTCTTGACTGATAAATTATTTATTGATCTACTAGGGAAAAAAAACAGCATTTAGGGTTAGTTTAATGGGAAAATAAATAATGTATCAGACAAGAGTGGTTCCCCTTTGTTTTTGTTGGAGTTATAGAAAATAACCAAATTAATATTATGTCATAATCTAATAACTTGACCAATTCTTGTTCAAATGATTTCAAATTTTAACAAATATATAGAAACAACTCAAAATTCTATGATTAGCTAGCTCAGCTAGCATAGTTGTGAGTGAGTTTGAATATCTCTGTGTGCCCCATACCTCTAGACTTGTGTGTCTCAAGAGTCAAAAGAAGTTTACCTCAAAGTCCAACTCCTCTATTTTTGGCATCTCCAACTCTGACTCCTCTTTATTTAATTTAGTGATTACAATTTATAATAAATGTAAAACCATCTTTTTATAATCTATTCATTAGGAGTGTACACTGTATAACTTTACAGACTAAATTAGAGCCATATAGAGTGTAAAGTCAAATGGAGTGGGAGTTGGAAAAATTCAGACTTCAGTGACCCCTTTAATTACTTCTGATTCCGCCTCTACAGTCCTGCTTCTGAACTTGTGCTAAACTAGGTTTAACTTAGTAAATGACAATATATCCAAATAGGAGGCATGTGTTGGTGTAATGGTTACCGTCGTAGGAAATGGACACAATGAGACGAATTCAAATTCTAGCACTCATACCCTTGGGAAAGGTATGAATCCAACTATTCTCCCTCCAGCTATGAGTAAATAGTAGAGCAGGCTTGGTTCTTTAACTCTGGTTAAGCAACCAGTCTAGGAGAAGAAAAATTCTGAATTTAAACCTGTTAAACTCTGCTTAAGAAATCAACCTTGTGTCACATCCTGCTCAAGAGATATATATATATATATATACAAATAGTCAATTTTTATGTTCTGATAAAAAGACTAAGATTGATAAAATCCTGATAAAAAATATAGAGAATCCTAATAAATAAATGAATAAAATAAGAAATAAAATAAATAAAAAATGCTGTGTTGAGTTTTGTTTGATTAAAAAATGTCTAATTATTCATATATTTTTTTTGTTTTTAGTCATTGTTTGAAAAATGTGGTGGTGATATGAGTGGTCCTGTATCATGGCAAAAGTTGGAATCTGCAAACCTTAGCCAAAACAACATTCAAGAATTAGATACCTCTCTGGTAATTATCTTTTATTTCCTTATGTTTCATTACTGAGACATTTATTTATTTACCGTAATTAGTCATGTATAGCACATTCCTATAAAAAAAATCTCATGCATAGTACACATTGACTTTTTGGAATTTATAGCAGCTGAATTTAAACTAAATTAAACATGTATTCAACTTTTTATTTGTATTGACTAAAAATAAGAATTTGTATAGTTTGTTTTGAAACACAAAATTTACACAGTATTTAAGGCAAAGACGTGTTCATATGAAAATGTAACAAACTTTCAGCAAAAACAAGTTCACAATAGAAGAAATAGATTATAAACAAACACGTATTCCAGTGGATATTTTTCTGTAGCGGTATAAAACAAAAGTGATTGTTACACATTAGTTAGTTCAGACCATAGATATAACTTTCAGCCATGGTTTCCTAAATATGGCAACACACATAGCTAAAAAAAAAAAGTGTTAATATTTAATTTACATATATAATAAACATTCCTAGCATTTAGGCTTTAAAAAATCTGGGGAAAAGTGTATATTATACATAGATAATTATGGTATTTTTAAAAATTTACTTATTCTTTTTATGTTGAATAGGATAACAATTGATATAACTTATTTTTGTAGGAAACAGATTTGGTGTGTCAATGAATTTTTTTTTAATAATGAACTTTTATTTTATTTTTCCAATAATAAAATTTGAAAACTTTTCACTGAAACCTATTCATTGAAAAATACCCAAAATAATTCATTATAAATGAATTTAAGAATTAAGATGATAAACAAGTTTATTTTCCGGAGAGAAAAAAATCATCAAAAGAGTGTATATGGCTGGCTCCTGCAAATTTGAAGGGAGCATTCCTTAAAAAAATGTTTTAAAAATGAAAAAGCTGGAAATTTTCAGGAGTGCATATCTTAAAAATAACCCTTACTTTTACACAAATTTCAAATGACATTTTAACTTTAGAAAAACTTAACCCAAATGTTTGATATCTAAAAGTAAATTGATATTATTTATGAATTTAAATTCAATTTCTTTCCTTTCATAAATTATTCTATGTTGTAATCTGTGAAGTAATCATTTCATTTTCTTTTCAGGGTTTATTACCAAAACTCAAATTTCTTGATCTAAGTCACAACAATATAAAAACAACTGGCAAATTTTTAGAAGTAAGTCAACAATAATTTTTACATTTCAATTTTCTTTGTTTCTCTTGTATTTATTTTTATGATTTTTGCTTGCAAAACATTACCAGTTTATCTTCTGATAATTCACCAGTTGTCTTTTTTGTCTGTAGTGTTGTGTGAGTTTGGGTTTTGACTTGTGAAAGTTGTCTTTAAAGTTTGTTGGTTTGGAAACCACAGCTCATTGCTAACAATTTTTTTAGTTGTAATTGAATAAACGCTGAACAATATTGTTCAAGCCTGTTTTTAGTAACATAGATCAGACATGATCAGATATTTCAAAGTTCACTATCTATTCACTTCAGAATTCATTCTATTCAAATAAAGTATTATTATTATTATTGTAATCTGAATCGTGCTCAATTATAATGAACTAACCATATGTTTTTGTAATTTGCTTGGGTGTGGTATGCGTAGAAACAGTTCATTGGTAGGAGAGCGACTGTGACCAGTTTAAAGTAGGCAAAGAGTAAAAATTGAAAAAAAAAAAGAGTAATTGAATAAACACTGACCATTGTTGTTCAAGCCTGTTTTTAGTAACATAGATCTTTTATAAGAATTATGTACATGGTAGATCAAAGCGAGCATGAACATGTCTGGTGTGCAAATTGAGATATGGGGGAGTGTAGCAGGTGCCTACAGAAATTGAACTCGCATCCTCCTGATCGTGAGTCATGACTGGAAGTACAGAGTGCCCAGTAAATGGTCACTTTTACTTATAGACTCGCCGATAAGCACGTGACCACTATTGTCCAATCACTGGCAGTGCTCTGCTGCTGTTGTTGTTGTTATTTATACTGGCTGATTCTAATCTTAGCTCACTACTACTTGGATCTTCTTGGACGACTGACCTAAAGGATTCCATATCATGGGACTTATTCACTTGATTCCATATCACGGGACTTATTCACTTACCAAAGGATTCCATATCACGGGACTTATTCACTTACCAAAGGATTTTATAGTAAAGGACTTATTCACTTACCAAAGGATTTTATAGTAAAGGATTTATTCACTTACCAAAGGATTCTATAATTCAGGACTTATTTACTTTAAGTTCTCTTCAACTGGCCATGGATGGTGGCCAGATATTTAACAACTAATTAACAAGGCTTAGCTTAATTTGGCACAAAGCTAGGAGTATGTGACAAACTCTGTTATCTAATCTCTGTTTAGGTTTTTTTATTTATTTATTTTTTTTACGAGCACCAATTAACCACTTTGCAGGCAGAGCAACATTTTTGTCGTTTCATCTACATTCGTAAGGATTAAATGATAAAATTCTGGTATCTTTTTTTGAAGGAAATTAATTTTACTTACTGTACAAGGTGTGTCATAAAAGTATCGAGATTGAAGCTGTATTTACCAAGATAGAAATGAACAATGAATGGAACGTTAATTTTTTCAGAATATAATGTGTGTCAAAAACAAAGTGTGTCTTTGTCAAAAAGTACAAAAATCTCTACTTTTTTGACATACCTTGCATAAATGAAGACAAAGTATTTTAAAATCATATGAAATTTAACTGCTGATTCATATTGCTTCTGTTTTTTTTTAATAAATGATATATTTTTCTTTTTCAGAATTTATTGTACATAGAAAGACTGAATTTAGCCTTCAATCATCTCAATGGCTTACCTTCATTATCCTTCCATACAAAATCCTCATTAACATCTTTGATTTTGAGAAACAACTCCCTGTATAATTTAGATGGTAAGTTTGTTCTAAATTATTGCTTGCTTGCTTGATTGAGAGAATGACACATAACAAAATTATTCATTTTTATAAATCACCTTACTATTGAAATTGTCAATATACAGGGTATTTTAAGAAATTGATATAATTTAAGACGGGGTTTTTTTTTGTTTTTTTTGTTTTGTTTTTTTTTAATTTTTTTTTATTTTACTGTGACCCACAGCTGGAACAACAATTTGCATTGCAACTCATTAAACCTAAGTAATGACATGAAATAAGTAAATCACTGAAGGGTTGGAACCCATAGTTTGAAAACCCCTGATTAAGATGTACAGGGTTTATTTTTTATTTATTTATTTTTTTAAAATCTGCCTTTAAAATTTAAGATGTACAGGGTGTTTCAGAAAAATTGATATCATTTAAGATGTTCAGGGTGTTTCAGAAAAATTGATATCATTTAGATGTTCAGGGTGTTTCAGAAAATTGATATCATTTAAGATGTTCAGGGTGTTCAGAAAAATTGATATCATTTAAGATGTTCAGGGTGTTTCAGAAAAATTGATATCATTTAAGATGTTCAGGGTGTTTCAGAAAAATTGATATCATTTAAGATGTTCAGGGTGTTTCAGAAAAATTGATATCATTTAGGATGTTCAGGGTGTTTCAAAAAATTGATATCATTTAGGATGTTCAGGTGTTTCAGAAAAATTGATATCATTTAGGATGTTCAGGGTGTTTCAGAAAAATTGATATCATTTAGGATGTTCAGGGTGTTTCAGAAAAATTTTATATAATTTGAGATGTACCATGTTTATAAAAAAAAAACTGATATCATTTAGGATGTACAGGGTGTTTAAGGAAAATTGATATCATTTTGTAATCTAATAACTTGTCCAATTCTAGTTCAGATGATCTCAGATTTTAACAGTATGTGTTGAAACAACTAAAAATTCTGTTTAATGCTTAAACAGCTTTTCTTTTCCACTGAATGGCTTTTCTATAACTGAAAAACAAAACATTAAACATAGAATTTTGATTTGTTTCTACACATGATGCTAAAATTTTAGATCATTTGAACAAAAATGGTCAAGTTATTAGTTAATGAAATATTAATTTTTTTTTTAAACACCCTGTATTAAGTTAATGCATAAAAAAGTTCCACTTTTCTTTATTGAAAACTTGGGGCTGAAAATACAGTTAACAAATTTTTCTGAAAACTTTTGTACATATCTAATTTAAATACAAACAAATCTTGGTTATACTGGGGTGAGTCAAAAGTTTTGCAATATTTTTAAATAATTTTTTTTTACTTGTTTGTGGCAAGTATATGACATGACCAAAGTAGTTCAACCCATATTTGGTACCCACTGTAGTCAGTAGTACAGTGGTAGTTGGTGCACTGACTTATTGTGCATTGCTTCATTCTGTATGTGATTTGAAAGTCACATGGATAAACACTCAACATAGTCTAATTCGGTAATTTATGCTTTATAAGTTCAAACTGGGCCATAACATCACTAGAGTAACCAAAAGTTGAAGGCCCATTTGATCACAGTACAGTAAACAGATGGTTCAAGAGATTTTCCTCAGGTTGTAAGAACCTTGACAATCAGGCCTAAAACCATGGATTCAGAGGCTGTGCACCAAACTATAGAGGTAAATCCAATAAGTAGCACTTGGATAATATCAGGCAATTTTGGCATCTCACAATCCAGTTTTGTCACCCCTAAGACCTTGGCAAAAACTTCTGAAGTTGTTAAATTGTGCTTCATGTTACCAAAATACTGTAAAACTTGATTTGCCTTTGTATTTATTAATTTTTTAAAATGTAATATTTAGAATTTTATATATATATATATATATATTTCATGTGTTTAGAATATTCTATTTTTTAAAATGTGATATTTAGAATTTTTAAATTCTTTATTTTAGGTGTTGAAGAATTGGGACACTTAGTTGAACTGGATGTTTCTGGGAATATGCTCTCTGACCATTCTTGCCTTGCTGTCATTTCAGGGATGCATCGGCTCAAGAAAGTTAGTAGGGTTTTTTCTCTCAAAATTATTTCATCTTTCTCTACTTCAAGAAAAGTTCTTTCTTGTAGTTGTAGATAAAGTCATCTCTTCCATAGATGTTAAAAAAAAAAACATTGTGCATCTAAACTGTCTCTGCTGGGATCTAAACTTAAAAAGAAAAATCCATTGTCTGTTCTGTTAGGCCAGTTGAAATTCCCCTTTAAATTGATCATGTCATTCAATATTTATTTAATGATCCTCATATAACCAAAGTTAATGGAATTTTTTTCAACAACAAAAAAAAAAAAAAAAAAAAAAAAGACAAAATAATTTTATTTTTCAACATTTTTTCTATCAATTTAAACTCTGTATTGTTTGGGGGTTTTTTATCACAAAAATTATCTTAATCTTGTAAAAATATTTGTTTTGAGGCTATTCAAAATGCCAGAAAATCAGTGCTCAAAGCTTGAACAGAGGCTTGTCATCAAATATTTGGTGACTGAAAAGTGCGAAGCATATGAAATTTAGAGAAGAATGTGTGACATGTATGGAAAAGCAGTTTTAGTTTAAAAAGTTTCCAAATGGGCTTAACATGAGTTTACGAGCTTTAGTTGAAAACCAGTAACTCTGGTAAAGAAAAAGTCCCGGGCATAACAGTCTGTAAAGAAGAGCATACTGACAGTCTTTTGGTACATGAATGGATCCATTACTATTGATTCCCTTGAAAAAGTTGCAACTGTAAATAATGCTTCCTATTGCCAACTCCTTAGGTAATATTCACCTTATTTTTTTAATGTGGACCTCCCTCCCTCCATTACTTTGATTTTTAAGAAAATGAATAATTTGACAGTTTATTATTGAATCAAGATTATTTCAATATTTACAAATGTTTTATTGATTTTGTTTTAATCTTCTGTTTTTCAGTTGTCATTGTTTGATAATCCCATGACCTATAGGGCAGATCATCGGACAAAGGCTGTGGGTCACATATCCCCTCTAGTCAATGGTAATGGGGTAAGTAATTGGTTTTTATGGATACTCAATTTTTATTTATTTTTACCAATATCATTTAGTTGGCTTTTTTTTTTTTTTAAGTTTCTTTTTTCTTAATTTTGTTTTAATTTGTTTCTTTTCTTTGGTGTTTTTTTTTTTGTTTTTTTTTTTCCCTCCTTAGTCCTGTGACCGATTAGATCAAATTTCATCTATCCATCAACATTGATATAGACATCATAATTGAAAAAGAATATAGATGAAGAAAATAGTAAAAATATTTAAGAAAACATAACTCATCAAAATACAAAAAAAAAAAAGAAAAAATGAAAATCATTTTAAATATTTTTTTATTTTATTCCAGATTGTCTTAGATGGCAAGTCTTTAACCTATTCTGAATTGAAGGTAAGTGAATTAAACTGTTTTCTTTATATTTCTATCAATTCAGTTGTAATATTTTAATCTATATGGTTTAGCTCAGTCGGTAAAGCATCCACTTAGGGACCTCAAAGTTCCTGGTTTGATACCAGCCCTCGCCAACTCAGCATATGAGTAGATCAGGGATCTGTGCGGTAAAGTAAGGAGCTAAGAATAGATGTGGTACTCCACATCAGACGTAAAAACAATCTCCTTGGTCTAGCACTAGTAAAAAGGGGACAGACTCCCTCATTGTCAGTCTGATACTGACTTTAGGTCACCCCCAAAACTTTACTTACTTATGGCCTATGAACTCATTGAGTTCCTGTTTTAATAGTCGCCCATGATATTGATGCTTCTATTCAGGAAGGAGTGAGGGTTTCAAATTAGTACAGTCAGTAGAGAATTTGCCTAGGAACCAGAAGGTTCTGGGATCAATACTGGCCCTCACCAACTCAATGCATGAGTAGCACAGCTTGGATCTGTGCGGTAATGTAGGGATCTGATGGTTGGAGTGGCGCTCCACCTCAGGCACAAAAACATATCCCCGGTGTAGCGCTAGTGAAAAGAGGATAGACTCCCTCGCTGTCCAACTGATACTGACAATAAGCAACTTTGCCAACTGTTCTTCTACAAGAGTGGTTTTGGTATTAAATAACCAACAAAGGTTGATATGCCATTAAACAAAGAATTGTTTTTTCTTTTTCTTTATTTCTTTATTTCTTTATTTTTTTTTTTTTTTTTTTTAATGAGGAAAAAGTATACGGCAAAAGATGTTTGTACTTTTCTCCATTGTGTGTGTGTGTGTGTGGCTATCTGAAGATGCTGACTTCTTTTTATAAAGAAACCATATGGAATAAATTAATTTTTTATAGCCAAATGACTGGTTAAGTTTTTCACTTATATGGAAGTGTGTGTGTTATATAATATATATATATATATATATATATATATATATATATATAATATATATATGCTGAATGGTATTTACCCTAACCCATGCTATCAATTCAGTTTTTGTGGATAATTGTCCTTATCTGGCCCATAAGATAAAGTTTATGCTTCAATCCAACCTGTAAAACTGAATGAGTTTGATTCTTCTATGGTAGGGAGATATAAATAAACAAGTTGATAATTAAATAAAAATTTTTTTTTTTTTTTTTTTTTTTTTTTTTTTTCTCCAGGCAATTCAAAGAAACAAGATAACAAAAACTGCATCATTTTACTTCCGGCCTCAGATGGAATCGAGCCACACAATTTGTGATTCTGGGATTTCTGATCTGAATTGTGAAGAAGAACCGATTGCTGAACCAGTGAAAAAGAAGCGAACCCAGTGTAAGAAGACGTACAGAAGTGGCAGAGTACAAAGTGAACGTAATTCCCCTATTCCACAATTATCTACTGGCAGTGACAATTCCAGAAGTAATTGTTTTTATATTCAGTTGCTTTCTTTACCTTTGCATGTCCAGGTAGCCTGAACTAGAGTAACATCCAGTATGGATGGGGGGGGAGGGCAGGGGGTGATATAGAGAGGCTTGATGCTATGGGTTTTTTTGGTTTTTTTTTTATAATACTGTTGTAAACTAACAAAGGTTACTAAATGTGAAATGACCAAATGGATGTTTGAAATGAAATGGAATCTTTATAACATGAAGTAATTCAATACACACAAGTGGCATGAAGAGTAAACCACTTTTAGTGGTATAAGACTACCCAGTCAGTATAATACTTCTGTATTTGTAAGGATTGAGACATGCCCATTAATCTTCATAGGTAGGGTATATAACAAATACAGAATGGTATAAAGCTTGTATTATTTTGATTTTTTTACTTTTGCCCTCATCTCTATTGCGATATATAAAAACCCATTTCAGCTGTTGTATACTCCAATCTTCTTCAGGTGTCCCTTGTCTATCCAGACATAGCCATGATTCAACTTGGGAAATCATTTTGAAAGATACTGTTGAGCAAAAAAGGCCTTGAAGAACTTTCAAAATGATTTACCAGGTTGAATTCTTGCTCTGCTTGGATGGACAAAGGACATCTGAAGAAGGTCGGAAGGTACAACGGCTGAAATGTTGGGTTTTTATATATCATGATAAAGATGAGGACAACAGTCTGAAAAATCAAAATGATACATATTATCAAGCCTCATCTCAAAAATTGAGACAAAAAATATGTAGTTTGATAACAATCCTTACTGCTTTTCTATAAAACCTTTTCTAAATTTAAAAAGTAAAAGAATTCTTAAAAGAAAATTTGATGTGGTTGCATCCTATTGATAGAATATGTATACTAGCGTGAGTCAAAAGTTTTGTTGTTGTATCAGCTGGGGCTGCAGAATACACTGACTCTGCCCCTGCAGAGAGGTAGCAACCTGTCTCCCTATTAGGGTCACATGTTTGCCCTGGGTGGTAACCCATGATGCTTGAGGATGTAACCCCGGTAGCTGAGCAGTCCATCACCTGGCAACTGAGTGTCATGTGACTTGCATACTAGTAGTGGTGTAACTTGATGATTCTTTTAATATCTAAGTTGCTCCTAGCTTTTCTCATCATACATACATTTACATCCTAATTTTTAAAAGATATATATTAAAAAGTTAAATGTATTTACACAATCTCTCTGCACGAGCAGGATGTGACACAAGGTAAATTTTTAAGCAAACTCTAACAGATTGGAATTCAGTTTTCCTTCTAGACTGATTGCCATACCAAGGTAAAAGAGACCAATCTGCCCTACTATTTACTCATAGATGGAAATATTAACCCATAGTAAGAAATGGACACTGAACTGAATTCAAATTCTGGACGAAGCTGTTTGCATCTCACATAGCGCTAATATACTTGAGAAAGGTGTACATTGAACTATTCTACCTCCAGCTAAGGTTAAATAGGTCCTACATGGCAACCGTTTTAGAAGGAAAACTCTGAATTCAAACTGGTTATGCTCTGTCTAAAAACTGATGTTATGTCATATCCTGCTTGTGTGGAGGGATTCGGTAAATACATATAACCTGTATTACTTTTTGGCTTTTCAGTTTTGTAATTGAATTTTTGAATAGCAAATATAAATTTGATCTATACAATCTTGCATTTATTAAAAGTTGTCATAGCAACTTTTATTTTTTTTTTATTTTTGTTATTCCAAATTAAATTATTGATTAATGCCAAAATGCTCTTTTTTGGAATCTAAGTCTGGCAAAAGGCACCTGGAAATCGAGCACTTTTTATTTTTATCCTAACCTTTTTTTGTTTGCATAACCTTTTATTTGCTGCTTCTTTCTGAGTTGTCATTTTTTTTATTTTTATTTATTCTTAGATCAAGCATGGTCAACCTTTTTCAAGTTGTCGTTTCTCATGAAAGTGTGTATGCGCAATAGTTTCTAATGTAAAAAAAAATTCAAATGTATCTCTAGTTCAGTGGTTCCCAGCCTTTTTCTATTCCTGCACCATTAAGAGTTTTGCTGTGACCTCGCACACCTTAAAAGTGTTTTGCTGTGACCTCGCACCCTTAAAAGTGTTTTGCTGTGACCTCGCACACCTTAAAAGTGTTTTGCTGTGACCTCGCACACCTTAAAAGTGTTTGCTGTGACCTCGCACACCTTAAAAGTGTTTTGCTCTGACCTCGCACAAAAGTGTTTTGCTCTGACCTCGCACTGCTACAATTTATACTTTTGTTCAAAAATATAGAATGTGAATCCATACTACAGTTTTATCAAAAGATCGTGTATATTTCACTCTCTAAACACTCTCAACATTATGAAGGGTAATGATAAATCTGAAATAAAGAAATGAAAATATAAGTAATATTAATTATGAAAGAAAAAAAATTTAATCTAAATTTGAACGGATGCTTCTAGCACCCCGTGGAATGATGCTTGAACCCCGGCTCTAGTTGAAATTTATTAGTTATCTATCAATTTATATAATTCATACTTACATAATTTTGTTCAGTACAGTTTTATTATTTAATCTTAGTTGATTGCCTTGTCAGCAGGGCTTCGATTATGCTGACTGTATCATCTGCAGTTTCTAGTTTAAAGAAAAAAAATCATGGTAATATTTGCATAAGTCTAATATTTTTTTAGAGTTCACAGGACAGTGATTTGCTTGAAGTGCTTTCAAGGGGGATAACTCTTTTTAGAATGATAATTTACAAAAAGCTCTAACTTTACAATGGCTAGTTTATGAGTGAGCATAAATGTCCTTTTTATGCCTTTATATAAAGGGGGTGTGAACTTGAACATTGGCAGACCTTTATTTCTTTATTTGATTTTACTTTGTATACGGCTATTTAAAAGGGAAGATAACTCTGTAGTAGATCTACAATTCTTCTTAAATCTTGACAGAATTCCATTTTTGTCTCCCTTGTTTCTGTTGGTGTTTAATGGCATATCAACCCTTGTGGTTTATTTGATGCTAAATATTGTATATATATATATATAAGTGTGTGTATGTATATGACTTGTTCAATTAATTGGTAGGAATAATTTTTAGATTAGATTTTTTTTTTATTAACCTTGTGTATTAATATATTGGTAGAAGTAATATTCATTAAATCTGTGTATTAATGAATTATGAAAATAACTCCCTTGGTATTAATAAACTGGTGTTTGTCCCACAGCCACTGCCTTCTAGCATATTTAAAATAAAAAAGTATTGGTTGTTTCTTTGCCATAAGAGCAATTTGAAAAATAATGTTGGGACTTAATTAGATGTGCTTGGGTTTAATGTCACCAGATGATTGATTTCTCATCTAATCAAAGGAAGGCCTGAAGTGTAGTGTTGCAGGATACATGGCCACTTAGTACCAAGGTCATGAACTGCTCAGCTACCAGGTTCCTATCCTCAGGTATTAACAAGTCGCCACACACAGCCAACATGTGGCTCTATTGGGTAGGTCTTACGACACTGGAGAACTGCAGTCGGCATATTCCACAGCTCCTGCCGATAGGGCGGTTGTTTCTGTTGAACTGCATACTGATCCGACAAACATTTATTTAGCATTTTAGTTTGCGTTAGTGAAAAGTGATCAGAACAAAAGTCTCTTCTTTCCTCCATATGCTGATGGATATTACACCTGAAGAAGGACCCTCCAATCAATTGGTTGGCCATATTAAGCACTAGCACCTATATGATTGTTCCAACCCTATTGCCCTTATGGCAAGCCCCATAAGGCGGTGGCTAAGGGTCTTCATGGCCTGGAAATAACATTAATCTCTGAAGTTAAAGTTCTGGAGGTCTGGGGAATGTGAGGCAACCCTTCATCATCATTGCTCCTAGGTTCACTCTGACTTGGAGTGGTAGTACCTGTTAGGGTCCCATGTATGGGTTAAATAGAAAAAATGTATTTATAAAAAATAATTGAGTACTCATCAAGAATTAATTTATTTCAAAACTTTGTCAGCATTAAATGACCCACCAAGGTTGATATGCTGTAAAACAAAACGAACAAACCTGAAGAAGGCTGGAGAATGTTGAAACATTGTGTAAATTATAAAAAGAATTGTTTAATTATCTAAATAATTCTCTGAATGTCAATGTCCCTTCACAAAATTATAGTTTTTATAATTTGAATATGATGATGATGGTGGTGGTGGAGACTCCTGTAAACTCCTTGTGGAAATACAGGGTTGTTACCACTTCCCATATCAGTAGCAACTGCAATTTTAGTAGCAGTTAGGTTTCATGGAAGTGTATTAAAGAAAAAAAAAAATTTGAATTATTACATCAGGTTTCACTAAATATGTAGAAGAGGGTTGTAAACAAAATTTTTTTTTAATTAAAAGTTATTTCAACTATTTTTGCAATTTACAAGATTTTGATTTTTTTTTTTTTTTTTTTTTTTTTTTTTCCTAAATAAACCAATAAGTCTAATATATTTGCTTTATAAAACAAAACAATGTTTTGTCTTTTATTTTGTATCTGTTTAATTTTTTTTTTTAATTATTTAAAATGTTAATCTTTATTAATTTTTTTTAAAGTTGAAAATACGTCTCTATACAAACATATATAGAGAGATGCTGATAGGTACGTGTCCTGTGTCTCTGACACGTAAAAATCTAAAAAGGTGCAGTAAAATCATATCTATGCATCACAGGGACACAAAACTCTGATACATTGTGCACAACCAACATGTAATAATTCAGGGATATCAACCAACCCAATTTGAATATGAGGTGCAAGCAAGCAAACAGAATTAGATTTAGTGACCTCTAAGATTAAAGCCTGGCAAAAATGATTTTAAAGTCATATCTGCATTAATGTTGTTTATGTGATGTTTGTCATCCCATTTATTTGTGCATGTTGTACTGTTGTAAATGTACATATTTACATCTTGCCCTGTTGGCTGGGGCTTTAGAATACACCAACTGCACCTCTGCACAGAGTTAAGAATCCCCCAATGGGGCCACCTGTTGGCTGTGGGTGGCGACCTATAATGTTTAAGGATGGAATCCTGGTGGATAAGCAGTCCGTGACATGTAACACTCCACTTAGGCCTTTACTTGGGCTAGACAGGCGGTCATGTCAAGCCCTAGAACCTATATGATAGCCTCAACCCTATTGTTCTTATGGCAAGCCCCAACCCTTTTTATCATATGGGTGCTAGAAAGCGGTGGCTGAGGGTCTTCATGTTTTGGGAAGGTGAGGTTCCAGTTCTAGAGGTCTGGGTAATGTGGAGAACCCCGCCATCACCATTGCTCCCAGGTCCACTCTGACCCAGAGTGGTAGTACCTGTTAGCGTCTGATCTATGGGTTAAATAGGACAAAATGAGTTCTTAAAAAATTTAGTTTTAAAAAAATTGTGTACCTATGAAGAATGAATAAAACAAATGTCTTTGGCATAAAATGACATGCTGTAAACCCAACCAACCAACATGGTCAATCTTAATCTTATCCTCACGGATTATAAGTCAGTAGATCATCTGCCTAGGAACCATAAAGTTCCGGATTCAATACTGGTTTTTGCCATCTCAGCGCATGAGTAGCAAAGCTTGGATCTGTACAGTAAAGTAGGGAGCTGATAGTAGGTGTGGCACTCCATATGAGACACTGAACAATCTGCCTGGTCTAGCACTAATGAAAAAGGGATAAACTTCTAGGTGTCCAGCTCATACCGACCATTCTGCCTACTTTAAATATTTTTCAAGCATAATCTCCTATGTTGTGTAATGGTTATTGTCTGAGGAAATGGACTCCCCAACCCGAGCTCAAATCCTGGATGAGGCAGTTTGTATTTCACATAGTACTAATCCCCTTGGAAAAGGTATGCATCCAACCATTCTCCCTCCAGCTATGGTTAAATAGTGGATTCATTAACCTTGGTTAGTCAACCAGTCTTGGAGAAGGAAAACTCTGAATTCAAACATGTTAAATTCCTCTTAAAAATTGACCTTGTCACATCCTGCTCGTACCTAGGTGAGGGGTAAAGTCATAAACTTAAGTTAACCTTTTGTTGCATCCTGCTTATGCCCGGGTGTGTTTGGGGGGATATATATTCCTCTTAAAAATTGACCTTGTGCTGCATCCTGCTCATGGCAGGGTGGGGGATTCATACACTCCTCTTAGAAAATGACAGTGTTGCATCCTGCTCATGGTTGGGGGTAAATACATATTCTTATACATCAATCTTGTGTTGCATCCTGCTAATGATATGAAGGTTGGGTAAATGCATACTCTTAAAAATTGACCTTGTGTTGCATCCTGCTCATCACAAGGGAGGGATAAATACACATAGAAAAATGTGTAAATTACAAATGAATGAATAAAAAACAAAACAAAAACTACCATTTTTTTCTTCTCTCTCTCTTTCTGCAGCATCATCTCCTCAAGGTTCTGTAACGTCCATGAGTATTCGTGAAATTGAACAACTGCGAGGGTATCATGGTGACGACTGGTTACAACAATATGAGAACATGAGGGAGAACAGGGAAGCCTCTACAAATAGTCCAGATCAGAGCAACTGTGAAGAATCGGATCAACCTCCAAGTCCTCCTGAAGAAGCGGCAATTGTACAAGATGAAGAAATTGTCATGAAAGAACCATTTTCAGAGGATGATGATAAAAATGCTCCAAATAGTTGTGAAATTCTTGAAGGAAAGACAGAATTGGATGATGATGATCACTCGGATGAAGTGTCCATTCTCTCTCATGAGAGTTCTGAGAACAATACAGAATCGGAGAGTAATGGAATCATATCTGATGAAATAGATTGTGACATAAAGAAAATGGCAACTGTAGAATTTGTTTATGGTAAGTATTCTCCCATATGTTATTATTACTGCTACTATGAGGCTCATTCAATAAATAAGGTGAATTTTGCCTAAGGATTTGGCAATAGGAAGCACTGTTTAGGACACAAATGAATTGGAAAAGTTTTTTTCCTGTGGGGAATGAATTGGAAAAGTTTTTTTCCTGTGGGGGAATGAATTGGAAAAGTTTTTTTCCTGTGGGGGAATGAATTGGAAAAGTTTTTTTTCCTGTGGGGGAATGAATTGGAAAAGTTTTTTTTCCTGTGGGGGAATACATTTATGAGGGTCATTCAATAAATAAAGGTGAATATTGCCTAAGGAATTGGCAATAAGAAGCACTGTTTACATTTGCACCTTTTTCAAGGAAATCAATATTGATGGGTCTTTTCATATCACAGACTGTCAGCATGACCTTTACTGACTACTACCCCTGGAACTTTTTCTTTACCAGAGTGTAAGGATGGAGTCCTCATGATGTAGTGGGTAATTTCTTCAACTGTGGCATCATAGTAAGCAAGTTTGACTCTAGTCATGCTATTTCATTCACTTTCATACTAATACTCTTGGGAAAGGTATGAACTCCACCATCCCCCCAGCTATTGGGTTAAATAGTACTACTATTTTTCTTCTACAAGGCTGACTGTAGCATTGAATATATGTCAAACCATGACACGAAACCAGAGTCACTGTGTGTCCACTCCATGGACTGTTTTTTCAACTCGGACTCGTAGTGGCAAACCATGTTTAGCCCATTTGTAAATATGTTTTTGACTGAAACTTGCTTCTCTGTACAAAACACAACGTTTCAGCCACTGTATCCTCCAGCCTTCTTCAGGTGTTCCCTGTCTATCAGAGCATAGCAATGATCCAAACTGGGAAATCATTTCGGAAGGTTGGGTAATTGCTCTGCACAGATAGACAGAGAATACCTGAAGAAGGCCGGAGGATACAGTGGCTGAAATGTTGGTTTTTCATGCAAAAATAAAGATGAGGACAACAGTCTGAAAAATCAAAATAATTCATATCAAGCCTCATCTAAAAAAAATATTCAGACAAATTTTTCTTTGTGTTATTTCAGGAGAAGAAACAGAACCTTATATTGTGAAACGGAGTTTGGACGAAGATGCCGAGGAAATTTTTGTATCTACTAATGAGAGGTTCCTTATTGAAAAAGATCTGCAGGGATGTCAACTGGATAGATTAGACATGAAATGTGTCACTTTCATGTCGATTCTCAAAAAGGATTCTCAAACAGTTGTTAAACTCAAGTTTAATTATGTCAAACAAGACAGAAGAGAAAGAACTTATGTTATGGTTGACCAACAAGAAGCTGATGTAAGTTGTTAAATTTCTGTCTCCTTTTTAAATTCTCGGGTATATTCACGGAGTTCCATCCCAGCCTCATGCCTCAAAAACCGCTATAGCTGCTGAAAAAAATAAACACTAGCTACGATTGAAGTCCGTAGCCGAAGCGGTCACTTGAGAAAAAAACTGGGGTCGGGGTTTAGGGTTAGTTTAATAGGAAAATAAATAAATAATTTGGGCTCTGTTTTTTCTGGGTCACCCTGTATTTTCGGGGGAAAAACTATGTTGGTTGTTTTTTTTTTGGGGGGGGGGGTTCAAGTGACACTGCTTCGGCTACGGACTTCAATCGTAGCTGGTGTTTCTTTTTCAGCAGCCACCGGCTAGCGGTTTATAAGGCAGGAGGCCAGGATGGAACTCTGTGAAGAGTACCAAATTCTATGACTCTTTTTCGTTTCCTATTCTTTTTTTTATGTTATATGATTTTTGTGTATGATTGTCTGTTCAATTCTTGTTACAACTTAAAAGTTATAGTGGACTAGTCCATGTTAAATATGTTAATAGAGCTAAGAAGAAAAAAGGGGGTGAATAAAAATGAAGAATAGACTAAGATTGGTGGCAAAGAAATACTGCCAGTTTGAAAAGTTAGAAAAAAAGAGTATGATAGCAAGTGAAAATCATTGCATATGAAAGGGCAAAAGAAAATGTGTGTGTGTTTGTTTGTTTGAAAGAAAATTATTTTCTGTGATTGAAAGTAATTGTGTAAAAAAAAAAATAAAATAAAAAGCTTTTATTCTATTGTTTATAAGAATGGATAAAAAAATGAATGTTTTGTTGTTCCAGGAATTGGAAAAAATAATTCTGCCTTTCCTTGAGGAATATCAATTAAAGGAACAACAGTCAAAGGAGAATGCAAAAGAAATTTATAATCTGATGGTAAGGAAATTGATTTCTTTATTTGCTTTATTTTCATTTATGTTACCCACCTTCCTTTCTCTAGATTTATAAGTGGTCCAGAAATTGGTATAGTTAACAATTTATTTAGTATTTTTTATTTTATAATTTCTTTAAAATATCTTTATAATTTGAAATAGAAAGATAATGCAAAGGAGCAGCACTCGCTTTAAAAAAATTAATAAATTAAGTATTAACCCATACACAAGTCTGTCTATGTATGCCGGTGACTCAGGACAAGTGGTCACCTAGTGTAAATCCAGAGAAGACTGCATGTTTTGGCATTACCCTAAGTCCAGGCAGCTTTCTTGAAGGACAGCATATCCTGCTCCATCAGGGGAAGAACCTATAAAATGATGGTCTAACCAAAGCTTGTCTCTCGACAATCCATCAGACAATCCATAGCAGAAGGCAAAAAAAATTGCATTTATTGACATAGGCTACGACTCTACGCTCTGCTGCCAGCAAAGCAGAGGAGGCTAAGCATACTGCAACAAATTATTACCGAAGCCACTTCGCTCTTCGAGACCAGCCATAGTCAACGTAGAGTAAAAGAGATAACGCTACATAGCAACGGAACCAGAAATGGTTCCCGATCCGTTGATACTAGACAACGTTACAACTACAGTAAATACCTATTGTCAACAGTTAAAACATGGGTGCAATTATGCAACCCCTTCTCCAGTATGTTTAACGAAGGCTAAAGAACCCCACCTGTGCTACTATTTAGACATAGCTAGGAGAGGATAGCAGATAGTGAGTGTGTGTATATATCTAAGAGCAGTGTCAGAAGCTCTTACAATTATTTCACTTTTTGTCTCTCTTGCATGCAATGGATTGCACAATCTTTAAACAGGAATATTGTACATTTTCCTACATGAAACTTGTGTAACAGTGAAAAAAAATTGTGTGTGTATATATATATATATATATATATATAACACACACTAAAATAATTTCTATCTTGCCTTTAATAAGTTCACTAAAAACATTTAAGTTTCCAAATTTATTACACTAAAGAAAAATATTGTATAAAAAAATAAACATTAAAACATATTACAGCATATAATTACATTCTATTTTATTATATTTTATACAATACAGGGCTATTTTACTTATTTAAAAAAAACGTAACAAAAAATATTGGGGCTAGGGGCTGGAATGGATTTTATAGCATTTCAATTTATTTCAAAGGGTAAAATTGAGTTATGAGTGGAATGAATTAAACTTTAGATCAAGGTACTAATATATATATATATGTGTGTATGATAGATTTTTAAAAAAGTTATTTGTTTTTTTATTACAGTGCTGAACATCAACAGTTAGACCCATGTATGCATGAAAATAAAGTATTTCATATATAAAGATTTTCTTCACATTACTACCAGTTTCATGAGACCTGTTATGTGTCTGATATATGAAAATAGTTCATTAATTGACAAAGAAAATATTTATATATAAAATCCTTTTTTAATTCGTTTTTATAAAGTTTTAATGGAATTTTAAGATATATATATACCATGTTTCCCAGAAAATAAGACCTACCTGCCAAATAAGACCTAGCGTGATTTTTCAGGATTTTAATATAAGCCCTCACCTTAAAATAAGTCCTAGTTGAGAGCAGCATACAGACAAAAGAAATAAGCATTCTTCAATCACATGTCTGAGACATCCCCTGAAACTAAGCCCTAGTGTTTTATTTCAGAGTGAAAATTAATATAAGCCCTGTCTTATTTTGAGGGGAAACATGGTAGATTTTATTCATTTATTTTTATTTTATTTATTTATTTATTTTAAAAGAATTTTTAACTTTTTTTGAGAGATATTTTTCTTTCTGTTTTAAGTGCCTGAAATGCTCCCATAATTTTACCAAAGTTCTGGATGCTTCTGCCAAATCAGTCATTTCCAAAGATGCTCAAAGAAAAACAAAAGGTTTGGAATTGTTTGAATTTTTTAATAACCAAATATTTGTTTCACATGTTAATTCTTATTGGTTAATTTTTTCCTCACCGAACGTGTTTCGTTGAAACTCTTAGGATAAACTGAGTTATCCACCCTTGGTAAATTGCCTGTTTGTCTCACATTATCAAAAGTCGGTTATTTCCTATAACTCCAACCTAAAAAAGGGGAACCACTCTGAATTAATTTTATCTGTTAATTAATCTAACAATTAAACTAACCCTAAACCTAACCCCGTCTTCCTTTTTCCTAATAGTTCAATAAATAAATAAATAATTTATCAGTCAGAGTTGTTCCCCCTTTTTTTAGGTTGGAGTTATAGGAAATAATCCAAAAATCGAATACAAATGTTGCTCCTTCTGGCATAGATTCCTCTATCCAAATGTCAACTACCTTGGTCTCCCAAACACTGAGCTTAAATAGGCAGCTCTCTCTAATTGCCTTCCTCAAGGTGGCTGTTGATTGGTCTATGCAAATTATCAACTTGCACCTCAGTTGATCTGCTCTAAACAGGCAATTTACCAAGGGTGGATAACTCTGTTATCCTAACAAACTCCTCCTCTTTTAATCTTTTCATGTGTTAACCTATTCCAAAGCTTCGACGAGGGAATCTGGGCATACGCCTCTCTTAGTCAACAGAAACCACTTCTAAATTTTGCAGAATGATCCATAACAAAATTTGTGTGGGGGGCAGCAGTACATGTCCTTTTTCTCTCCCCAATCTTTTGTTTTAAACAATGTTTTTACCTCCATTGGCTGGTGCTGTACAATTTACCAACTGCACATAGAAAGTTAAATCACTCGTTGGCGGTGGGTGGCAACCTGTAATGTCCGAGGATGGGATCCTGGTGGCTGAGTGGACTGTGATCCACTACTAAGTAGTAACGTAACCTACAACACTTCACTTTGGGCCTTACTTGAGATAGACTGGTGCATGGAAAGGCCTGAACCAAACAATCAGCTAGTCATGTCAAGTCTCACCATGTTAATTCCGACCATATTCTTCAAATTGCTCTTTTGGTAAACACCCAAACGTTTTTATCATAAAGGTGCTAGAAGGCAGTGACTGAGGGTCAACCACCAGTTAATACACATGAAGTCAATGAAAATTATTTTTACAATTTATCAATACTACTCATGCACTGAGTTGGCAAGGACCGGTATTGAACCCAGAACCTTGTGATTCCTAGGTGGATGCTCTACTGATTGAGCTAAACTGGCTCCATTATATATTTATATATATATATATAATGGAGCCCCCACTCTAATTACCGAAAAATACAGAAAATACACACATTCTGCACAAAAAAAAATCAACAAAAACTCCAAATATTAGAAGCTTTATACATAAAGCAATACAAACCATCCTTAAACAAAATTAATTTCCAATGTAGTACACACATTTTAAAATGCCTATAGCTTCTTTCCCATCAATTCTTCTTCTTCCAGCCTCCACATCCATATATATACCCACAATCACTAGACACTGATGGCCAAATAGCCTCTATCAATAAGGGTGGTCCAGCCACAGTGGTCCATTTTTGATCATGTGCAACAGATACCTGAAGAAGCACCTGCACAAAAATCCTCATAGAATGCAAAATGTTCACCGAGTTCTATTTCCTGATACTAATCTACAGAAAGCTATGAACCTGTTCAGTACTTAATTGTGTGACCATTTAAGTAACAGCAGATACTGTAAGCAACCCGATTTGGCATTAAATGACTCGAAAAGGGTTGATATGCCATAAAAACAATTAACTAATTATCTACAGGAGTACTAATCCATGTGTAACAAACCTGTAATATTTTATAGTTTCAAATAATAAAAGATCTGATTTAAAATGATCAGGTTTACATAAGATTAATGTTATTTTACAAGTGCTTAATGTTTTTGTTTTTTTCCATCCTTGATTTTTTGCAGATAGCTGTCCAAAATGCAAAAGTTACAATGTTGTTTGTCAGCCTGCTGGTTCTGCCAAAAGAGAGGAACTGCCTCAGAAATCTTCAGTTTTGGCGCTGTTTGCTTCGTAGGTTTCTTTTCTTTTTCTAATTTATCTTTTCTTGCTTCGTAAGTTTTTTTTGTTTTTTGTTTTCTTTGCATGATTTTGTCTTCTACAATTGTCTGACTTCCATTCTTTAGGTTTCATGATTTTATTTTCAAATGTACAAGTTAGTCATATATTTATTTTGTGTGTGTGTGTGTATATATATATATTGAGAAATATATATATATATAATCACCAGGTTAGTTGGTCTTAGGAATGATTCTAAGCAGGGCCTTTTTTTTAACAATGGAATGTTAAAATCTGTTTAGTCCAAGTTGAGAGCTCAATGTACAGGAATTATATACAGAGCAATATATTTATTAAAGAAAAAGGCTGATGACTGCTAATATGACCAGTATTTAAAACTTTTTCTTTACTAAATATATATATATATATATATATATACACACTTATGTATCATACAAATTTTTGAGACCTTTTGCAGATGGTAATTGTAGGTGTACCAGTTGTTCTATACCTAGCCTTGGTCAACTAATTATCAACACAAAGTTTGTATCGCACATGTGGTGTGGCACCTTAATATTAGGCTAAAATTTAGATCTTGGAAAGTTGCATGATATGTGAATATATATGCTGTGTATACACACACCTACTTACTTATACACAGTATTGCCTATAAATAAGTACACCCTAACCAGTATTTTATAAAAATTTTCTACCAAGCCAAAGATACTAGGATTTTATTATTTCTTGTGGAAAAATTATGCAATTGAAACATATTATTATTAGGTATTATTTATTACCAAACTCTACTGCAATGAATATTTATAACTAAAAATATGAATATACTTTAGTCCAAAAATAAGTACACCTCTTAGAAAAATTCACTGTTTTAAGTACATTTTCAAAACAAGTTTGATTTTTTTTTTTTTTTTTTTTTTTTTTTTTTTTTTCTTAGTTACAGTGTTTCAATGCTGTAAAGTTTTGTTATGAATGAAACCTCATATGTTGGGATGGTGTAATGTTCTGTTAGAAATAATTAAATGCTGCTATCTTTGGTTTAAATGAAAATTAACATTTTATGAAATAAATTAGTTGGGTTAATTTGCACGGATGATGCAGCTACATATGTTGAATATAGGTTATGAACAGAACTTGCCTTTTTATTCCCACTGCATCAGCATCACTAGAAACAAAAGTCTCTAGAGAAGGTAAAAAAAAACAAAACAAGCCCAAAAAGCATCGTAAATGTGTGTAGGCGTTATGATTAGGAGGAGGTGTGACCATGAAAAGTGTGTAGGTGTTCTACTGGAAGAGACGTGACCACAAAAAAAAGTTACGTGGGTTGTCAGGAATGCTGTTTAACCAGTCTGAATGTTGATCAATTTAGAGTCTAGCTGAAAATTCAACCACTAATAACTCCCATTGAGCTCTGCATATGCAATTCTAATGTGATGTAATATAAATATATATTCAGGTATATACTGTGTAATTACTCAAGGTATGAAATTTGTCAATCTTTATAAAGTAAATTCAAAATATAAGAAAATATTTTGAGAATAAATTTTGGTAAGACTCTGTGTTATGGCCTGTTTAAGGGTTAATAAATAATCACTCAACACGGGGTCAGATAAGGTCTTTTTGAGACTCTGTATCGTTTTTGCTGGAGTTTTTCAGTTTTGTACAGTGACTGTAGTATTGTGTAGGTCCTTATAAACCTTTAGACGCTTCTGCTTAGGGTCCCGTGAAAAATTATTTTTCCTCGTTGCCACTGTTATGACCTGTTTAAGGGTCAATAAATAATCACTCAACACGGGATAAAATGTAGGGAATAGATGTATACAGCAATATGTCAATGTACAATTGAAGAAGATTTCCTTGTTACAGCGTACACAAAGAACATGTATCTGCTACTTCTCCCTTGAGTAGCTTTGCTCTGTTAATATATACCCTTTGGGTAAGTCTATGTTCGTGTCATAGGTGAGTCATCTACAACACTCTGACAGTGGAGAAATTTTCTACAGTTTTGATTGGATGATTCACTTGCTGGATATATTATAAAAGCCTCAAAGTCAACCATTATAATATATATATATATATATATATATATATATATATATATAAGGTCAAAGGATGAGGCATCCAACCAGGAACGAACTAACTATTCAGAAATAAGTGACTGGCACCAGTCAGGGAAATGGGTAAAGATTTAAGCTCCTGGAATGCATCCCTGCACAGACAGCGTAAAGATGAGGACAACAGTCTGAAAAATCAAAATAATACAAATTATCAAGCCTCACCTCAAAATTTCAGACAATTACCAACAATAGTTCTTTTTTTCTTTTTTTTCTTAATGTTATCTAATTTTAAATGTTCTGATTTGTTGCAGGCTTCTTAAATCTAAAAGAAAATGGAATATTCTCCTTGAAAAAAAATCATAATTATCTTTATTTACAAAAGAAAAAAGAAAAGAATACTTATCTTTGTTATCTAAATTAACTTTTATAATCAATATTTGTACATAATTTACCTAGTATTTATATACAAAAGTATAACAAATTCATGATGTATGTTGTAAATACAAAGTTTTGTTTGTATTAGCAAACAAATTTTTGTCAAATATTTTTCTACTTTACAATTGATGTTTTATTTCTCATGTTAAAAATGTACACCATTACAAGGGAGTAATTTTCCAATATATTTTATAACTTGCTATTGTTTCTTATTACTTTATACTTATAAAATTCATATAGTTGATTGCAAATGAATAAATAAGCAGAAGTTTAAAGGCTGACATTAAGTTAGATTGAGTCACATCATTTTTTTTTTTTTTTTTTTTTTTTTTTACTTTTATATTACAATTAATTGCAAATAAAGCTGAAATATTCTATAGATTAATATCTAATTTTTTTTAATGTCCCAAAAAATGAATTAGGAATTAGTATTATTCAAATATAATAAACTGTCATCACAGACTATGCAAACTGCAGTTTTTATTTCAGAGTAGCTACTCTTAGAATTTTCCTGTTAAAAAATACAAGTCAGCTGAGATTTGATGCTGGGTCTTCCTTTTCCAGCTTTCATTTTGGAATTAAATTCACCAGGACTTTGTTATTAGACTGGAGCCCTTTCTAGTCCCTTCTATATTCTCTGTGTATGTATGTATGTGATATATATATATATATATAGATGATGATAGCTTTTTAATTTAGTGTCCTGGGACACATGGATTTGATTTAATGGGTCCCCAACTAAAGTTTCTTGATAAATTGCTGAGTTTTTATCTATGAAAAACTAAACCCTTCTAACCCCTACTTTGTACTCGTACAGTGTAAATCATTTTCAAGAAAATATTGAAATATATTTACAGTTAGCTGGAAATGGTAGGGCAAGAAAAAAAATGCTGGGATGCATGGATAAGATTTTTCTGTGTCTTTTTATATTTTTATGTGTCAGTGACACAGGACGTGTGCCTATCAGCATCTCTGTATGTATGTATGTGTGTATATATATATATATATATATATATATATATATATATATATATTATACACACACACATACATGCAGTATTGCAGTATAACAAATTAAAATTATATATTGCAACTAATAGCAATGGTATATAGATAATATAATTAGCTAATAACAAAACCTCAACCTATTTTGCAATAGCAATATTTTAAAAGACCTCTAAAGAAATGTTTTTAGCCCTTAGGTAAACATTTTATGTATTGCCTTGTAATTCCTAAATGGGGGAGGGGTATGGCATAGTGACTAACGCTCTTTACTACTATAGAGAGTTCATACTCTAGTCAAGCTATTACATTCACTTTTGAACTAATACCCTCACCCCCCCCAACTATAGGTTAAATATTTTCACTACAGTTGGCATTAAATAATCCACAAAGGTTGATATTCCATTAAACAAAGCAACCAAACGAATTCATAAATGAAAACTTGTTTTTAATGCTTAGTATTAAAAACATGTCTGTGGCAAATATTAAAAGAAACCCCACACTAAAATGGAGCAATTATCATAATAAATTATATGTTAATAAATACTAGTCTTTATATGGCAGTGAAACATTTTATTGCATTCAACGTTTCAACAAACATTAAATCTTGTTTAAATGAGTAAATCAATTTTGGAATATATTGTTTTTTACTTATTGTTGATTTTGAAAAAAAGGTTTCTTATCTATTACCTACAGGGGTCAGCAGGACCCCTTTTTATTGAATGTTGGGCAGGGGATAGTCTATTTAATTGGACTCTTCCAGCATCACTGAAGTAGATTGAAATACAAGGGTCATTCAATGAATAAGGTGATTTTTTTTTTCCTCCCTCTTCCTAAGAAGTTTGCAGTAGGAAGTAATGTTTACAATTGCACCTTTTTCAAGGAAATCAATAGTGATGGGTCCTTTCATGTCCCAGATTATGTCAGCATGACCTTCTTTACTGACTGCTACACTTAGAACTTTTTCTTTACCTGAGAGTCAGGGATGAATCCCCATGGTATAGTGGCTAATGTACTGTACTGTGGTATCATAGTGAGTTTAACTCCAGCCATGCTATTATGTTCACTTTCAGACTAATACTCTTGGGAAAGGTTTGCTCCCTGGTCCACTCTGACCCGGAGTGGTAGTACCTGTTAGGGTCCCATCTATGGGTTAAATAGAAAAACACGAGTTGATAAACAAAATTGTATTATCCATTAAGAATTGATTTATTTCAAAACTTTATCGGCATTAAATGACCCACTGAGGTTGATATGCCGTAAAACAAAATAAAATCAAATCTTGGGAAAGGTATGAACTTCCTCATCCCCCCAGCTATCAGGGTAAATAGTACCACTACTATTCTTTTAAAAGGATGGCTTTGGCATTAAATAACCCATGAAGCTTGAACTGCCATTAGATAAAGAAACTAAACCAGACAGTGTGTTTACACTCCATGGACTTTTTCAATCCAGGCTCATAGTGGCAAACCCATATTTAACCCATTTGTAAACTTTTTTTTTTTTTTTTTTTATACTAAAACCTGCTTTTTTTTTTTCATACACATCAGACATTCTTCTGTAATTTTCACATGGTTTACACTTCTCAGCCACCAAAGATTTAATGACAAGCTTTAGCATTGTTTAATTTGCTGCATATTTTGAATAACCTCAAAACAAATATTTTGCAAGATTAAAATACTTTTTGTGATAGACTAATTCCAAACTATTCAGAGTTTACATTTATGGAAAATAATTCTGAAATTAAATTTTTTTTTCTTATACAAAAAGTTCCTCTTATTTATTGAATGACCTTTGTAGTTTAAAATAAGCTCCTCAGTTTGAAAGACCTAAAAAAAGATTTTTGACTCCAAACTTAGAATTAACCCTTTGAGCCCTGAGTTAAGATTTACTCTTTTGAGCATGATCTCCACACCGGTAAATCAGTGCTATGGTGTCTGGGAGGGTGGATAAAAGTACCACCAGTGTAACAAACTCCAAAGCAACTGCTTAAAAAAAAAAAAAAAATATATATATATATATATATATATTATATATATAGTACCTAAATAATGAGAATGGAATCCTCTATTTTTCTTATGTCTGACAGAACCTCAAAAGAGTGAAAAAAACGAGACTTGTTAATTCAACTTAGCAATTGCTCATTACTCTGTTCGCCTTGTATCTTTGCTTAGTAAACCTTTTTTCCTATCCTGAAATACCCATTGTGTTTCTTCCTATTATTTTTCTGTTAACTCTGATACTCAAGTTACATGATTAATATAATTTCAATTATTTCATTCCTGACCTGTGCAAATAAAAGAAAATTGATATAATTTATCAGAAAATAATTGTTTCAAACTGGCAATGTAAAAAAAAATGCTGATAGCTATGAAATTCAAGAACCACTGTACTTCCATTGTTTCCTTTATTTATTGTTCTTTCTTTGTCTTTGTTGATTTTGATATACATGGCCAATACATTCTTCTGCCTATATAATAATGATAATAATAATAATAATAATAATAATAATAATGAAATTTATTGTGTACAGTGCTCAGGTGCACCACAACTCATCAAAGTCTCATGTCTAGTACACAGAATAATGTATTAGTGTCAGGAACATGAACAGTTTACAGTAATAATATACATGTGTGTGTGGAGAGGGTTATCAGGTATAGTGTTGGCGGATTACAGGAAGCATGGAGGCTTTGAAAGATTCGGTGTTCCGGCTGCCTACAACGGACGCAGGCAGCTTATTCCATGCCTCGGCAATTCTGAGTGTGAAAAAATTTTACATTTAAAAAAAAAAAATTTTTTTTAGATAAAAAAATTTAATTTTTAAATAGGAAGGTTTAAACAAATTTCAAAAATGTGTTTAGTCTATAATAGATGATACGAGTGATCATCTTGTCTTTGAAAACAATAAGAGAAAATTTATTTTCAGAGAGTGGTTGGGGTGGGGGGGATTCAGGTCATTGTATGCCACACTTGACAGAAGTTGAAGAATGTTTTGTTCAAAATGTCAAATTTGAATATCCAAACAAATAATTGAAATAAAATCATCATAATAGTGTTGTTTGCATATATAGTTTTATCCATTGTATAGTTCAGTATGTTAGAAATGGAAATGAATCCGAAAATGTGGAAATGTAATAAATAAATGGGAAAATTAAGTCAAGAGGATGATTTATAAAAATCGAAAATTATTGTCGACTTTTAAAATGTTTTGATTGTATTTAAGAATGAAAACGTTTTAAGCATTGACAATAATTTTCAAATTTTAATTAAATCATTCTACTGACTCTAATTAGTCACATTTATTTATCACTTTCCCACTTTTTGGTATGTAGGTGTTTCAAAAGGGAGATAACTTGTATCTATATTTAAAACAGCCTACTCCATCAGGAGAAAATTTGTAACCTTTTTTTTTTTTTCTTTTTTTTTCTTAATAGCCCAGTTATCTATAGTGAATGGATTAATAAAAAAGTAAAGGGGATTAGATACTGGATAGAAAATAAACAATAAGAGAGTTGATATGCCATAGAACCATACAACCAAACCAAATAACCATGTATTATGGCCTTAACAGAGCTCATTGCCTGATCTTACCAACCCAGGGAGCAACCCTAAATCTTTTTTTTTTTTTTTTTTTTTTTTTTTTTTTTTTTTTTTAGGCTAACAATAAATCTCTCACTTTGAATAATTGTGTTCAAACTGAAAACAGGATTAGAACTTTGCATCCATTTCGGTCCCACAATTGTTATTCTATTTTGAATGAGAGAGTTAGAGAGTTAGTTATAATTATTTTTTTGATATTTGATTTTTATCTGAAGTCAAATTTAGTTGAAAATCCTTCCATTTACCTTTTTATAGAATCTTTTACTTTTCTGTAATAGAATTTTAGAATGGATTTATATAAATCTAGTTCTTCATGCCATAACTTGAATGTCTTTCAAAATAAACAGGTTTGTTAAGGTGTTTGAATGTTGTCATCTTTAAAAATTGACTTGATAGAATTGGTAAATAACAAGCATTTATGGCTCTTAGTTTATATTTACCCAACCCCTTCTCTAGGAGCAGATCAATTTTTAAGCAGAGTAAAACTGGTTTGAATTCAGTTTTCCCTTCTCCTAGACTGGGAATCTAACCAAGGCTAAATAACCTGATCTACCCTACTATTTACCCATAGCTGGTGGGGGCGATAATAAATGGATTCATGCTTTTCCCAAGGTTATTAACACAAATTGAAATGCAAACGGTCTTATCCAGGATTTGAACTCTGATCACTGAGTTTATTTCCTGCAACAATAACCATTATACCATACTCCCACAACGACTTGCTAAAATTTTACTATTTTAACTAAATACCATGTTTCCTCGAAAATAAGACCTCCTCTTGAAATAAGCCCTAGTTAAGAGTGGCAGACAGACAAAAGAAATAAGCATTCTTCACAATCAAATCGTGCGACACAAACACTCAACATCCCCCGAAAATAAACCTTAGTATCATATTTCGGAGTGAAAATTAATATAAGCTGTAAATCCAAATAAGTAACGATAGAAATTCAGTGGGAACAATATTTATTCACCCAGACTTTCTGCACGCCGTTATCTCTTCTGCCCGTTCGTCTCCGGGCATTTTGTAAACAAAAACGCCCCTTCCGTTCGGGTGTAAGGGAAGCAATTCTGGTGGATTAACATAAGCTCTGTCTTATTTTAGGGGAAACAAGGTAGAATTTAGATGGTGATTTTGTATTAAACTATTCGTCTTGTTTGGAAATTCAACCTTAACTGGGTTTGTTTTTTTTTTTTAAATTCTTTTTGTTTATATTTTATTCATTCATCATTTTGTGCATCTTTTAAAAAAAATTATATTTTATATTTATATTTTGTATGTAATTTTATATTTGTGACCATTTGGCTATTTTTTTAAATAATTTTTTTTAATGGTTTTGACTTTTTAATGTAAAATTACCAGCACAATAAAACTCTTCTCAACAAAATTGAATTTAATAACAATTTCAAGTTGTATAGAATCTGTCAGTTTTAACAGTATCAAACAATAAGGCCAGATTGTCTTATTGTGATTTCACCAGGTCACAATGTTTTGTGGAGTGGACAGACTACCCCCACAAGATGGATTAGTTTGAGGACTATTTAGCAGTGAGCACTCTGTGCTGGGAGAGCAGCTTAAGACTAACCGTATTTTACCTTATTTGGTGTAATCAACCATGTACCGTATTCGTCTCGGAAATAAACCCTCTTGTTATTCTCCATGTGTGTCACCCTTCCCTGATTCCATGACAATTCACAATGAAAGCATGAATTTCCATGACTCTTTCTTGCCAACCGTCTCTGTTGGTCATTACCCCGACCAGTCTTCTGTGTGACATCCAGAATCCACACACAGCTGATTGATATAGGTTTTTGTTGGTCAGCCTACACTGGTGTGTCTGTGTGTAGGCATCCATTGGAAAATATCACTTACTATTGTGTCCAGCATGTGTTGTTCATCTCCCTTAAATGGTTTGTATAATAGGAGACAGGTGACCAAATCTATATTAACCATACACAAATGTGTAAACATGCAGTCTAGTGAATGAAGTACCCGTTTTTTATTTTTTTATTTTTATTTATTTTTTTGCACACGATCCTATTGAAAACAAATTTGCAAATAGATCCATTTAACCCATAGATGGGACCCTAACAGGTACTACCACTGATCCAGAGTGGACCTGGGAGAAATAGCTATGAAAGGGTTCTCCACACTTCCCCCATCTCCAGAATTGGAATCTCACCATAAGATGCAGTTTAATGTCATAACCCAGGACACCCCCTTTTGCAGCATATTTTTAGCCCTGACAACAGGGATAACAAGGAAGGAAATTAAATTCAAAAAACGAATTTATGTAAGATAATGTTTTATTTCTGCTTTAGGCTATGGATTAATTGATGTATTTACGTCTTTCAAGATCTGATATATATCTGGTCAATAAGTTTGTAGCATGAGATATTGTCATTGGAACTATCAAGAATATGTGACCTTTGGGCATAAGTATTTAAGTTTTAATGTAATAAAATATAATAAATTAGAAAAACCTAATGAAATAAAAATTCATATAAAAAATTAATTATTTCAATTATATTTTAAATGGTTTCTGTATGAAATCATTCATAGGATTGATTTTAATACGTTGGAGAATAAAACAATAATATTAGAGATCAATAACACCAAGTAATTATCTATTAAACCGGTTTTGTTAAAACTAGTATGCAAATTAATCACACCATAATATTATATAAACATTTATGTCTTACTGGTATATAAGACACATTGCAGGATTTTAAACGCATTAATAATATGGGCTGTTTTGAGGCAAATTTCACTCAGATTTTCATAGAGACATCGTTATTAAATAAGATTGATTCTGTGTATTAATGATTTTGACTATAAATTACATATTGATAAACTTAAACTGGAGAGCTGATTGTAGGTGTGCTGTTTCGACTCGGGTGCAAAAGCAATCTCTCTGGTCTAGCGCTAGTAAAAAGAGGATAGACTCACCTGCTGTCCGGCTGATAATGACACTAGGCCATTCTGCTGGTTTTACTTAGTTTTATTACTACCCCCATGTTTGCCTTGCTTTTCTGAATTAAAGATATTTCACCTGCATGCTTGTTTTTGTTTACTTTTACTTCTCTCCCCTTTTTTTGCATGATTATCTCCCTTTGATTTCAACTTTATCCAATAAAATGTTTTATTCTAAGCTCAATAATGAAATGATGAAAAGGAAAGAAAGAAAAAAAAAAGTTAAAGTTAAATCAAGATTGTTTTACTTTTTACATATTCTTTGCAATAGCTCTTGCATAAATATATCAAACGTTGTAATAATTAAATTATCATAATTGCCATTGTATCCAATCTCTTGCTAACCATCCCTATCATTCATTGACCCGGGAGGTCCTCCTCACCGCATGCGGTATCCACACAGAGCTGGTCTATGTAAGTCTTTGCTGGAGGATCTGCACTAGCATGTCCATGTGTTGCTTTCCATAGAAGGATGTTGCTTATGAGTTCATAGTTACTTCTCCAGCAGTGTTCGGCATGTCTTGTTCGTCTTACTCAAATGATTTGTGTTACAGGGGGCAGGTGGCCATATAGCTGCTTTCTTGTGGGATGTTGCATTCACATCCAATTCTTCGTTAGAATTATATATATATATATATATATATATATATATATATGAAATTTATTGGGTACAGTGCTCAGGTGCACCACAACTCATCAAAAGTCTCATGTCTAGTACACAGAATAATGTATTAGTATCAGGAACAGTTTACAGTAATAATATACATATATATGTGTGTGTGTGTGTGTGTGGAGAGGGGTATCAGGTATAGTGTTGGCAGACTATAGTAAGCATGGAGGCTTTGAAAGATGCAGTGTTTCGGCAGCCTACAATGGACGCAGGCAGCTTATTCCATACCTCGGCTATTCTGAGCGTGAAAAAATTTAACAAGCACATATTTTCTGGGTATGTTAGTGTTAGTGCTGCACACCCACCAGCCCTTTTTATCATATGTGCTAGAAGGCAGTATCAGAGGGTCTTAGTGTCCTGGGTATGATGCTAAACTGTATCTAGTTGTAAGGTTCCAATTCTGGGGAGTGTGGAGTACCCCTTCACTTGCCATTAATCTGGTTAACCCTGACCCAGAGTGGTTGTACCGGTTAAGATGTCATCTATGGGTTAAATAGATTTTTAAATTGAGTTTAAAAACGTAAATAAATAAAATACACACTTAAAAAAAAATTTTTAACCAAAGATAAAGATTTTTATTTCTAGTGGAACATTATACAATCAAAATGGATATTATTAGGTGTTATTTATTACCAAACATACAGCATTAAATCAGCAACCAAAAGTAAAATTGTATTATATATGTAAATAAAGTGGTGTACTTACTTTTGAATTTTTTATTATAATTTCAATGCTGTTGTTTGGTAATAAATAATACCTGATATATGTTTCTAACTATATATATATATATATATATATATATATATATATATATATATATATAATATAGTTAATGAGTGGTGGGAGTACGTTTTTTTAGACTGGTATATATGAATATTTTTGGTCATTATTCTGTAGTGTTTGGTAACAAATAATACCTAATGATATCCGTTTTGACTAATGTTCCACTGGAAATGATAAAATCTGAGTATCTTCAGTTGAGAAAAAAATTAACTTTTTATATAACTTGTTAGGGGCCGGTTTACCTCAGTTGATAGAGGATTCTCCTAGGAATCACGAGGTTCTGGATTCAATATCAGTCCTTGCCAACTCAGTGCCTGAGTAGCACAGATTTGGTAATCTGATCTGTGGGAGTTGATGGTGGATGTGGTGCTCCACCTCAGCCAAACAATAAAAACACAATCTCCTCTGGTCTAGTGCAAGGAAAAAGGGGATAGACTCTGTTGCTGCCTAGCTGAAATTGACTATAGGTCACCCTGTCAACTATCTACTTTAAGAGCAATACTGTATATACCTAAAACATTATACATGTATATCTTATATATGATTATATCTATATTAGCTAAAATATCCATCTAAACTGGGTCAAAGATGGAGTCTTGGATTTCAGCTTGTTATAATGAGAATAAAATCATTTCTTAGTATTGACACTAACAGAGATGCTGATAGGTACGCGTCCTACATCCCTGATGCACAAAAATCTAAAAAGACACGGTGAAATTGTCTCCATATGTCCCAGTGTTTTTCTTTTTTTCTTCTCTTGCCATTTCAAACTAACTGTAAATAGATTTCAATAGTTTCTTAGAAATGAATTACACAGGATAGGTTACAAGGTAGAAGTTAGACAGCTTTAGTTGTTTCCACAGATCATAAATAAAAACCCTACAATTTATTAAGAAACTTTAGTTGGGACCCACAAATTTTTCCGGAGACTCATTCAAAGTAAATATGAGTGTCCCAAGACACACTAAAATAAAAAGCTACCAGCATCACTGCACTAAGCTGGTAAGTGTTATTTCCATTAGAGTCAAGTTCTATGGAACTGTCGGATAAAGAAAGTAGCTTTACAGCCACTTGCCGCCTATCACACAAATCATCTGAATATGACATGCTGGAGAAGCAAGGATGAACTCATAAGTGATGTTCACCTGTGGACACCTACGCATGTATACACCAGTGTAGGTCTATGAAATTGTAATGGTAATGTAATTAAGAACTCTGATCTTTAAAAAGTGACAAATAAGTGATGTTTGAAATTGTCCTTTGACTGTTATTCAAGCTATGAACTAATTAAAGGACTGGAAATTATTCCTGTTGTGTGTATTACAGTCAAGTCGTGCTGAAAGCATCACCAGTTACTTCTAGATCACCGAAGTTAAGCAGCAATGAGCCTGTTCAATATTTAATTGGGTGACCACTTAAGCAATAACAGGTACTGCAACCCGAGTCCTTTGTTTATCAAAAATGATTTGATTCTGCATTAAATGACCCAAAAAGGGTTGATATTCCATAAAACAAAACAAAACCAACTAACCTGTTGTGTGTCAAGTGAAATTACAGCTTGTAATAAACTATAATTAAACGGTATATTAAAATTAGTGAATGGTGATAAGGATTTCACTAGATGCTATGAGTTTTCAGTATTTTTCTTGTTTTGTTTTTTTTGTGTGTGTATTTTTTTCTTAAAACTAATATGTGAGCCTCTTTGGTGTGTAAAAAGCAACAGTTGGCGAGAGAGAGTCATGGGTATCCATTCCGTCAATGCAATCTGATGATTGAGATATATAGTCCCGATATTGAAGAGGAATAAGATGTGAAAACCAATTTGGTGAAATATTAAGTTTCACTCTGTTACACACTTAATCAGGATTTAGAAAATAATTTTTTCCATTTTATATATATATATATATATATATATATATATATATATAATGTAAACAAATATGGCTATTTTCAGCCGACAATATTTGGGAGAATATGTGCTTAATTGAAGTCAAACCTAATTTTTTTGAAAGTTAATTCATTAATGATTAATTAGGCGGGATTTAACTACTTAAATGTAAGGCTAAACAAAACGAGAAAAATCAATCTCTTAAGAGGAATAGGAGTACTACTACTACCTAAATAAAGCGATGAAAAACTGCGAGGTTCCGTTTGGTGTAGGGGTAAGAGGCTTGCTTTGTCGATCCGACATACAGGTTTCGAATCACACACGAGGCGATCTTCGTATCTATAGCTCTGCTGATGAGGCCTAATAGGCCGAAATGTACATACAGTGATTGATTTTTCTTGATTTGTTTAGCCTTACATTTAAGTAGTTAAATCCCGCCTAATTAATCATTAATGAATTAACTTTCAAAAAAATTAGGTTTGACTTCAATTAAGCACATATTCTCCCAAATATATATATATATATATATATATATATATATATATATATAAATTATCCTAGAGAACCATTCAATGAAACCTAGGTAGATAGTGTCTGACTCGTGTAAGTCCTTATAATTATGCTCTATTTAGCATATTGAGCACTTTTTACATATATAACTTAGAAAACTCCTCTGGTGTTCTTTTCTTTTGCCCACTACATACGATATTGATAATTATTTTCAGAAAGTACAGATGTGTTGGTCTTTTCTTTTTTTAAATTTTTTTCCCCAGATGTTGGTTTGAAATATTTTTTATTTTGAAAAACTGAGTTATGTGGGTTTTTTTCACACCAGTAGAATTTAGAAGTAAAAAATGTTAATATATATATATATATATATATGGGACTGGTTTAGCCCAGTCAGTAGAGCACCCACCCAGGAATCGCAAGATTCCTGGTTCAATACCAGTCCCTGTCAACTCGGTGCATAAGTTGCACAGATTGGATAATCTGGTCTGTGCAGTAAAGTGGGGAGCTGATGGTAGGTGTGGTGCCCCAGCTTAGCAAAAACTATCTCCCTGGTATAGCGCTAGCAAAAAGGGGATAGACTCTCTTGCTGTCTGGTTGATACCAACAATAGGCCACTTAGCTGACTACTATTAGATTATGAAAAGATGAATTTTTTTTAAACACTGTATATTAAATTTAAATGTTTGCTTTCTCAAGTCACAGATGATTATATCACAACCCTTTTTTTATCGTTTTAGTGGAAGTAACCCCTCATCTGGTTCGACCACACCTGTAAATGATGCATCACCTATCCTGCGACGTAAAGGTGCCATCTCTAAACGCAGAAAGCATCTCACCCCAAAAGATATGAACTCTATCACCCCCTACTCTGATGATTCACAGTCTTTACAAAACTGGTCGCAGTCGGCAGAAAACATCAGTAAGATATATACTGGAGAGTCACCAGACAAAATGCGACCAGCAAGCTTCAACCTGGAGGCCACCCAAACCTGGTCCGAGACGCAAGAGAGCATCAATGCAGTAAATAACGAAGAGACGGACAAAGACTTTGCAGTGCTGCGAGACCCCGAATCTGACAAGGCGTCGATACTACAGCTTGCCTGCGAGAAAGTCCTGAAAGAAAATGTCAACTCGCCTGCGATAAACATGCAGAAACGGAAAGGTTTATTCCTCAACAGCAGTCCCAACTTAAGTCTGACTCCACCCGACTCATTTCTCACCAGCAATGTCTGCCACAGTATGGTGTCCAGTGTGTACAAACACACGCTCCAACCAGCAAGCATCGCTGAGGGAGACATCCCCAAGATTTCAGTTGAGGATTTTGGCATTTGCTCACAGACAGTCAATGAAGAAGAAGAGGAGGAGGAACTGGACGAATGTGACGGCCGGACCGACAACGAAAGTTCGATCCAGCCCATTGACGAGATGGCAGATGTGTCTCACCCAGCCCATGATGTGACAGCTGATATGGTTTCTCTGTCTGACTCCACGGACACCAACTCGGACATTACTGCTCTCAGTGAATCCGTTGACCCAGAGGTGCACAAGGAATTTTCCGATATTGCTTGCATCCATTTGGATCATCAGATTCATTTATTCTTGGTCATGAAACATTTCCAACATGCAGAACGATATACATTCAGCATAAAGGTAAGATAATTTCTCTTATTTCTATGGATAGTTGATAACTAATATGTGTGTGTGTGTATATATATATATATATATATATATATATATATATAACGCCAGGACATTGGGGTATGGGAAGATTTACAGGCTACCTTTTGATATATGATATCCTCCAGAGGGTTTTAGATTTATATTATCATGTTAGAACAAATGGTCAAAATTTAGCACGGAATTACAAGCATATTAATCCAAATGACAGGTAAGTAAGGGATGATTCTATTTGGGATCTTGAAAATCTCACTGTATAACCATACTGTATACTCTTGTAGGTGCAAACATATATTCATACAAGGATTTTTATAAATCCCTAAAGAGACCTTTTTTCTTTCTTTTTCTCTAAAGAGAGCTTTTTTTTCCTTTTGTCAAAATAAATTATTAAGAGATGACAGTTTAAGTTTTTCTTTCTTTGAAAGTTATGTATATATGTATATGTAAATGATGTTGTTATGGAGTCTGCATATGCTTCTTTTTAGGTATATATGATGAATGTTGGGGGAAAAAAAGGTATCCATTACTTTGATTTTTTATTTTTATTCTAATTTCAACTCTACATCATATATTTTTTCTATGGTTCTAAGCATAGAAAAATATATGATGTAGAGTTGAAATTAGAATAAAAATCAAAATCAAAGTAATGGATATTGTGTTCTCAATCTAATTTATTTTTCTTATATTTTGAGGTACCTTCCCCTTTGTCAAATGTTTCTTTTAGACTGGCTGTTCTTTCACTTATCTGTGTTCTTTACCATGTGACCCCAAAGAAAATAACACATAAGTGAAAGACAGTCAGTATAAAATAAACCTTTGAGAAAGGGGAAGGTACCTCGAAATATAAGAAAAATAAATAGGATTAAGAACACAATATTCATCACTTTGATCTTTATTCTGTTCTTTACTATTCAATATATATTTTTCCATGCTTCTAAGAAAACCCAAAAAAACAGAACCATGTAAGATGAAATGAAATACAACTATGACAACTTGTGTTAAAAATTGATGCACCTTTTTATTTTGTTTTGTATTTAACAGAGTCCAGTTGTACAGCATATTGTTGGGGAATACAGTGGCCTCTTGGTTCTATCAACTGTGAATATTCTTATTTTTACAATGAAAGGACCCAATCCCAGGTAAGAAAAAAAAAAATAATAATAATAATATTTTGGCTATTTTTTTTTTCCTTATCTTATTGCTACTTTTTATTTTAACTTTATAATTGGAAGTTGTGACAAAAAGCAACAATAAGATGAAGAAAAGACCAGTTTAAAAATCATCCTACACTGAGTTCCTATAATATAAGTCTATTACAAGTGTAGCTCAGTTAGTAGAGCATCCGCCTAGGGACCCCAAGGTTCCAGGTTCAATACTGGCTCTCGCCAATTCAGCGCATGAGTTAGCACAGCTTGGATCTGTGGAGTAAAGTGAGGAGCTGATGGTAGATGTGGCACTCCTCCTCAGACACAAAAATAAACCATCTGGTCTAGCACTAGGGTTGTTTGGTTTGGTTTGGTTTGTTTTATGGCATATGAACCTCGGTGGGTCATTTAATGCTGACTAAGTTTTGGGTTCATAGCGGTAGTTTGGTAGAAAACAAATGTATATATGTATAGATTTTAACTATTGTTTAATCGTTCATATTTTTTAGTACAATCGAACTTCTTTTAGGAAATGTAGAATCCTGGATGGTCTTATTTTTGTGAAAAGTTTTTTTTCAAATTATTTGCTTGGTAGTATTTTGTTCACACTAGATCAAAGTCTACACACTCTAGCAGTATATGCTTCACTGTAAATCTCTCTTGGCATGTAGTGCATATTGGGGATTCTGTCCCCTCTAATAAATGATGATGGGTGATGTAGGTGCTATGTGAAGGTGGGTCAGCAACTCCCAGCTGATACCGACAATAGGCACTCTGTCAACTTTACTATTCCTACAAGTGTGATGATTTATACTTACCTAATTTGAAAAGATCACACTGCTTGTTGGTTGTATAAGCAGCCATTTGTAATGTAATATTTGTGTCTGCACATGTTACAGTCCCAGCCCTAAATTGGGCAGTCAGAGAGGCCCCCCCTGATCAATTGGCTGGTCACATCAAGCCCTAACACCTATATGATTGCTCCAACCCTATTCCCCTTTTGGCAAGCCCCAACCCTTTTTATCATATGGGTGCTAGAACACGGTGGCTGAGGGTCTTCACGTCCTGGGAATGATGTTAAACTCTATCTGATGGTGAGATTTCAGTTCTTGAGGTCTGGGGAATGTGGAGCACCCCTTCATCACCATTGCTCCCTGGTCCACTCTGACCTGGGGTGATAGTATCTGTTAGGGTCCCATCTATGGGTTAAATAGAAAAATGTGTTTATAAAAAAAATTTTATCCATTAAGAATGAATTTATTTAAAAACTTTGTAAGCATTAAATGACCTATTGAGGTTGATATGCTGTAAAACAAAACAAACCAAACCAAACCAAACCAAGCCCTAAAATTTAAAAAACTTTTTATTACTTCTAAAACTTTAGTAAAGTCCTTTTTAGAAGTATCAATGAATAAAATTTTTTCTCATAAACTCACTTGTTTTGTTATACCCCAATGCCATTAGGGGCGTCCCATCATGGTGCAATGGTTAGTAAGCTAGTCTTGCAGATCCATTACTACTGAATAGCGGTCCTTGCTGGATGCCCCATACTTGCAACCTTGTGTCACATCCTACTCAGGGTGAATAAATTGATAAATACTTACCCTGACACCAATATTGTAGTATTGTAATTGTGAAACTCCAATAAAGTTTTCTGTTTGCAATATTTTTTATTTCATTTTATGGTCAAAAATAAATTCCAGTCATTGAATTTGTTACTAAATGTGCCCAATTAAAAGGCTTAAATGCAGTCTACAGTTACCTAGGAATTTCAAGGTTCCAGGTTCAATACGGGTCCTTGCCAACTCAGCATATGAGTAGCACAGCTTGGGTAATCTGATTTGTGTAGTAAATCAATAGGAGCTGATGGTAGGTGTGATGCTTCACATCAGCAAAAATAATCTCACTAGCCTAAGCACTAACAAAAAGGGGGTAGACTCCCTCACTATTCGGCTGATATTGATAATAAGCCACTCTGCAGACCTTACTTTTTACTTACTACAGTATTGTGAGTTGCTCGTGATATTCAAACTTTTTCCATGTTTAACTATTGTCTAATGAATTTATAATTTGATTATAATTTTCAAGAAATGAATCTTTTTTTTTTTTTTTTTTTATAGTGAAAACCCAGAATCGTTTGTTAAATTGAAGAACAAACACTCCATTACAGACCTCAAATATATCGACATTGGCCTTGGCTATCAGAGTTTTCGTCTTGAATTTGATGCTGAATGTGGAAGCTACTCCTTTCTGGTCAAAGATGAACATGTTGTTCGTAAATTTGTTAGCACTGTTGTAGGTAAGAAATGTTCTTTCCTCTGAATAATTTTTGGTTTGATAAAAGGATGCACGAGGACAATATTTGCAATTGTTTCGGGATGCAAAAGAAACATTAGTTTTAATTGTGAATGACTTGAATTTGTGTTTATGTATCAAAATCTAGTTCCAAATTTCTGTGCAATGGATTTTTCAAGGTTTTTAATTTTGCAATTTTGGTATAAGGTTTTTAATTTGCTTATTTTAATTTTATATAATTTTTAATTTGCTTATCTTTAATTTTATACAAGGTTTTTAATTTTGCTAATTAAGATTTTGTATAAGGTTTTTAATTTGCTTATCTTTAATTTATATAAGGTTTTTAATTTGCTTATCTTTAATTTTATATAAGGTTTTTAATTTGCTTATCTTTAATTTTATATAAGGTTTTTAATTTGCTTATTTAATTTTATATAAGGTTTTTAATTTTGCTTATCTTTAATTTTGCTAATTAAGGTTTTGTATAAGTTTTTTAATTTTGCATATTTTAATTTCATATACAGTTTTTAATTTTGCTTATTTTTAATTTTGCTAATTAAGATTTTGTATAAGGTTTTTAATTTGCTTATTTTTTATTTTGCTTATTTTTAATTTTCTATAAGGTTTTTAATTTGCTTATTTTTAATTTTCTATAAGGTTTTTAATTTTGCTTATTTTTAATTTTCTATAAGGTTTTTAATTTTGCTTATTTTAAATTTTCTATAAGGTTTTTAATTTTGCTTATTTTAAAATTTTATACAAGGTTTTTAATTTTGCTTATTTTAAATTTTATACAAGGTTTTTGATTTTGCTTATTTTTAATTTTGCTCATTTTAAATTTTCTATAAGGTTTTTAATTTTGCTTATTGTGATTTTTTTTCATTTGTTGCTAAAACAAAATAGTTTGTATGTTTTCTCTTTAAACTATTTAATGTGGAAATATTTTTGTAGGCTACAAAAGTTAGATATCATACAATATAAGATAAAAACACCTTTTTGTGGCTAAAAATCATATTTCATTCATTACACAAAGTTGTTCATTACCTGAGTATATATGTGTTTGTATATATGTGGATGATTGAAAAATAATTTGAAAATAAAACTTATATATATATTTTTTTGTCTTTGGCAGAAATCTCCCAAAAATTTGTGAATCTTGGACAAATGGCACCGGTTAAAGTTGGCCAGTACCACCATGAGACAATTGAAAATATTCGACAACTGCTGCATCGGAACGACAGCAGTGAAAATGCAGGCATAGATGTGGAACATCCTGAAAAGAGTTTAACTACTTATTTGATGGCTACACAATTGAAAGATGAAAAAGGTTTTTTTTTTCTTTGTTTTGATCAATATAAATTGATTTCTGTATCTTGTTAAGTCGATGGATGTGGATAAGAGTAGAATGTACTGAAGATTGTGTCAGAAGAGGAAAACATTTTGTTGAAGATTCAGAGTAAAGTTTTTTTCTTTTTAGATAATTTAAGCATCAATTGAAATGATAGGTCCAAACAAATTTCAAAGGTCTATATTTAATGTTTCTAACCAATATGCAGTGGGTGGGGTCTGTTAAATTTGGTTTAGTTTAGTTTCTTATACTGCCCTGAAGTCTGAAACATTGTTAAATTTCATATAAAGAATACATCCTTTAAATATTTTGATTTTGTTTATATATATATATATATATATATATATATATATAGTAAGTTTTGTAATGGAATTTGATTGTATTAAAAAGAAATCAATTTTGAAAATCAGATTGATATGTTTTGATATTGGTCTAGTCTCATCAGAATAGAAATAAATTCATTACAAAAAAATGAATTCTTCTGATGAATTGGAGATAAGCATAATGTTTTTTTTAAATTAAAAAAGAATCATTGCTTGGTTAAACAACAAAAAATGAATACATATGATTAAAGAATAAAACTATCATGCTTCTCTCTTTTCATAACAATTTTGTGAATTCTTATTTAGGGTTAAACCAATGTTGTGGTTGAAACATGTTGCTAATGTAAAAGAATTTTTTTTGCGAATTATTATTATCATCCCTGATTAAATTACCTGATATAGTTTAACATTAAACTGGGTTAAAAAAATGTGGTGAACAATAACATGTACATATTAATAACAACAAAACTGATTGATCTGCGCAGTACAAACATTTATTAGACAAAAGAGTAAATATTTATGGTTTTACCTTTTAGGCATATATGTGATGCCTGAGAGAAAAGTAGTTAATTTAGGTGTGGCTTGTGTGTGGGGAACCAGGCAGGTTCTGACCTGGAGAAGGTCAGAAACAAAAAAAGGAAGGGATGCAAAATGAAAAAAAGGGGTCATACTTCAGACCTTTTGTCTTTTATATCTCCAGGCTGCTGCCACTGCTGCTATAATGTATGTGTTAAGACACTACAACAATAATTAATTTTTGGTTATAATTTCATTTTCATTCTGGTGACACTAGACCACTAGTGAAACATGTAAATTTGATATTCCAAACTCTTCTTCTTCTTGCATAGTGCTTATACTTATTTTCTTATTATACTTACCTTCTTATCATCACTTAATAAGTGACCTATCAATTATGTAAGATAAGGAAACCAACCAAAACCAACTAATAATCTTTTTTATTAAGTGATTTAAACAGTAATTTTCTCTTTCTCTGAATTTTTGAGATGAGGCTTGATAATTAGTATTATTTGTATTATTTGGACTATTGTCCTCATCTCCATTGTTATCTGTAAAACGTTTCGGCTGATGTGTCCTCCGGCCTACTTCAGATGGATTCTGAATTCGACAAAAGGTTCCCAAGTCCGACAAGAAATACATGAAGAAGGCCGGAGGGCATATCGTCTGAAAAGTTGTACAGATAACAATGAAGATGAGGACAATAGTCCGAATAATACTAGTAATTTTCTTATATATTATTTCCATTTTTTTTTTGTCCTCATAGGTGAACAGAAGTTACCTGTCTCAGTAGCAGTGCTTGGTACATTGCTTTACCTGCTGATTGAAAACCACCAATGGCCAATGCCAAGGCTTCAACCAAAAATGCCTTACGACAATGTAGGACACCAGTTCCTTGTTCTTGACAAGCAAAACATTTTGGATATTACAAGTTTGGTAAATATCATTTTTGACTTTGTATTATTCTTTTAAACTAGCAAGGATATGACTCCTCTGGACATAAGTATTTAAGTTTTAATGTAATGAAATATATTAAATTAGAAAGACTAACAAAATTAAATAAGAATGCATATAAAAAATGTACTTATTTTAATTATATTTTAATTGGTTTCTATATAAAATCATTGGTTATTTCCTAGTTGAGTAACATGACATTACGGGGTGACCCGGAAAAAAAACAGAACACAAATTATTTATTTATTTTCCCATTAAACTAACCCTAACCCCCCCTAGTTGAGTAACATAATATTACAGGGTGACCCAGAAAAAATAGAACCCACAAATTTTGTAATAAAACTGTTAATTTTTTTTATTTTTTTTTTTTTAAGTTTAAGTCCAATAAGGGTTAGGGTTTAGGGTTAGTTTAATGGGAAACTAAATAAATAATTTGGGTTCTGTTTTTTCTGGGTCACTCTGTAATATCATGTTACTCAACTTGCAAGCTGTAGTGTATCAGTGCTATTATACGGCTCCACCACTTGGACGATAACAAAGCACCTAGTGAATAGACTAAATGCTGCTTACAGACTTAAGAAAATTGAGGAATTAACACCCCACAAAAAAGAAGTTGTACAGCCACTTGCCTCTTATCACACAAACCATCCGAGTGAGTCGAACAAGATCTTCTTTGTTTGAATTTTTGAGATGAGTCTTTTTTTTTCTTTTTTTTTGTGATTTCAGAAAATTTGGAAGGACAATGATAAAAGGTTAAGATTGACGTTCCTGAATGAAATATCTGGATGTGAATTCTACTGGGATTTTGCTTTTGAAAATAATCGGAGTGTGACAAAACTGATGCAGTCTGTGAAAAGTCCTTGGGAAGCAAAATATAAAGTTGACTTGGAGGTGGTTCTTGTGAGCTAAAAGTAATCGGTAAGTAGTGTCATTTTGCCTTAGATTTCATTTTGTCGATCATTTAATCCTCTCTCTCTCTCTCTCTGTCTATATATATATATATATATATTATTAAATGGGTACAAGAGATAACCTACTCGAGTTTCACCATAAGGATCTTCAAGGTTAAATCCACTGAATTATACGAGACACCGATTAATAGCAGTCGATCTCACGTGTGTGGTTGTTGCACGTGAGATCGACTGCTATTAATCGGTGTCTTGTATAATTCAGTGGATTTAACCTTGAAGATCCTTATGGTGAAACTCGAGTAGGTTATCTCTTGTACCCATTTATTAATAAATTTGCTCTACTTAGTATTGAGTACTTTGTATTTGTTATATCGCTCACTTACCCCTCTGAATTCTACACTTACTAATCATCGTGACCAAATTCACTGGTAAGTCAACTTTTGCTTTATAAATATATATATATATATATATATATAAGTGTGTGTGTGTACACAGCAACTTAGTTACTAAGTACATCCCTAATAATTATTTATAAAAATTAATTTTCTCCAAAGCCAAAGATACCAGGATTTCCCAATGTCTAATCGGAAATTATACACTCAAATCTGATATTATTAGTCATTATTTATTACCAAACTCTACAGCATTTGAATTCTATAATCCAAAATATAGATATATAGAGTTCTGATTCTGTTCATGGCACCACAAGCTAGTCTCACATATCTATTACTACTGAATAACGAGTTTGATCCTTGCTGGTTGCCCCCATACTTGTGACCTTGTGTCAAAACCCTGCTTGTGGTAAACAGGTTTGGTGAATTTTTTTTTTTTTTAATGACAACTTTTTATCATCATCAAGACATGCTGACAGCATGGATTCCCTTGACACTCACTCACCATCTATCCCTATTGGCCTATTGGTAGTTTGTCTAGACCAAGGTTTCCCAAACCTATAGCCAAAATGAGCCATGGCAAATCTCAGGTGGGCCACAGAAATTTCATAATTTTTATTGGGTCACCAGGCTAATATATGGACTACAGCTTTATGAACCATTCCATTAGCCCACCCTATCAGTTGGAGCTGTAGAATACGCCTACACTTCTGCAGAGGGGTAAAAATTCCCTAATGGAACCACCTGTTGGCTGTGGGTGGTGACCAGTAATGCTTAAGGACAGATTCGTGATGGCTGAGCAGTCCATGACATGCAACACTCCTCTTTGGTCCTTACTTGGGCTAGATGGGCAGTCGGAGAGGACCCCTCCGATCAGTCAGCTGGTCATTCCAAGCCCTAGCACCTATATGATTTCCCAACCCTATTGCCCTTATGGCAAACCCCCAACCCTTTTTATCATATATGTGCTAAAAGGCAGTTGCTGAGGGTCTTAATGTCCTGTGTATGATGTTAAACTCTATCTGATGGTGAAGTTCCAATTCTGGAGCGTTGGTGAATGTGGAATACCCCTACATCACTACTACTGCCAGGTCCACCCTGACCCAGAGTGGTAGTACCTGTTAGGGTTTCATCTATTGGTCAAATAGAAAAACCGAGTTTAAAAATTGTGTTTAAAAAAGAATTGAGTTTGAATTAAAAAAATGTTGAATACCCATCAAGAATGAGTAAAACAAAACGTTTTTGGCATAAAATAACCCAATAAAGGTTGATATGCCATAAAATCAAACCACCTAACCAATGCCTCTCGCTGCCTATTCCATGCTATGCAGCAGAGATTTGGCTTGAACATGTTTCTAAAATGGGAAGAATTTTGAGGATGTGGTTTAAGGTGTTCTTCTCTTGTTTCTTCCTGATCATTAAAAAAAAATTTTAATTTTAAAAAAAAAACAGAACTTGCCTAATTTTTAATCATTTATTGAATCCATTTTAAATCTTTTCATGTTTTGTTTTTATTTTTCAGATAATTCTTGTGACAAAAACTCCAAACAAACCAATGTCTTTCAAAGAAATTTACAAAGGATTTATTTTTGTAAAAAAACAAAACCCCAAAACCAAAAATATCCCAAACCAAAACAAGAAATTGAAAAAAAAAAAAAAAAAACAAACTGTGAAAACTGCCCAGGAATTGGTCAACATGGCTAGTCATGTAGTTCTGCTGTACTTATGGAAATTTGGTGACACACAGTGTACAGCTTGGACTTTTATTTTGACACCAATCTAAAAATGGAGACTGCTACAATAGATCCCATGCTAATTCACCTTAAATGCTCTATGCAAGTGACAATCTTGGGTTCCTTTCGACTAATGTCCTTATCTTTGCACATTTAGAATTCATCACAAATTTTTAATGAGAAAATCTAACAAATGAATCTTGGTTTGTGGTCATTATCATCTCTCAATCAGGTCAATATGTTAACTTGATTTTGATTGGTTAAAATTCAAACCTCCATTATTAAAAGAAACTGACACATGAGCCAATTTCAACTGGGAAGGTGGTTAATCGTCTTAATAGTTAATTGATTGATCAAAGAAATTGCTATTTTATTATTTTTTATTTATTTAATTGTGTTCGTGTAGATGAATATTTTAGGAATCATTGCAGAGTTCTTCAAAAAAATTAAAAAATCCAAATAAGACAAAGAGCTTAATTTAGTTAAATACACTAGCTGCCCTACCAATTACTCAGCCAAGAGAGATGTGAGTTTGAGTCTCACTGAGTGGCTTATCCTTTATTATTATAATATTTGATCTGCTGTTGCAGAATGATGTCCAGAATGAATGGTGATTAACTATTTTGCACATCACATCATGGTTTAATGGTTAGCAAACTAGTCTCACAGATCTATTAATACTAAATAGAAAGTTCAGTCCTCTCTGGATGTCCCATAAAAACAAAGACCTTGTGTTAATACAACCTGGTGGGAGGTCAGGAAAATTTTTTTTTTTCCCTGTTAGGATGTCAAGTTTATTTATATTTTTCTAATATTTCATTACCAAAGGGCTCCTAGCGTATTATAATGGTTATCAAACGTGGCTGGAAGATCAATTAGTGAGTTTGATTCTCACTGGGTGCCACATACTTCTGGCCTTATGCCAAACTAGACTAAACTTAATAAAGCACATTAGCTGGTGGGCTCCTTGCATATTATAATGGTAATTAAACGAGGCTGGAAGATCATTGTTAGTGAGTTTGATTCTCACTGGGTGCCACATACTTCTGGCCTTATGCCAAACTAGACTAAGCTTAATAAAGCACATTAGCTGGTGGGCTCCTTGCATATTATAATGGTAATCAAACGAGGCTGGAAGATCATTGTTAGTGAGTTTGATTCTCACTAGGTGCCACATACTTCTGGCCTTGTGCCAAATTAAGTTAAGTTTACTAAATAAAAATACTGTTATCTGAACTGCCCAAGAAAGGAAATCAATTTCTGCTCTGTGTTTGGCTTACAAATATGAAATTAGTGAAACTTTATATCAGTGACATAAAAAAAAAAAGGTTTCACTGGTTCATCTTTGTAAGTTTCTATGAGTAAAGAGAACATGTAATACTGTTGGTACAACTCCAGTTGATGGGACCCGAAATTAATCAATTTCAAAAGAACAGATTTTTACAATGCATCATTTGATGTCGTGTCATCACATAAATATTTGATATTTCAATTTATACAAAATTACTAAATAAGTGGCTTTCATTTTTTATGACAATTCTCTAACTCTTGACTTGGAATTTCATTTCTTTAATTTTTATTTGATTTTCATTGTGGAATTTTTCTTTACTAAATTTTTAAAAAAATACTTAATTTTATTTAAAGGATAAATAGTACTGTCATGTAATTAGGCTAATACTGGTAGTCTACGGCAGTGGTTCTCAATTTTTTTTATCTATGGATCCCTTTTACTATGGTGTGGACCGCATCCCCCCCCCCAGCCATTCAATGTTTAAAAATCCTATTGCATATTCATGACTAAATATTTTATGCTTGCCTGGAAAAAAAAAGTTACATGGGTCCACATTTTTTTTTTTCAGTTCTCTGGCAAGGTCTAGGTTTTGCTTTCCTTTAATTTCAGTCTGGTCTGCTGGAACCACAAATTCATGAATTGATGAGTTCATTCCTTCTTATGTATAACAAGGTCCAGCAATCTATTTTTTAATATTATTATCTATATATTAATACATGAGTATCTACCTATGTGTATTATGCCCCGTCATCGTATATGACACCCATTTGAGAACCATTGATCTACCATATCTAGGTAAACATTAACCTATTCAATACCTTAATTAATGGTACCATATGGTATTAATGATACAGCTATTTTTACAGATGACGTAAAAATTATAATATTTTATATAGCTTTTAAGATTTTGATATTTCAATATTTTTGAAAAGTATTGTGTTTTCAAAAATGACATAAGTTGAAATGACTTAAATAGATGTATGACTGTATTTAATCTTTTTTAAATTCTAAAATAAAAAGAAAGAATAAGATAAGATATAAAGAATTGAAATTTTAAATCAAAAGTTGAAGAATGGCCATTAAGAAAACGGAAAAATCTAATGATTTATTTATTTTTCATAGAATAAAATATCAAATATTTAGATATTGTCACCATGACTTAACATGTAATGTCAGACGGTGTAGTAGGAAAATTTGTCCCTTTAAAATTAATAATCTTCGTCCTAATTGATTTGAAGTTGTACCAAAATGTTTAAAGTCTTTTCATAATTTTTTGCTTTTTTTTTGTGGATTTGTGCATTACATAAATTTTTTTTTTTAAACTTTGAAAACTCTCATGAAAAAACGAATGTAAAAAAAAAAAAAAAAAAGGAAATTATGTTTTATTTTCTACTTTGACATAATCAGTAAAAATTCACGTTTTTCAAGTGTCTATCTTTTCTACACTTAGATTTGTCTCTCTCAGATGTAAGATTAATACAATGTGTGATACACGTCAGAATGATTTTCATGTCAGGTAGAAAAAGTGTAATTTTGCTATGTCAGTGCAATCCAAGGGAGGTAATCCTGAATGAAACCAAATACATAATAAATGCAATTATGAATAAAAATAAGTGTGTAAAAATAAGGATGTTTAGCCAAGGTAGCTACACGATTGTTGCCAATACCTCATTTTGTAAATATGAAAACCATACTATATCGATATATCCGAGGGAATGTTTTATGATGACTTTATTAATCGTTATGATTTGCCATATTACTCCTGATTTTTATTACATTTTACTTGTTTTTTGTAATACAGTTTTATTGTCAGTTTTTATATGATTTTATGCAAATACATTTATGAGTGTTTTAAAGATTTTTCATTGCCTGTTAAAATACAGTGAGTGTGAAGTGCGCAGCCGAAATATCCAGTTTATCCTTGAGCGGAAGGAAAGTGGTTAACCTTCTGACACCATCTTATTGTTGGTTCTTTGTGTTCTGGCCAAGAAGTGCATGTCTTAAAGTTAGGATTGTCTTTTATACTTCATGCCTATTGTAGTCAGTCTTGTACATAATATCTGTGATATTAATAATAATAATAATAATAATAATAATAATAATAACAATATAGGTATGTAGAGATAGGTATAATTGCTTATCTCATAAAATTGTTGGTTTTTATCCAACATTGAGAATTAAAAATGCAAATTAAACAAAAAAAAAATATCTTACTTTATTTAATGACATATAAAACTCTCCCCCATTTACATCTAAAATTACAGTATTATGGAATTAGGCTAGTACTTTGATAGTCTACGGTATCTGGGTAAACCTTAGCCTACTCGATACCTCAACTTTGCATATAACACCTGGGAGATATTTTTTGGAACCCTTTTTTGGGGGTAACAAAAAGGAGGGTCTTATATACCATCAAATATAGTATTTTGAAAAAGTGCTGGATAGGTGGGGTACTTACATTTGAACTGAATGTTTTTTTTTTTTCTGTGGGCATTTATGTAAAAATGGCTTCCAATAATATCAGAGGAACTAGGGCAACAAAATCCTTTCATTTGTGAGGAGTGATCACAAATGTTTAGATATCTTTTTTTTTTTGTAAATGACTCAAAAAAAAAATATTGTCATGATAATATCAGTGAAACTTCCTTGCATTAATTATTTCTTAATTCGCTGTTTTAAAAAGAAAATGTCAGAAATATATTCTCAAATGCAATACACTTTGAATTATTTTATTTGTGAATGATTTTTATGTTTCATTTCATAATTTTTTTTTTTTTAATTTTTTTTTTAAAGCCATTTTTGTTTTTAAAAAAAAAAGAAGATATTTAACAACCCCCTCTGCACAAGCAGGATGTGACACAAGGTCAACTTCTTAAGCAGAGTTTGACTGATTTTCATTTAGAGCTTTCTTTCTAGACTGGTTGCTTAACCAAGGTTTAAAATCCCAGTCTGCCCTACTATTTACCTATAGCTAGAGGAAAAATAGTTAGATTTTTATGGTTCATTTCATAAAACTATTTTTTTAAAGCCATTTTTGTTTTTTAAAAGATCTACAACTTGTCTTAGAGTCAATTTATTACTTCTACAGTCCAAACTACTATATCACAACCTGTTATTATGTTTGGGGTAAATTGAACAAGTAGATATGTCAACTCTAGAAATTTAGTTTTGATGTGAGTTAACTTTTAGGTTATATACATATTTGCCAATATCTCTGCACGAGTAAGATGTGACACAAGGTCAATTTCTTAAGCAGGGTTTAACAGGTTTGAATTTAGTTTTCCTTCTCCTAGACTGATTGCCAAACCAAAGTTAAAGAGCCCAGTCTGCCCTGCTATTTACCCATAGCTGGAGGGAAAATAGTAGGATTCATTCCTTTCCCAAAGGTATTAGTGCTATATGAAATGCAAACAGCCTCATACAGGATTTGAAATCATCTTGCCGTTTCCATTTTCTATGATGGTAACCATTACACCATACGGCTTTAGGTTATATACAGCAATGTTAATTAAAATGTTGGTATGCAAGTGATTGACTACCGCTACATGACAAGTTACCAGTTTCGTATTATCATAAAATCTATAACATGTAATGTAAAAATCAAAATGCATAAAACATTTCTGTATTGTTTAATATTATTCTTTTCAAATGATGAGATACAATACAACAGATAGAAATACTTGGAACTTGATTGAAAATGAAAGCTATTCACACACATTCTTCTTATTGGCTGAGTATGTGGCACATTGGAAAAATACCCTGCCTGTACGCCACATCAGTTTGAGAAAAACTGGTCGAGGGATTGATAGTTGAATAATTGCTTTATGAATATTATTAAGATTCAGTTATCTTTAAAATATTCCTAGAAATAAGGTATAATTTAGAAACCACAAAGTTCCTAGTTCGATACCGGTCCTCGCCAACTCAGCGTATGAGTAGCACAGGAATCTGTGCGGTAAAGTAAGGAGCTGATGGTAGGTGTGGCGCTCCACCTCAGATGCAAAAACAATCTCCTTGATCTAGCGCTATTGAAAAGGGGATAGACTCCCTCGCTGACTGGCTGATACTGACTTTAGGCTGCCCCGACGACTTTACTTTTTACTTATAAACGTAATAATTATTACATGGCAAGTTTCCAGTTTCATATCATCATAATATATATAATATGTAATGTAAAATGAAAATGCATAAAATAATTTCTGTATTGTTTAATATTATTCTTTTCACATGCTGTGATACAATATAACAGATAAAAATATTTGGAACTTGATCAGAAATGAAAGCTATGCACATATACGCTTGTTACTGGTACATAACACATTGGAAAAAATATCTTGGCGGTACGCCACATCAGATAGTTTGAGAAGCACTGATATACAGTAAGTACCAGCTATTTAAGAACAAATAATATCAAGAAAGTCAAATATATTCAATAGAAAAATCAGTATACATGTTTAACTTAGAAAAAGATTTAAAAAATTGATATAGATATATATATATATATATATATATATATATATATATAATTTTGAGTTCTCATGTTCTTCAACATAAGAATGTATACAAAGATTTTTTGTACTTTTTGACATACCTTGTATTCTGAAAATATTAACGTTTCATTCATTGTTCCTTTCTAATTTGGTAAATACAGCTTCAATCTCGATACTTTTAAGACACACCTTGTGTGTATGTGTATATATATATATATGTGTGTGTGTGCATATATCTTTAGAAGTTTAGGAGAAAGTTACTCCTTCCATCACAGGTTCAACCACCCCAGGATGAATGCCCTCACAGAAACAGAACAGAAATAATGATATTTATACTTCTCTAGGAATCGCAAGATTCCAGATTTGATACAGGTCCCTGTCAGCTCAGCCCATGAGTAGCACAGCTTGGGTAATCTGATCTGTGCGATAAAATGAGGAGCTGACAGTAGGCATTCCACCTCAGCAAAACAAAATCAAAAAGGGGATAGACTCCCTCGCTGTCTGGCCGATACCAAAATAGGCCACTCCACCAACTTTACTACTATTTACGAAGAAATGTAGGATTCTAATTAACATTTTATAGTTGTCTTCTTTATATCAAGAATTTGGAGATTTGAAAATTACATTCAATGGAAATGCAGACCCCCCCCCACACACACACACTTTCAAATTGGACTGGAAATTGCTTTATTCACCAAGAGCATATATATATATATATATATATATATATATAAATCTTTTTTTCATTATATATAGATAGATAAGAATTTGTTTATTTGTAAACTTGAAATAAGAAAATCTTAAAACTTGGTCATATTGGCTGTTATAAATTTATTTCAACTAGAATTCTCATTTTTGAGAATTCTAGTCTCATCAGCTGGAGAATGAACAAAATTTTTTTTTTTTAATTTGCTGTTGATTTTAATACATACATATATATGTGTGTGTGTGTGTGTGTTGACTGCCACATCTTGACAGGTGATAGCCATATTTACCACAAGAAATTACAACTCAATCATCTTGATCAATAAGTAATTCAACTTGTGAAAAATATACAAGATGAGTAAGATGATAAAACATCCATACATCATTGAATTATAGTGACATATGCTTGTATTAAAGCTAATATAATATTATAAAGCTAATTATAATATGAGCTAAGTGCATTGACAAATAAATTAAGTTGAAAAGTTAATAGTTGAAAGGGTATCATTTTTAAAAAAATCCCTATAAGGCTATATATATATATATATATATATATATGCACACATATACATACACACATGTTGACTGCCACATCTTAAAGGATGATAGCCATCTTTAGCTCCATCATTGCAATTGAAACATCCAGATTAATAACTAATTCAAATTGTGAGAAATATACAAGATATGTAAGATAAGTTGGTAAGACATCTGCACGTCGTTGGATTGTAGAGGTACTCGCTTGTACAACACTCTCTGGGTGTACATAGCTACAACCCAGTGACAAGCAGAGTTAGATAACTGGTGACGATGCAAACGTTTTATTTCAGAATACATTCTCAAAGTAAATGGTTGTTGAAAAGAAGTTGTTTTCTTTAAAAGATTTCTATAAGGCTATATATATATATATACACAATGGTAATATTATGGTTTTACACTCATACTGTGTAAAACCATAATATTACCATTGTTTATAAATCTGCTCTGCTTTATTAGCATTGAGCACCCTTACATGCAAATACTTTTCTCATTTTTTCATTCACTATTTATTATATTATATATATATATATATATATATATATATATATATATATATATTATATATATATAATAATAAATGGAAATGAATTTGACAATATGATTTAAAATAGATGGAAAGAACAAATGATAATATTAGTATGCTGACAGATATCTGTAAATAAATAGATATCTATTCCCTCTTTCTTTCATAAATATAGTTGTTCTTGAGGAAGACCGCTTTATTAAAAGGTCGAAACAGATATCTGTCAGCATACTAATATTATCATTTGTTTTTTTTCTAAATCTGGTAACCAGCTAGTGTAATGGTTAGAATCCCCACCTGTCAGCCTGGCAGTTAGGGTTCGAATCATACACAAAGCGGCTTCCAGTCTATAACTCTGCTGATGAGGCATAATAGGCCAAAATGTGTGTGTATATATATATATATATATATATATATATATATATATATATATATGCACTCATATACATACACATATGTTGAATGTCACATCTTAACAGATGATAGCCGTCTTTACCTCCACCGTTGCAATTGAAACATCCTGATTAATAATTAATTCAAATCGTGAGAAATACACAAGATGTGTAAGATAAACTGGTAAGGCATTTGTACATTGTTGGATTATAGTGACCTACTCTTGTATTTTCTATGTTATCATCTGGTCACGCCAGCAGCACAGATATCCATGACACTATCTCGCCAACCATCCCTATCACTCATTTTCCCGGGTAGGTCCTCCATGCAGCATCCAGTATCTGCACAAAGCTGGTCTATGTAGGTCTTTGCTGGATGACCTGCACTAGCATGCCCATGTGCTGGTTTCCATAGACAAGACGTCGCTTATGAGTTCATCTTTACTTCTCCAGCAGTGTCCAGCTTACTCGTCTTGTCTTTCTTACTCGGATGGTGTATGTAATAGGGGGTAGGTGGCCATATAGCTGCTTCCTTGTTGGGTATTGTTTCCATGATTTGTTCAAGATTGCACGCAGCATTCTTGTGCATCTCCCATCTAACCTATTCTCCAGGTGCCTCGTCAAGGTCCAAGTGGTGCAGCCATACAGTTGCACCGATACCAATATGGCCTGGAAGAATTGTCGCTTTAACTTATTGGTGAGATCTGATTTTCATATAACGGACAATCTGTTTATAGCCAACCATGCCTTCCTTATGCGTAAAAATGGACAAATTTTCACATTTTACTTAAAGTCTGAATAAAAGAATATATGAATCAAATTTTAATGTATTTATACGGCATATCAACCCTCTTTTCAAGTCATTTAATGCCAAATCAAATCAGTTTGATAAACAAAGGACTCGGGTTGCTTATAGTACCTGCTGTTGCTTAAGTGATCACCCAATTAATGGTAATGATAATGAAATTGATTGTGTACAGTGCTCAGGTGTACCACAACTCATCAAAGGCTCATGTATAGTATGTAGAATAATGTGCTTTCAATGTGACTTGGCCGTAATCTCTAGTTATATAAAAATGAACAAAAAAAAAAGAAAAGAAAATTTTTTTGTGATTTGTAAATTCCTTTCCCATATCAGCCCTTAAATATAGTCTCGTATCATGTTTTAAAATTTTCATTACCCAGGACACAAAAGCAAATTTAGAAGACAAAAATAAGTATTTTCTATTTACTTCAGGCATAAGCAATTGGAAACTAACTCTTTTCTGCCCAGGGACAAGAAAAATTAAAACTTTTGTTATATATACCTATTAGTATTAAATCTTTGCCTACTTTAAACCACTCACAGCAGCTCTCCCACTATTGCACAAGCAAAGTACAAAAAGTCATGGTTAGTTCATTATAATTGAACAGAAGTGCTCAGATTAGAATAATAATAAGACTTTATTTGAATAGAATGTGTTCTGAGATGAATAGATAGTGAACTTTGAAATATCCCATCATACAGGTAGAAAATGCCAAGAACATTTTGTACAGCCATAGGAGAAATTTGGTAGGCAAAGAGTTAAGAATAGTTACTTGAAGCTTTAATCGCTTATAGGTGATTATTATATTTAGTTAATTGAAATATTATAACTGTTTAAAAAAACAAACTAACTTTGGCATTAAATAACCCAACAAGGCTTGACCTGATGTAAAACCAGCCAACCAACCACATCTATCTTGTTGTCCACCTTATACCAACAATAGGCCACATATATGAATCAAAATTTACATGTACCACAGCCTACTTATTATTATAATAATAATATATCTTATTATAATGGAGATTGTGTGTTTTTCTGTCTGTAACCGAAACTATATTACTAATCGAGTCACAATTAACATAGTTATTTTCATCACATTCTTCATGATTTTATTTATATTTAAACCTCAATTATTAATAAAATTGCTTCACCTTTTTATTAGTGTTGTCCATATCTACATACTAATAACACACTTGTATTTATATATACAAAAAATAGCGGTTTGCAGTGTGAACGGGAAGGCTAATTTGCATATTGATATTAAAAATGTGATTTTATTAAATATGTGCTTAGTATTATTGATTTCTAACTGTTTGGTTTTATTTTAATGAATATAAGCAAAAATCTCTCCAATGAATCTTAAATGAAATCCATTAACAAGAAAAGATAAGTGTAATTTTATTCTTTATTTCTTAATTTAACTAAATAGTTAAATAAGTAAAATTCAGCAATGAAAGACGGCAGTGATGGAAGAGTAAGTTTCATTTCTATTTGTCTATTATACCCCCACTCTGTTTCAAATCTTTTTATCTGCATTCTTATTAGACTTTCTAATTTAATACGATATTTTATTACATTAAAACTTAAATACTTGCACCCGGAGTGTGCATATATTTGCTAGTATATATAATAATAAGTAGGCCGTGCATGTACTTATACTAATGTGATAGAAGAATGAACAAAAATATTGAGAAATGAGTAGTTTGTTTTGTTTTATTTTATTTTTTTAAGATGTGCAACTATAATGTAAATTCCTTTCACATATCAGCCCCTTAATATAGTCTCCCATCATGTTTTTGTTATATGCTCTTTAGTCACAAAAGCAAGTTTTGAAGACAAAAATAGGTATTTTTTATTTACTTTAGGCAAAAGGAATTGGAAAATAATTTCTGCCCAATCAAAATTTTGTTACATATTTTAATTATTTACATGAATGAGCACCTCATTGGGACATGGTTACCAAGCTAGTTTCAGGTCTATTACAACTGATTAGTGCATTTTATCCTCACTAGGTGTCCCATCCTTTTGACTTTGTGCCAAATTTAAGATATGCTTTGTTTTTTGGGCACCTCATCTAATATAATGGTTAGCAAGCTTAGCTAGCATACCATTACTGGTGGGTTTTATTCTTACTGGGTGCCCTTATACTTCTAACCTTGTGCCATACATATCTAAGCAACACTTTTTGGGGCACCTTGTCTGGTATAATGTTTAGCAAGTTCAGCTCTCTTACTGGGTGCCCTTTTACTTCTGGCCTTAGACCATACATAACTAGGCTAAGTTTGATAAATAACATGGCTACAGCTTGGAATAATTACTGTTTTATTTTATCAGAGAGATCAGATTTTCATATGGCCGATAACCTGTCAACAGAAGTCCATGCTTTACCTATGTATATGTTGACATCGCTTTCAGTAGATGAGATATTACTACTAAGGTATATGAACTGGTCTGAGAATTTTAATATTCTAAACATGAAAGTGATCATGAAAATCTCAATTGTCACAGCATTATCATAATTTGCCAATTCACAAACATCAAATATATTTTAAAATTATCATTGACTAAATAAAATTGTATGTAAGAAAAAAAAAAAAAGCAATTAAAAAATTTTAATATTTAAAATAATCTATTTCAGGAAGAAAAAAAACATGTTTTTCATTCATACCAGTCTACGAAGTTATCTCCCTTACCAAAAACAAAAATGTTCAAAGTCTATTTCAAGAAAAAAAAATATACGAAGTTACCTCCCCTTACATTTGGCATCAGCACTTACCAAGGTTCCAACAAATGTTTGAATTCTTTCTTTTTTTATATTTTGTTCTTTTATTTTTGTGATAAACTAACTTTTATTTCCAGTTTTTATATTTGATTAAATTATTAATATTCCAGTTTGTACTAAATCTCTCCATCATCTGTTTAGATTTTAAAATTATTAAGACAAAAAGAAAATATACTGTACATATATCTTCCATAACAATTACTTATAAAAATGTTTTTAAAAATGTATATTAATTATGTAAATAAAATTCTGAATCAATCTTAACTGTTGCAGTTTATTGTGTAATATACTTACAATTTTCTTATTATTATTGATTGTTGTCCAAGTTTGCATCACCGGTCTGGAAACCCTATCTTGCTCAGAATATTAACCTCCTAGAAACTGTACAGAGACGTGCAACCAAACGAATACCCTCCATCAGGCATCTACCATACTCTGAATGTCTCGCTGCCCTGGGAATGGATTCGTTGAAACTTCGGTGTCTGGCAACTGACCTGGTAAACGCTCATAAGGTCATTAATCATCTTAACAACAGCAACCTTGAGCACCTTTTTGATCTCCATCTTTCTAACACACGTGGGCATGCCTACAAAGTCAGAAAACAGCACTGCTCACATGACTTTCGGAAACATTTTTTCATGCTCAGAATTGCAGAGACAGGGAATAAACTGCCTGCATCTGTTGTAGGCTGCCGAAGCACTGAATCTTTCAAAGCCTCCATGCTTCCTGTAGTCTGCCGACACTATACCTGATGCCACTCTCCACATACATATGCACACACGCGCACACATACATGCATATTACTACTACACTAATACATTATTCTGTGTACTTGACATGAGACTTTGATAAGTTGTGGTGCACCTGAGCACTGTACACAATAAATTTCATTTCATTATAAATTTGGTATAGTGCCTCAAGGCAAATCCTAGGTAAGTGACTCTGGTACAAATTTGTTGGCATCCTTCCATCTGGGAAAGACGATGGAGTAGTGTCCAAAAAGTTTGTTTTTTTTACTACATAGCCTGGGCAGGTTGATATGGAGGATGTGCTGTTGCCTAAGCTGCAAATCCCCCCCTCTCTACACTACCGCAGTGATCCAAAGGAAAGGTAAGAGACCAATGCAGTTTAGCAACAGCAGTGTTGCAGGAGTTGCTGTGTAGCGCTGAAGTTCAGCGTTACTCCATCTTAGACACTCTGGCTTCGGATTTGTTTTTGGTACAAATAATAACAGTTTAAATAGTGTCTATACAAGTTTATGTTCCTGCTGCTGCTGCTGCTGCTGCTACGGTTAGGAACAACTTGTTTTTTTAAAGAGAATTTTTAAAAATCACACGCACACATGCAAATTCATTAAAATAACTGATTTTATTCATGTTGCAATTTTAAGTTCAATAAGAACAAAATAAAGTCGTAAAGTCGGTATACAATAAAGTGATGCATAAAATGCAATAGTTTGTTTTTTTTGGTGTTTTTTTGTTTTTTTTTGTTCCACTCAAAAACAATAACAACAAATAAAATAAAAACACAGAAAGAAAATTGATCCAATACATTGACTGAAGCAAAGATCAGCCCTTAAAAAAATAAAAATTCTTAATCAATCATCAACCATTTTGAGCAATACATTTTTTTATCCAATGTAAACATTCATATATGGATCACACATTAAGAAATAGATTGAGAACAAGAAATAGAGAGAGAGAGAGAGAGAGAGAGAAAGTGTGAGTGAGAGAGAAAGAGAAAGTACAAAAAACATTATTAAAACATTTTGATAATGGCAATAATGATAATAATAATAAATTATAATCGTTTGTAAGAATATAACAACAAGATATACACACACACACACACACACACACACATATATATTTATATATATATGGCTTTAAATTCTGTTAAGACATAGAAAATGAGAGATTTTCACTATCTTTAATAGTAGAAGAGACGTAAAAAAAAACTCAAAATAAGTCTTAGAATATAAATTGCCTTTATATAACATCATACATACAAACATGCACATACATACATATATATATATATATATATATATATATATATATATATATACATACCATGCAAATATATATACAGTGGTACTCTGATTTATAAGTTTAATTTGTTCCACTCATAACTCAATTTCCTCTAATATCAAATCAATTTTCCCCATTGAAATAAATTGAAATGGCATTAATACATTCCAGCCACCTCCATAAAACATCCTAATTTCTTTTGTTATGTTTTTTGAAAAAATTGCTCTGTATGGAATACAAACATAATAAAATAGAATGTAATGAATTATGTGCTGTAATATGTTTTAATATTCATTTTTTTAATAAATAATATTTTTCTTTGGCATAATAAATTTGGAAACTTTAATGTTTTTAGTGAACTTATTAACATAAGCATATCTGAAGCACGCTTATACCTCAAATTTTAGCTTTCAACACAAAGTAAAAATCCAACCAAGTCACAGCTTGTAACTTGGAAATATTAGTTTTGGCACTCATAAGTCAAGGTACCACACACACACACACACACATATATATATATATATATATATATATATATATATATTGAACTCTGTACCAATACTTCTTCAATTGTTAAAATAGTAGAGTAAATTGGGCTCATTAATGTTGGGTTGGAAATCAGCCTTGTAAGAAAAACTCTGAATTTAAACCCTTGACTAACACATGGGCCAGTATGCTAGGGTAAGGCCTATTACTTTCAATGTTTTATAGAACATGGGGATAAAAACTTGAGTCCTGCAGTGGACTGAAAAATATACTGATGGCATGGGATAGGAGATATATATATATATATATATATATATATATATATATATATATATATATATATGTAAAACAAAAAGAATTAAAATTTTTTTCTGAGAACAAAATACATTTTGCGGACCTTCCTTTTTTATAAAATATATATATATATATATATATATATATATATATATACATATGTGTGTGTATATATATATGTGTGTATATATACTTACAAAATAGACAAATATATATATATGAAATAGACAAATACAAACAATGTAGTGTGTTCGGCTGGTTAGAGCATGCACTGAATTAAAATTTTTACTGATTTTTTTTTTTTTTTTTTTTTTGCCATTATCTTTGAATTTTGTGGTGAAATATACATTATGATACAAAAAGATTTTTAATTTGAAAATCGTTTTTTTAATTTATTAAAAATTCAATATAAAAACACATTTTAAACTTTAAAATAGTGGAAAAAATATTCATGTAACAAATCAAAATGAATATAAATCTTGAAATGAATTGAAAAACGGTATTACTAACTCATTTAATAAAATGAATCAGTATTTGCAAATATATTGATAATTTTCATTATTTGAAAATAAAATTCAAAATAAGATTTAAATATATATACTTTTTTTTTTTTTTTTACATTTTTGAATAAAATTATTTTGTACATGAACCAGTTCTCTAAAGAAATCATTAAAGTTGACATTCTTTTTATTAAAATAAAATTCAAATGAGAGAAAAAAAAAAAAAAAAAAAACTGCAGGAATTTTGTGCTTGCTGACAATAATTTTACAACAGGAAGATTTTTTTTTTTTTCTCATTTTAATTGTTTCGGTTGGCTGTTTTGTTTTATGGCATATCAAACCTTTTCAGGTTATTTAATGCCCAAATCAAGTCATTTTGATATCTGGTTACTTACAGTACGTGCTGTTACTTAAATGGTCACCCATCTAAGTATTAAACAAGCTCATCACTGCTTAACTTCAGTGATCTAGTCAGTGCTTTCATGTGACCTGACTGTAATTTAAGTGATCTGGCTGGTTGTTTTGTTTTACGGCATATCAACCCTTTTCGGATCATTTAATGCCGAATCAAGACATTTTGATATCAGTTTGCTTACTGTACCTGCTGTTGCTTAAATGGTCACCTATCTAAGTATTAGACAGATTCATCACTGCTTCACTTTGGTGATCTAGCAGGAATCAGTGTGACTTGACCGGAAGCCATTTTCTTTTTAAACTTATGAATATAATTTTTTTTTTTTTTTTTACAATAATTTTTTATGAAATTATTTTGATTTTTCGAATTGTTGTCCTCATATTTATTGTGAAATATACATGAAGTCTGGAAAATCAAAATAATACATATTATCAAGCCTCATCTCAAAAATTCAGACAATTAATACATTTATAGTTTTGTTACAAATAAACATTTGAAGAAAACAAGTTGCCCATTTACACAAACCCTAATTATTCAAATGAAAGACTTTTACATTAAAGAAATATTTGAACACTTTTATAGACTGTTTAAAGTTCTCTGTAGATCATGGAAAATAATACCAACAACAATACTAGTAATTGCTGTTGTTGTTGATTGTTTTTTAATTATAATTATTATCATTATTATTTGATGACACTTTGAATTTAAAGGTCTGTAATAAGTTTAATATATAAAAAATGATAAGAAATTGTCAAAAAGATTTTGAGTATTATTTAGATTTTTCATACTGTTGTCCTCATCTTTATTGTTATATACACAACGTCTCGGCCAATGTGCCCACTGGCCTTCTTCATAATCTAAATAATACAGATTATCAAGTCTCATCTAAAAAAAATCAGACAAATAAAAAGATTCTTAATTTGAAAATCTTATTTTTTAGAGTTATTAAAAATTCAATATAAAATCCATTTTAAACTTTAAAATCAGTGAAAATAAAAAAAGATTTTTAATTTGAAAATCGTATTTTTTTAGAGTTATTAAAAATTCAATATAAAACCCATTTTAAACTTTAAAATCAGTGGGAAAAGATATTCATGTAATACATCAAGAGATGATAAATCTTAAAATAAACTGAAAATGATTTTACAAACTCATTCAATGAAATGAATCAGTATTTGTAAATATACAGAATACCAAAATATCCATTTCTTTATTTTGTGATATTTTATATTTGAATCAATTGTCTACTTCTTTTCTCCATATTTAAATATTACCAGATTATAAAACCTCTTTTTGTAACTTTGAACTGTTCAGATTCTTAAAAAATAAAGATTCTCATAAAAATCGTCCACTGACTTAAAATTTTCATGAATAGACAATATTATATATATATATATATATATATCTTTGCAATCTATAAAGAGGATAATTTATTTGATTTTAAGATAGATAGATAGATAGATTTTAACAGACTGATATATATATATATATATGAGAGAGAGAGAGAATGAACAGACTGAGATAGAAAGTGAAGATATAAAAACCCTGAGATGAACAGATGAAGATAGATAGATAGATATGAACAGACTGACTAAGTTCTCATTTATTATATCAATATCTCTAATTAAGATATTCAGACGATTTGTAGAAATTTGTTGTCTGTAATTTTGCGAAATGTCATAAGCATTTCAATTTTTTTTTTCTGAAGTGATAATTAGAATCTTTCATATCTTCTTAAAAAGAAGCATCAATATTATCAAGAACTGCTGTTACAGTGGGAACCCAATGGGTTTGTGGGTAGTCTAGTTAATTATAAAAGTTAAATATTTCAATTTCATTAGATTTGTAACATAATTCAGTAAATGTTTATAATTTTCATCTTAGATATGAATAATTATTCTATGAGTTTCAATCTCAATGTGTATTGTGATATTTTGACCATCCTGTGGATGCTGCTACAAGCCACGTTTGATAATGGAAGATAAAGGTAGCAGTTCTTTTTCATTCACTGCAGATTTTAAGCGTTTATTTTATTTTATTTATTTTTTGATTCTAATTGTTTTTTTTAGATAAAAACTTAAGAAGCAAAAGTTTCATGAATTTTTTGTAAAAATTTCAACACTGGCACATAATAAAGTCGTCAGGTTGGCCTTAAGTCGGTATCAGCCAGACAGCAGGGGAGTCTATCCCCTTTTCACTAGTGCTAGACCAAGGAGATTGTTTTGGCCTCTGAGGTGGAGCGCCACACCTACCATCAGCTCCTCACTTTACCACACAGATTCCTGTGCTACTCGTATGCTTAGTTGGCGAGGGTCGATATTGAACCCAGAACCTTATGGTTCCTAGTCAGACACTCTACTGACTGAGCTGAGAACTTAAGAAGCAAAAGTTTCATAAATTTTTTGTAAAATTTCAAACCAAGCTCATACTACACTTTAATAACAGCCTGATTGTAAATTAAAAAAAAAATGAAAAGAAATAGAAATTTTCTGATCTCCACCAGGCTGGATTAATACAAGGTCTTTTTTGTGTGGGGATTTTTTATGTGGCATCCAGAGGTGATCAAACTCGCTAAAACTTTATCTCCACGAGACTAGCTTGCAAATCATTTTGGAAATCACATACACCACCGGTCAATAATGATCTCATTCATTCTTGTTGTACATAATTATCTAAAAAGAAATGGACACTTAGTTCCATCTTACAAAATCTCCATGTTTCTAAGAAAGAGGACATGTCTACAAAGTCAGAAAACAGCATAGCTCACATGACTTTCGGAAACATTTTTTCACACCCAGAGTTGCTGAGGCATGGAATAAACTGCCTGCATCCATTGTAGGCTACCGAAACACTGCATCTTTCAAAGCCTCCATGCTTCCTGTAATCCGCCAACACTATACCTGATACCACGCACACATACATGTATATTATTACTGTACGCTATTCATGTTCCTGACACTAGTACATTATTCTATGTACCAGACATGAGATTTTGATGAGTTGTGGTGCACCTGAGCACTGTATGCAATAAATTTAATTATTATTATTACACGGGACGCCACTTTAGATCCTAGATAATAAGGTTCTATTATATCTTTGTTTCTCTACTCTCACTTGCTGTTCTCTCCCCTTATACTTACTTGCCTCTCTAAACAACCTGCCCTCTTTACAGCTTTTCAATTCTTCCTGACCCCCCCCTCCAAACAAGGTCAAAGTTCAGCAGAGAAACCTATTTTTATACCTCATCTCCAAGAGTTTCAACTAAACAACTAAATCCTCATCTTCTTGAAACCAAATTCCTGTCTCATATTTTCTTTGATTTAGGAGGTCTATGACACACAGACAGACATTTTGAGCAGCACATTTATGATATGTTTGTAGTTCATTAAAGATTTAAATATATGGGATTACGCATGAATAAATATACGGGATTACACATGAGCAAAACAATCATAGAATTTTTGAAGGCGATTTCAGGATTGAGCTTCGCCCATCTCTATTACCATAGACATAATTTTACTCTATAAAGATCTGTATAAAACTTTAATTACTCTCTGGATGCTCTCTAGGAGTAAACAAAAAATTGGGGTATTAGATAAATATGATTTTAGAATTATAATTCTTTAAAAAAATATTTTTTCTAATATATATTCATAAATCATATCACACAAAGACAAAAAACAAAACAACCAAAAGCATTTAATTCTTATAGCATAAATAATCCAGTTTAAAAACCAATAGGGGTAACCTTTAAATCAAGGGGTCAGGTGTTGACTGGGGGGATGACCTCTTAGGATCACGCTGTTATTAATCTCAAGAAAGTCTTTAGACCTTATTTTTCTGATGCAGGTATCATTGAGGAATGAGAAAAGTTTTGGTAAATGGCCCAGGCTTTTTGTTCCCCAATGATACCTACATCGGAAAGATGAGGTCTAAAAAAGACTTTGGGTTATCCTTACTTCTCTTTTAACATGGACTAAAATATATGATTCTGTCTGAATTATTCTGTTGTGTCTTACTAAGCACAATAAATTAAGTAGGTGTTTTCACAAATTTAAATAAAATCTATTATTAGATTAAAATAATTGTAATTAATATATCACACACATACCAAATATATATCAGGGAAGACAATAATTACATATCATTGCCCTATTATTTCTGTCACAATACACACACACACACACACATATATAAGTATACTTACATACTGTTGGATATATTTCCATTTTTGATGAATGAATAAAAGTGACATACAAAATATAATTAATAAAAAAAAATAAGGGTTCAAGAACTAAAGAATGTAGAGGGTAAAAACATAAATGAATAAATGAATAAATTATAACTCTCCAGTCTGACCAAATGAATCCACAAAGAGTATTAATATATATATATACATATATATATATAGAGAGAGAGAGAGAGTAAATTACAGACACGTGTTTCGAGGTATCACCTCTCATCAGTGCAGTTATACCATTTTTAGCAGCTGCCTCTGGCCAGGTTCGAGACCCAAACGAACTTATGCTCGGTGAACCTTCTTACCCATACGGCCACAATCAGCTGCCAAGTATAGCAGGCTATTTAATCGCTACATTTCTAAGTGGAAATGAATTCACTAAGAGTTCTCAAACTTTGTAAACAAAGTGAGATTTAGCTTAACGCCGAATACGATGAATTTGCAATTAAATTCCTCCTAAATAGAGTGCTCAACTGAAATTAGGAGCGTATAATAGAGTAAACTACAGTGGTACCTTGACTTACGAGTTTAATTCATTCTGCACATAACTCAATTTGCCACATTGAAATAAACTGAAATGGCTTTAATCCCTACCAACCCCTCCACTCCCAAACACACAATTTTTTTTATTATGTTTTTTTTTTAAATAAGAAAAATAGCACTGTATTGTGTAAAAACATAAATACAAATAAATAAAATAGAATGCAACTAATTATGTACTGTAAAAAAGTAAAAAGTAAAGTCATCGGGGTGGCCTAAAGTCAGTATCAACCATTCAGCGATGGAGTCTAATCCCTTTTCACTAGCGCTATACCTAGGAGATTGTTTCTGCATCTGAGGTGAAGCACCACACCTATCATCAGCTCCTTACTTTACCGCACAGATCCCTGTGCTGTAATATGTTTTAATGTTGTTGGGTTTTTTTATACAGAACATTTTTTTTTTTGGCATGATAAATTTGCAAAGTTAAATGTTTTTAGTGAACTTATTAACATAAGCGTATCTGAAGCTTGCTCATACTTCTTATTTTAGCTCTCAGCATAGAGCAAAAAATCAACCAAGTCAGAACTCATAACTCGGAAAATTCAAAAATAAGTCAAGGTACCACTGTATATATAAGAAATAAATCCAACAGTATCCAAGTATAAAGTATAAAAATATTTTGAAAAAACAAATATTCAGAGAATGTATCTATTTATGAAGGAATAGTTTTGCCAATGTTAACATCCCTCCTTTTTTTCTATATCAAATCAACTTAACATCAACCTGAAAATGGTTTAATATAAAAAAACGAAACATTCAAACATTGATATCCTCTGAATATTTGTTTTTTCATATTCTTATATATACTCACATAAACATATACATATATACACACACACACACACATATAAATATATATATATATAAACACATACATATATATATATACATATACCCAAACATATATATACACATATATATACATATACATATACATACACACGTATATATACACACATACGTGTATATATATATATATATATATATATATATATATACACACACATACAAACATCTTAAGCATGTTTCATTAAAAATCACAGACAAGGTTCTTTTTAACAGTTTTTTATTGAATTTTCTTGTCGTCGTACAAGATTTCTCAAGTCTTACTTAATTTTAAACAAAAATTGTTCAAAATTTTGTACACCATCATTTGTCATTTTCAAGTGTATAATCAAGACGTTCTTTAAATGAAACATGCTTAAGATAAATGCTGCTGCCTAAATATATCTTATATATATATATATACACTGACAGAAAGAAAAAAAATTGCCTTACTTAGAAGGATGATGCCAATTTTGACCTGGGTACAGTCTGTGTTCAATTGATACATCCCTTCTTTTTTTTTTTTTAAATCTGTGGAGTATTGATATATATATATATATATATATATATATATATATATATATATATTACTGTAATCTATCAATATTTCCTGTCAGCTTAATCTGAATAAATTGAAACAGTATTACAATATTATTTCCAACACTGTATGTGTGTAAGTGTGTGTGTATATATATATATATATATATATATATATATATATATATATCAGTCCCCAAATAGTTGTTACATTTAATGTATGAAACCTATATGCAAATAAATAAATATTATGAGACAGAGACAGTGTAAGTGTGTTTGTGAGTATATATATATATATATATATATATATATATATATATATATACATACATATACATACATACATGTATACATATATATACATACATACATATATATATACATATATATATATATATATATACATACATACATACATACATACACACATTCTCACTCAGTCCCCAATTAGTTGTTACATTTAATGTATGAAACTTATATGCAAATAAATAACTATTATGAGACAGAGACAGTGTATGTGTTTGTGTGAGTGTGTTTGTTTATATATATATAAGTTTATAGAATTATGGATACATTATTTCCGAAACTGAAGTTTCATTTGTAGGATTGTGTTAAACACATGAAACTTGAGTAATGCAAATATAGCATCCATAATTTTATAATTTTAGGTTTTATACCTGCTCTGCTATTATAGTATTGAGCACTTTCTTATGAGACGGGAAAATCATACCATAAGACAGAATATGAAATCTTCAAATTATTAAAAATCACACTCAAAGTGGCAAAAAATGCCAAAATGAATTTATATCTGAACTAAGGTATTCATTTATTCTTTTATTTATAATATGGCATAGATGTAAAAATATATGCACATTGAATCCTATCAAGGAAATACTTGATACCATCCATCTATATATATATATATATATATATATATATATTTGGGAGAATATGTGCTTAATTGAAGTCATACCTAATTTTGGAAGTTAATTAATTAATAATTAATTAATTAGGCGGGCATACCTAATTAAGTAATTAATTATTAATTAATTAACTTCCAAAATTAGGTATGACTTCAATTAAGCACATATTCTCCCAAAAATTGTCGGCTAAAAAAAGCCATATCAAAACACATCGTTTGTGTATTTACTTCTCATATATATATATATATGTATGTGTGTGTGTGTGTGTGTGTGTGTGTGTGTGTGTGTGTCTATATAATTAAATATAGTAATTAAATAATTTGTAATCTATAATTAGAAATTAATTTGCTACATATAATTAGAAAGTATACATTAAATACCCAGGTTTTTTTAAACTAGTAAAAATGATTCTTAGTTAATCAGAGGAAATATTTATAATTTGTTACTCATTTTCAGACAATTGAAAAGAATAAATATACAAAAATTAATTGTAATCATCTACTTTTGTTAATAAAATGTTAGAAAAACTCAATATGATATGTAATCATTTGACACAGTAAAAATATAAGGAGATATCTTCTTTTTTTTCTTTTTCTTTTTAGCAAATTTTCATAAAACCAATAAAAACAGTTCACATATGTTGGACAATTTAAAATGACATCATATTACAAAAAAAAACAAAAAACAGACCTTTTTGAAAATAATTTTTGATAGGCTTTTTAGTGTAAAAGAAAACAAATATAAAACTGTAACAAACATGAAAATCCAAGTTAATGATAGAAAATGTTCAGAAATTACATAAAAACTTTAAACAGGAAAGGCCTTCTTTTTTTTTTTTCTTCATTTTTTTTTCTTCATTTTTTTTCTTTTTTTTTAAATATGGCTGCCGCTTGAAAAAAATAACTAAGTGATAAAAAAATGGAATTCTATAAGTGGAAATGATAAAAGTTCTACTTCTCTAAGTAACAAGTCTTTCAAAATAGAGACAGAAGTTTGCAAATGTTATCAAAAACACATTTTAAAGCTGTTTAGTGCTGTTAGTAAGAAACCTAACAATTTGAGCAAATTGTATTTAACCCTTCTCCAGTTGGGGCTTTTTTGTGTCCTGAAATTGATGGAAGAAGGGTTCTTATTTGCCTGCCTTTTATAAAAAAGTAGAAAATAGTTTATAATTGGCTAAAAAAATTGCCAGAATGCAGTTTAAATCAGACCATTACAGAGCCATGCTTTTACCTGTTCATTTCAACATTTTCCTCAGGAAGAAATTCAATCTTTTTTTTTTTTGTAGTGAGAAATATTTTTTGTTAAATATAAATTCAGGTTTCAACATTTTCTCTCTGTCTCTCTTTTGTTTTTATTTTTATTTTTATTTTTTGACTCAAAGAACTAAGCATTTGATACCCATCCTCATAACATCATCTTTCAATAAAAAACATCTTCTATTTTGTTTTTGTTTTCAAAAATTGAGACTGTTCATTTTACATATTTTTACTTTTACTCATCCATATTTCTTGCCACTTATCTTCAATTCCCTGCAAACATTCACATTTCCATAACAAGCTTATATCCCAAATGCTTACATTGATCCTTAAGTTTGTACAGTTCATCACTGACTCTGCTGTCTTTGATGCACCATATAACTTTTAAACATGGCTTATATCTCATCAATATTGTTCATAACATTTATCATACAAAGTGCAGACAACTTTTCATCTTCAATAAAAAATATTTTTCAGTTAAAATTGGCACCATATTACTTACTATTAAGCCATCACTGTAGCTTTCAAACAATTACATACATGTTTAATAATGGAAAAAAAAAGACTGTTCTCCCCATGCAATAAAGTTACAGGAAAAACAATTACATTCAGAAGTCTTTATAGACTTAGCTTCAATTTAATAAAAAATATATAAGTGCAATAAAATCTGACTGAGACTTAATTTTCAAAATGGTTGCCTGTCAGATATTCAAGGGAGATAAATATTGTTTTTTTTAAAAGAAACTTGTCAAGAGTTTATTTCTTTGTTGTATTTTGCAAATCATTAAACAAAATTGGCTGACTCATTTTCTCCTCAGATCAAATCGAAAGAATAATTTTTATAAAAAAAAAGTTAATTCAGGATAATTTTTATACTCTGTGACTGTTATACATTTAAAAAAAAATCATTATTTACTTGGAAGTTTCACAAATGTTAACTTTCTATAGTAGATAAAACCTTAGACTTCCATAATGTTAAACAATTTCTGGTAAATATGAAGCTGTAGAAGAGATATATGCTTTTTGGGGGTGGGGGGAGGAGGAGCAAACAAAATTTAGAATTTGGCCTTATGTTATCAAAGCCGCCAACATGGTTAGCGGCAAGTACATTTAAAATTGCCAGTATCTCTTGATTGGAAGAAAACAGTAATGATTTGAAATAATAGAAAACTGGCTGTGTTACAAATAGAAGATATATATATATATATATATATATAAATAAAGGATCCTCTATCAACTACTATCAACTACTAATGTGTTAGCACAGGATTATTTGTAATAACAACATATCTGACCCCATGACATAGAATTCTGTCAGTGGAGTTTCATAAAAGTTATATTCTTCCTTGCTTTCTCTACTACTGGTAGATTATTCAATTTTTTTTTATTATCATTTTATATTTTTTTAATAGTTATTGCTCCATACAAACCAGCATAAAAAAATATTTTATTTCAACAAATAGATATGGATTTCTTATATCTCACTGTCTGTCTCTGTCTGTTTGTCATCTTCTTTTACATTTTTTATCTACCATCATTTTTTTATATCTTTTATACAAATGAAAAATAGATAGATAATCACTTGCTTGTACATTACTTTTGATTTTACAATAAAAAATATCGAGAAATATTAATTTGTATATATAATTTCATAACAATTCTAAAAATATTTCATTAAAAACATTGAACACTAAAGGCTTTAGCTCCTTTTGGATTTTGTAGTTAAAAAAGTAAATATTGCATGTGTGGGCTCCCATAATAGGAAATAAAACTGAATGCACTCAAACTGGGAATGGTGTAGTAAAAAAATTCATCCTAATGAAATGAGCCAATTTGGGTGGTCAAAAAATCTAACTTTGCTGAAATAACATGATATATCCGGGTAAGGGATATATTAGTAGAAGTAGTAGTATGGTACACTAGAGCAGGTAAATAGTAATACTGGTGCATCGTAGTAGTAGTAGGCATTGTAGTAGGCAATTGTACCTCTACATTGTTCAGTATTTATGGCGGACACTAACCAATCATATTAGTGTGGGGGGTACTTAGGTATATGCATATTCATTAGATCATAACATAATGGACATCGTCTCAAAAAGAATAATTCAATAAACTAATAATTACTAACTTTGCACATTGCTTTTAATTTTACAATAAAAAAAATATGGAGAAATATACATTTGTATATTTATATTCTGGTCATTATCTTTATTTCATTTACAGTCAAAGAAACAAGATAAATCTTCTTCCATCAAGATTCCTTATCAACATAAAAAATTCTACCTTTGCTGAAATAACATAATAGATATAGTCTGAGAAAAATTAACTGAAAAAAAATACTTGAGAAGATAGATAGAATGAGTTGGCCAATTTTGTTTAATAATTTTGAAGTTCAAGTAAAAAAGAAAAGAAAATCGTTTTTTGTCTTTTATATACATCAAGATTTTAAAAATTATTTTTGCATGCTTAAATAATTTGTACCTTAAAAAACAACATTATTACAATCATTAATTTTTGACTTGAGTTATATTAAACAAAGATTTAAGTATTATTGTTTCATAGCAAATCAATATACTCTTTATACATTAAACATACAAAACAGTTACCAAATAAATGAGCCTGTGGTCAGAATTGAACCTGGGACAATAGCAACCCAAGGATTATTATTCTATTAGGGTGAATCAAAGGTTTTGCAATATTTGCATTTCAAACACAAGGTGATGCTCTGCGTTTGTGTTGTGGACTAACCTATCTTACCTTTTCTTAGAGAGTAAATGAACCAGTCCAGGACTACTTGTATACTACTGTTTAGAGCAGTGGCAGAACATGAGAACCATCTACTTACAACCTCCATATACTTTTTCTATGAATTTTTGAGATGAGGCTTGATAATTTGTATTATTTGTATTATTATCTTCATCTATATTGTTATCTGTACAATGAAAAGAAGGTTCCCAAGTTCAAAGAGAAGGCTCCTGAGTCCAACAAGAAATACCTGAAGAAGGCCAGAGGGCACATTGGCTGAAATGTTGTACATATATATATATATATATTTACCAACTCCTCCACACGAGCAGGATACGACACAAGGTCAATTTCTTAAGCGGAGTTCAACAGGTTTGAATTCAGAGTTTTCCTTCTCTTAGATTGGTTACCTAGCCATGGTTAAAGAACCCAGTCTGCCCTGCTATTTTACCAATAGCTGGAGGGAGACTAGGATTCATACCTTTCCCAATGTTGTACATATAACAATATAGATGAGGACAATAGTCTGAATAATCCAAATAATACTCTATATATTTATCTGATTTTTCAGAACCCTGTGTTAGTGGCTTCAGCTAGGTTATATAATATTAGCATGAATCCCAGGGTGCAACACCTGCCCCCTCATCTAAAATGGCCAGGGCTGAGTTTATTGCCCGGTGCCTGAGGTGCTTTGAAAGAAGAATGCCAATGGGATACATACATGAGCTGCAGTTTGTGCATGACTCTCCATGTTTATTGATCCTTATGTTCATCTGACATAATGGGAGGTCAGAAAATATCTACTTAGATTATTAACATTCTGTTGCAAAGTACTTTATTGGTAGCGCGAAACCCTTATTTGGATGCACTAGTGTACCGGACATTTTATGTTCCAGTATACAACAGTCTATTGGAAATAAGAAGGGATAATTCACAATGAGTTTTTCTTAGCTACAATAATATTGAATCAACAATATCCACCTGTCCTCTGAATAGTTAGATCAGATCTATACCATTATGTGGCAAAAATACCTGGCATTATTTAACACAAAGTGAGCTCTTCTGAAGCAAGACAACACAAGACCACATACTGCTTGAATAACCAGAATAAACTCCAAGAACTTGAGCAAATCAAACTTATATGCCATACCCAACATACAGTCCACACCTAGCTCCCTCAGATTATTACTTGTTCTGATCCATGCCTCACTTCCAGCATTCACAATGCTCCAGCAACCAAGAAGAGGGGGAAGCTTCAATGAAGGAGTTCTGCACTTTGAAAGAGAAGAACTGGTTTCAGCAAGGGATCAAAGAAATGTCAGAAAAGTGGATTCAAATAGTGCAACAGGAGGATCTCTAATTCAAATTAACAGGGCTGCAGAGTGGCGATGTCTTCGTCATCATGAACTACCAAATGCAGATGGGAATTTCCCTTGCAATGTGTATGACTACATCTGCAAGTCCACAATTGGACAAACTAACCACCAGAAAGTCCACAACTGTTGAAGACATGAAGTGACGTCATCGTCGTCTGCGACAGACTTCTAAAAGAAAAAGGAGGACTTTGAATGTTTGGCTGTTTTTTATTTAACTTGAACATAAAAGCAAATATGTTACTAAAATATTGCAGAACTTTTTACTCACGCTAGTATATTGATTCAACTTTTATTGAAGAGTGATGAATTTTTGATCTCATGATCTTTGAACAGATTGAGGTAGAATAATTTCATAATATCTTAATTTAATAATTTACACCTGTATGCACACAAAATATACACAAAACATTAGTAAATTTACCAGCATAAAGATTTGAACTAAATAGATATATTAGATGGTAACCTAGATAAAAAATATTTCATACAAAATGTTCGGGTCTTGAATCTTACCACAGTTTATTTTATTGATATTTTATTTGTGTCTACATCATAATAGATAACTGTTTAGTCAGCATTTGCCTCAGAACTAAAAGGTTCCGAGTTCAATACCAGCCCTTGCCAACTCAAAGCATAAGTAGCACAACTTTGATCTGTGCAGTAAAAGTGAGGGGTAGGTGGTAGGTCTTGCGCACCGCCTCAGATGCAAAAGCAATCATCTTGGTCTAGCACAAGTAAAAAGGAGATAGACTCCCTTGCTGACTGGCTGATGCTGTCAATAGGCCACTTAGTCGGTAGAGCATTTTCCTCAGAAGCATAAGGTTCTGGGTTCAATACCCGCCCTCACCAACTCAAAGCATGAGTAGCACAGCTTGGATCTGTGCAGTAAAGTGGGGGGCTGATGGTAGGTTTTGCGCACCACCTCAGATACAAAAACAATCATCCTGGTCTAACACTAGTAAAAAGGGTATATACTCCCTCGTTATCTGGCAGATTTAACAGGTTTGAATTCAGAGTTTTTCCTTCTCCTAGACTGGTTGCCTAACCAAGGTTAAAGAGCCCAGTCTGCCCTACTATTTGCCCATAGCTGGAAGGAGAGTAGTTGGATTCATACTTTTCCCACTACTGAGGGCCTCAGTAACACTACTGTCCTCACTAGCCTCCTTATCTTTATTGTTTTTATCTTATCTATATATTAATACTCGTGTTCCTTAAAAGTATGTCCGTTATTATCTTGCTAAACCTGGTTAAAAATGAAACTGTCCAAATCATCCAAGATGAAATGCAAAAAAATAAATCCTGATTATCTGGTAATCCTTATCCACCAAATTCTTATTTCTTATGAATGTCATCACCTCTGCTAAATAATGGACCATTCCATTTTTATTACACAGCAAAAATAATAGAAAGAAAGAGAGAAAGAGAGATGGGGAAAGATAGAAAGTGGGGGAGAGCGTACAGAAGCGATAACACTAATCTGTTTCAATCGAACATAATGAAAAATGAAAAGAAGGAAAGAAACAAAAAAAAGAGTGAGAGAGAGTCTTAAATCAAGATTATTATACTTTTTACATATTGAACTATTTAGTAATAGCTCTTGAGTAAACATATCAAACATATAATAAGGTATATCCACAGGTCCTGCTAGTTCCTTTTAATGCACTCACTAGGCTTTATCATGAGATATACTTACCCGGCCTTCAGGCTCTATGTCCAGTGGCTTCAGCCTTTTGACCGGTAAGATATATAATAAATCAGTGTAAATCCCAGGGGCCATTTCCCCAGGCAACACCTGTCTAAAAGGGGTAGGGCTGGGTTTACTGACTAGTACCTTAGGTGTCTCAAAAAGGAATTCCAAAGGGATTCATGTACCTTTTACACTGGCAACACATGAGCTTTGGTTCCTGCTTGGCTCCCCATGTTAATTGATCCTTATGTTCAACTGACATAGTGGGATGTCAGTAAATAACTACTTATCTGGGCTTCAGGCGCTGTGTCCAGTGGTTTTGGTCTCTGTACTGGTAAGATATATAATAAATCAGTGTGAATCCCAGGAGGCCATCCCTCCAGGCAACACCTGCCCCTTCATCTAAAAGGGGCAGGGCTGGTTTATTGCCCAGTGCCTGAGGCACCTCAAAAGAGGAATGCTGAAGGGATTAATGCAATTTTTACACTGGCCACACATGAGCTGTGATTTGTGTGTGGTTCCCCATGTTAATTGGTCTTCATGTTCATCTGACATGGTGGGAGGTAAGAAAATATCTACAGATAAAAAAACTGTGATAAAAACAACAATGATGAAGATCTGAGTTTTTGAATGATAACAATTACCTATTTCCCTAATCATCTCTCAATAAACTGGTAGAACATTTTCTTATCCAATAGATACGTTAGGTATACCAAAATCCGACAAGTGTTTTATCTTGGTTAAACCATGCATGGCACAAGGATATATCTGTGTGTTCCCAAAATGAAGAGAGAACTTGAAAGATGAATAAAAACAGGTTTGTGCCCATCTATATTTGCATGTTAGAGCTTTGAGGTGCATGCCTTTTTCAATGGTATGAAAATGAAACAGAGCTAATGAAGAACTATAGATCATATCAAGTTGCTACTGCTTGCTATTTTCTTTACCACTAGGCTGTTTGCAGAATGCATAAATGTACATACCTAGAAATAACAAGTCATGGAATAAATCTTTTTCTTTTGTCACATCTCAACTGTAAATATTTGCTAAATTTTGCCAAGTAGGGTGTAAGGCCCTTAAAATGGGAGACCTTATTTTCACGCTCAAAGTTAATCACATCAATCTTCACCTAAAAAAATACAGACAAATAACATTTAAAGTTAACTAATTCTGATTTGATCACATACACCACCGGTCAATAATGATCTCATTCATTCTTGTTGTACATAATTATCTAAAAAGAAATGGACACTTAGTTCCATCTTACAAAATCTCCATGTTCTAAGACACGTGGACATGCCTACAAAGTCAGAAAACAGCATAGCTCACATGACTTTCGGAAACATTTTTTCACGCTCAGAGTTGCTGAGGCATGGAATAAACTACCTGCATCCGTTGTAGGCTGCCGAAACACTGCATCTTTCAAAACCTCCATGCTTCCTGTAATTCGACAATACTATAACTCATACCCCCCCTCCACACACATATGCATGCACATGCACACATATATGTATATTATTACTGTACACTATTCATGTTCCTGACATTAGTACAACTGTAAAAGGCCTGAAACGCTAGCTTGCAAACAATTGCTCTACAGCAAGCGCCTTAATAAATCCAAAGTACAGCATGGATATCCATGACAATCTCTCGCCATCCGTCCCTATCATTCATTGCCCCTGGGAGATCCTCTGCGCGGCATTCAATATCCGCGCATAGTTGGTCTATGTACATCTTTGCTGGACAGCCTACTCTTACATGCCCATGTGATGACTTCCACAGAACATCACTTATGAGTTCATTGTTGCTTCTCTAGCAGTGCCCAGCATCTTGTTTGCCTCACACAGAGGGTTTGTGTGATATGGAGCAAATGGCCATACAAACTGGTTTTTTCATGGGATGGGAGCTGCACAAGAATGCTGCATGATATTTTCCACGTACCCCACTTGTACGGGTCAGGCACAAGGCCCTATTTATGTGGGACCACCCACAAGCCGAGACTCATGGGGTGGCGGGTGAAAAATTGCGCCGATCCCGTCGGCATTCTCCCTCAAGGGGGGCGCCTCAGGCGCTGGGCAATAAACCCAGCCCTGCCCCTTTAAATCAAGGGGGCAGGTGTTGCCTGGGGGGATGGCCCCCTGGGATCGACGCTATTATTACAACATAACTGGTCCAGCGGCCGAAGCTTACCGGACCCCCGGTCGAAACCGGGTGGGGCTGCATGCAATCTTAAACAGAGAATTAAGCAATATATATTTGGCATTGTCGGTCAAGAGTGCAAGACATCTTTGAAGCATTGCCTTCACCAAGCAAAATATTCAGTACAAAGTGAATAATATTTCTGAATTTTTTTTTTTTTTTGGCCTTTGTTTTTTTAATTTTTTAAATGCATCAAATATTTAGGAAAGAAACGAATATCATACTTTTCTGTATATTTAGTAGATCAGAAATCAGAATATCACCAGAAACCAAAAGCTTTGTGAGTCCATCAACAAATTCCACCAAGAACACAGCTCATGATGAACAACAAATATTGTTAGCAAGTCATTGAAGGTATCCCTAATTGTAGGATCATTGGATTTAAACAGATTTGATTGGGATTAAATAGAAGACATGATGAGAACTTGTAACATTGATGAATGAAAACTGGTTAGCAGTTGATGATGAATTTTTTTTTTTTTTTAATCCAAAAGATTAAGAAAAATGTTTCTGAGAATAAAGTTGTTTTTTGTTTTTTTTCAAACATGCAAATCTTTCTTTTTTTTTTTTTTTTATTTTTTGTTTATATTTCTGAATTTTATGGTACAAACATATGTTTAAAATTATTTAATTCATAAATTTTGCTAACTCATTTTGTAGATTTGTTGTGGTTTTTAGAAAAATCCTTATTCAACAAGTTACAACTAAGTTTTTTAAACATTGAATTTTGATTCATTTGGACTAAGTTTGTTGTTCATTATAACAAGGTTTCAGCTGCTTAAAACTCTGGCTTTCCCCAGGGGGTTCAATTTTGGAATGTAGAACATTTGGGTATTTACTAGGTATGACCAAAATTTTGGTACAACTGTACATCCCCCTTTCTTTAAACTTTATCAAAAGATTAAAATTGTAAATAGTCACTTATTTTAAACTTACTATATGTGAGTTTAAAATAAGTGACTATTTACAATTTAATAAAAAAAAATTCTATGAATTTCTTAATTAAAACAATGAAATAAATCACGTTAAAAAGAGCAACATCTTCAAGACAGAAAAAAAAAAAACTGGCAAAAATTCACCATTTTGATAAAGATTTTAATTCATAAAAGTCTCTCGTTTTAAAGACTGTAAAACAAATAATTTTTACATATGATTTTTTTTAATTCTTCATCTTTAAAAAAATACAACAAAATTACATTAAGTTTTATTCATTTTTTCTGAGTCCTTTTGAATTTTGATTTGGGGGGGAGAGGGTTAAAAACGTGAAATTTTGGCCATACCTAGTATTACCCATAAGTTATTAAGATCTGTTTTCCCACATGTTGAATAACCTTTCAGTAAACTAGATTTAAACTTTACCAGCACTTCTCTCCATATTGGTTGATACTTTTAGAATCTTAAATTTATTGTTTGTTCTTTTTTGATTAGTAGTTCTGTATGCTATTTGTATCTATATTTCAAGTAAATTAGGTAAATTTCACCAGCACTTTTACTTTTCAAGTCATGTTTATCAAAACTTAAATTCATTGGGTTTTTTTTATTACTAGTTCTTAAAGGTACTTGGTATATATACTTCTTGTGAACAAGGTGAATTTCACCAGAACCTCTCATATTGGGGGTCACATTTATCAAAACTCAAATTTACTATTTGTTCTTTTTTTATATATAATTAGTTCTCATAGATTTTTGGTATCTATGCTTCTTGTAAACTAGGTAAATTTTTTCTGACACTTCCATTTTTGTAATCATGCTTTTAGAAACTCATGTAGGAAAACAAAAAATAATTGTCTCCCTTGCATAAAGGGGCATATCTGCTGACCATCCCATGTCCTTTCCATAATCCATATTGGCTTCTTTTATCCATGTTCTTTGAACAATTAAAACATGCCTTTTACCTCTGTTCTTTGAACGGACTTAGAACCATTTTTGTACTCCTTTCATGTACTGCTTGTTCAATAGCATTACTTGGAACAATATGTGCAAATTTTATCTGTTGGGACATGTTTGTATATTCTTGTTAATACTTCTTGCATATTTATTAAATGTTTCTGTGTGTAAATGAGCTTATCATGTCTTTCATTCTGTTATTCAGTGTTAGAGTATCATCAGATATATTAATGCTAATATTGAACCTTGGTGAGTAGTAATATCTTCCGAGTACCATACTCATTTTAAAGCCTCTTTTTTGATTAGTAGTTCCCATATGTTATTATATCTTCACTTCTAGGGAACTCGAGGAATTTCACCAACATTTCCATTTTTTGGATCATTATTTTAGAATTTAAATTCATTGTTGCTGTTTTTTTATGATTATAAATTAAAAAATAGTATATAGGTGTCTTTAACAACAACAATAAAAAAAGAAAAAAAAAAAAGAAAATATTTTTTAGAAATATGAAAAATCTAAGTGCTGATGAAATCTAATTTCACAAAAAGAGCATGGGTTCAACCAGATGACAATTTTTATAGTGAGGTTTGCCAGATGTAATGTGTATAGGGGAAGAAGTAACAAGTTTCCTTAAAATAAGGTTCACATTGCAAAACTCACTTGAAAAAGGGTGGAGGATGCAGCAGCCGAAACAGTGAAACAAAAAATAACAAATATAAAGAAATTAACCAAATGAACAAAAATACAATAATTATGACATATCATCTTAAAAAAAAAACAAAAAAAAAAAAACAGGAGAGATAAGTTTTTAAAAACTTTAGCTTTTTCCTGAGCACAGAGATAAGGTCTGCTTACATCATAAGAAGTGGAAGTAAGCTAATAACAAATTTCATTTTTAACAAATACTGTATACACTTGCATATCATGTGACTTTCCAAGACATTAGTTTTAGCATAATATCAGGGGGTTCACACCATATGCGAGATACAAACTTTGTATGTGTGCAAATAGTTGGCCTAGGCTAGGCCTAGTTTGTACCTCATGTATACATCATATACATCTATCAGTTTGTTTGTTTTGTTCAATTTTAATGTTTTCTATGTATTTGAATTTGAAGTTCGGGGCATTCATTTTTGGTGTTTGGTTTGTTCATTTTTTGATGTTCGGTGTATTCAATTTTGGTGTTCTGTGTATTCAATGTTTATTCAATCAAAAAAACCTTTTCCACATCTGCATGAATATTAAGGTTAGTATAATCATTATGGGTAGCACAGAATTTGATTTTAACGAAACAACAACAACAACAAAATAGAGACTCAGGTTGCTTACAGTACCTGCTGTTGCTTAATTGGTATTTGTAAAAATTGGTAATTGGTATTACAATTAAGTATTGAACAGGCTCATTGCTGCTTGACTTCGGTGATCTAGTGGGAACCAGTGCTTTCAGAGAGACTTGTAATGTTGCTGTTATGGTTTGGAGCAGGACCTTACAATTCAAGGCTTTAAGCCAGCCTGATCTTTCCTAATCATCCATAGAGGAAGCATTGAATTATAACCATAACCATAATATAATATATATATATATATATATATATATATATATATATTATTTTTTATTTTTAAACTCCGACAGTATAAAAAAACTCCCGGCTTGATAGTTTGTAATTACACAATACAAACTTTTACCTGGAGAAAAAAAATACATAAAAAAAAGAAAAGACCAAAACATCTGCACCCCTGAAAATAATCAGATGGTACTATAAAAATGGCCAAAAGAAAAAAATACTGTAAAAGTTGCCTAAATTAAATATACTAAAGTGCTCAATACAAAAAGTAGAGCTAATAAATAATAGTGTAATCCTAATAAGTCATTAGGTTTACTCTATTATATATATATATATATATTAAAGTGATTAAAGTGATATCGATTAAATTCATTTTTATCCATCTACATTTCTTTTCTTTACTCATTTTTCCTCATATATATATATATATATATATATATATATATATATATATATGGTGATTGCATAGGTGAGAAACTGACAGTTACCAAGCACTGTTGACTCTGTGTCTATGCTACCTTAACTCAGAAACATATATGCTCTATCACCGATATTGAGCAACTCTTGATTGATACCTGTTGTTGCTTAATTGGTCACCCAATTAAATATTGAACAGGCTCATTGCAGCTTAACCAGTACTTTCAGCATGACTTGACTGTAATATTCTATTTTGGAGAGAAAGTTAAAAGAATTCAAAGTTAGATTTAAGAAAAATAGAAAAACAATAATGAAACTAGTCCTGTGCTACCCAAAACCTAAATACTAACCTTAGCATAAAAAGTTCTGTTACAAAGTTAGTTTATAATTTTTTAGAAGGGACATTGATACTTAATGCATTATTTAGACAATTGGACTCATAATTATTATCAATTTTGACTTGTGTTTACTTAGGTCTTTTAATTTTTAGTCTCTCTTTTATTCTAACACAGACTGTTGCTATTTCTTGTGACAGTAAGGAACATTGTGTATTAGAGATAATAATAAAGGGTAAGCTCTAAGTGAGATTTGAACTTACATCCTCTTTTGTTTCAGGTAAAACCTTGTTAACCAAGCCAGTTGCTTTATTGACTAAGCAACAAGAACTGTTGGTTTTCCAAAAGTTCAAATCAAACCTATAAACCAGTGGTTCCCAAAATTTTTCAGGCTAGCACCCCCTTGGCTTCCCAATAAATTCCTAGTGTCCCCCTAATACACATGTGAACACACAGTTTGTTTTGCATGCTTCAAATTGAAAACAAGATTAAACACACATATGTATTTCACAAATAAAACATGATTTATTCTGTATAAACTACATAGGTGTTCCTTTACCTTAGTATTTATGAAATATATTTTGTCATTTAAATTTGGTAAAAAAACAAGTTATTTATAATTGCTCCTAATGCCACTCTGTCTCCCCACACCATTCCATTTTGACCTTACCTCCCTGCCCCCTTTTATCTCACCCCCCCCCCCAATTTTTCCAGTACCATCCACTTTGGAAACCACTACTATAAACATATTCATTTTTCCCCCAGACCCCTTTTGCCTTCCCCCCGATCATTCCACTTGTTCAAAAAATGAACAAACCCACTTTGGAAACCTGCTATAAACGTATCCATATTTTTGTTGTTCACACCATGTTTCAACTATTACACTCTCTGTCCTTCTTCAGGTGTAACTTTTCACCTGGTTAAGTAAAGAGAGTCTTGTTCTGGTTTCTTTTTTTTTGCGGGTGGGGGTGTTGCACAAAGCAAAAATTGTATCAAACAAACACAAAAGTTTTGAAATGTTAACAGCAATGCTTGTGATCTGTAATGGCCGAAATGTGTGAACAACAAAAACAAAAGAGTTCAATTGTCTTAATAATACATTAATTGTTACAAAATTGTTCGATAATGTTGTAAAGTAATAATGTTTATTTTTTTTATTTTTTGTCTGTCAATAACTTTGAGAACAGTCATTAACATACCAGAAATTCTTTGAAATTTTGAACCCCTTCTTCGCATTTATATCAAAAGTTACCCTAAGCAAGGCCAGTTGCTATGGGTTACAAAATAATAAATGAAGAGTAAGGATGCAACAAAAAGAGTATTACAAAAAGGAGAGTAGAGCATGAATTCAAACTAATAAAGGCTGAGACACTTATTAACCCTGGACTTAAAATGTTTTGGCATTCTTCACGTTGGTAACACAATGTTATTTGTCAACCTATTCTTGTATTTTTTTTTCCTATAGAAGAAAAAGTACTCCCAAATTTTTTACCTCTTGAATTTTTACATCTGACGAGGGCAAGACAATGGACTGGCCAAAATATTGTTAACAACACTAAGAATTTGTGTTATTTAGATTTTTCAATCTGTTGTCCTCATCTTTATTGTTATATACACAAAAATTCGGCTGATTTTTCCTCTGGCCTTCTTCAAGCGTTTGTAGTCAACTTCAGGAACTTTTTTTTTATCAAACTCAGACTGAATAAAGGTTTCGGTTCAAAGTTCCGTGAAGGCTCAGGATTATGACAAGAAGGTTTCTGAGTTTAACAAGAAAGACCAGAAGGACAACAGAGGGCACATTGGCCAAAACATTGTGTATATAACAATAAAGATGAGGAAAACAATCTGAAAGATTTAAATAATACAAATTATCAAGCCTCATCTCCAAAGCTAAGACAAATAACACTAAGAATGCAAAGAAGAGGTTTGGTTGTCTGAAAAATTTTCTGATATGTAAGTAATCTAGACATGTACTTCTTGTCATTCCATATATCACAGCTGTTTTTTGTTGTTTTTTTTTGTTGTTTATTTTATTTTTTTTTTTTTTTGGTTTAGCTTTCATCATCTCAGATGTCGATTGCATAAAACAGCAGTGTATTGAGCGACTTATAATCGTCCTTGTTATATTCAAAAAGGCAGACCTCATGTTTCTCATTGTAACCCGACTGCGTCACAGCCAACAATCCATTACTTGAATAAGCGATGCATTTTGGTGTGCTAAGACCATCCTTTGGGGTGACCACCTCCCACAGGCGTCCGTTCCGAGCCAGGACATAAATCGTGCTGTTACAGATGACGAGGGTGTTGCCATCGACATCAGAACACAAACCTTGGAGATTTGCATAGCATTCAACCGACAGCCGGAAATCTTGCAGCGTGAAAGTCCGAAGTAGACGTCCATCAAAACGGAATAATTTAATACAGCTATTTCCCGAGTCACTGACTAAAATTTGCTTCTGCTTGTTAACCGTTACAAAATAAGGATGGTCGAAATCTCTTGGGTTGTCACCATAGCAACCAAAACTGTGACTATAATCTCCACTTGGTGTCAAAACAGTCACACAGTGTTTACAAATATCGGTAACAATAAGATCGTCATCACTACTAACAGCAATACCGTAGGGGAATTCAAAAAGTCCATTGCTTCCATATTGTTGGAGAAGTTTACCGTCTTGCGTGAATATTTTTACAGAAGAGTTAACGCTGTCTGTAAGAGCGATATTGTCCTCTGCGGTCATCGCCACGCACATTGGATAGTTAATTTGTTCCGGTTTACTGCCTTTCGTTCCAAATTTGAATTTTAAAACTCCTTCTCGGGTGAAAATTTGTATCCGGTGATTCTCTGAGTCAGCAACAACAATATCCCCTGAAAAAAAAATAAAAAACAGAATAAATAAATAGACAAATAAATATAATTTAGTCAACATAGTTAATAAAATCATATCATTATAATTGTTGTTACTCAAGAATCATGAAGACATGCCACATCAACACCAAAACATGGGAGGTTGGTGCAGAAAACCAAGCAGCCTGGCGCCTCCTTGTCGAACAAGGGATGAAAAGGAGTGAAAAAGAGAGGAAAGAAGCCACCACAGAAAAGAGAGCCAGAAGGAAGGAGAGACAACAGCAACTCGAGCAAGCATCACTCTTTGTTTGCAGTCACTGCAACAGAGATTGCCAATTGGCCTGTTCAGCCACTCGCGCAGATGCAGTTAAAAAAAAAATTTTTAATTTAAAAAAAGACACTACACCATTGTCTTTAGCAGATGGATGGATGCCAACAACTCAAGAATCAGAGTTAACAGAAAAATAATAGAAAGAAACACAATGAGTATTAAGGAGAGGGAAAAAGGTTTACTAAGCAAAGGTACAAGGTGAACAGAGTAATTAGCAATTGCTAGGTTGAATTAACAAGTTTCATGAGATTTCATTGTTTCTCTCTTCTGAGGTTTCGGCAGACAGTATTTATAGGAAAAATAGATTATTCCATTCTTATTATTCAAGCACAATATGACAATCATCATCATCATCATCCACATCATCATCAAAACGTGATGACAGCATGGATTCCCTTGACTCTCTTTCACCATCCGTCCCTATAAGCTATCACTCGTGGTAAGTCTTCTAGATGCACATTACAAAATATTTTTTAAAACTTTGGCTCACTCTGGTATTTAGGAAGCGTCCTGCATATACTGTAAGTAGGTAGGTATAGGTGTCCCATTGTGGTGTAATGGTTAGCAAGCTAGTCCTGCAAATCCGGTACAACTGTGAGTAGTACTATAGTGAATTAGATCCTTGCTGGATGCCCTATACTCGTGACCTTGTGTCACATCCTACCCATGGCAAATGGGTTGGGTATATGAGGGGCATCTCATTGTGGTGTAATGGTTAACAAGCTAGTCTCGCAAATCCATTACTACTGAATAGCAAGTTCAATCCTCACTGGATTCCCTATGCTTGTAACCTTGTGTCACATTCTACCCATGGTAAACAGGTTAGGTATATAAGGGGCATCCCATCATGCTTAGCAAGCTTGTCTTGCAGATCCATTACTGCTGAATAGCAAGTTTTATCCTCACTAGATGCCCCATACTTGTGACCTTATATTACATCCTACTGTCTCAAACAAGTTGGGTAAATAAAGGGTAACCCATTGGGGTGTAATGGTTACCAAGCTAGTCTCACAGATCCATTACTACTGAATAGCAAGTTAGATCCTCACTGGATGACTAATACTTGTGACCTTGTGTCACATCTTACTGTGGCGAACTGGTTGGTAAATAAACAAGGTGTCTCATTGTCGTTTTATGGTTCTCAAGCTATTCTTGCAGATCCATTATCATTGAATAGCAAGTTCGATCCTCACTGGATGTCCCATACTTGTGACCTTGTGTCACATCTTACCATCACAAATGGGTTGGGTAAATAAGGAAGGCATCTCATCATGGTGTAATGGTTAGCAAGCTAGTCTTGCAGATCCATTACAACTGAATAGCAAGTTGAATCCTTGAGATGCCTCATATTTGTGATTATGTGTCAAATTCGACCCGTAGCAAATGAGTTTGCTAAATACCTACCAGAAATAGGTAGGTAGGTAGGTATGAATAAATATGAGAACCAGTGTTGAGAAATTTTCAAACCATCTATAAAAATTGATCAGCTCAGACAATAATACTGATATTAAAGGCTGCTGAAAAGTTCTGGGCCCAACTAAAAAGGGAACTATGATTACTTTTATTTTTTTTCGTAAGATTAAAAAAACTTGAGAAATGATGTGCCAAGTATGTTTCATGGCGGCTCTAGGTCTCTCTCTTCTTGGTGAGACAGAACTTTTCAGCACCCTCCCCCTATCATGTATAATGTCTTTTTATATTTTTGATCAACCTATTCTCTGAATAATAAAGGGCATCTCATTAATGGTTTAATGGTTAGCATGGTACGTTATTGCCCCACTTAAGAAATGTAGACTTATTCCTAAATGACTCTTTTCTCCTTTCCGGTGGTAACCCATGTCAGAAGGAATCAAACATCAATCACTTTGTTTGCTTGTCAAAATCAACTTTATTTTCACCAATGCATTGTCTAGTTGTAAATGCCAAAGAAGAGAGAGTGAGTCAAGGAAATAGTTTATACAAATAGGTGACAAGTCAGAAAGAAAGAGAGACAGAGAAATTCGGACTAATTATGGCTAAGTCACGCATGTTTTGTTCTTTGTCCAGCAGACTACTCTCTTCTTCTATTTGATCCCAGAATTTGGTCTTTTTAAATATCCTAAACATTTTGATTATTTATTAATTTTCTCTAATCGGTTCAGTGCAAGTCAGTGTTTAACCAAAAATATCAGCTGATTCTTTTATTTTTTTTATCAGCTAATTTCGTACCCACACAACATGTACAAAAGCCATTTCCATTCTTGGATGCTTTGAATTCCAATACTTATGTTTGTAAACACGTTCACTCTTGGATTGTTTTCATTCCAAAAAAATACTTCTCTAACATTCTTTTTTTTTCTTTTCAAATTCAAACCCCAAATTATAAATTACAAATTACTAAAATGATGACTAGAGATCCCTAATTTTACAAGCAAGTTAGTCTCGCAGATCCATTACTACTTAGATCCTTGCTGGATGACCCATACTTGCAACCTTATGTCACATCCTATCACGGTAAACAAGTTGGGTAAGAACCTACCAGAGGTAAGTAGGTAGATATGAATAAATATGAGAACCAGTGTTGAGAAAATTTTGGGC
>CM042143.1:73332093-73342093 GCA_023376005.1 Doryteuthis pealeii
TAGAACACTTGGTGAGTTAATGGTGGACCATGTTTTTGCGATATTATTAGTGGAGTGCTCAATATCAGTGATAGAGCTATTATATATATAGAAATGAATAAATTTTAGTGTGTGTATATAATTGTGTGTGTATATAATTGAGTTGGCGGGACCGGTATCGAACCAGCATCTTGCCGTTTCTAGGTGGGTACTCTACCGTCTGAGCTAAATCGGCCCCTAATACATATATATATATATATATATATATATATATATATATATATATATATATATATATATTATATATACATATATATATGTATTAGGGGCCGGTTTAGCTCAGTCGGTAGAGTACCCACCTAGAAACCGCAAGATGCTGGTTCGATACCGGTCCCGCCAACACAGCGCATGAGTAGCACAGATTGGCTAATCAGTAAAGTGGGGAGCTGACGGTAGGTGTGGCGCTCAACTTCAGCAAATATATATATAGATATATATTGCATAGAAGTAATTTTGAGATCCTACGTTTTCATCAGATAGAATTTCTGTCTGTTTGATGAATGCCTAAGAGGCATGAAACCCAGGATCACAAAATTACTTCCATGCAATATAATATATATAATATATATATATATATATATATATATATACACACACAGAATGCAATGAGCAAATTGTCATCTCAATTACACAAAAATAGAAATACCAGACATTTCATTTTATCATATATATAATATATATATATATATATATATATATATATAGTCGTAGAAGGAGTTATTTCCTGACCACGGTTTCGGTGTTACTCTCTACACCGAAAGTAACACCTAAACCGTGGTCGAGAAATAACTCATTCTACGACTATTAATGCTCTATATTCACAATAAATTGAGCCCTATTGGATTAACTACTTACACTATGTTCACATAGTAGTACCCATAAATGAATGAATATATATATATATACATATATATATATATATATTATATATATATATATGTGTATATTATATTTACCAAAATTACATGTAAATATGTGATTAATGTTGTGATTTTGTAAAAGAACTAAATATCCTTACTACAAATAAATGGTAACAAGTCTCACCAAACCAGCACTTAAATAAGTTACATGGATATACAATTATTGAACTATCAACTAAGATGGAAACCTCCAGGAAAGAAAGTAGAATTTAATCAAAGTATCAATGGTTGACTGATTGAACTTCATTTTAGAATTGATTTTTTTTTCAGCTTGACTGTTTTTAAAGGGATAGTCAATTTCTTAATGGTTTTAAGATTGTTAAGCAGAGGAAAAAAAATAAGAGTTTCAAAATGGATTTAATGTTTATGATGTGAACTATGTCTATAAAGAATTGACTTGTTTGTCTTTTGGCTGATTATGGCTGTTCATGGGAAATTCTATGGGTAGACAGGGGTAGAGGTGGAATTTCAGAATAACAGTGGGGTGGGGGGATTGATTTTGTCATTAAATCTTATGGAGAAAACATGATAGTAAAATTTGTAAAAATAAACAGGATAGATAAGAAAAGATGCATAAAATAAAAAGAGAAAGAAAGAGAGAGAAAAGGAAAAGAGATAGATAGATAGATAGATAGATAGAGAGAGAGAGAGAGAGAGAGAGAGAGAGAGGATGTAAAGAAAGAAGAGATGAGAAAAAAGACAAAATAGTTGAAAAGAGGCATGAGAAAGAGGGAGAGAGAGAGTGTGTGAGAGAGAGAGAGAGAGAGTTAGAGAGAAGGGAGAGTTAGAGAGAGAGAGAGAGAGTAGATGAAAAGAAAGAAGGGGTGAAAATAATAAAGAAAGACAAAATATATCAAAAGAGGCATGAGAGAGAGAGAGAGAGAGAGAGAGAGAGAGAGAGAGAGAGAGAGAGAGAGAGAAAGTAAGAAAGAATGGATGAAAAGAAAGCTGAGGTAAAATAAATGAAAAGAGGTATGAAATAGATTAAGTGTGTGTGAGTGAGAGAGAGAGAGAGAGCATTTCAAAGTAATTTAATTTTTATGTGTGTGTGTGAGAAAGAGAGAGAGAGAGAGAGAGAGTAATGCATGAAAAGAAAATGAACATGCATGAAAAACAAAAGTATGAAAAGAAAGAAATAAAAGAATCCAGTAATAGATCTGCGAGACTAGCTTGCTAACCATTATACCACAGTGGGACATCCCACCATTTTGTAAAGTTATAATTTTCTGAACATATGAGTTTTAAAAAATTTGAATACCCAACAAGAATGAATAAAACAAAAACGTCTTCAGCATAAAATAATTCAAGGGTTGACATGCTGTTGGTTGGTTGGTTGGTTGGATTTTACAGCATGGCACACCTTGGGTTATTTTATTCGAAATATGTTTTGTTTTATTCATTTTTGTTGGGTATTCAATTTTTCCTTTAAACTCAATTTTTTTTTAAACACACTTTTTTAAAACTAATTTTTTTATTCTATTTAACACATAGATAGTAACCTAACAGGTACTACCATTCCCGGTTAGAGTGAACTTGGGAATAATGGTGATGAAGAGCTACTCGACATTCCCCAGAGTTCCAGAACTCCAGAAATGGAACCACACCACCCGATGTAGTTTAACGTCATACCCAGGACACTTGACACGTTGTAAATTCTGACCAACCACCCAACCTTGCTGTGAGTAGGTGATAAATACAATCTCTAACATTTTCTTTACTTTTTTGTATATTATTCAAGTTTTTATAGACAGTCATGATCTTTGCTAAACTTTATCACACACACACACTGACAGAATCAGCAGTAACATAATAGTAAGTATTTAATGTGAATTTAGTTAATGTTCGTCTTTACGGTTATATGGAGGCGTAAAAGGACAGTATTTTATTGGCTGTTGTCTCGAAAAAAAATACAGTAATGCTATAAAATGTTTAAAGCAAGCTATTGTGCATCTTTTCTTCCCTCGTCTTATTGTAAAGCAAGAAGAGCATTTAAATGTGGAGGGAAAGAAAGAATATTTTGACAACAAAAAGAAAACAAAAATAAGGTTGAATTACCGAAGAGATAAAAGAAAATAATGGAAAAACTTAAAAGAAAAGTAAATGAAAAAGAATGAAAAAGAGTGAAGGAAAGGAAAGAAGAAGAAATTAATTCATTTGATTATATCTTCACTCAATAAAAGAATAAAGATATAACTAAATGAGTAAATTTCTTTTTCTTTTCTTTCTTAATTCTTTTGGCTATATCTTCATTCATTTATTGAATGAAGATATAACCAAATGAATGAATTTCTTTTTCTTTTCTTTCTTTTTTATATCTTCATTCTTTTGGCTATATCTTCATTCATTTATTGAATGAAGATATAACAAAATGAATGAATTTCTTTTTCTTTTCTTTCTTAATTCTTTTGGCTATATCTTCATTCATTTATTGAATGAAGATATAACCAAATGAATGAATTTCTTTTCTTTTCTTTCTTAATTCTTTTGGCTATATCTTCATTCATTTATTGAATGAAGATATAACCAAATGAATGAATTTCTTTTTCTTTTCTTTCTTAATTCTTTTGGCTATATCTTCATTCATTTATTGAATGAAGATATAACCAAATGAATGAATTTCTTTTTCTTTTCTTTCTTAATTCTTTTGGCTATATCTTCATTCATTTATTGAATGAAGATATAACCAAATGAATGAATTTCTTTTCTTTTCTTTCTGGTTATATCTTCATTCTTTTGGCTATATCTTCATTTTTTTTATTGAATGAAGATAAAACCAAAAGAATGAGAAATGGAAGGAAAGAAAAAGAAGAAGAAAAAAAAGAATGAATATCCTGTAGAATTACATTCCTTACTTTCACAGTTACCTCCTGTGTTTTCTCCTTTTAGCGGCTAGGTGGCATTTACAAACTGTAAACATGAAAAACCAAATACTTTCTCTTTGAACAGTTCACTCCAACATGTAACATGTATATTTTGCGTTCTCCTGTCTACGTGACAGGGGGTGCTTCTTGCCCGCCTACAACTTCTGATAACACAGCAACAAGAACTATTGTTTAACATGTAAGCCAAGACTCTTTCTTCTTTAACTACAGGAACATTTAACCCTAAAGCCAAGACTCTTTCTTCTTTAACTACAGGAACATTTAACCCTAAAGCCTCTCTCCTTTAACAAAAAAACACAAAAGACTTTCTTCTTTAAACAGCAACCACATATTAGGAACTCTCCACTCATACAGCAATGTATAAATTTTACTACACTAGTTGTTATTTTCTTCTTCTTTAAGTTTTGCTTGGTATAAATGTTTTGTTCTCATTAAATCGTCATGAATTGTTAGCTTATATATATTTACAAGCACGTGGTGTAATGGTTAAAATCATGGGAAATGGACTCGACGCCCAGAGTTCAAATCCTGGATGTGGTAATTGCATTTCACTTAGCGCTAATACCCTTGGGAAAGGTATGAATCCTACTCTCCCTCCAGCTATGGATAAATAGTAGGGTAGACTGGGCTCTTTAACCTTGGTTAGGCAACCGGTCTAGGAGAAGGAAAACTCTAACTTCAAACCTGTTGAACTCCGCTTAAGAAATTGACCTTGTGTCACATCCTGCTCGTGCGGAGGGGTTGGTAATATATATATATATATTTACCAGCCCCTTGACACAAGCAGGATGCAACACAATGTCAATTTCTTTAGCGGAGTTTAACATAGGACCTGTGCTGTAAAGTGAGGAGCTGATGGTAGGTGTGGCGCTCCACCTCAGATGCAAAAACAATCTCCTTGGTCTAGTGCTAGTAAAAAGGAATAGACTCTCTCGCTGTCTGGCTGATACTGACATTAGGCCACCCCGTCTACTTTACTTTTACTTTACTATGCCCTCTACTGGCAAATCCTGGCGGCAAGGGAAGGTAACCCTTTTCCACTCAACTCCAACCCAACAAGGGAAGGTAATCGCTACACCTCCATAATGGCTTCACGGATTCTAATAACACAAAACATTTATAAACACAATATAGTTTTTTGTGTGTGTGTGTGCGTATGTGCATGTGTGTAAAATCTTTTCCCGCCTTTTTCACTCCATCTTTTTTTTTATCCCTGTCTATTCAGCAGCCATCAACTCAGATTCACACTATTGAATTTATTTATTTATTTATTTATTTATGTTATTTCAATTTTTCCCCCTTAACGTATGGAGTGAATATATATTTTTCTTTTTATTCACTCTCTCTCTCTCTCTCTCTCTCTTTTCTTTGTTTCCTCTGCTTCTGCCGTCTCGTCTCGCTTTCCAATCTTTTTCGATTTCCTAATGTAAGCTTTTGCTGAAAACTGGTTTCAAAAGAAAGCAGCCGACTCATTTTGCTTCCGACAGAGACTGAACATTTTTTTTTTTTTTGTGAAAGTAAAACGTAAAGGTAAAAAAAAAACAAAAAACAAATAAAAGGTAGAGACATGTGAATGAAATAACAGAATGAACAAAATCGTATTCATTTCCAAAAATTTGAGCTCAAAATCGCAACAGACAATAAAACAATAAATGTTTTTAAGAGTTTAATGTTATTGTTGGAGGTATTGGATTTAAAATGTCAGTTGTGCATTTGAGAGAGATTGAGAGAGAGAGAGAGAGAGAGGGAGAGAGAGAGAGAGAGAGAGATAAAAAGACTGATAGATATGAACAAACTGAGAGAGGAAGAAAGAGATGGAAATAACAGATTAACAGAGATTGATATGAACTGAGAGAGATGAAAGGGCTTGTAGATATGAACAAACTGAGAAAGAAAGAAAGAGATGGAAATAACAGAGATTGATATGAACTGAGAGAGAGAGAGAGAGAGAGAGAGAGAGAGAGAGAGAGAGAGAGAGAGAGAAAAAAGACTGATAGATATGAACAAACTGAGAGAGGAAGAAAGAGATGGAAATAACAGATTAACAGAGATTGATATGAACTGAGAGAGAGAGAGAGAGAGAGAGAGAGAGAGGAGAGAGAGAGAGAGAGAGAGAGATGAAAGGACTGGTAGATATGAACAAACTGAGAGAGGAAGAAAGAGAAGGACAAACTGGGAGTGATATAAATAGATAGAGAAAAGAGAGCAAGAAAGATTAACAGAGATGGATATGAACCAACTGAGAGAGAGAGAGAGAGAGAGAGAGAGAGAGGGGGGGTTGCAAGAACCTAGAGGATCAGGGAAAGTCATGTAGGCCTATAAACAGGGAAATCAGAAGGCGTACATCAAGCCATAGAAGTAAATCCAGCAAGTAGCACTAGGAGAGTATCAGGTGAGCTTGGAATCTCAGCAAAAGCATCTGGTTGGTTGGATGGTTGGATGGTTGGTTGGTTGGTTGGTTGGATTTTATAGCATGTCAACCCTTAGGATATCTTATACTGAAGATGTTTTTGTTTTATTCATTTTTGCTAGACATTCAATTTTTTAAAAACTCATTATTTAATTAATTTAACCCATAGATGGGAAGCACTATCACCACAGGTCAGAGTGGACCTGGTAGTAATGGCAATGAAGTGGTACTCCACACTCCCTAGAGCTCCAGAACTGGAACCTCACTACCAGATACAGTTTAACATCATACCCAGGACACTAAGACCTTCAGTCCCACTTTCTAGCACATATATGATAAAAAGGGTTGTGGGTTTGGCATAAGAGCAAGAGAGTTGGGACAATCATATAGGTGCTAGGGCTTGACGTGTCTAGCTGATTGATTGGAGGGGGCCTCTCTGACTGTCCGTGTAGCCCAAGTAAGTGCCAAAGTGGAGTGTTGCATGTCATGACTGTTCAGCCACCAAGATTCCGTCCTTAAGCATCATAGGTCGCCACCTATGGCCAACAGGTGGTACCATGGGGGTCGGTATTACCCCTCTGCACAGGTGCATTTGGCATATTTTACAGACATGCCGACAGGGCCAGAGATGTACAAAAATCTAAAAGGACACAGTAAAATCATATCCATATGTACCAGTGTTTTTCTTTTTTCTTCCCCCACCATTTCAATATATTTCAATAGTTTCTTAGAAACGAATTACACAAGATAGGTTACAAGGTAAAAGTTAGACAACTTTAGTTGGACGCATAAATTTTCCTGGGAACTCATTCAAAGCAAATATGTGCATCCCAGGATGCACTAAATTAAAAAACTATCTGCAGGGCTATGGGTGATCTTGCTGTAGGAAAAAGAAAAAAACAAAAACAAATAGGAAATATAGAATAAAAATTGTATTTTTAAATACCTGATTTTGTCATAGCAATTCCGCATGGCATATTAAAGCAAAGCTTTCCTTTTCCCTTTTTTCCGAACCTTCGGATAAGCTTAGTGCGTTCAGTGCCACTTTCTTGGCTGGCTTTGTAGTTCTCCATGTGTAGGAAGCGTCGTAATAAGTACATGACCACCTTCAAACTGCATCCAACCCTTTCGCTACTGGGCATTAGTTTTGATTAGAGAGAGAGAGAGAGAGAGAAAAAAAGCTGCAAGTATCCGGGCTGAATGTAAACTGGAAGATTTTCACTGTTTCTATGTCTGCGCAAACTGAAAAAGACAAAAAAAAAGTTTGTATTCATTTTATTTTTTTAGATTAGCATGTCATGAAAGCACATTTTGAAAAAAAAATTTTAAAAAAAAGAGAGAAAGAAAGAATCAAGATCATTCAGACAACATTACTGTTAAGAAGATCAGCTTGAATACTCAGTAGAGTCCTGGAGACTTGCTGTCAATCAGATTCCAGTTAAAACTAGTTAAAAAACTCATAATAATATAATCTTCACTTTATTATATGATTTACTCGACTATGTTGCATACTCATTTTATATACATACATACATACATACATATATATATATATATATATATATATATATATATATATATATATATATATACACGTACCAATCATTGCCGAATTAAGTCATTTTGATAAACAAAGGACTCAGGTTGCTTACAGTACCCGCTGGTGCTTAATATTCCAAACAGATGAATTTATTGTTGGTTGGTTGGTTGGTTGGTTGGTTTTGTTTTACGACATATCAACACTTTTTGGGTCATTTCATGCTGAATTAAGTCATTTTAATAAACAAAGGACTCAGGTTGATTACAGTACCTGTTGTTGGTTAAATGGTCATCCAATTAAATATTGAACAGGCTCATTGCTGCTTGACTTTGATGGTCTAGTGAGAACTAGTGCTTTCAGTGTAACTTGGCCATAATAAATATTTTTTAACGCACTTAATGCTCTTATTAAGCAGTATTGATTTACATTCTAAAATAATAGAATTAGAATTCCCAATTAGTATAATTACAATTAATTGTTTTATATATGTATATATATATTTCTTTTTGATAACCTTTTGACTGAGATAAAAGAATGACCAAAGAATTATAATCAAAACAAAATGAGAAAGCAAAGTGAAAGATGGTGTTTGAATAATAATAATAATAATAATAATAATAATAAGCGAAAAGATAGACAAATACTTGGACCTTGCTAGAGAACTGAGAAAACTGTGGAACATGAAGGTGAATTGTAATTGTAATTGGTGCCCTTGGAATGGTCCCCAAAGGTCTGGAAAAGAATTTGGGCGAATTGGAAATCAAAGGAAGAATCAAGACCATCCAAAATACAGAATTGTTAGGATCAGCTAGAAATACTCAGAAGAGTCCTGGAGACCTGAGGAGACTTGTTGTCAATCACCCTCTAGTGAACCACCGGTTATGGCAGGTGTGAAGAACTCAATAATAATAATAATAATAATAATAATAATAATAATAATAATAATGATAAAACAGAACAAAACAGAACAAAACAAAACAATAAAGATGGTGCAAGTGTTTTGCAGCCAAGTGAGGGGGGGGTCAGATGAAGATGATCTTTTTCTTTTTTTTCTTTTTATTCCTCTCCCCTTTCATTTTTTTTTTCATTTTTTTTTCATTTTTTTTTTTACAATGAATGGAATTGATTTGTGAAGGCCAGCAAGTATAAAGGCAGTTTTCTGAGGTTGGAATCAAGTACCAAGCTGACATTACAACTTGCAGCTCACTTAACGAATCGAATCTGTGAAAGAACGGAGAGTTTGTCCCAATCAATAAAGAACTAAAAATATCAACTGAAAAATATATACAGACAAAAAATAAATAAGTATCTACACCATCAATGAATTAGAAAAATTGCAATTTTCTATAATGTAATGCACCTCTGGGCTGCATCTGTAAGTGTAAGATGAGATCTTAATGGTTTCCTGAAGGAGAACTAAAGATATCGGAGATTCTCAGACTATCTACATAAATGTCGGTACATCTGTACACAAAGACATGCACATAATAATAAACCTTTATATTTTATTTATTCATACAGTTTTTTTTTTGTTTTTTTTGGTTCTTTTTATTTTCTGGCTTGATTATAATACCATTAATAACTTATTTCATTTTTCATGACATTTCACATGAAGACTAATTCAGATTTATTTGCTAACTGTAAAGAGAGACATGTAAAATATATAGGTATTTTTCCTTAAGAAGGACATAAAATATATAGGTATTTCTCAAAAAGAAGCATATATGAAATATTTAAGCATTTGTTCATAACAAGAAATACATAAAATACAAGGTGTGTCAAAAATGTATCTAGATTTTTTGTACTTTTTGAACACGTTGTATTCTGAAAAAAACAATAACATTCCATTCATTCTTTATTTCTATCTTGGTAAATACAGCTTTAAACTTGGTACTTTTTTGACACACCTTGTAATTCTGAAAGAAATTAATGAATGGAACTTTATTTTTTTCAGAATACAAGGTGTGTCAAAAAGTACAGAAATCTCGATACTTTTTTGACACACCTTGTATATGGGTATTTCTTAAATAAGAAAAGTTTTAAAAGTCACAGGACAATGGTCTTTTGAAAGGTAAAAGTATAATGGGTTTTCAGAGGGATATGCGACAAGACAAGACAGAATAAAAAAGCAGTATGGCACTTGAACAGAAATGCTATTTATATCTTTGTGAATTCTTATGGCAAGAGAAGTACATACCAGCAGGTCATA
>CM042143.1:73347093-73352093 GCA_023376005.1 Doryteuthis pealeii
AAGCCAGAATTTCACGCGTGTTGGTGTAATGGTTACTGTTGTAGAAAATGGACATGAAAAAGACGAGTTTAAATCTAGATGAGGCTGTTTGCATTTATAGCGCTAATACCCTTGGGAAAAGTAGGAATCTGACTATTGTCCCTCCAGCTATGGGTAAATAGTAGGACAGGCTGGATTCTTTAACCTTGGTTAGGCAACCAGATTAGGAGAAGGAAAACTCTGAATTTAAACCTGTTGAACTCTGCTTAAGAAATCGACCTTGTGTTACATCCTGTTCGTGTGGAGGAGTTTGGTAAATATATATAAGCCACAATTTCAAATGCTGATTTTCTCAATAGACACATCCTCCCCACTTATAAGGTTGGTGTATCTCTATCTTCCTACTCTCAATCCCTCCTCAAGCCTTGTGCCATACTATACTAAAATTAATTTGTTGATTTGGGTAAAGTCCAACATGTGGGGTAATAGGTTGGTTTGGTTTCTTTGTTTAATGGCATATCAAGCTTCATGAGTTATTTAATGATAAAGCCATCCTTGTAGAAGAACAGTAGTGGTATTATTTAACCCATAGCTGAGGGGATGAGGAAGTTCATATTTTTCCCAAGGGTATTAGTCCAAAAGTGAATGTAATAGCTCGACTGGAGTTGGAACTCTTGGAATAATAGATATCAGGCTATGCTAGCAGACCATTGTTAGTGAGTTTGATTCTTATTGGGTGCTCCATATTTTTGACCTTGTGCCAAAATAAGTTAAGGAATAGCATGGCTTTGTACAAGTAGATAGCTCAGTTGGTAGAGCATTCAACTGCTAACTTGGCACATGAATAGCACAGCTTAGGTAATCTGATCTGTGCAGTAAAGTGGGGAGCTGGTGGTAGGGGTGGCGCTCCACCTTAGCAAAACAATCTCCCTGGTCTAGTGCTAGTGAAAAGAGGATAGACTCTCTCGCTGTCTGACTGATACCAATAATAAGGCACTCTGCCAACTTTACTACTACCAGCAAATATATGCACCCTCCGAATGGAAGTATTTAAGTTTTCATGTAATGAAATATTGTATAAAATTAGAGACACTAATGAAACCAAATAAGAATGCAGATAAAATGATTTGAAACAGAGGGAGGTATAATTGAAAAATAGAACAACTGAAACTTACTCTTCCATCACTCCCATCTTTCATTGCTGAATTTTCCTAATTTAACTATTTAGTTAAAATAGGAAGTAAAGAATAAAATTAGTTATTTCTTCCTGTTAATGGAATTCTTTTAAGATTTATCCCAGTGATTTTTGCTCATATTCATTAAGATAAAACCGAACAATTAGAAATCAATAATACTAAGCACATATTTGTTAAAATCCAATTTTTGATATCAATATGCAAATTAGCCTTCCTATTCACACTGTAAACAGCTACTTTGTTGTATATATAAATACAATTGCATGTGATTAGTATGTAGACCTGCCCAACGGGGTGAGGATCCAGTGGCTTCGGCCCTGGATCTTTACAAGTTAATACCGTCGATCCCAGGGGGCTATCCCCCCAGGCAATACCTTCCCCCTTGATTTAAAGGGGCAGGGCTGGGTTTATTGCCCAGTGCCTGAGGCACCCCTCTTGAGGGGGAATGCCGAAGGGATCAACGCAATTTTTCACCCGCCACCCATGAGGTTCGGCTTGTGGGTGGTCCCACATTAATAGGGCTTTGTGCCTGACCCTGTACATGTGGGGTACGAAGTAAATACTAGTATGTAGATATGGTCAAGAGTATTGATCATGTAAAACAATTTTATTAATAATTGAGGTTTAAATATAAATAAAATCATGGAGAATGTGACGTAAATAACTAAGGGAATTGTGACTTGAGTAATAATATAGTTTCGGTTACAGACAGACATACAATCTCCATTATAATAAGATTATAAATCATTGATATTTTGGTAACTTATAGAGTAGCACCTCTTTTATAACAGACATCTAATAAGAGGTCATTTATAATACATGATGGCAAGACTATATCACATAGAAACACAGATGTAAGACATATTCTTTTGTAAATTCTTGCCTTTTATGATCTTTCAGTTTAGAGAAAATTTTTCCCCCCTTTGTGCTTTTATTCATCGTTAATAATGGTTTCTGAAAGAGATACAAGTGCTATGAGTAAACAGTACTCAATATTGATTTTGGAGAATGTTGAACTATTCGAAATAATAAAATGAAAACAAAAACAAAACAAGAAAACAGTAACTGATGGTCTTGATAATGAAAGAGTGTGCTAGAAGTCTAAAAAAAAAAAGAATATATATTTACTTGACTTCATTTAGTTTAGGCACAACGACATAACAAAATAAAGTTGTTAATCAAATTGTGAAAACTGACAAAATTCTAGTGGAATTGGAATTAGATAAATCTCTTTGGGGAGTAAAATATGGAAATAAATCTGACAATATGTAGAAAATAGAAAAACAAAGTATTCCAAAAAGATGAATTTATTCTTGGTTGGTTGGTTGGTTGGTTGGTTGGTTTATGACATATAAACCCTTTCCGGGTCATTTAATGCCAAATCAAGTCAATTTGATAAACAAAGGACTAAGGTTGCTTATAGTACCTGCTGTTGCTTAATATTCCAAGAAGATGAATTTATTCTTTGTTGGTTGGTTGGTTGGTTGGTTGGTTATCAGATGATGACTATGGGTTAAGATATGGTTTTTGAGGACAAAGCCCAGAATCCCCCAGCAGTATCTCACAATACTACCAGACTTTGTTGGATTGTCATCACTGTGGGATTGCCATATCCATGCTGATGCAGTTAGAGCCTTATCTGGGATCTTTTTTATGTATTTCCTCTTGTCTTATGGAGAATTAAAATCAAGAATATGGAGGCTGAGTTGGTAATGAAACCTCGGTATCCAACCTCAATTGGAAATACATTTGTTATCCATTTCTAACACATTGTCCTCACAGATCTTCATATTTTTCCAACTTATGCTGATGCACCCAGTCAAACTCAAAGTTTTCCTTAAAAGGGACCAATAACTCAAAGAGCAAAACAATATGTATACTTAAAGAGCTATTGCTAAAATGACTCATTATATAAAAAGTATAATAATCTTGATTTAACTTCTCTGTCTCACTCTTTCTTTCTTTTTTCCTTTTCATATTTTCTTTCCATTACATTGAAACAGATAAGTATTATTGCTTCCATGTACTCATTCCCTCCCCTAACTTTCCCATACTATCTTTTCTCCTTTTTTATATTTTTTCTGATGTGTAGCATATCCTTTTTCTTCCCTTTCTTTCTTCACAATAAAAACAAAATGGTCCATTATTTAGCTGAAGTGACAACACCTATTCCCTACCGTATATTATGAATTTAGAAAATAATTGAGGAAAAAAGTGAGTTTCAAATATGGTAAACTTTTATAAGCTCCGTCAGTAGAGCATCTACCTAAGAACCACAAGGTTTCGGCTTTGATACTGATCCTCACCAACTCAGTGCAAGAGTAGCACAGCCTGGATCTGTGTAATATAGTGGTAAGCTGATGGTAGGTGTAGTGCTCCAACTCAGACACAAAAAAAAATCTGTATCCTGGGTACAACATTAAACTGCATCTAGTTGTGAGGTTCCAATTCTGGAGTTTTGAGGAGTGTGGTGTACCCCTTGATTGTGATTACTCCCAAGTCCATTCTGACCCGGACTGGTAGCATCAGTTAGGGTCCCTTCTATGGGTTAAATAGATTAAAAAATGTGGACTGACTTCTGATTTAGGTTGGAAAATTAAAAGGTAAGTTTTTTGGTGGTACCAATGACAGTTTAACTACAGTCTATGGATTAACATTTTGCAAATTGGGTTACGGTTTTAGGGAATTAAGGTTGTTTTTAATTACATATTGCTTAAAAAAAAATAAACAACAAAAAAAACAAATTACTATACATTTAATGTTGAAAAATATTTTTTTTAAACTAAGTTTAATTGAAATTATACATTGCAATACTAACACAAACAACTGTCTCAATAATAGATTCAATAAGTAATTTCAATGTTTAATTAAATGTATAGTAATTAGTTTTTTTTTTAAATTTTTTTTAAGCAATACGTAATTAAAAACAACATTAATCCCCTAAAACTGTAACCCAATTCGCAAAATGTTAATTCATAGACTGTAGTTAAACTGTCATTGGGTACCACCAAAAAACTTTCCGTTTTAATTTTCCAACCTAAATCAGAAGTCACTCAAAATGTGTTTAAAAAAGTTAAAAAAATATTTGAATACCCAACAAGAATGAACAAAACAAACAAACAAATAAATTCATAATAGAATAACCTAAGGGTTGTATATGGCATAAAATCCAACCAACCAGCCAACCAGCAAAATCTCCCTAGTCTAATGCTAGTGAAAAGAGGATAGACTCCCTCGATGTCCAGATGGTACCAACAATAGGCTACTCCACCAGTTATTTCCTATAACTCCAACATCAAAAAATGAGAACCACTCTGATTGACTGATAAATTATTTATTTTCCGATTAAACTAACCCTAAACCCTAACCCTAACCCTAACCCTAAACTCTAATCCTATCTCCTTTTTTCCTAGTAGATCAATAAATAAATAAATAATTTATCAGTCAATCAGAGTGGTTCCCCTTTTTTATGTTGGAGTTATGGGAAATAAGCCATTACTATTTTTATTTTACATTAATGTTTTTAGTTGACATTATTATTTGTGATTATGATTCTATTACTTTTTTCATTATTAAAGTCCAGAAATAAATCTTTTCATTTACTTAAGTGCATTAAATATTCTTCTGAAACAGACTTTTTTGCAATGTAGGTTTCTTTGTTGTGTAAAATTAAGCTATTAAAATGTTGCATGATAAAAAAGAGAATTAATGTTTATTGATATTTGGTGTTTTTAAAATTGTGTCAGTAAAAGATCTGGAAAAACTGACAAAATAATAACAATGACGATTAATAGTGAATAACTGATTTTAATGATAATTAATCAT
>CM042143.1:73359593-73477093 GCA_023376005.1 Doryteuthis pealeii
GAATTCTGTTTATTTCAATGGGGAAAATTGATTTGATGTATAAGAAAATTGACTTATGAGCAGAAAAAATTAAACTCATAAGTCAAGGTACCACTATATTATATATATATATATATATATATATATAAGGAAATAACAGATTAGGAAAAAATTTGACAAAATGGGATTAAAAGTTGAGAAATAAAGAGGAATCAATTAAAATCCAACAAAATGTGATTACAATTTGAGGAATACAAAGGAATCAATTAATATTTCACAAAATATTAATTGATTGAATTTTGTTTGTGTTTTTATCCACTGTATTCCTCAACTTTTAATCACACACACACACACACACACACACACACACATATATGAATATATATAATAAAAACAAAAGATGTTTACAACTGAAAGGCTCATCAGGAGAGAAGTGTGCAAAAACCGTTTCGGGGCCAATCTCTCAACGGTTTAAAAAGCCACCGCCCCATCCTCACTAATATGAGGACCCTTCGCATTATAATGCATCGACCGCACGTGGGTCGGTCATACAAAAAATAAGACGGGATGACCGTTAGTAAAACAGAACGCTGCTAGTCAAACGTTGGATTAATCAAAAAAAAAAAAATTAAATATATATATATATATATATATATATATATATATAAAATATATATAAAATATATATATATATATATATATATATATATAATACAGTATATTCAATTTGGTTATTATATTCAATAAAATGCAGCTATATGATTAAACTGTTGTTACTTCTTCAGCCTCTCATCATATGAGTACATTCAAGAGCACTCATAACACTGTGCAGCTGATGATACCCATTTCCTACCATCATTGTTTGGCTGGCTGCCTGTATTTAGTAATATTTTAATCAATTGTTTACAGAGTTCTATTCTTGATAACGATATACAAGGTGTCAATAAAGTCCTGCAACAGATTTAAAATGTAACAACAAAGATGGCAGTCTTGTTGAAATGCAATACTTAAAACGTACATAAAAAATAAAACTACAAGAGTTGAACTTTTGTATGGTTTTTACTAAATGATTTTATCATTTTTTTTCAATGTGAGTTAATTAAGTTTTCAATTCTAATACTGCTGCAAGACTTTATGGTAATCTTCAACTTGTTCCTCGTAAATTCCTACTATAAAATAAACTGAACCCTCATTCTATGTCCGTGTTTTTGCAATAAATGTTTTAAATATGTTTGTAATAAATGTTTTTAAATAAAGAAAATATATATATTTGCAATAAATGTTTTTAAATAAAGAAAATATATTCAGTATTGTAAAATAACGGCTGCAAGAAAAATAAAACATTTATTGCAAAAACACAGACATAAAATGAAGGTTCAATTTATTTTATGGTAGCAATTTACGAGGAACAAGTTAAGGATTACCGACTTTATGAACACCCTGTATGTTTGTAGTGTTCATTTATTCTAATGCATTTTTTAGGCATTCCGTCATGGTATGATGAATAGGAAGTTGGTCTCACAGACCCATTACTACTGAAAAGTGAGTTCAATCCTTGCTGGATGCCCCATACTTGTGACTTTGTGTCAAATCCTAACCGTGGTGGGTTTGGCAAATTATTTTTTTAAATCTTTTTTTATTATTTCTAATGCATTTTTCTCATTCTATTATAATCTCTATGATAAATAAGTTAAAGTAGTTCATTAAATATGTATATTTCAGAGATGCTGATAGTACCTATCAGCATCAATTAAAATAAGATTTAATCAATTGAGTCTGCCCACTATTTACCCAAAGCTGGATGAGCATTTAGCTGATCCCTAGTTCACCTGAGTTCCTGACGCACAAAAATCTAAAAGGATGCAGTAAAATCATATCCATTCGTCCCAATGTTTTTCTTTTTTCTTCCCCACCATTTCAAGCTAACTGTAAATACATTTCAATAGTTTGTTAGAAATGAATTACACATGATAGGTTACAAAGTAGGAGTTAGATGGCTTTAGTTGTTTCCCCAGATCATAAATAAAAACACTACAATTTATTAAAAAACTTTAGTTGGGACCCATAAATTTTCCAGGGGACTCATTCAAAGCAAATATGTGCATCCCAGTACATCCTAAATCAAAAAACTATCAGCATGCATCCCTGTATTTACCAAACCCGTCTACCCAAGCAGGTTGCAACACAGGGTCAGTTTTCAAGCAGAGTTTAACTGGTTTGAGTTCACAGTTTTCTTTCTCCTAGACTGGTTGCCATGCCAAGGTTAAAGCCCAGTCTGTCCCACTATTTACCCAAAGCTGGATGCATATCCTTCCTAAGGGCATTTAGCAGTGTGTGAAATGTAAACAGCCTTGTCCAAGATTTGAACTCAGGTCACCACATATATTTCCCATGATGGTAATGATCAGACCACAAGTGGCACCAGTTCACTGAATATAAGTTATTGTGGAAAATATTTGCCACAACTTGCTTGAGTTACATTTTATGGTGCAGAGTGTCTGTTTGGTAGTCAGTTCTTCTCATCTACAGCACGTGGTAAAAGTTGTTTTTTCTTTGTTTTTTTGTTTTTTTATCGAGTGAATAAGAAAGACTGTGGTTTGGGGCTTTTTTGAAAAGACTAGAAAAAAATTAATTTTTACCATCCTCTTTTGTAAAAAAAATGTAAACATGTAAAAATGTAAACATGTAAAAATCTTATAATTTTTTGATAATAGGCATAAAAAAATAGTTTTGCTGTCAAAATTCAAATAAATATGTTTTCTTTCTAATAAAATCGAGTTTCTAACAATCGAATTCAAATTAATCAAAATATTTAAGGTTTTTCTTTTGGGGGACATCAAAACCATTCTGTTTTAAATATCATCTGTCATAAAACAAAATTTTATGACAGACGACAATCAAAAGAGAACAATTTTTTCACCGTATAATAAAATATTATAACATTCATGTAGAAGAACATTATGTGAATATTTCTTGTTTGTAAATAATTTTCTTAAAACTCTATATATTAGATAATTTAAATATATATTAAAATAAAATAAACTATATATATATATCAATAATACAGGCATGTATTTATTAAAACTTGTTTTAACAAACAATGTGGACTGTTAAATGTTGCATACTTAATCACTAATTATATATAATACAGGGTTGTTCTTTATTCTATGTATTAATGATTTTGACTATAAATTAAATGCTCATTGATAAAGTTACGCAATACCTGATGGTATTGTGACATAAGCAGTGACATAGTTTCGGTTACAGACAGACACTGAATCTCCATATATATATATATATATATATATATATATATATATATATATATATTATTTAAAATTAAAGAGTTTGTTTTGATGTTGCAGTTTATAAGATCAACAATTAAAATCATAACATTATTTCTATTTTTCCAAGATTTTCTAAGATTGTTTTGTTTATCTTATTCTTTTAGTTTTTTTTTTTTTTTTTTTTTTGGGGGGGGGGGGTCAGGGGTTTTGGCACTATTTTTGTATTTTCCCTTTTAAAATAAAAAGAGATCATCTTTTTTCTTAGGAATTCTACACCTGAGGAATGTTGTAGAAAGAATGTAACAACAAAACGAATGAGATCAATAGTCTGTACAGCTGTTTAAGTGAAAATGACTCATCTTAAAATTATTGAAGGTATCATTATTTCTATCTAAGTCTGTTCATATCTATCTATCTATCTATCTAACTAACTGTCTACCTAAGTCTGTTCATATCTATCTATCTATCTATCTAACTGTCTACCTAAGTCTGTTAATATCTATCTATCTATCTATCTAACTGTCTACCTAAGTCTGTTCATATCTATCTATCTATCTATCTAACTGTCTACCTAAGTCTGTTAATATCTATCTATCTATCTATCTATCTATCTAATTCTGTTCATATCTATCTATCTAATTCTGTTCATATCTATCAATCTATCTATCTATCTATCTAATTCTGTTCATATCTATCATTCTATCTATCTAAGTCTGTTCATATCTATCAATCTGTCTATCTATCTAAGTCTGTTCATATCTATCAATCTGTCTATCTATCTATCTGTCTAAGTTTGTTCATATCTATCTATCTATCTATCTATCTATCTATCTATCTAATTCTGTCCATATCTATCTATCTATCTATCTATCTAATTCTGTTCATATCTATCTATGTATCTAATTCTGTTCATATCTATCTATCTATCTAAGTCTGTTCATGTCTATTTATTTCAGTCTTTTTATATATATCTCTTCATATTTCTCTCTCTCTCTCTCTCTCTCTCTCTCTCTCTCTCTCTCTCTCTCTCTCTCTCTCTTCTGTCTGTCTGTCTGTCTCTCTCTCTCATATTTATCTATCCTAGCCTATGTCATATCAATTTATTTCATAAGTTGCCCCTCTTTATTGACAATAACAATTTTGAATCATCAAGTATGAATTGTATCTGTTTTTAAAAGCCTGGGTAGGATTTATTGAACAAATATGACAAAAATTTCATTCACTCTCATCATTACATAATATATAAGTGATACAGAAAATTCTAGTGATAAGGGAAAAAAATGAAGGAAAAAAAAAGATGAAACATTCATAATTCTTAGAGAATATCTCACCATCTACTTCAGGAAAATCATCATTTTCACTGCTTTCATCACCATTCATGAATTGTCCTTGAATTCATATCTGGTTCACAGCCACAGTAAGAAGCCACAGGACAAAGATATTTCTTGTGAGATATCTTGTCAGACGCTTATATATATTTAACTAGAAATCTAAGTTTTTGTGGAAAATATTTGCCACAACATTTTTGGGTTACATTTTATGATGCAGAGTGGCTGTTTGGTAATCAGTTCTTCTCATTTACAGCACGTGGTAAAAGTTGGGGGGGGGGGGTATCGAGTGAATAAGAAAGACTCTGGTTCTGGGCTTTTTTTAAAAGACTAGAAGAAAAAAAAATTAATTTTTGCCACACTCTTCTGTAAAAATAAAACACTTATATATATTTAACTAGAAATCTATCTAGGAGGCTCGTGTTGGTGTAATGTTACCCGTCATAGGAAATGGACACAACAAGACGAGTTCAAATCCTAGACGAGGCTGTTTGCATTTCACATAGTGCTAATACACTCGGGGAAAGGTATGAATCCAACTATTCTCCCTCCAGCTATGGGTAAATAGTAGGGTAGGCTGGGCTCTTTAACCTTGGCTGGGTAATCAGTCTAGGAGAAGGAAACTCTGAATTCAAATCTGTTAAACTCTGCTTAAGAAATTGACCTTGTGTCACATCCTGCTCATGCGGAAGGCTTTGGTAAATATATATATATCTAACTAGAAACAGCTACACTACATTGCCCCTGGGTAGGAGGGGAGAGGGAAAAAAACCTAATGTATTGATTTGTTTACTTTTGAGATTTACAAATGTTGTACATTTTTAAGTAGAATTTTAATGCTATATCTATGTATATTTTAATCTTTAAATATCTTTGGATATAAATCAAATCTTCATAATTTTTGGCACAAAATGCAAGAACAGGTGATATTTAATGTGTATATACATTTACTTAGTCATTAATTGTTTTATTTTTTTTTATTTACAAATGCTGGACATTTTTAAGTAGAATTTTAATGCTATTTCTATGTATATTTTAATTCTTAGATATCTTTGTATATATGTGTATATACATTTACTTAGTCATTAATTGTTTTATTTTTATAGTTTCATCCAGACATACATACATACACACCAACTGCCCTTTATATATGTATAGATAGAAGGCTATATATATATATATATGAGGGAGAGTAAAAAGTTATCTGCACCTTTGCCATAACATATCATTATTATCACACTCCGTTCTGCACAACACAGACGCCAATAAATGTATTACGGTTGTTTATTACACACTTCCGTTCGCTTCACTTCTCAACGTTCCAAGTCCGTTACTGAGAAACACTCTTTTCACAAAAAACGCATGGGCACCTGAAGAGAGTCTCATAAAAGACAAGAGTTCTCTTAAAGAAAGATAACCCAAGTTATCTTTCTTTGTTCCATGACATTAACATATAGTTGGTACTGTGACCCAGAGCAGTAGTACCTTAAGGTTCTATTTATGGGTCAAATAGATCTATTTAAAAATCATTTGTATTCAATAGAATCATGTGCAGAAAAAAAAAACTACAAGAAAAATATAATATACAAAATATACAATGAACACAGTTCCCTAACATCTAGGAATAAAATAAACCTAGACAGGTTGACATGCAATTAAAATCAATCAATCAATCTATCTCATACATTCTTTTTTGTTTTTTCTATGCAGACTACAACACACTTCAAGCATCTCTTGAATTTTTTGTGTAGTTGGAATATTAAAAATACTACGAGAGAGAGAATCAAAAATTATCCATACTTTCACCATAATATATCTTTATTATTGTCACACTGCGTAATGCACACATGTGCTCATAGTTGGCACTTTTGTGGTCATGTGATTGAAGTTTGAGCATGATTGCACCATTTTGCTCACTGTCTTTACAGTGTAAACATGTCTGCACCACTAGAAGTATGCACCAAGGAAGTGACCCGATTCCTCTGGCTGGAAGGTGTGTCAGGGGCTGAAATTCCTCAGAGGCTTTTAGCACAATACAGGGACAGTGCAGTACTGAGTAGAAGTGTTTATGAGTGGATATAGAAATTTAAAAGTGGCTGGACAAGCGTGATGCACAAAAAGGGTGCATGGATGCCAGTCAACCTCCACCACTGATTAAAAGATTCAGCAAACTCGAGAGATGGTAATGGTGAACTGGCAAGTTATCAATAAGGCATCTTGTTCTCTGGAGATTAGCCATGGTTTGGCCTATCAAATCATCCACAAGGAGCTCAGCTTCCATTAAACAAGAGTGCAGATATTTTTTAATATTTCTTGTACATTTAATATTCTCTATTTCTCTCATGCCTAAAAGTCCATTTGTCTTATGTCTAAAAGTCTCCATTTCTGTCATGTCTAAAAGTCTCCACTTTCTCTCATGACTAAAAGTCTCCCCTTTCTCACATGTCTAAACATATCTATTTATCTCATGTCTAAAAGTCTCCCCTTTCTCATGTCTAAAAGTCTCCCCTTTCTCACATGTCTAAACATATCTATTTATCTCATGTCTAAAAGTCTCCCCTTTCTCACATGTCTAAAAGTCCCCTTTCTCACATGTCTAAAGTCTCCTCTTCTCTCATGTCTAAAAGTCTCCCCTTTCTCTCATGTCTAAAAATCTCCATTTCTCTCATGTCTAAAAGTCTCACCTTTCTCTCATGTCTAAAAATCTCCATTTCTCTCATGTCTAAGTCTCGCTTTTCTCTCATGACTAAAAGTCTCCACTTTCTCTCATGACTAAAAGTCTCCCCTTTCTCTCATGTCTAAAAGTCTCCCCTTTCTCTCTTGTCTAAAAGTCTCCATTTGCTCTCATGCCTAAAAGTCTCCCTTTTTCTCATGTCTAAAAGTCTCACTTTTCTCTCATGACTAAAAGTCTCTCCTTTCTCTCATGTCTAAAAGTCTCCCCTTTCTCTCTTGTCTAAAAGTCTCCATTTGCTCTCATGCCTAAAAGTCTCCCTTTTCTCTCATGACTAAAAGTCTCTCCTTTCTCTCATGTCTAAACATATCCATTTCTTTCATGTCTAAAAGTCACCATTTCTCTGGGTGTGGACCAGTGTACCACAAATTCTATGAACAGCATACCTCAGCGTTTTTCTTTTCCTTAGGTCAGTTGCCTTTCCGTGGCTAAAGAACTCAGTTTGTACTACTATTTACCCATAGTTGAGGGAGAAGATTCATGCCTTTCCTGAGGGCATTTGAGTGAATTGAAATGCAATCAAAACAGCCTTTGCCAAGATATGATTTCATCAAATCCATTTCCTGTGACAATAACCATTACACAATTCCCCTCCATTCTTCTGTTTTCAGCTCATCCAAAAGTGTGACTGGTTCTACGCAAACTCTCACCACTATAAACAAACCACTTGTGTAGGCCATTTCCTAAGCTTTGGATTAGTTAAAGGTCATCATTGAATATGATGGACAAATATCATTATTAAAGCTAGCAGGAACTGCGGATATACCATAGTATGATGATTTGACTATTACAATGTTTGATATGTTTACTTAAGAGCTATTTCAAAATAGTTCATTATGTAAATGTATAATAACCTCAGTATTGCTAACATTAAAATATCTTTATAAATCACACCAAAAATACATGGGAGATTCAAAAATTAGCTGCACTCTTGTTTTATGGAAGCCGAGTTCATTGTGGAGGATTTGATAGGCAAAACCATGACTAACCTGCAAAAAAGAAGCCACCTTATTGATGATAACTCGCCAGTTCACCATTACCATCTCTCAAGCTTGCTGAATCCTCCTATCAGTGGTGGAGGTTGATGGGCATACTACTCCCACTTTGTGCATCATGGTTGTCCGGAGACTTTTAAACTTGTGTAGGTCATTTCCTAAGCTTTGGATTAGTTAAAGGTCATCATTGAATATGATGGACAAATATCATTATCAAAACTAGTGGATATACCATGGAATGATGATTTGACTATTACAACGTTTGATATGTTTACTTAAGAGCTATTGCTAATAGTTCATTATGTAAACTCTGGTGAAATTCTTTCTTTCTTTTTCTCTTTTTCTTTTTTTGAAAAATAGTGCAAAACTTTTGACTCACCCTAGTAGTATTGGTCAGTCTAACACTTGTAAACCAGTTTAAAAAGAACATTGATGATGGTGATGATGATGGTGATAATTGTGATGATTATGATGTTGGTGATAATGGTGATGATGATTATGATGTTGGTTATAATTGTGATGATTATGATGTTGGTGATAATGGTGATGATGATGTTGGTTATAATTGTGATGATTATGATGTTGGTGATAATGGTGATGATGATTATGATGTTGGTAATAATGGTTATGATATTGGTGATAATTGTGATGATTATGATTATAATGGTGATGACAATTAAGAATAATTTGGCAGCTGATTAATTTTTTTTCAAATTATCAAAAAATAAATAAGATAACAAATTTTTAAAAATAAAAAAAATCTTTGTCTTTTTTTCTTTTATTTTTTGCAATCAACAATGTTACATCCTGCAAACTGCAATTACTGATTGCACATTAAAAAAATTCCTGTTTGAAGGGATTTTCTTCTCTCTTTCCCTTATTTTTTCTTTTATCTTTTTCATTTTTCTTTTCTTTCTTTTTATTCTCCTTCTTTTTTCTTCTCTTTACCTTTTTTTTACCCTTCTCCTTTTCTTTCTTTTATTCTCCTTCTTTTTCTTCTCTTTACCTTTTTTTACCCTTCTCTTTTCTTTCTTTTTATTCTCCTTCTTTTTTCTCTCTTTACTTTTTTTTACCCTTCTTCTTTTCTTTCTTTTTCTCTCTTTACCTTTTTTTACCCTTCTCTTTTTCTTTCTTTTTATTCTCCTTCTTTTTCTTCTCTTTACTTTTTTTTACCCTTCTTCTTTTCTTTCTTTTCTTCTCTTCACCTTTTTTTACCCTTCTCCTTTTCTTTCTTTTTTATTCTCCTTCTTTTTCTTCTCTTTACCTTTTTTACCCTTCTCCTTTTCTTTCTTTTTATTCACTTTTCCTTCTTTCCTCTTTTCTTTTCTTTCTTTTTATTCTCTTTTCTTTTTTTAACACTTTTTCTCCTTTTCTTTCTTTTTCTACTTTTCCTTTTTCTACTCTTCTTCTCCCTTTCTTCCTTTTTCTTCTCTTTTTCTTTCTTTTTTTCTTTCTCTTCCTTTATTTTACTCTTCTCCTTTTTCTTCTCTTTTCCTTTTTTCTTCTGATTTTCTTTCTTTTCCTTCTCTTTTCCTTTTTTCTTATTCTCTTTTTCTTTCTTTTTCTTCTCTTTTCCTTTTTTTACTCTTCTCGTTTTCTTTCTTCTTCTTGTTTTCTTTTTTTTACACTTCTTCTCCCTTTCTTTCTTTTTCTACTTTTCTTTCTTTTTCTTCTTTTTTTCTTTTCTATTATTCTCTTTTTCTTTTTTACTCTTCTCTTTTTCTTTCCTCCTTTTCTTCTCCTTTCCTTCTCTTTCTCTTCTTTCTATTCCTTATCAACCCCTTCCTTCTCTCTTCTACTTTTCTAGAGAAGGAAATCTAATTGAGACAGGAAATTAAAAACATTTTATGATGACTTAATGAGAAATGAAATCAAAAACATTTGATCTACGAAAATCTGTTTATAACCAATCAAATAAAATAGTTTAATATCATCATTACTTCCTGGACAAATTATCACTTTTCCTTCAAGATATTTTCAGGGATGAAATATCAATAAATATAAAAATTTAAAAAAAAAATCAGAAGCAAGTGTGTGTGTGTGTGTTAGCAAAAAACGCACTCGGGGTGGTGTAAAATTATTTTGTGAAAGATATTACCTGTGGGGGATGGGAAAAAATTAAATAAATGAAATAAAATGTTTAATATTTTTAAAATTTATTTACTTACTTAAAAAGCATTATATTTACTCCACTCCACTGAGATATTTGTTTTGTTTTACGACAGATGAAATTTTTTACATAATTCTACAAAATTCTATTGAACGAATATTTTAATTCTAGTGTAGAAAAAATATATACATTTTTTAATTTTTCATCTCGCTTTATTGATTTTATGATTTTCATAAAAGTATTTTTGTAAACAAATTCAAGATTTCTCAGCATTGCTAACATTAAAATATCTTTATAAATCACACCATAAATACATGGGAAATTCAAAAATTATCCACACTCTTGTTTTATGGAAGCTGAGCTCATTGTGGATGATAGGCAGAACCATGACTAAGCTGGAGAGAACAAGCTACTTCATTGATAATAAATCGCCTGTTCACCATTATCATCTCGAGCTTGCTGAATCCTCTCATCAGTGGTGGAGGTTGATGGGCATACTGCTCCCTCTTTGTGCATCATGCTTGTCCGGACACTTTTAAACTTCTCTATCCACTCATAAGCACTTCTACATGGTAGTGCACTGTCCCTGTATTGTGTTAAAAGCCTATGGCGAATTTCAGTCCCTGTCACTCCTTCTGACCAGAGAAATCAGATAACTTCCTTGGTGCATACCGCTAGTGGTGCATACTGCTAGTGGAGCAGCCATGTTTATACTGTGAATACAACAAGCAAAATAGCATGATCAGGCTTTGATAACATGACCACAACAGTGCCAACTATAAGCACACATGCACAGAACACGGTGTGACAATAATACTATGTTATGGCAAAAGTGCAGATAATTTTTTATTCACTCTTGTATATTTTTTATAAAAACTAGCAAGAATATGCACCCTTCAGGTGTAAGTATTAAGTTTTAATGTAATGAAATATCAAATTAGAATGACCAATGAAATTAATAAGAATGCATATAAAAGATTACACTTATTTTAATTATATCTTAATTGGTTTCTATATAAAATCATTCATGGGATTGTTTTAATATGTTGGAGAATAAAACAATATTAGAGATCAATAACACAAGTAATTATTTATTAAATCCGGTTTTGTTAAAACCAGTATGTAAATTAACCACCCTATATATTATGTAAACCTTTACTTCTTAGTGATATATAAGACACATTGAAGGATTTTAAATGTACTAATAACATGGGCTGTTTTGAGGCAAATCTAACTTATATTTTCATAGAGACATCATTAATAATAAGATTTATTTTATATAATGATGATTTTTACTATAAATTAGATATTCATTGATAAACTTACACAGTTCCTAAGGGTATTGTGATGTAAGCTGTGACATAGTTTTGGTTACAGATGGGGAGACATTGAATCTCCATTATAATAAGATGTGTATAGTTTAAAATAGTCTGAATGACCCTTCAAATGATAATGATCTCTTCCTCTCTTATAGATTGTCGACTTCAAAAAGACCAAAGTCCATGTTAAATGTCAAGCAAAATAGGAGTGGCCTATTGTTGGTATCAGTTGGACAGCGAGGGAGTCTATCCCTTTTTCACTAGTTCTAAACCAGAGAGAATGTTTTTGGCATCTGAGGTAAGAACACCACCCCTACCATCAGCTCCCCACTTTACTACACATATCCAAGTTGTGCTAATCATGTGCTGAGTTGGTGAGGGCTGGTATCAAACCCGGAACTTTGTGTTTCTGAGGCAGATGCTCTACTGACTGAGAGTGTTACATAATTGATAGGTTGCCAATAAATTAGGTTCAGTAATATAGAAAATCAGATCTCACTAATAAATTAAAGTGACAGTTCTTCTGAGCTGTAGTTGTATCTGTTAATTAATGTTAATGTCATGGAACAAAGAAAGATAACTTGGGTTATCTTTCTTTAAGAGAACTCTTCCCTTTATGAAACCCCTTTTGCGTGCCCATGCGTTTTCATGTAAAGGGCGTTCTTAGCAACAGACTTTGAACGTTGAGAAGTGAAGCGAACGGACGTGTGAAATAAACAACCGTAATACATTTATTGGCGTTTGTGTTTATTAGCGTTGGTTGTCAACTGTCCCCTTGTAGCGAGTTTAACAGTATCAGTGCTACTGTATGGCTACACCACTTGGACCTTAATGAAGCTCCCAGAGAATAAGCTAGATGAGAGCTACACAAAAATGCTGCATGCGATCTTAAACAAATCGTGGAAACAACACCCCACAAGGAAGCAGCTGTACAGCCACTTGCCCCTATAACACAAACCATCCAAGTGAGATGAACAAGACAGACACTGCTGGAGAAGCAAGGACAAACTCAAAAGCAAACTAATAGGCGATGTCCTGTGGAAACCAGAACATGGACATGCCTGTGCAGGTCATCCAGCAAAGACCTACATTGACCAGCTCTGCATGGATACTGGATGCTGTGCAGAGGACCTCCCGAGGACAAGGAATGATAGGGATGATAGGTCTCACGTGACACATATTGGAATGATAGGTGTGGGAAAAAAAATGACATCATTATTTGAATAAGATTTTCAAAAGTTCTTTGACGCCTATTTGATCAACAGTCAAACTATTAATACTGATTTCCAAGGACGGGACATTACTATCCTCAGATACATAGGGAACACCTGGGGAAGGCCAGAGGTACAGCAACCAAAATGTTGTGTTTGTACATACCACAATAAAAATGAGGACAACAGTCCGAAACATCAAAATTCATTTGCCTGGGTTTATTTTATACCTAGAATTACGTATATTGTACATTTATATTTACATTTTTGGGGGTATCCTAACTTTTTTTGCACATGCTAACATATTAGGTATAATATAATATAAATAATTTAACCTATAGATAGGACCCTAACAGGTACTACCACTCCAGATTACAGTGAACCTGGGAGTAATGTCAATATAGGGGTACTCCACATTTCCCATATCTTCAGAACTGGAGCTTCAACACCTGATACAGTTTACCTGGCATCGGAGTTAATACCTGATACTCGGCCCAGCCGGGGGTCCAGTGTGCTTCGGCCACTGGATCAGTTAAAGTTAAATTGATAGCGTCGATCCCATTATTTCTTTATTAGCCTACATTTCTAGTAATAATGACATAGGAGGCCGTGGTAATTTTCACCTTTAGTTGTCAAAACTCCTAGCGTATGAGTAACACAGGGATCTGTGCGGTAAAGTAAGGAGCTGATGGTAGGTGTGGCGCTCCACCTCAGATGTCAAAATAATCTCTTTGGTCTAGTGAAAGGGATAGACAACTTCATTGTCTAGCTGATACCGACTTTAGGCCATCTCGACAACTTTACTTTTTACTCCCAGAACCAGAGGTAGTACTTGTTAGGGTCCCATCTATGGGTTAAATAAGATCAAAAAATTAGTTTTATAAAATATATTTTTTAAAAAGATGAGTCAAAAAAAAATTTTTTGAATACCCAAAAGGATGAATAAAAGAAAAACGTCTTAGGCATAAAATTAACCAAAGGTTGACATGACATAAAATCCAACCAACCAAAAACAAAAATATTCTTAAAAAAAAAGCAAAAAGAAATCTCCCTCCCCCCCAAAAAAAAATGGATTTGAGTTTCATTGTTTTTTTTTCCAAAGAATGAAAGGTATGTGTTGTATCATCGACATGGAATGATACACAGAGAAGTTATGTGCTTAATACATTTATTCAGCACCAGCATCCGGTGCCAAACAGATACATACAAAACACAGAACAAATAAGTACAAACAATTAACAAGATTAAACATACACTAAATAAGTAGTCGTCGGGGCGGCTTAAAGTTGGTATCAGCCAATCAGCGAGGGAGTCTATCCCCTTTTCATTTGTGCTAGACCAAGGAGAATATTTTAGCGTCTGAGGTGGAGCGCCACACCTACACCTATACTAAATAGGAGGGTCAAATGCGGTATAGCCAACATAGTAAAGTCAGTCTGAATATTATTCAGCTTGTCAATCCACTTTAATTGTAGGCTATTTTAAGGTCATGAGCCAGTCCATCTGGTAGAGTGCTGAAGGGGTGCTAGCTACTCTACAACAGTATGATAAAAAAAAATGAAAAAGTGTGGGTCTGAATATAGAAATCTTAGAGGCTGGCAAGAGATGTCATGGTTCCTTTTTAAAAGCTGTTGCCAAGTGCCCTGAAATGATGGGGAAAAGAGGAATTGGTTCACGTTTAGCATTGCAGGACACAAAAATCAATTCCTAATCTCCAAGAGATCCAAGAAAATTGGTTTCTGAATGTTGTCATAGCATCAGAATTTCTTATTTCTCAACTACAAATAAACAGATAGTTACACACACACACGTGTAAATACACACACATACACACACATATATATGTGTGTGTGTGTGTGTGTGTTAGTGTGTGTATAAATATATATATATATATATAGTATTAGCTGAGTCTGTATATATGTGTAGGTGGTGTATATAAATGTGTGTACATATACATATGTATGTATATATGCATGTGTGTATAAATGTATATATGCATATTCATATATATATGCATGTGTGTTTATAAATAAATATATATATATGTGTGTGTGTGTGTGTGTGTGTGTGTGTGTGTGTGTGTGGAAGTAAAATATGGAAATAAATCCGACAATATGTAGAAAATAGACAAACAAAGTATTCCAAAAAATGAATTTATTCTTGATGGTGAAGTGAGTGTTATAACATTTTGGTTTTTAATAAACCTTCATCAGGACTTTAAGATGGAAGGAATGTTATCTAGGCAAGAATGGATGTTTTAATAGAAAGAATTGAAAATGACAGAGAAAAAGAGAAAAAAATTACAAATGAGAAAACTAATACACACACATCAAAACACCATAATGTTTTAATTGTAGGAAGATATACTATATCAAATCATGCCTAGCACAAGAAGTAGGATAATCCAACCCGGCTGATACCGACAATTGCCCACTCCACAGACTTTACTTTTACTATTATGGCATAGATGTAGTTTAGACTAAAATTATGTTTTCCTTCTCCTAGACTGGTTGCCAATCAAAGCTAAAGACGATGGCGTAGAGTCCACTTTTTGGTATTTTTTGTTTTTTTTTTTTTTTTTATCTGCAACTGCGTGAGTGGTTGAGCGGCACAATTTTTGAATGGCGATCTCTGGAATCTCTGATGCAGTGACTGTGAACACTTCGGGTGGCCAGGTTTTTCATCATACAACATGTAATAAATACCACTCTGCCCTCATCAGCTGCTAACTAGGTGTGATAACACAGTTTCGCTGACTAAAAGTGGGAGTGCCACACCTAGTGCCACCAAGGAGCTGTTAAAATTCATCAATCAATCAATCATGTATAAGACGAAGCTGTCTGTGGTAAAGGCATGAATCTATCTATTCTCCTCACATCTATTGGTAAATAATAGGGCAGACTGGATTCTTTAGCCTTGGCAAGACACCCAGGCTAGGAGATGGAAAACTCTGTATTCAAACCCGCTAGACTCAGCATAAGAATTTGACCTTGTGTCACATCCTGCACATGGTGGAGGGATTGGGTAAATACATACTACTGTACTATCTATCAATCTACTTATCTATCTATTGATCTACATACCAGTAAATAACTTAAAGAACCTATTTCCATCAAATCACCAAAGTTAAGCAGTGATGAGCCTGTTCAATACTTAAATAGAGTGGTAGTACTTAAGTATTAAGAAAGTATTTAAGTTTTAATGTAATAAAATATTATATTAAATTAGAAAGGCTAATGAAACTAAATAAGAATGCAAATAAAAAGATTTGAAACAGAGGGGGGTATAATAAAAAAAATAGAACAACTAAAACTTACTCTTCCATCACTCCCATATTTCATTGCTAAATTTTCCTAATTTAACTATTTAGTTAAAATAGGAAGTAAAGAATAGATTTTTTCCTGAGATTTTTACTCATATTCACTAAGATAAAACCAAACAATTAGAAATCAATAATACTAAGCACATATTTATTAAAATTAATTTTTTAAGATCAATATGCAAATTAGCCTTCCCGTTCATCCTGTAGACCACTATGTTTTTGTATATATAAATACAATTGCATGTCCTTAGTATGTAGATATGGTCAACAGTATTAATAATGTAAGACAATTTTCTTAATAATTGAGGTTTAAATAAAAATAAAATCATGGAGAATGTGACGTAAATAATTAAGGGAATTGTGATTTGAGTAGTGATATAGTTTCGATTACAGACATGGAAAACACACAATCTCTATTATAATAAGAAGATATTTATGAGATAGAGCACTTATATAATTTAGGCTAACATTGTTTTTTGTTTTTATGAGGAAATATCAATTTTCTATGTTCTAATTAATACTATTTTGAATTTTTGGTCTGTTGTCCTCATCCTTATTGGGAAATATACATACACAATGTTTCAATTGATATACCCCCTGGACTTCTTCAGGTGTTCCTTGTAATCCATTGAGGCAGACTTCTCTCATTCCACTTATTTCAGTAATAGGTTATATATTCCATAGACACACACACACACACACACACACACACATATCTGTACAGATACAGTGTCTTGGGTATGATGTTAAACTACATCTAATTCCAGGAGCTCTGCGGAGTGTGGAGTACCCCTACCAGTAGTAGTCCCAGTTAGGGTTCTATCTATGGGTTAGAGAGAAAAAAATGAGTTAAAAAAAATGTGTTTAAAAAAAATTGACTTAAAAAAAATGTTCAATACCCATCAAGAATGAATAAAATAAAAATGTATTTGGCATAAAATAACCCAACAAGAGTTGACATGCCGTAAAATCCAACCAACCTGTACAGATATAGGAATTCTATCTATAGTATTATTTATTTTAAACGTATTTTGTTTAAAGTATGACTCATCTATATCCTGCTTTATTTGGATCTTCATTCCTTTTCACATGTTTTTGGATTGTTGATAGAATGCACAACAGATGAGACATGTGTATGTGTGTTTGTATGTAAGTAGGTACGGATGGTGTGGGGTGGAGTGGGGTGAGGGTTGCGTACATGAATGGAATTCTGCAGTTAGCATGAAAATCCAGTCTCTAGTAGTAACAGCCGATTAAGAATCGACCTGCAATAAATTCCTCATTTTTTTTTTTTTTTTTTTTTTTTACTACTACTGCATTTTTGAATTGGAACGATTTCAACCATTCTGTAGAATGCAGACAATCATCTGGTGAGGAACTTTCCGACAATGGAACATCCTTTTTTGCTGTTCCACTGTATTCTCAGCTGGGATCAACATCGACATTGAAATCACTCATTCATCTCTATATTACAACAGGCATTTCGTAAATATAATCAATACTGCAAGATTGACGTCTGAAAAACGTAAGAATGTAATGCACGCATTCCTCAACATGTGTGTATTATATGTGTAAGATTAAATAGGCTATGCATTTGTATGAGTGTGTGTATGTGTGTTAAGAATTTAACATACACATTCTTCAACATGTGTAAAATTGAATGGGCTATGCATTTGTTTGTGTGTGTATATATGTGTTAAGAATGTAACGCACGCATTCCTTAACATGTGCGTATTTTCTGTGTAAGATTGAATGCGCTATACATTTGTATGTGTGTGTATGCGTGTTAAGAATGTAACGCACGCATTCCTTAACATGTGCGTATTATCTGTGTAAGATTGAATGGGCTATGCATTTGTATGTGTGTGTATTTCTTAACATGTGTGTATTATCTGTGTAAGATTAAATAGGCTATGCATTTGTATGTGTGTATATGTGTATTAAGAATGTAACGGACGCATTCCTTAACATGTGCGTATTATCTGTGTAAGATTGAATGGGTTATGCATTTGTATGTGTGTGTATGTATATATGTATGTTAAGAATGTAATGCATGCATTCCTCAGCATGTGTGTATTATCTTGAGCAGGCTTTGTATTTGTGTGTATGTGTATGTATATGTATGTGTCTATTAAGAATGTAACTAACACATTCATTGCCGTACATGTGTTTTTATCAGTGTAATTTTCAGTAGGCTTTGTATTTATATGTGTGTGTGTATGCATGTTAAGAATGTAACTACTGCACACATTCCTGTACATATGTGTATTATCTGTGTAAGATTGAGTAGTCTTTGCATTTGTGTGTGTGTGTGTGTGTGTGTTTGTGTGTGTTTGTGTGTGTGTGTATGCATGTTAAGAATGTAACTAACACATGCATTCCTTTACACATGTGTATTACCTGTGTAAGATTGATTAGGCTTTGTATTTGTATGTGTGTGTATGTGTGTGTGTGTATGTGTGTGTGTGTATGTGTGTTGTTTTGTGTTGTGTATGTGTGTGTGTGTGTATGTATGTTAAGAATGTAACTAACACATGCATTCCTTTACACATGTGTATTATCTGTAAGTTTTAGTAGGCTTTGCATTTGTATGTGTGTGTATGTGTATGTGTGTGTGTTTGTGTGTGTGTGTGTGTGTGTGTTGTGTGTGTGTGTGTGTGTGTGTATGCATGTTAAGAATGTAACTAACACATGCATTCCTTTACACATGTGTATTATCTGTAAGTTTTAGTAGGCTTTGCATTTGTATGTGTGTGTATGTGTGTTAAGAATGTAACACACACATTCCTGTATATAGGTGTATTATCTGTGTAAGTTACATTTGTATGTACATTTGTATGTGTATGTGTGTTTGTTTGTGTATATGTGTGTTAAGAATATAATGAATGCACGTATGTGTATTATCTGTATAAGCTGGAGTGAGCTCTTCATTTGTATGTATATGTATGTATGTATGTGTGTGTGTGTGTGTATGTGTTTGTAATAAGTATGTAACTAATATACACATTTCTGTATATAGGTGTATTATCTGTGTAAGATTGAGAGGGATTTGCATTTGTATGTATGTGTATGTGTGTGCACGTATATGTGTGTGTGCATATGTCTGTTAAGAATTTAAATAATGCATGCATTGGCGTACATGTGTATTATCTGTGCAAGTTTCATGTGTGTGTGTGTGTGTGTGTGTGTGTGTGTGTGTGTCTGTGTTTGTGCAAATGATGTATATATCAGTTCAAATGGTTAATATGTGTAAATATGAATTTCTCCTGGAAGAAAATGAACAAAATCTGTCTTTCTTCAGTAAATTCAATAAAACACTCTACATATGTGTATTATCTGCGTAAGTTTGAGTGGGCTTTGCATTTTGTATGTATGTGTATGTGTGTGTGTGTGTGTGTGTGTGTGTGAGTGTGTATGTGTGTTAAGAATGTAACTAACACATGCATTCCTTTACACATGTGTATTATCTGTGTAAGATTGAGTGTTGCATTTGTATATATGTGTATGTGTGTGTGTGTGTGCATATGTACGAGTTTAAATCATTAATATGTATGCATGTGTGTACCTTCTGCCTATAATTAAATGTTGTACACACATGTAGAAATGGAATGTGGCTTTTTGCTAATGGAGTATGTAAAATTTCAAATACTCAAATGTATTTACTTTTTCTCTGATATGGACACTAATAGAATCTACCTAAATGTAAATATAAGTGGTATTTATATGCATTTATATGAAGGCGCGTGGTGTAAGGGTTAGAGTCATAGGAAATGGATGCGTCAACCCGAGTTCAAATCATGGACGAAGCTGTTTGCATTTTCACATAGTACTAATACCTTTGGGAAAGGTATGCATCCCACTACTCTCCCTCCAGCTATGGGTAAATAGTAGAGCAGACTGGGCTCTTTAACCGTGGCTAGGTAACCAGTCTAGAAGCAGAAAAACTCTGAATTCAAACCTGTTAAACTCCGCTCAAGAAATTGACCTTGTGCCACATTCTGCTCATGCGGAGGGGTTGTTAAATATGTATATGCATTTATATGATAAATATATGTATGTGTACACTTTATGTTTGGTTTTGGTTTCTTTGGTTAATGGTGTATCAACCTTTGTGGGTTATTCAATGCCAAAGTAATCCTTGTAGAAGAACAGTGTTACTAATTAACCCATAGCTGGTGGAATGAGGTGATTTATACCTTTCCCAAGGGTATCATGACAATTGAATTGGATGCTTATACAGTGCAAAAAGATTCACGTTAAGAAAAATATCTAACTTCCATATTTACATTTTTACCCAACTCCTCCACCTAAGGCAGGATGTGACAAAAAGTCAATTTTTCAGTTTAGCTCAGTCGGTAGAGCATCCAACTAGGAACCACAAGTTTCCGGGTTCAATACCAGCACAGGATCTGTGCAGTAAAGTGAGGAGCTGATGGTAGGTGTGGCACTCCACCTCAGATGCAAAAAAAATCTTCTTTTTCTATAGCAAGTGAAAAGGGGATAGACTCCCTCACTGTCCGGCTGATGCCACTTTACACCACCCTGACGACTTTTACATTTGGTTTGAATTCAGAGTTTTCCTTCTCCTCAACTGGTTTCATTATTCATTAAAAGGTTAATCATACAATAACTAAAATTATTTGAGAAGCATCCACAGTATTTCATTAATTTGAAAGACATTGAATATCTAATCTCAAAGATACCTTTTTTATTCTTTTGTTTAAATCTTTGCCCCAAATTATCAATTTTTTTTTTTTTTTTTTGTATGATGAAGCATTGTATGATATAGGACTTTAAACCTGCTTCTCTATTGCAAAAGGATCAAGTACCAGTCTCAGAAATGTACACAGCCTTGTCCAGGGTTTGAACTCAGTTCGACGAGTCCATTTCCTACAGCGATAACCATTACACCAAGTATCGTAGTATAGATTTATATGAGTAAAATGTGTATGCATGAATTTTCTGTGTATACTTCAGTGTACACAATATATAATGTTTTAGGTAAAAGTTTGCATTATTAATATGTTTAGGTATACATGTTATGCGTATGAAGCTGTACATATGCAAATAGCAACTGAAATAGATAGGTAGGTAGGTTTTATTACACACCGAGATAGATAGATATACACAGACTGATAGATAGATAGATAGATATAAACAGACTGATAGATAGATAGATAGATAGATAGATAGATAGATAGATATAAACAGACTGATAGATAGATAGATAGGTAGATAGATAGATAGATAGATAGAAACAGACTGAGATAGATAGATAGATAGACAGACTAAGGTAGATATATAGATAAACAGGCTAAGGTAGATATATATATAAACAGACTAAGGTAGATAGATAGATAGATAGATAGAAAGAAACTAAGGTAGATAGATAGATATAAACAGACTGAGATAGATAGATAGATAGATAGATAGAAATCGACTGAGATAGAAACAGACTGAGATAGATAGATAGATAGATAGATAGATAGATAGATATAAACAGACCAAGATAGATATAAACAGACTGAGATAGATATAAACAAACCGAGATATAGATAGACTGAGATAGATAGATAAACAGACTAAGATAGATAGACTAAGGTAAATAGACAGACAGATAGATAGATAGATAAACAGACTAAGGTAGATAGATAGATAGATAGAGATAAACAGACTACGATAGATAGATAGATAAATAGATAGATAAACAGACTACGATAGATAGATAGATAGATAGATAAACAGACTACGATAGATAGATAGATAGATAGATAGATCAAAAGAAACAGACTGAGATAGATAGATAGTTAGATAGATAGATAGATATAAAAATACTGATAGAAATACATGTCTACAAATGATTACGTAATAAAATAACTGTTTACAAGATCATTATTTGATGAAAAATTCATAAGGCAAACTTAATTTCCTGACCCCATTTTTTATTTGATGAAAAATTCATAAGGCAAACTTAATTTCCTGACCCCCATTTTTATTTGATGAAAAATTCATAAGGCAAACTTAATTCCTGACCCCCATTTTATTTGATGAAAAATTCATAAGGCAAACTTAATTTCCTGACCCCCATTATTTGATGAAAATTCATAAGGCAACCTGACCCCCATTTTTATTTGATGAAAAATTCATAAGGCAAACTTAATTTCCTGACCCCCATTTTTATTTGATGAAAAATTCATTTTTATTTGATGAAAAATTCATAAGGCAAACTTAATTTCCTGACCCCCATTTTTAGATAAAGTTATCGAGTTGACTTATTTCCTGTTTACGTTTTTATCTGTCATCCCTAATTACGTTTCCATGACAACAAGCAACCATGCTGAGAAAAAGACTGAATCAAGTTGTTTTGGTTACACACATTAAAAAGGAAGAAACAGTTGTTATTACTCAGCATTACTAATGATATTCAGCAAACAATAATCACTAAAGAATAAAATGAATAGGTACAGCATATACTAGTAGAATGAACGACCTTTTAAGACCAATTGTTCTCTACAAAAACAAGTGGTTGTTCATTTATAGGGTGGTAAGAGGTTTTGGTGTTTTAAAGGTTTAAGGTAGCTGGATATGTTATATACTGGCATCAAATTCTATATGTTATATAGTGGCTTTTTCTTCACATTGCTAAATCGTGTATCTGTATACGTAGCGGGTATGGTCACAGTACCCAAAGCGATGTATGTTAGTAGTCAACTACGACCGACTACTGGACTTCAATAACAACAGATACATAAGTACAAAAAGGACCCTTCTTTATTTTCTTCCATGTGTGGGTGGTGAAGGCACGGAGCTTACAATGAGTGCACAAGGGGTGGTTGCTAACGGGAGACGTGAAGTGTCCTTTCCGCTGTCGGCTGGCATCTGATCCTGTCGGCTTGACCCTCTGGCTTTTTGTATTGACGACACGCCTACACATCTTTATCTTTTTGATCTGAAAACGGACCTTTGTTATATATTTCTTTATCTTGACTGGAAACTATTTCTTCCGCTTTCTCTTTCTTTTTAAATATATATTTTTATCTTTCTCTTTGTCCCTCAGCCGGAAGTTCCATCTTCTGGGCGAGGACAATACAACAGATAGTATGAATGCATGTTCTTCGTGTTTTACTTTTAACCCCACCCTATTTGGTGGTCGCTCTATAAAAGGAATTCAAGGAACAAAAAAGAAAGAGACAAAGGCAGAAGGTGGTTTAATGACTTAGGCTTTATTCACCGGTCATAGTCCCCCTGGCCGTGGTAGCGACTACACACAGTTAAAGCCTAAACTCGAATGACCGAAAGATTTTCTTGGGGGTAGGAAGTGGGTCCCTTTTCTCGCACATGCGCGGAGGGTTCTTCCGGTGAAGGCACATGGGAGTTTGTTATTTTTTTAATTTTTTTTTATTCTAATTTTATTTTAATTTCATTTTAATCTCCACACATTACAAGAGATAAGTTTCTGAACTCATTGAAGCTTATCATTGTTCATTACACACAATATATGATAAAGTAAGCAAAATCAGTGGAGTGGTATATTGTCGGTATCTGTCTGACAGTGAAGGAGTCTATCCTCTTTTCACTCTTGCTAGACCAGGAATATTGTTTTTGCATCTAAAAATAAGCACCACTCCTACCATTAGCTCCTCACTTTACCACACAGATACAAGCTGTGCTACTCATGTGCTGAGTTAGTAAGGGCTGGTATCGAACCCAGAACCTTGTAGTTCCAAGGCAGACACTCTAGAGACTCAGCTAAACTGAAAGGACCTTTTTTGTGGCTAAAAATTAGGGGTCACCCATTACACGAAATTGTATGAATCTATTCTCCCCAACTACCAGCTACAGGCAAATAGTAGGGCAGACTGGGCTCTTTAACTTTGGTATGGCAACTAGTCAAGGGCAAGGAAAATTCTGAATTCAAACCTCTTAAACTCCACTCAAAAATGAACCCTAAGTCAAATCCTGATACTGACCGAGGGGTTGGGTATATATATATATATATACATGTGTATGTGTGTAAAATAAACATTAAGACATATTAAAACACATAATTACATTATATTTTATTATGTTTTTATACAATACAGGGATATTTTTCTTATAAAAAAAATGTACCAAAAAATTATGGGTTTGAGTGGGTTTGGAAGGGTTAATGATATTTCAGTTTATTTCAACAGGGAAAATTGATTTGATATACAAGTAAATTGAGTTAGGAATAGAATAAATTAAACTTATAAGTCAGGGTACCTCGGTAGAGTTTTGTTTTCAGCAATAGTAGTGCTCCAAGTTAACAGACTTAGAGGTAGAGAGGAGAAATATTAAAAAATGTCTATCATAATTAAAAATTCCATTTATTATTTTGAAAGTTTCAATTAGATCAGCTCTAGTAAGGTAGTTAAACCTAATTTCTCCAATCTTTCCCTGTAATTGTAATCTTTTACTCTTTTTATTAGTTTTGTTACTCTTCTTTGTAATAATTGATCTTTGAGACTAGCTAGCTAACCATTACACTATGATGAGTTACCCAACAAAGTTGATACAGTTAGTAAATATTTATCAGTCCCCTCCCCTCCAAAGGAAGGTGTGACTCAAGATCAAGTTTAATGCATGAGGGTGGTGAAAAATAGATGAGCTCTATTGACATTTCTTTTTTTGGGGTGCCTCAATTGATCCTGACCCTACTTCAAGTGCAAAGGTGTTGGTGCAGGCTGGGGAGATGGCTCTCTGAAGTGAGAAGCGAGATAATTGATCCCTATCCATGGATGACTGAGGAATTTACCTGTATGAGGTAATGTAAACAGGAAGAAGATAAACAGAGTTGTCGGATAATACTGTATTAGATCGATGGAAAGATTTCCAGTGGATTCTTTTGCACCATGTTAGAGAAATCTTAAAAGTGCCTTTGAGGATTACTTACCTCCTTTTTTTTTCTGGTCAAAACAGTCAATTGTTGTTTGCCATTTACAAGTTTAGGGAAAATTCTCAAACAAGGGACTGCCTTGTCAGTAGGTTAAATTGTAATGCATCTTTATAGTAAAAATCATTTTCAATACATTTTATCATAAAAATCTTTCCTAAGCATTTTTATAGTAAAAATCATTGGCTAATGCATTTTTTATAGTAAAAATCATCATACAATGCATTTTTATAGTAAAAATCTTTTCCAATGCACTTTTATAGTAAAAATAATTCCTAAAATATTTTTATCGTAAAAATCTTTTCCAATGCATTTTTATAGTAAAAATCATTTCCAATGCATTTTTATAGCAAAAATTATTTCAATGCATTTTTATAGCAAAAATCATTATCCTATGCATTTTTATAGTATATTAGAAAAACTAACCCCCAACTGACAAGAGATACAATGTTTAGCTATGTTACTAATTGTACTACCTTATCTTTCACCTTATCAAAATGCTTTGAATAAATCAAAATGAAACAACATGGCTAAATATGGAGCGGTTTCCAACATATCAACCTAAATAGAATGTACTTGAAAAAAAAGCTTAGCTGGATAGATAGATAGATAGATAGATAGATAGATAGATAGATAGATAGATAGAAACAGATTGAGAAAGAAAGATAGAAATGATTAGTTTGATTTTGTTCCGTTCAATTTTAATGACAAGTCAACCCATTTAGGGTTATTTTATGCCTAGAGGTTAGGAAGTTGAATGCATATTCATATTTACATTATTTTGTGTAGTTTCTTTAGTTCTTTTTTTTTTGTTCTTTTTTTTTTTTTGCACACAATCCTATTGAATGCAAATACATTTTAAGCAGCTCTATTTGATCCACAGATGGGGCCCAAACAGGTAACTACCACTTTGGGTCTGAGTGGACATGGGAGTAATAGCAATAAAGAGGTACTTCAAACACCCCAGATCTCCAGAACTGGAGCCTCACCATCATATACAGTTTAGTGTCATACCCAGGATACTCGGTTTGTTTTATTTAATGGCATTAAATAAGCCTCAGTTAATTAACTCTTTGGCTCTCCCACCACTACCAAGCAAAGTACAAAAACTGATGGTTAGTTCATTATAATTGAACAAAAGGACTCAGATTACAATGACAATAGAACTTTATTTGAATAGAATGAGTTTTGAAGTAAATAGATCGTAAACTTTGAAATATTCTATCATACAGGTAAAAAAATACCAAGAAAATTTTATATGGCCATTAAGAAAATTTTAAGGCAAAGAGTTAATGTCAAAATTTGATTAATTTGTAAATGTTTGATTTTAATCATAACAAAAATAAATCTATTTGACCTGTAGATTGAACAGAGACACAAAAGTAATTATAATAAATATCTTTTCCACTGTAATAAGATTAACAAATAAAAGGAATTTTTTATCAAATTTCATCCTCCTTTTTTCTAATTAATCCACTTTCAATTTAAGTTATCACTTGCAGGCACAGCTTAGTGGTAGTGTATTGAACAAAATCTGAGATGATCTATGTCCTGGGTATGACACTAACCTACATCTAATGGTGAAGCTCCAGTTCTGGAGATAGGGAAAGTGTGGAGTACCCTCTTTATTGACATTACTCCCAGGTTTATTTTGACCCAGAGTGGTAGTATCTGTTACGGTTCCATTTATGAGTTAAATAGATCTGTTTAAAAATTATTTGTATTTGTGTGCAAAAAAATAACCTCTTATTTTTTGATCAGTCATGTAGCGAGGAAGTCTATCCCCCTTTTGCTAGCACTAGACCAAGGAAATTGTTTTTGCTGAGGTGGAGCACCAGATGCTTTACCACACAGATCAGATTACCCAAGCTGTGCTACTCATGTGCTGAGTTGGCGAGAACCAGTTTTGAACAAGAAATCCCTAGGAATGAAAATGAGATTAAAAAGAAAAAAAATGGAATCTTGAGGTCTCCTATGAACAGAGATGCTGATAGGTATGCATCCTGCATCCCCGATGCACAAAAATCTAAAAGGACGCAGTAAAATTATATCCATGCATCCCAGTGTTTTTCTTTTTTCTTCCCTCACCATTTCAAGCTAACTGATAATACATTTCAATAGTTTCTTAGAAACGAATTATATAGGATAGGTTACAAGGTAGGAGTTAGACGGCTTTAGTTGGGACTCATTCAAAGCAAATATGTGCATCCCATAAAAAAAAAAAAAGCTATCAGTATCACTGTATGAATATGATAATTCTTTGAGTTAAAACCAGCATTTGAAGATATTTCATTCCATGAAACAAAGGGTTGGAAACGGTGAAATCATGTGAATACTGAAAGGTTGTCTGGCAGAAGCCAATGGAAAATCAATTCTCTAATATGCTTGGATAATCACTGAATAAACCAAATTAATTTGGAAACAGAGTTGGTAGAATGGGTGGGGACAGTTATCACCAATCGAAAAAAGTTTATTGTTGAATACATCTGTGTAGAACATTTGGCAACCAATTGAAATGTTCTGAAGAGGCAAGCAGAACTATCAATCCCACAATGCATCAGTTTATCAAGATTAGGGTCGGTTTAGCTCAGTCGGTAGAGCACTTGCCTAGGAATCACAAGGTTCTTGGTTCGCCAACTCAGCGTATGAGTACCAAATGGATCTGTGTGGTAACATGAGGAACTGGTGGTAGGTGTGTCACTCCACCTCAAACACAAAAACAATCTCCTTGGTCTGGCACAAGTGAAAAGAGGATAGACTCCCTCACTGTCTGGCTGGAATCACAAGGTTCTTGGTTCGCCAACTCAACGTATGAGTACCAAATGGATCTGTGTGGTAACATGAGGAACTGATGGTAGGTGTGTCGCTCCACCTCAAATTCAAAAACAATCTCCTTGGTCTGGCATAAGTGAAAAGAGGATAGACTCCTCACTGTCTGGCTGGAATCACAAGGTTCTTGGTTCGCCAACTCAGCGTATGAGTACCAAATGGATCTGTGTGGTAACATGAGGAACTGGTGGTAGGTGTGTCACTCCACCTCAAACACAAAAACAATCTCCTTGGTCTGGCACAAGTGAAAAGAGGATAGACTCCCTCGCTGTCTGGCTGATACTGACTCCAGACCACCCAGACTACTTTACTTATTTCATTGCCTGCATTCGTAGTTGATAATCTTCCACTCTTTAAAATCCCAATCTGTTATACTATTCATATTAGGTTTATTTCTTTTCATAATAGTAAAAGTAAAGTTGTTGGGGTGGCCTAAAGTTGGTATCAGCCAATCAGCGAGGGAGTCTATCCCCTTTTCACTAGCACTAGACCAAGGAGATTGTTTTTGCATCTGAAGTGGAGCACTACACCTACCATCAGCTCCTTACTTACAGATTCCTGTGCTACTGAGTTGGTGAGGTGTATCAAACTAAGAACCTTATGGTTTCTAGCCGAACACTCTACCGACTGAGCTAACCCAGCCCCTTCTTTTCATAATAATATGAGGGTAATCCTAAAGTTAAGGTCTTCAAAGTATTTACAAATCACAGAAACGTTTATTGTTTATTGTCTGAGGTGGAGCACCACACCTACCATTAGCTCCTTACTTACAGATTCATGTGCTACTCATACGCTGAGTTGGCGAGGGCCAGTATTGAACTAAGAACCTTGTGGTTTCTAGCCAAACACTCTAACGACTGAGCTAACCCAGCCCCTTCTTTTCATAATAATATGAGGGTAATCCTAAAGTTAAGGTCTTCAAAGTATTTACAAATCACAGAAACGTTTATTGTTTATTGCCAATGATGTTTACATCATTTTAAAATTTAAACATGTATCTATCTTTTTATATAATCGCCATTTTGGTCAATGCATTTTTGTAGGCGCTGTGACAGTTTTTGTATGTTCACGTTATACCAGCTCAGTGCTATGTCGTTGAGGAAGCATTGCACCGTGTTGTCATTGCAAACTCCCAACTTCATTTGAGGATGTTTTTGACATCCATGCATCTACCATCAGCTAATTTTACCGCACAGATCCCTGTGCTACTCATACTTTGACTTGATGAGGGCTTGTATCGAACCTGGAACCTTGTGGTCCCTAGTCTGATGCTCTCCCAACTGAGCTAATCCAGCCCTATATATCTGATAATACTCCCTGTTAAAACAATCTTTTTTTTCTTTTCTTTTTTTAAAATATTAACCCCTTCCTTTAGTGTCAAATGTGCTCACACAACCAGAGGTGAACACTGGAAAACTATACTCTCAACTCTTTGCTTGCCAAAAACATTAAAAATAACATCCACCCTGTTGGCTAGGGCTGTATAATACACCGACTGCACCTCTGCGGAGGAGAAAAATCCCCACCAATAGGGCCACCTGTTGGCTGTGAGTGGCGACCTGTGATACTTAATGAATGAATCCTGGTGGCTGAGCAGTCCATAACATGCAGCATTCCACTTTGGCTCTTACTTAGGCTATATGGATGGTCAGAAATGCCCCCCTGCGATCAATCGGCTGGTCACGCCAAGCCCTAGCACCTATATGATTGTCCCCTATTGCTCTTATGGCAAACCCCCAACCATATTTTTATCATATATGTGCTAGAAAGCGATGAGGGTCTTAGTGTTTTGGGTTAGACGTTAAACTGCATTTAAGTTCCAATTCTGGAACACTGGGGAGTGTAGAGTACCCCTTCATCGCTATTACTCCCAGATCCACTCTGACCCGGAATGGTAGTACCTTTTTAGGGTCCCATCTATAGGTTAAATAGAAAAAATGAGTTTAAAAAATGATTTTTTAAAATTGAGTTTTAAAAAATTGAATACCATCAAGAATGAATAAAACAAAACCTCTTTGGCATAAAATAACCCAACAAGGGTTGACATGCCGTAAAATCTACCTAACCAACCAGCCAACCAACCAGCCAAAAACATTAGAAATAACATATTTCAAATTATAAATAATAGAAGCTTCATTGAAGATAGGTAGCAGACCTCTGCCTCAGATTTCTTAATTAATGCGTGAATTGATTCACTCATTGGTTTGGTTTGGTTGGAAAGAATAATATTAAAGACGATTCTTATCAGCTGTATATTGTTTAATACACTTTATCATCTGATGTTTTATTTTATTTTCGAACAGCATTTTCAGTTATATAACTCCAAATATAGTCAATTATGTTAAATACGTGTATATTATCACATGCAAATGAGTGTAAAAATTAAAAAAATTAAAAATAATAATTATAATAATAATAATAATTAGACACGTCTCTCTTGTTCAGATTTCTGCATCGTCCCCTTCTTGAAAAAACAAATTAAAAGAAAATAACCACCTATTTTTCTTGTAAAATATTCCGGATAAAAAACAAAATAAAAATATTAAAAAAACAAAAAACAGAAAGAGCAAGTTTTATTTTATTTTATTTTAAATTTATTTTATTTTTAGTCACGAGGTTTCTTTTTAATCCGCGTACATTTTTTTTTTTTTCGGTTAGAAGTTTGTAATATTAATGAGAGAAAAGATAGATTTTTATTTATTTTATTTTTTATTTTATTTTTTTAGACAAGGGCTAAGGAGGCAATCGATATAATTTAATTAGAAATAAAATAAAATTGTATGACTCAATAGTAAATTAAAGAAATGTAAATCTTTTATCGATATTTAAAATGTGGTTTTAAATAAAAAAAGGAAAACATTTTTTTTCAAAGGAAATGCAGTTTTTATTTCCTTGCTGGTTGTCAGGTAAGGTTTTCTGTTCATAAAAAAAAAAACGTACACATAAAATAAAATAGAATAAAATGAAGAAAGATGAATTAAAATTAATAATTTTTTGTGGTGTTTTTTTTCTTCTTTTTTTAAATTTACATCTTGGTAAGGCGATCGTAATATGGTCAGGTAAAGAAATGGAGGGGGTATTTAAATGAATTATTTCAAATTCGACTTATGATCTATTGATTAAAAAAGGTTGGTTTAAAAAAAAAAAGTAGTCTAAGGTTAATTATAACTTTTTACTTTGAATAAAAAAAATGTATCAAATGCTAAATTAAATAAATTTAACAAGATCTGTCACGTGCCAACGTTTGGATTTTTAATTTTTAAGGTAGGAAAATCTGTTATTTTCCAAAAAGTATTTTTTAAAATTCTATCTCTTAAAATGACGTGTCGTGTACAGATTAAAAACACGCTAATCAATTATCTTCAATAAAAAATTTTAAAAATGAAATAGATTAAATTTAAGCCAGCATTCAGAATGTCTTGCTAAAATCTGGGACTGATCTTTTCGGATAGAGTGGTCCCTCCTGGAATTTAGTCGTTCTGCTATATTCTAAAATTGAATAGTTCAACTATATTTTTTTAAAATTATTATGCTATCTTTTTAATAAATTAGATCATTTATTATACTTTATTGTTTTTTTTTTTTTTATTGTTTTTTTTTTTTTTTTTTTGTTTTTTTTCAATTTAATTCTTCGAGTTTAATTTCAACCTGATGGTTCTCTGTCGTAGTGTGTCACCGCGCATTCCAAACATTTCAGAAAAGGACCGCACTATCCGAAAAGTCCGTCAGGGATTTAGAAAATAATGAGAAATTAGATTAAGCTTAGGTTAGTCTGGCACAAGGCCACGTAAAGAAAAGTACACGAAGATTTGGAAGAAATTACGAATAGAAAAGACAGTCGTTAAATAAATTTTGATAGTACAATTATAAATCTAGAATAAGAAAATGGTAAAAAAGCAAGTAAAGTACCCGTTACTATACAACACTATACAGTGTGAAAGAAGAACTAATTTATTTTTTAACGAGAGAGAGAGAGAGAGAGAGAGAGAGAGAGAGAGAGAGAGAGAGAGAGAGAGAAGAGAGAGAGAGAGAGAGAGAGAGAGAGAGCATCAAGACTCTCCGTTCAGAATAAAGAAACAAACTACTTCTCCCTCACCTTCCCGCTGTTTTTTTGGCACGAGACACCACCAAAATTTGGAAAAATAAGAAGAGCGATAAAAACGATTATTCATTTATTTATTTACTTATTTACTAACTTATTTATCTATTTATTCATTTATTTATCTATTTATTTATTTATCCATTTATTTTTTTTATTGATATCTCTGCTGTTACGGTTTCTTCTTCTTCCCTTCGGTTGAGTCAACGAATCACGTGGTGTAAAAATCGAAACAGATCATCTTTTTCAATCGTATAAATTGCCCTACTCCTCTCGATTTTACCCCCATCCCCACCCCGACTACACACCTACCGCGAAGCAGAGAGTGGAATAGAGTAGATAAGATAGGTGGATGGGTGAGTGAGAGAGTGACACTTAAATACTGCGGAAGAAATTTATATAGGTGGGGAAAAGGAATTTGATTCTTGGAAATTAAAGAAACCTTAAACCACCGAATGATCCGGATATCATACAAACGAAGATGATGTCAGTTTAGTTAGTCAATATTTCCTTCTTCAAGATTGTCACGTTACCCAATAAAAAGGCGACTGTTGAGCGCGTGAAACTAAGAAGTAAATACTAGCAGGACCTGTAGATATACCATAGTATGATAATTTAATTATTAGAACGTTTGACATGTTTACTTAAGAACTATTGCTAAATAGTTCAATATGGAAAAAGTATGATAATCTTAATCTAACTCTCTATCACCTTTTTTTTTCTCTTTCTTTCTTCCCTTTGCATTTTTCATTATGTTAAATTGAAACAGATTAGCGTTATCGCACACGCGCGCCCCCCTCTCTCTCTCATATATATATATATATATATATATATATATATATATGAGAGAGAGAGAGAGGGGAGGCGCGCGTGTGCGATAACGCTATATATATATATATATATATATATATATATATATATATATATATATATATATATATATATATCTTTCCCCTACTCTCTTTGTTTCTTTCTTTGTTTCTTTCTTTCTTTATAATAAAGAGGTACTGGTCCTTTATTTAGCTGAAGTGACAACACTCATAAGAAATAAGAATTCGGCACATACGCAAAACCAGATAATCAGGATTTACATTTTGCATTTCATGTTGGACGATTAGAATGGTTTCATATTTAACCAGAGGGTGTTGCAAGATGATAACGGTCGGAAGATTAAGGAACAAAGGTATATATATATATATATATATATATATATATATATATACACACACAAAGGTATATATATATATATATATATATATATATATATATATATATATATATATATATATATATATATATACCTTTGTTCCTTAATCTTCCGATATATATATATATATATATATATATATATATATATATCGAGATTGACGCTGTATTTACCACGATAGAAATAAACAATGAATGGAACATTAATTTTTTTCAGAATACAAGATGTTTCAAACAAGATAGAGACATGGTAGGCCTCTCAAATTAGTAGACCAGTTCACATACCTAGGTAGTAACAACTCATCTACAGAAAGCGATGTCAATGTACGCTTAGAAAAGGCATGGACTTCTATAGACAGATTATCGATCATATGGAAATCTGATAAAGCGAGAATTCTTACAAGTTGTAGCTGTGTCAGTACTACTGTATGATGCACCACTTGGGCTCTAACGGAACTATACAAGAATGCAGCGTGCTGTTTTGAACAAATCTTGGAAGCAGCACCCCACAAAAAGCAGCTACACAGCCTCCTATCACACAAACCATCCAGGTAAGACATGCTGGTTGCTACTGGGGAAGCAAGGACGAACCAACAAGTGACATTCTCCTATGGACACCTACACATGGACATACTAGTGTTTGCCGATTCATCAGCTCTGTGTAGATACTAGATGCCGACTTACAGAGACTAATAGGGGTGGATGGAGAGAGAACCAAGGGAATACATGCTGTCGGGACGCCTTGATGATGACGATATTCAACTACCTTTCACCAGTTGACGTTCATTTCGTATCTACCACACGTGTTAAGTAACCAAAGAAAGAATATTAAAGCTACCACTCGATAGGGATATAAGAAACAACTAGCTCATCATCCCAAGGTCACCACCTCCCTTAATGGTCACACCTTTGAACCTGTGTCAGGTGATCTACCAGGGAATCATTTCATTGAACACTGTTATCTACACAAATAAATGAACCTTATGTTTTTTTTATGTTTGTCACAAACGACAATGCCAGTTGACGTAATTTTGGACACGATGACTCACACAATAGCCCCTCTCCACCGTCTTGATATAGGCAATATGACGTGGTCATTTAAGGTCACCAGAGGTCAGACAATATAAAATATCAATTTCCAAACATTTGAAGCAAATACTTTTTATAGAATTTTCTTCATTCTTATGAATGGTACAAAGATTTACAATTATTTTATTCTATAAGTTTTCGTTTTTTCTTCACATCGTTGTCTGTTTTTTTAATATCTATATCTATTATAAAGCTAAAGCTGAGGGAATCAATGTTTGTCTCCTAAAGGCTTTCTTACTGTTTAGTTTAATGACACGAAAATTATACTGAATTATTCCTTAGTTCTAGGATTGAGTTACGTTTGAAAAAGTTCCATTTCAATTGTTTCTAATTAATCGTAATTTGCAATTAAGAAAAAAATCTGACCCGTCTCTTACTTCACATTCTGCCTATCACTTTTCCCCTCTCTATGTATATCTTGATTACCTCCTCATTATATGTTAGTTTTACAATGAGAAATATATATATTATATATATATATATATATATATATATATATATATATATATATATAGAGAGAGAGAGAGAGAGAGAGAGAGAGAGGGGGGGAGAGAGGAGAGACAAAATGGGAGAGTTATGAAACGTATTTGTATGTTAAGTTTTATGATCAACCAGTCCAGCCAACATCTTGGCTCTTAATAAATTCAAATTTGGTCAAACGTCCCCTTTCTTAGAAATATTACAAACTCATTTTATTGTTTGTTTTTTGTTATTTTTGTTTTTTTGTTTTTGTTTTTTCAAATTCTCCGGCTGAATTTATTTTTCTTGTTTTGGAAACTCACTTTTCCCTAATCCCAATTATCTACCCTGCGCTCAATGGGTGACCCAACTATCTATCTTTTTCATTCTGTTTATCTATCTTTTTCATTCTGCTTATGTATCAATCTATCTATCTTTTTCATTCTGTTATCTATCTTTTTCATTCTGTTTATCTATCTATCTATCTATCTATCTTTTCATTCTGTTTATCTATCTATCTATCTATCTATCTATCTATCTTTTCATTCTGTTTATCTATCTATCTATCTATCTTTTCATTCTGTCTATCTATCTATCTATCTATCTATCTATCTATCTATCTTTTTCATTCTGTTTATCTATCTATCTATCTATCTATCTATCTTTTTCATTCTGTTTATCTATCTATCTATCTATCTATCTTTTTCATTCTGTATCTATCTATCTATCTTTTTCATTCTGTATCTATCTATCTTTTCATTCTGTTTATCTATCTATTTATCTATCTATCTATCTTTTTCATTCTGTTTATATCTATCTTTTTCATTCTGTTTATATTTATCTATCTTTATCATTATATCTATCTTTTTCATTCTGTTTATATCAATCTTTCGTCATATCTTAATTGTTGATATCTATTTATCAATTATAGATAAACCCATAAAGACGCGCATGCGCACCCGCGATTCCCTATTAACTCTGCTTCCCTCTACCACTTTCCACTCGCCGATAAATCAGGTCATTTATTAAGAAAAATCGAATATAGATGTCGTCTGCTCCAAGACCAATCGTAATATTTCAAAGTGAGTAGTTTTTATTTCACTTCTCTCCACTTAATGTTTTTGCCAATTTAAAAAAAAAATGTCTCAGCTTATGGGTTTTTTCAGTGTTTCAATTCGATTTTTTAATCATTTTTTTTTTCTTCTTTCATTGCAATAATTTTGGTAAGAATGTCATGTTAAAAAAAAATAACTATCAAAATTTTCAATAACTTTATGGTTTCGAAACAAAAAATGTTTTTACGAATATTACGTTTCAATGTTTACAGTAATTATTTTACTGTAAACATTGGAATGTAATATTTGTAAAAATAATTTTCAAAATAAATGATGATTTTTAAAATAATAAAAAATAACCAAAAAACAATTTTCAAAATAAACAATTTTCAAAATATAAAAAAAAATATAAAAAATGAATGATAATTTTCAAAATAATCAAAAATAAACAAAAAGTATTTTGAAAATAAATAATTTTAAAAAAATAATCAAAATTAATCAAAAAGTAACTTTAAAAATAAATAATAATTTAAAAAATAGTCAAAAAATAATTTTAGAAATAAATAATAATTTAAAAAATAATCAAAAAGTAATTTTAAAAATAATCACAAAAAACCATCAGTTCTAAATATAAAATTAGAAACAAATTTTATATGAAATTTTTTTCAAAACTTTTTTTTATATTTGCCAAAAACTGAAAGATATTCTAACAAAATTATTTTTAATACAAGTTTAACTTTTTGGCTTTTTCGTAAAAACTTACGTATATACTTTTCAAATATTTTTCGATACACGAGAGACAAAAATACATCCCCAAACTTGTCAAAAGATTTTCTTATCAAATTCTGTATTTGTAAAAAGAATATTCTACCGATGAAGATTTCTGTTAATTCAGTAAAAAAGTCGGCAGAGTAGCCAATTAATGGTATCAGCCGAACAACTAGGGAGTCTATTCCCTTTTGCTAGTGCTAGACCAGGAGGTTGTTTTTGCTAAGGTGGGGCGCCACACCTACTGTTAGCTTTCAAAAATCGGCGGAGTTGCCTATTTTGGTATCAGCCGAACAGTGATGGAGTCTATCCCCTTTTCGCTAACGCTAAACCAGAGAAGTTGGTTTTTGCTGAAGTGGAGCTCCCAGATGCTTTACGGCACAAATCAATTACCGAACTTGTGCAATTCATGGCGAAAACCAGTATCAAACCTTGAACCTTGCGATTCCTAGGTGGATGCTCTACCGACTGAGCTAAACCGTGTACTCATAATATGCCTAGGCTATGTACTACTAATGTCGTTAGATCTAATGAAGAAAAAAGGTTTTCCACTAAAAAAAAATGTCAAGAAGCAGACGATATCCTGCAGAAAGTATTACAGATGCAGACTACGCTGATGATATAGTGCTTCTCGGAAATACACGTGCCCAAGCCGAATTTCTGCTGCACAGCCTGGAGCAGGCAGCAAGATACATTAGCCTCTATGTGAACTCAGATAAAACGGGATTCATGTGTTTTAAACATGATGGGGCCATTTCCACATAAAATGGCAAGCCTCTGAAATTAATAGACCCGTTCAAATACCTAGGTAGCAATATCTCATCTACATAAAGTGATTCAATATATGCATAAGAAAGGCATAGACTGCTATTGAGAGATTATCGATTATACGGAAATCTGATCTGATAAAATAAAAAAAGGGAATTCTTCCAAGTTGTAGCCAAATAAGTACTACTGTATGGCTGCACCAATTGGACTTTAAGGAAGCGCTTGGAGAAAAAGCTAGATACAAGGATGTTGCGAACTGTCTTGAACAAATCGTGAAAGCAGTAACCCCCCCCAAAAAAAAATGCAGCTGTATGGCCACTTGCCCCCTCTCACACACCATCCAAGTACGAGGAACAAAGCATGCTGGGCATTGCTGGCAAAGTAAGATGAGCTCATAAGCGACGTTCCCCTGTGGACACTTACACGTGGACCGACCAACTTATATTGATCAGCTCTGTACGGATACTGAATGCCGTGCGGAGGACGTTGTCATGAGCGATGACAGATAGGTACGAGAGGCGAGAAAGAGTCATGGGAATTCTTGCTGTCGGCATGACTTGATGATCATGAATACTTACATTTAAAAAAAAAGTTTTCCTGGCCTCCACGAGGCCGGATTAACACAAGGTCTTTTTTACATGGGGATTTTTTTTATGGGGCATCCAGCGAGGATCAAACTCGCTATTCAGTAATAATCGATCTGCGAGACTAGTTTGCAAACCATTACACCACGATAGGGCGTCTTGGATTATTTTCCGAACCTCCCAACATAGCAGATTAACACAAGGCCCTTTTTTTCGTGGGGATTTTTTTGGGCAGCAAGCAAGGATCGAACTCGCTAATCAGTTATAATCGATCTGCGAGACCAGTTTGCTGACCATTCCACCACGCACGTCATTTAATATCCAAATAGTAACAAGTTTCGGTGATTTACTTCATTTTTTCAGTTAATTACTAATATTTAACAATTTGCCAACTTCAAACCGCTCACAGCGGCTCTCCCACCACTGCGATCCTACCGTAAACTGCTGACAGCGGCTATCGCACGTGTCACTTGTTTACACTGAAAATAGACCCAGATTACAATGATAATATAACTTTATTTAAATAGAATGAGTTCTGGGGTGAATAGATAGTGAATTTTGAAATATCCCATCACACAGGTAAAAAGTACCAAGAAAATTTGGTACAGCCCTGGAGGGAAATTTGGTAGGCAAACATTTAAGTCATAAAATCATGGTTAGGAGAGAGAAACCCTAAAATATATATGGCCGATATTTGAATTGTAACGAGTAGAAGACAAAACCTAATAGTTTGCATGAGGACATTTTAGGATGAAAAACATTTTTATTTTAAAACCACCCCTCAAGTTGAATTTTAATAACATTTTTTCTATGTTTTTATGTATTTGATAAAGGACAGATGTTGTTTTTATGTTTTGTTTTTTGTTGTTTTGTTTTGTTGTTTTTTTTTTTTTTTTTTTTTTTTCATGTGATTGGACCACCTTAGTTTAACTTTTTGCCTACCAAATTTTCCCCACAGCTGTACCAAATTTTGTTGGTATTTTTTACTTGTATGATGGGATATTTCAAAGTTCACAATCTATTCACCTCAGAAATCATTTTATTCAAATAAAGTTATATTATTATTATTATTGTAATCTGAGTCCTTCTGTTCAATGATAATATAATGAACTAACCATCAGTTTTTGTACTTCGCTTTGGTGTGGTATGCAATGGTGACAGAGAGCCGCTGTGAGCGATTTGAAATAGGCAAAGCGTTAAATAACTTGAAATTATATCATATTCTTTAAACTAAACAAACACAATTAAGTTTTGTCTGAAAAAGAAAGTCCGAAACCCTTGGCACATTAAAATAAACAAATGAATAAAATTTTAAAAACGCGTATTATATAAATTTCTTTTGTGTTTTATTTTTAATTTAATTCAATTTTAAGGAAGTTATATGTATACTCAGCGGTGGACGTACCTCTAAGCTAAATAAGTAAAAGCTAGGGCCACACTCACTTGGGACCTCATTTTAATATATATATATATATATTTAAATTTATCATTATTTTCTATTCCTTAACACTAAAACATAAATGTCTGGATATGACGCTAAACTGCATCTAGTGATGAGGTTCCAATTCTGGAGCTCTGAGGGTGTGGAGTACCCCTTCATTGCCATCACTCCCAGGCCCACTCTGACCCGGAGTGGTATTACCTATTAGGGTCTCATCTATGAGTCAAATAGATCTGTTTGCAAGTTATTGAAAATTAATTCTTTCAGTTTATCAATATACATGAAGTTAATAATAAATCTAACATGAAAATTATTTCTACCAGTTTATTAATACAAATGTAGTTAATGAAAATTGTTTCTATCAGTTTACAAAAAACCAAACCAAACCAAACCAAAATATCTATTAGGGTCTCATCTATGGGTTTAAACAGATCAAAAGATTAGTTAAAAAAGTAAGTTATAAGGGCCGGTTTAGCTAGTCGGTAGAGCGTTCGGCTAGGAATCGCAGGTTCCTAGTTCGATAACGGCCCTCGCCGACTCAGCGTATGAGTAGCACAGGGATATATGCGGTAAAGCAAGGAGCTGATGGTAGGTGTGTCGCTCCACCTCAGAGGCTAAAATAATCTCTTTGGTCTAGCGCTGTTTGGCTGATACCGACATTCGGCCACCCCAACGTCTTCACTTTTTTTATATACATATATTTTTTTCTTTATAATGTTTTTTACCAAATTTTTTTTTTTATGGAGAAAGGCCTCAAATTTCTTAGACCTCCATTAGGTGAAAGTCTGTCCCTGTGTATATCATTAATTAAACAGTAAATACTAAAGAGACTTCAATATTGATTCAATTTCTATACAGCTTCTTTGCTAATAATTTGTGATTTCCAACTATCAGAAATGGCATTTTGTAGATTTTAGTCATTTTCTTTGGGGTAGACAAAAATAGATATGTTCATTCTCTTCTTGGGTTAGCTCCCAAAATTCAGTCTCATCAGATGGGGATCAATTTACTTTGAATATATATCACTCCCAGTGATATATATATATATATATATATATATATATATAGAGAGAGAGAGAGAGAGAGAGAGGGGGGGGAGCGTACTCCCCCCCCCCCGCCGGGGTAGCCTACCTGAGGGCCTCGAAAAGGCCGATTTCATATATTTTTCAAAAATTTTAAGGAAGAGCCTCAAATTTCACATAGCATAGGGTCTGAACAGTTGAAAGTCCTGCCGTGAGGTTAACCATAATTCTAACACAATTTTCTTTTGAATTCAAAGTGACTTCAATTCCGTGTATTCAGCTCTGCTATTACCCTTTAATATTACACAGGAACAATCTCTTGTGTTTGTTAAAAGAGCACCCGGTATTCGTGCCGATAACCCGAAGTACTGGGTGGCCGGTTTTTAGGCTGAGGACTCTTTACTTCTATATGGCTATTGTCAATAAAAATGACGCAATTTTATATTTCATATATATACTTATACAGTGCTGTTGATAGATTTTTGATTTAGTGCGCCCGGGGACGCACATATTTGCTTTGAATGAGTCCCCGGGAAATTTGATGGGTCCCAACTAAAGTTTCTTAATAAATTGTAGGTTTTTTATTTATGATCTGGGGAAATAACTAAAGTTTTCTAACTCCTACCTTGTAGCCTATCCTGTGTAATTCGTTTCTAAGAAACTATTGAAATGTATTTACAGCTAGCTTTAAATGGCGAGGGAAGAAAAAAGGAAAACACTGGGACGCATGGATATGATTTTACTGCGCCCTTTTAGATTTTCGTGCGTCAGGGACGCAGGATGCGGTACGCATCTCTGCTTATATCATTTTTAAATATATTTTGAATTGTCTATAAATTGTTGTAACCTGTAATTTAACAACATGTAAAGCGGTTAAATAATAGATTACAAATCTTTTACATTTACAGATATTTTTTCAAGGCAGGGGCCCAGGGTGAAAAGCCTACGGTCATAGGAGGCTCAGATTTATAAGGGTCAAGTTCATGGCGTTCAATACTACGGTTAAGTTACAAAATAGACCCCAGGTATATCGGGTTGAGTATTAGCAGGGCCGGTGCTAGAGTCTCATTCCCACCTACCCGAATCTATGATACGGGGACCCCACTCTGCTACATGTCAATTTTCATTTAACTAGTATTCATAGAAAATATATAAAACCCGCCTTTCCGGAAACCTACAAATAGGCTCCCACCTCCATCTGGGTGGGTGGGGGGACTAGTACGCGCCGGCCCTGAGAATTAGTCTGATCAATGGTCACATTCAATCTTGAAGGAAAGTTAGTTTCAAAGCAGAACAAAACCAAAAATTCTGTCCCAGTCTATCGTGATTGGGAAAAATTATGGAGCTTAGTTCCAGGGGTGGTGTGTTCCCCACCATTGCACTAAAAGGTGATAGGGTCAATTCCTGATGTCTGAAGCGCCCGATAAAGAGGAATACCAACAGAGATTATATATTTTTGGCACCGCTTGCTGGTACGCAAGATAATCCCCACTTTAAAAAAAAACAACTACTGTCGAATCTGGCCTCTCTTTAGGGGAGGCTAGGTAAATACTTATCTTCTGTCCCAGTCTACCGAAGCAAATGAGTGACCGGGAAAAATTATCGAGCTTAGTTCCAGGGGTGGTGTGTTCCCCACAGGCAGCACCTACGCAACTGCACTAAAAAGTGATAGGATCAATCTCTGATGCCTGAAGGGAAATGGCAACAGAAATTAGATATTTTTGGCACCACCCGCTCATACGCAAGATTATCCCCACTACCTTGTGTCGAACCTAACCCCTCTTTAGCGGGTCGGGGAGGGAAGGTATATAAACTTATATTGAAAACTTTTTCTTTCTTATCTTTTTGAAAAGATTTTCGTCTTCATGTATGGTTGTTTTCATATATGAACCGATCAGTAGCAAAAAAAAAAAAAAAGAAAAAGTCCATTGAACATTTAAAGTTGATGTTTCAGACTGTTATCCACATCTTTATTGTGGTATGTATAAACACAAAGTTTCGACCGCTGTATCTTCCGACCTTCCTTAGGTGGCCCCTGTGTATCCGGGCATAGTAATGACCTAACCTGGGAAATCATTTGTAATAATTTGGGTTATTTCCTATAACTCCAACATAAACCAAGGGGAACCACTCTTGGCTGATAAATTATTTATTTATTTATTGATCTACAAGGAAAAAAAGGCGGGGTTAGGGTTAGGGTTTAGGGTTAGGTTAGGGTTTAGGGTTAGTTTAATGGGAAAATAAATAAATAATTTATCAGTCAAGAGTGGTTCCCCTTTGCTTATGTTGGAGTTATAGGAAATAACCATAATTTGACTGTTGATCAAACAGGCGTCAAACTATTCAAAATTATTTCCCAGGTTAGGTCATTATTATGCTCGGATACACAAGGAACACCTGAGGAAGGCTGGAGGATACAGCGGCCAAAACGTTGTCTTCATACATACCACAATAAAGATGAGGACAACAATCCGAAACATCAAAATTAATCACATCAATCTTCACCTAAAAAAATACAGACAAGTAACATTTAAAGTTAACTAATTCTGATTTGATCACATACACCACCGGTCAATAATGATCTCATTCATTCTTGTTGTACATAATTATCTAAAAAGAAATGGACACTTAGTTCCATCTTACAAAATCTCCATGTTTCTAAGACACATGGACATGCCTACAAAGTCAGAAAACAGCATAGCTCACATGACTTTCGGAAACATTTTTTCACACTCAGAGTTGCTGAGGCATGGAATAAACTACCTGCATCCGTTGTAGGCTGCCGAAACACTGCATCTTTCAAAGCTTTCATGCTTCCTGTAATCCGCCAACACTATACCTGATACGCCCCTACACACACATATGTACACACGCGCACACATACATGTATATTATTACTGTATGCTATTCATGTTCCTTACATTAGTACATTATTCATGTACTAGACATGAGATTTTGCCCGCCCTGTCGGTGGGGCGTTAGAATGCACCGACTGCACCTCTGCATAGGGGTAAGAATCCCCCAAATGGGGCCACCCGTTGGCCGTTGGTGGCGACCTGTGATAATTAAGGACGGAGCCTTGGTGGATGAGCAATTCATGACCTGCAACACTCCATTTAGACCCTTACTTAAGCTAGACGGGCGGTCGGAGAGGCCACCTCCGATCAATCGGCTGGTCACGTCAAGCCCTAGCACCTATATGATTGCCCCAACCCTATTGCCCTTATGGCAAGCCCCAACCCTTTTTATCATATGGGTGCTAGAAGGCGGTGACTGAGGGTCTACATCTCCTGGAATGACGTTAAACTCTATCTGATGGTGAGGTTCCAGTTTTGGAGGTTTGGGGAATATGGAGCACCCTTTCATCACCATTATTACTCTCTGGACCACTCTGACTCGGAGTGGTAGTACCTGTTAGGGTCCCATCTATGGGTTAAATAGAAAAATGTATTTATCTTTAAAAAATGTGAATCCATTAAGAATTCATTTATTTCAAAACTTTATCGGCATTATAACCCACTGAGGTTGATATGCCGTAAAACAAAACAAAACATACAAAAAACATGAGATTTTGATGAGTTGTGGTGCACCTGAGCACTGTACGCAATGAATTTCATTATCATTATTATCAAGATCTGCTAATGAATAAATAAATATAATAAATCGACGCTTTTTCATTAGACTCCACTAAAAACTAACATTCTTAATTTCAACTTACGGAAGCCTAAAAAGAAAAGAAAATTAAGTTGCATATTCATTTTCTCGTTAAATAGAAACTCAATTCGTTTGTTCTTGGTCAGATTTTAACATCGATATTCTCTTGGAGAATCAAACATATTTCAACCTTTCTCCTTAAAGGCAAACCGAGTATCTTTTTAATTGTAATCTTAGCTTAGTTTAGTTTAACACAAAATTAGAAATACAGGACACTCAGTTAGAATTGAATTCGCTAACAATAGTGTGCTAATCTATTTCTAATTGGGTTTCAGAGTGAAATTGTCAGATTTAAGCAGCTTTGTTTAAATAAGAGGCTGACTAAGTCTGCTAAAAGTGAGGATAACGGAATTGATATCTTTATTTCGTTTCTCCCCCACATCCGAAGAACTATGGTTAAGAATAGAGTTTTCATTTACATCGTGGAGTGGTTGGTTTGTTGGTTTTGTTTTTACGGCATATATCAACCCTTTTCCGGGTTGTTTAATGCCAAATTGAGTAATCTTGAGATTCGGTTTCTTACAGTACTTGCTCTTGCTTAAATTGTCACAGATCTAAGAACTGAACAGGTTCATCGCTGCTTAACTTCGGCGATCTAGCGGTAATTGATGCTTTCAGTGTGGTCTTAACCATAGTGGGGTGGGGAATAACAAAAGACACCTAGCATTGGGTCTTTTTTGATATAAAAAGCAAATGTAAATGATTTGTTTATTTGTTTGTTTAGGCTTCTGTACTTAAAAAATATTAACTTCAGTTTTTGATGGGTAGGGGGTGCTAACAAAAAAAAAAACGATAATTCAAAAAAAATAAAATTGCATCTTTTGATCTACTAGATCCATGATTTTTTTTTTAAGAGAACTCAAACTGAAAGTTATTAATTAAAAAAAGAAAAAAGAATAATTTCATTTTAAATAATGAAATCTTAATAAGTTCAAATTTAAAAAAAATTTTTTTTTTTTTAATTAGAGAGGACAGTCTGAAAATAAATGCCTGAAAAATGGATCGAATAATTTAGATTTGTTTAAATAAAAAGGCTTTGCTCTTAGTATTATTGTTACTAACTAACAAAACAGTTGTTTTTGTTTATGCGCATTCTCTCCAAAACTATCAGAAAAAGATAAAGAAAGAAAAGAGAATACATTAAGGTACTGAAAGTTTTTTGGCTCGACCAAAAACAGATTTCTTCTTAAATCAATTAATTTCTTTTTATTTTATTTTATTATCATCGAAGATTTTTTATTTTATTTTAAGAAACTTGATAAAGTATGTGCCATGTGTGTTTAAATATTGAACAGTGGAGTGAATATATATAAAATTATAACCATTATTTTTCTTTCTTGTTTGGACCAAGACCTTTGCAGCACCCCCACCCACCCCGTTTTGTAATCAGTAAGTAATAAGGAACTACATTTCAGAATAATACAACAAAAAACAAACATTTTGGACAAAATGAACACGTATCCTTGGAATAAAATAGTTAGTTACAGACTTAGTAATTAAATAATTAGTCGTCTTACCACCTGTGGCCTTATGCCAGACTATGGTAATTTTAAAGAATATGTTATTTTGTGTTATATTAACGTTAGGTTTATATGTATATGTGTATGATATACAAGCACAAACAAAAACATCTAACAATGTTGTACGATTTAGGACCTTTCTTGTGTGTGTGTGTGTGTGTGTGTGTGTGTGTCTCTCTCTCTCTCTCTCTCTCTCTCTCTCTCTCTCTCTCTCTCTCTCTCTCTCTCTCTCTCTCTCTCTCTCTCTCTCTGTAAATTACACATTGTAATGTATTGTATTGTAATTGTTCTCAACCCATACCTTTATTTCTTGTGGCAACTATTGTGTATGGATTCCCATAAAACAACAGATAGTAATATGAGTAGGAGGATATGCACTGCAGACATTGTGCACAAACTGCACATGCATCATTGTCTAATCAGGAACTCAATATATGTGTGTGTGTGTGTGTGTGTGTGTGTGTGTGTGTGTGTGATAGAGGGGGTGAGTGAGAAAGTGTGCGCGCACACGCGTTATTGGATATGGCACTCAAATTAAAGAAACCCAACAAGGAGATGCAAATGTTTTTTTCCTTAATTTTAAAATGAGAAAGAAAAAAAAATTAATAATTCAAGTAATTTCTTTTCCAATTTATACTTCATCTTTTGTCATTAGTTATATTATATAAAAAGAAAAATTGTTTTCCTGACCTCCCACCAGCCCGGATTAACACAAGGTCTTTTTTTACAGGGGAAATTTTTATGGGGCATCCAGCGAGGGTCGAACTCGCTTTTATTCAGTAATAATGGATCTGCGAGACTAGCTTACTAACCATTACATCACAACGTACCGATTATCATCTCTATCGTATCGCGATCGCTGGTAAAGAAGTGAATTCGATTCTCACTGGGTGTCCCATTACCCATGACTTTGTGCCAGACCAAGCAAAAGCTTTCTTAGAATTTATTAACCCACCTCGTAACTGAAGTGAAGTAATTGAACGGTTGTGTATCTACTCGTCACCTGTGCCAGTGGTCGGCGATACTTAAAAAAAAATTGAAATAGATCACTAAGTAGGCCTGAACCTATTATAGTAGTGACCAGGTTTGAATTCAAAGTTTTCCTTCTCCTAGATTGGTTGCCTAACCAAGGTTAAAGAGCCCAGTCTGTCCTACTATTTACCCATAGCTAGAGGGGGAATAGTTGGATTCATACCTTTCCCAAGGGTATTAGCGTTATGTGAACTGTGGCATCGTTCATGTATTGAACTTGGGTCGACGAGTCCATTTCCTACGACTCGCGCTTCCCCTACGCTTCCCATACGATGTTCGAGCCTTTCGAATGCTGATTTTCAAGTAGGACATGCTCCTCTCACTTTGACATGAGATATTTAGGACGTTACAATCCCCATACACCCGATACCTCATTCTTTTTAGCCTTGTGTCAAACTAAACCAAGCTCAAGTAAGTAAGAAAGTAAGTAAGAGAAGAAGTAACAACCAAGAAAATCGTTAATTTCAAAAAGTCACATGCCGCAGAGTGCACACACTGTTACTACAGAGAACTGATGCGCGCGAATTGCAAGCACCTTGGCGTACCGTACGTCATCTCTCTCACCTGTGCAGGTGTGACAGTGACACTGACAATGAGTGATCATATAAACCATCTACCGTCCACACCAGTGGCAGTAAGTGATAGTTTTCACAATAACGTTAGTAGCCGACGTAGCAGTAGGCAACAGGCAATATCTTTCCTCACAGTCCACTAAAAAGCACTAATCCCAAATGATGCATCTCTATACTCACGCTTTGCACGCAACGTACATTTTCAAAGTAGTAGTGTTACTAGCACTTATTATTATTATTATTATTTATTTGTGTGTCATAGTTCTAAGCGTTGTTTTACCTACCAAATAATAAGATTGATATTAAAGTTAATTGTTATTGCGAATGTGAATAAAATGTAAGGAAAAAAAGGAAAAAAATAAGGAAAGAAAACCCTTGGGGACAATCGTCATGTTCGTTTTTTCACTACCATCCATTGTCGGTCCATTTAGACTACTTATCTGTGTGCTTCAATCAAGTGTCGATTTAACTCAATTATATTCATATTAATCGATTATTAGTATTTGGTTGTCCCCTAAAATATTGCTTGTTATCAAGTCATCAGTTAAGTCTCAATAAGAGAGTATGAAGCAGAATAAAGTGTGCACTGTGAACTGTACCCTCGATAGCTGTAATAATCCCATGTTATTAATTTTAATCTACATTGTCATTATATAAAACACATACACTTGGGACAATCTCTTTAAATACTAAGCCTTATAATTCGTAATGTTGTAGTTGTGAAACATGTGTAAAGAAATGAATTAAACAGCAACAGTTTTTAAAAAACACATAAAAAACGAATACAGTTGTCAACTGTTTGGATTGATAATATGTTTTCTTCAATAATCGGGATTCCTTGATATAATATAACATTTATTTTAGAGAAAATTAAATTGAACTTACCTTGTATTTTAGAGAGGAAGATTTGGTATCGGTAAACTCAAAAATGGGAGCTTCCATGTCGTCTTGGGTAACAGTTAAAAATTGTCGTCAATCACAGTGAGTCAGTGAAATAAATGGAAACGTTTGCTCCCCACAAAAAAAAATGGTAATGTTTTCGACAAGCAGGTGTTTAGTTTCATGTGGTGAATTAAAAAAGAAAAGAAAAGGAGAAAAATAAAGAATAAAAAACAAAAACCATAGAGACGTTATTATAAAAAACAAACAAAAAACGAGTGTTATCTTCTTTAGCCGAATAACGTTTCGACAAAGACCTACAGTTGTTTGTTAACTAACTGTGGAATGAAAGCATGCAGGCAAAAATACAGTGATTTTTATCCACCTCTCTTCTGTTCTAGTAGTCGCCGTCTTAATGGGGCTCCTCCTGAACTTTGAATGTCTCCAGCTGTTATCTACCTCCTCTTTCTGCAACTCCTGTCACTTGTGTACTATCCGCATCATCATCATCACTATCATCTTGTTCATTAACATCACCATCATCAAATCATCCTGATCGGTTAAAAGGGAAACATACCACCACTTCACTCACATATGCACGCATCCGCTCGCTTACATATTTGCACAAATGCACGATCAAAACCCCTAGCAATGCAAACAAGCAACAGCATCACACACGCCCACAAAAATCGATCAAGTGTTGCGGTGAGAGTAGAGAAAAGAAAGTCAGCGCCCCGTGCATAGTAGTAATAGAAGCAGAGTAGGAGTAAAGAACAGTTGTAAATTTCATTCATTCATTCATTCATTCCCTTCAGTGCTTTCCGTCATTGATGATAATAAGAATAATAGTGAAATAGTGGTGCCATTGGATTTCAATGATATTTCTAAGTTTCTCTCTCTCTCTCTCTCTCTCTCTCTCTCTCTCTCTCTCTCTCTCTCTCTCTCTCTCTCTCTCTCTCTCTCTCTCTCTCTCTTTTCTCAATCGGTCCAGTAAGTGTTTTCATAAATCGGTCAATATATGTCTTTTTTCTTCTCTCATCTATAAGATGACCGAATGTTGTGTGTGACTAGTAGTAGAGAGGGGTCTTTTTAATCTTCGTCCGTCGAGTCCTTTAGGGTTAAATTTAATGGAGGTTCCACCTACGTCATTTTATTTAATAGAAGCACGTTGTTGTTGTTGTTGTTTGGTTGTTGTTGTTTATTAGAATCCGGCAATCCTATCTTTAAAAAGAAAAAAAAAAGGATGTTTATTTTTCATCCTCTGCTTTTTTCTCCCAAGAATTAATTATATTTTCTTTACTCTCAAAAAAAAATGAATTTCCTTAAAGTTTTACAAATTTTTTTTTTTTTATTTTGCCTGTAACGATTTCTTTTGTGTCACACAAATAATAGTGAATTAAAGAAATATATTTTTGAATTTAAATGATGATTACGAAAACAATTCAATTTCAAAAGAAAAATAAAAGAAGGTACACTTTTACTTGAGCAACAGGACTGTAGTGTAAAAATTACCGTCTTCTTGTCGCATTAGAAAAGAAAGAAAGACAACAACAACAAGAAAAGAAAAAAAAAACATATTGTGGAATATTCTTTTTTTTTTTTAAATGACAACATCTCTTAAGTAATTCAAATTAACCTATTAATATTTAGAATTTGAATTCTTGCCTGCCTCTTACTATGCCTACTATATTATTGGCAGATCGGACCTATGTAAGGTTGCACGTGGGTTATTGTGATGACATCATTTAACAGCCGAAGAAAGAGCTTTTTTTTTTTTATTTTTTACTTTTTTTTTTGTTGTTTTGTTTAGCAATTATGTCAATCTCTATTTTCAGGTTAAAAAAGAAGAGATAAGTTTTTCTCTTTTTTTTCTTCTGCTTCTTCTTCTTCTTCTATCATTGCTGAAAAATTCGATTTTTAAATAAGAAAGAATTAACAAAGAATCTGATATCTACTTTAATTGTGCTTCCGCCTTTCTTCTTACCATTCATTCCTCATGTGAGTCAACACAACAACCATCTAAGAATTCTATTTTTAAGCTACGAAAAATACAAAACATAAAAAAGGTTACCTTATTTATCTTACGTTTGTAAATCTATCTTTTTTTAAAAAGTGACATTCTATCCATGAACTGTATTTGTTGTCTTTGTGCTGGATAGAATAGTTTATAAACATTTCTGTGGTATATATAAAGCACCATTCAAGATAAGTAAGTTTCAGTCATTAGCTTCATTTTTTTATCGAACAATTACATTTAAAAATTACGCCTTCGATTCGACAATTTGACATATTTCTTTAGTCTTACCCTCCCCACTATAAAAATGTCGACTTACGACCGATTGCAGATATAATCTTGAGACTTAGGGTTAGGTTAGGGTTAGTAATAATAATTAAAAAGAAAAAATGAAACACTAATTGACTTGGTGAATGTAAGTATTACATATCTATATAATCTTTTTGTAAATTACATTAAAATTTCTTTATTGAACTATTCGTTTATATATATAATACAGTTTGCTATAATTGTAAGTGTTCATTATCATTTATAGAGTATATATATCTAAGTTCTCACTTAAAAACTCTCTAAATCAAACCAATGTAGTGTATAAATTTATTTGCCCATTTCGAGAGTGCCTCACAGAAAACAAATCAAATATTAATACCTACATTGGCCACACTACCACAACACTCTTCCATCATCTTACATACCGTCTCTCTGATACTAGTGCCATAAAACAACATCTAATTACAAAACACAGACAAATTCACATCCTTCGACATAAGAAAAATCCTCATTGAAAATACCAAAATCCTCTATAAAAATAGCAACATATATATATATATATATATATATATATATATATATATATATATATCTGAATTCAAACCAGGTAAATTCATTTTGACTTTAAAAATCGACCTTGGTCATGACGGAGGGGTCAGGTAAATACCTACATAAGAGTATAATTTGTTGGCAATAGAATGCATCCAATTGTTTCAAGTTAGTAGGTATTTACCAACCCCTCCACATGAGGAGGATACGATACAAGGTCAATTTTTTAAGTAGAGTTTAACAGGTTTGAATTCACAGTTTTCCTTCTACTAGAATGGTTTACCTACCAAGGTTAAAGAGCCCAGTCTGTTCTACTATTTACCCATAGCTGAAGGGAGAATAGTTGGATGCATAACTTCCCCAAGGGTATTAGTGGTATGTGAAATGAAAACAGTATAATCTCGGATTTGAGCTCAGATCAATGATAACCATTACAGTACAAGTCTCCACATTGGTGTTTTAGGTGAGTATTCATGAAAAAAATGGTTGGCAGACAGTGCTATACATAGTCTGCATGGTCTAATGGTTAGAGTCGTAGGAAATGGACTCATCAATGCGAGTTCAATTCCTGGACGAAGCTGTTGGAATTTCACATGGCGCTAGTACCCTTGGGAAAGGTATGAATCCAATTCTCCCTCCAGCTATGGGTAAATAGCAGGGCAGACTGGACTCTTTAACCATAGCTAGGTAATCAGTCTAAGAGAAGGAAAACTCTGAATTCAAAGCTGTTAAACTCCACTTAAGAAATTGACCTTGTGTCGCATCCTGCTCGTGCAGAGGGTTGGTAAATATATATACATAGTCTGCAGGCTGCTTTCACTGCTTTTATTCTAAATTTAAATTTGTAAAGTAAGCCTTTGTTGGATAGTCATATTCTTATTCTTACTCTTATTATTTTATCATTTTCATAACTTCTGTTTCTGCTAGCTGGGCTGAATTTTCTCTGTTCTTTTGGGTCACCTTTGGGTTGCCTGTTTCGGTATGGGTGTTTATTAGGTTGCTGAATTCTCTGTGTCTATTTCTTCATGTACCCAAAGACATAGTTCAAACTTGATGTCTTTTATTTGCCCAAGACCCATGATTCATACACGCTGAGAGGAACTTCTGAGACAGACATCATTCACAGCTACCCCAATCAATGTTTAGGTTCACTCTAAACTACTCTCAGTGCTTCCCACAGGTCTCAGTCTCCAAATGAATCAGAACATTACGTCCAGGTTAATAAGAAGTCAAAAGCTGTCAATCAAAATCTATGGTTATTTTTCCATGACTCTTCCTCAGAATTAACAGTTAATGTTCAAATTCAAATATTACCCTTCATTACAAAATGAATAGGCTACCTATGTGTTATGTAGCGCCTTCACAATCAACTTTTGGACCACTGTGCTGATTTTACTCATTACTATTGTAGTTATACACTGCTAATTTAATTAAATAAGAATTTGATTTTTTTTAAACTGATAAAGAATAAAGCATAAGATTTCTCTGTTTTTTCCCCTGTTTCATTGAAAAGTAGATGTTTATTTGAAATGTTGTGAATTCAAACACATGGTCATTAATTTACCAGTTGGATTATATGCCAATGACAGCATCAGTTTGTCACATGATAAATGGGGTAGCCTATTCATTTTGTAATGTAGTGTAAAAATGTTTAGATTTAAAAGCTAACTGGTAATTTGTTAGAAGAGTCATGGAAATAACCATAGATTTTGACAGACAGCTTTTGACCCTTTATTCACTGATAGTGTTGCATTTTGATTGGTAGAATATCACATGATAGCAAAATTCTGTTGGAAAAGCTTAGCAGTTTAGTTAATCGCTCCAAGGAGTCAGACACTAAAATATGGCATCCTGTGAGTTCTTCTACAAATGCAGGAAATGTTGGGTCTTTGGGAATAAAAACATTGAAAATAAACTGTTTTCAATTTCATTATTAAGAACTGGCAAAGATGGATACAGAGATATACAACCCAAGAAACACCCCAGACTACCCAAGACATCCCAGATGAAGAGAGAGCTTAATCCGGCCAGCATAGAAGGTTAGAAAGAAGATAGAAGATATAACCAACATAAGAATATAATAAGAATAATAAAGAGGCTATCCAACGAGTTTATTTAAAATTTGATGAGGTCAAAAAGAGAGAGATAGGATGAAGAAGGAATAAGTCCTCCTTGTTACAATTTGACTGGCTGCCTCTGATCAGAAGGAAAAATGGGTGAACCAGGTTTGCTTTTTGATATGCCTTGTCTTTCCCTTTAGGTGGAAGTAATGTCAGCCATCTTTGATCATATCAGTCATGTGACTGAAAATGTTCTACTTGAAGCTTTTCGGACAAATTGCAAACCTAGCTGTAGCAATAATAATAAGATAGAGTAAATCTAGTAATAGAATAATAGTACTATATATACTTGACCTAAAATTAAAAAAAAAAAAAATAAATAAAAATCAAGTGTAATTCTGCTCTAACCTTTGGTTCCTCGGCAGATGCTCTACCAAGTAAGTTAAACCAGCCCCTATTCATATAGAGTAAAACTAATAAAATTAATAATAGTTATAATGCTTCATTTAAAATTTAAATAAAGATGTATACCTCTATTCCCAAATCATGTATGAGGGTCATCCAATAAATAAAGGGGAATTTGGCCTAAGGTGTTGGCAATAGAAAGCACTGTTTACTATAGAAAATCAATAGGGATGGGTCATTTCATGTCCCAGAAGACTGTCAGCCTGTCCTTCTTTACTGATGACTGTGCCTGGAACTTTTTATTTACTGGAAAGCCAGTGTCTCTACTCCATTGGCTGTCTTTTCAACCCAAGCTCGTAGTGGAAAACTCATGTTTAGCTCATTTGTAAACATTTTTTTTACTAAAGTATGCTTCTCAGTACACATCACACATTCTTCTATAAATTTCACATTTCATAAATTTCAAAAAAATTAGTGACAGGCCACTGTTGTAGCCTGAGGCACCATGTTTGATTTGACACCATTTCGAATAGACTCAAAACAAATATTCTTGCCAGATTAAGATAGTTTTTGCTATAAAGCAATCCCAAACAGTGCATTCATGGAAAAGAAATTCTGAAGAAAAAAAATATTTTGCTTCTTTTCCAAAAATTCCCCTTATTCATTGAATGACCCTCATATATTTCAGTGTTTCACTAGAAATGATATCTGGTAGATTTGATTTGGAAGAAAATTAACATTTCATAAAAAAATTATGGAGGTGTATTTATTCATAAGTGATACTATGGGTCAGTTTAGCTCAGTCATTAAAGCATCTGCCTAGGAACCATAAGGTTCCAGGTTCGATATCAACCCTCACCAACTCAGTGCATGAGTAGCACAGCTTGGATCTGTCTGGTAAAGTGGGTAGCTGATGGTAGATGTAGTGCTCCACCTCAGACAAAAAAAACAAAACAATCTCTCTGGTCTAGCATTAGTGAAAAGGGAAGAGACTCCTTTGCTGTCTGGCTGATACTGATGATAGGCAAACTTTACTTTACTACACCAGGCATAAAAAAATTGAAGTTGTTTCCCGCCACTCATTGTAAGATTGATATGGTTGCCTCTTGTTTTGAGTTCATTGCCCAAGGTGGTTAGAACGTGCTAGAATTTTGTTTTACTTATTTCTGGTACTTATTTGTGAACGGAACAGGAGAAAAGAAAACTGCTTTCCTAGGAGATCAATGTTCCGTTTCTTCAGCTCTTTCAGTAGACATTACCTTTCTTTTTCTGTTTTTGCAAGAGTTTGGAGAGTAAGGAGGGCAAGAAAGAAGAGTAAGGATGATGAGGACTTAAGTCTTCTTTCCTCTTGACCAGTTGTATCTATTTTAGGGATCTTACTATAATCTTATTATATATATTCTCCTGGACAGTTTCTTCTAAAACATGGCAGATTTTTATTGATTGGTAGAACTTGTGGTGGTAGCTGTATGGTTAACAGACTGGACTAGAGTCTTAAGTTTTCTTGATTACAATGTTATTTCTTAAAGAGAAAATGTGGTGGATTAGAAATTCATTGATGGTTCAGATTTCATTGATTATTGCTTTCGTTGTTAGACCACAGCATTGTGTAATCCACGATTTCTTTTTTTCAGATGTACAATCCATAAGGAAATAAGGGATCATTATCATTCCAAGAGTTGTTCAAACTATTGATCTCATTGTTTTTGTTGTTACCACAATGCTTCAGCCAATACATTATACAGCCTTCTTTACTTGTACAATTCATAGATAAGGAAGGGGTCATTATCATTCCAAAAGTTGTTCAAACTATTGATATCATTATTTTTTTAATTACCACAATAGTTCTACTGTTCCATTCTCTAGTCTTTAGGCATACAATCTATAAAGATGGAAGGGGTCATTATTATTCCAAGAGATGTTTGAAATGTCAATGGTTTTTTTTTTTCTGTTTTTGTTAACATAATGTTTCAGCCAATCCATTCTACAGCCTTCTTCACACGTATAATCCATAGGTAAGAAAGGGTCATTATCATTCCAAGAGTTGTTCAAACTATTGATCTCATTGTTTTGTTGTTACCACAGTGCTTCAGCCAATCCATTCTACAGCCTCCTTCACACGTATAATCCATAGGTAAGGAAGGGGTCATTATCATTCCAAGAGTTGTTCAAACTATTGATATCATTGTTTTTGTTGTTACCACAATGCTTCAGCCAATCCATTCTACAGCCTTCTTTGCACGTATAATCCATAGATAAGGAAGGGTCATTATCATTCCAAGAGTTGTTCAAACTATTGATATCATTGTTTTTGTTGTTACCACAATGCTTCAGCCAATCCATTCTACAGCCTTCTTTGCACGTATAATCCATAGATAAAGAAGGGGTCATTATCATTCCAAGAGTTGTTCAAACTATTAATATCATTGTTTTTTGTTGTTACCATAATGCTTCAGCCAATCCATTCTATAGCCTTCTTTACTTGCACAATCCATAGATAAGGAAGGGGTCATTATCATTCCAAGAGTTGTTCAAACTATTGATATCATTGTTTTTTGTTGTTATCACAATGCTTCAGCCAATCCATTCTACAGCCTTCTTTGCACGTATAATCCATAGATAAAGAAGGGGTCATTATCATTCCAAGAGTTGTTCAAACTATTAATATCATTGTTTTTTGTTGTTACCATAATGCTTCAGCCAATCCATTCTATAGCCTTCTTTACTTGCACAATCCATAGGTAAGGAAGGGGTCATTATCATTCCAAGAGTTGTTCAAACTATTGATCTCATTGTTTTTTGTTGCTACCACAATGCTTCAGCAAATCCATTCTACTGCCTTCTCCAGATGAACAATCCATCATTAAAGAAGGATATCATTAGTCAATGGGATATTCAGATGAATGATCTTATTCATTTTGTTGCTCTGTTGTTATTATTTAGTAAGCTTTGCTTAGTCTGGTATACAATCCTTAGATTTCTTACAGTACCTGCTGTTACTAACTGGTCATCCTTCTAAGTATTGAGCATGATCATTGCTACTTAAATTTGGTGATCTACCAGAAACCTGCCCTTTAACTTTACATCATTTCGCTTTTGTTGTTACCACAATGTTTCAGCCAATCCATTCTACAGCCTTCTTCATGTGTACAATCCATAGGGAAGGAAGAGAACATCATCATTCCAAGAGTTGTTCAAACTATTGATCTCATTGCTTTTGTTGTTACCAGAGTGTTTCAACAATCCATTCTACAGCCTTCTTCAGGAATATAACCCACTTGGAAGGAAGGGATCTTTATCATTCTAAGAGTTCTTTAAACTATTGATCTGATTGCTTTTGTTGTTACCACAATGCTTCAGCCAATCCATTCTACAGCCTTCTTTAGGTGTATAAACCATGGGGAAAGAAGCAGTTATTATCATTCCAAGAGTTGTTCAAACTATTGATCTCATTGTTTTTGTTGCTCCCACAATGTTTCAACAGATCCATTCTACACCCTTCTTCAAGTGCACAATCCATAGTGAAGAAGGGGGGAGGGTCATTAAGAGTTCTTTTCTTTTAAAATTTTTAATTTTCTTTTTTTCTATTCTCCTATTCTTCTATTTTCTTTCTCCTTTTCTTTTTTTTAATCCTTTTCTCTTTCTGTTTTTTCAACCTTTTTTTTTTTTACTTGTTTCTCCTTCTTTTCATCTTTTCTTTCTATTATCCTTTTCCTTCTCTTTCTTTTCTTACCATTTTCTCTTTCTGTCTTTTTATTTACTCATTTCTCTTTCTTCTTCATCTTTTCCTCTTTTTTTTTTGTTATTCTTCTATTTTCCTTTTCCTTCTCCTTTTCTTTTCTTCTCCTTTTCTCTTTCTGTTCTTTTCAACCTTTTCTTATTTACTCATTTCTCTTTCTTCTTCATCTTCCTTCTTCATCTTTTCCTCATTTTTTTTGTTATTCTTCTATTTTCCTTTTTCCTTTCCTTTTTTTTCTTCTCCTTTCTCTTTCTGTTCTTTTCAACCTTTCTTATTTACTCATTTCTCTTTCTTCTTCATCTTTTCCTTCTTCATCTTTACCTCATTTTTTTTGTTATTCTTCTATTTTCCTTTTCCTTTTCCTTTTTTTCTTCTCCTTTTCTCTTTCTGTTCTTTTCAACCTTTTCTTATTTACTCATTTCTCTTTCTTTCTTTCCTTCTTCATCTTTTCCTCATTTTTTTGTTATTCTTCTATTTTCCTTTTCCTTTTCCTTTTCCTTTTCCTTTTTTTCTTCTCCTTTTCTCTTCTGTTCTTTTCAACCTTTCTTATTTACTCATTTCTCTTTCTTCTTCATCTTTTCCTTCTTCATCTTTTCCTCATTTTTTTTGTTATTCTTCTTTCCTTTTCTTTTCCTTTTTTTTCTTCTCCTTTTCTCTTTCTGTTCTTTTCAACCTTTTCTTATTTACTCATTTCTCTTTCTTCTTCATCTTTCCTTCTTCATCTTTTCCTCATTTTTTTTGTTATTCTTCTATTTTCCTTTTCTTTTTCCTTTTCCTTTTTTTCTTCTCCTTTTCTCTTTCTGTTCTTTTCAACCTTTTCTTATTTACTCATTTCTCTTTCTTCTTCATCTTTTCCTTCTTCATCTTTACCTCATTTTTTTTGTTATTCTTCTATTTTCCTTTTCCTTTTCCTTTTTTTCTTCTCCTTTCTCTTTCTTCTTTTCAACCTTTTCTTATTTACTCATTTCTCTTTCTTCTTCATCTTTTCCTTCTTCATCTTTTCCTCATTTTTTTGTTATTCTATTTCCTTTTCCTTTCCTTTTCCTTTTTTTTTCTTCTCCTTTTCTCTTTCTGTTCTTTTCAACCTTTCTTATTTACTCATTTCTCTTTCTTCTTCATCTTTTCCTTCTTCATCTTTTCCTCATTTTTTTTGTTATTCTTCTATTTTCCTTTTCTTTTCCTTTTTTTCTTCTCCTTTTCTCTTTCTGTTCTTTTCAACCTTTTCTTATTTACTCATTTCTCTTTCTTCTTCATCTTTCCTTCTTCATCTTTTCCTCTTTTTTTTGTTATTCTTCTATTTTCCTTCTCCTTTTTTTCTTCTCCTTTTCTCTTTCTGTTCTTTTCAACCTTTCTTATTTACTCATTTCTCTTTCTTCTTCATCTTTTCCTTCTTCATCTTTTCCTCTTTTTTTGTTATTCTTCTATTTTCCTTCTCCTTTTTTTTTCTTCTCCTTTTCTCTTTCTGTTCTTTTCAACCTTTTCTTATTTGCTCATTTCTCTTTCTTCTTCATCTTTTCTTTTATATAAGTCCTAGTCCCAATCTTTTGTCTTTTAAAGTTTTTCTGTAATTTTTGTTTCATTGTTTTTAAATCTTATGTATGTTTGCATTTCATTTCATTGACACATTTGTGTATTTGGTGTAAAAATAAATCAGTTCCATTCCAGGGGTCCCCCCTCCCCCAGGTATCACCTGCCCTTTCCCCTAAAGGTGTAATAACCTGGATTTATTGCCTGGTGCCTAAGGTAAGTCAAAAGAGGAATGCTGATGAAACTGAGCTATTTTTGGTACTGATTTCCCTATCCCCACCAAAGGTTTGTTTCCTGTGATGTTCCCCACTTTCCTTGTATCACATTCCAGCACTGCAGGGTTGGGGGTGGGGGGTTTATAAACACTCATTTAGTGCTAGTCATATTTCAAAATCTCTAAAGCTGAAAAAAAATACTATCAGGTTTCTTATTATGACACTGCTGTAACTTGATCATAAACAAATTTAAATCTAAAATTCAATCATAGAATTTAAGTGATTTTTATTAAGACTTGTGATTGAGGAAATTATTGTTAGTTGTAAATATCATTCTTCAATAGTATAAGTATAAGAGAACAATTCCCCCCGGTTCTGAATATGAAGTATTTTAGTCTTATATTCAGGAAAGTGTTGAACATAAACTAGAAAATGCAGAGCACCAGAATGTTTTTGATAAATACAATACAAATGAAAAATTATCTAGACTAGCAAGAATATGCGCCCTGCTGGTGTAAGTATTTAAGTTTTAATATAATGACTAAATAAAATGAGAAAGCATGTAAAAAGATTACACTTATTCTAATCATATTTTAATTGGTTTCTATATAATATTATTATATGATGGAGAATGAGAAAAGAAAAAGAGCAAGACATTGTCTTGCCTGCTGGGATCGAACCCGCATCCTCCCGCATGCAAAAACAAATGCGATTTAGGCACTGGACGGATGCGAGGTTCGATTGATGTGCCCGGATGGTTGCGTAATATGCCCATAAATAACCAAAGCAGAGAAGCATTCGGCTTATGTGAGATGGCAGTCAGAAAAGATTATTTTGATGACGATGACGGATTTTCAGCTGCTGGTCGAAGACGAAGACGAAGACTGTGTTGACCAAAAGAAAGTTTGGCCTGCGAGAAGACGGTGAACTCGCTTCTTTTTGGTCCCCCCCTCAGCAGGAACTTGTTGACTCAAATATCTATTTTCCCCTCTCTATTTTTTCCCCCTTCTATAATTATTCATAGGATTGGTTTTAATATCTTGGAGAATAAAACAATATTGGAGATCAATAACACCGATTAATTATTTATTAAACCCAGTTTTGTTAAAACTAGTATGCAAATTAACCACACCATATATTATGTAAACCTTTATTTCTTAGTGGTATATAAGACACATTGCAGGATTTTGAACACTCTAATAACATGGGCTGTTTTGAGACAAATCTCTCAGATTTTCAGAGAGACATCGTTGATAAATAAGATTTATTCTATTCTATGTATTAATGATTTTGACTATAAATTAAATACTCATTGATAAACTTGAGCAATTCCTGAGGGTATTGTGACAGAATCAGTGACATAGTTTTGGATACAGATAGACACCAAATCTCCATTATAATAAGATATTGCTGTCATTTTTGTTACTCAAGCATTTTATAATACAAGGCATTTCAGCAAAAATAATTTCATTTCATAATCTAATAACTTGACCAATTCTTGTTCAAATGATCTTTTTTAGTGAAAGTGCAGCACCCACCCTATTTACCACACCTAAATCTGCACACAGCCCCTCTTGTTGTTTCCTTAACTGAAAATTCATCTCATGGGTTTGAGGATGTGGATGATATTAAAATAAATACAATAGTAAAGTTCAGACAATATTAAAAGAGGAGTTTCAGAAGTGCTTATGGGGTAAAGGTAGATGATGTTTTATGTGGGTTTATGGGGCTTATTTAAAGGTTTGTTGGGTGCTGGTATCTTAGCCCCATATAAAAGCTGGGTTCTTAGTTCTTCTGGGCTGGTGAGCTGAAATGGAAGGCATTCAAAGAACAAGAAAGAAAGAGACAAAGGCAGAAGGTGGCTTCATAACTCAGGCTTTATTGAACAGAGCATAGTCATTGGTAGTGAGGACACATGGCCCTAGCTAGGAAACGAACTACCTCAGTTGCAGCCTTCGTTCAAAATGGGCGAGGGATTCTTTTTGGGGAAGGGAGTCAGTCCTTTTTGTTGGACATGCGCAGATTGAATTTCCGGTGAAAGGTCCCATGGGAGTTTTGTTCTTTTTATTTTATTTTTGAAGAAGATATTTTGGACCATATTACCTTTAGGCACTCCTTTTTGATCTCGATTAAGAAAGGACATGTTTTTCACTTACACCATCATTATCCGGTTGTTTGTTAGGGGTTAGTGTTAGGGGTTAGGGTTAGATTTATAATTTTTTTTTAAATCTAAAAATCATCTGTTAAAACAACCGGATATTGATGGTGTAAATGAAAAACATGTCCTTTCTTAATCGAGGTCAAAAAGGGGTGCCTAAAGGTTATATGTTCCTTTGTAATTTTTAAACCCCACAGGTTTAGGTTATTTTTGGTGCATGTCCGCTGGTTGTTTCTAGTTTCTTTTCTTAAACCTCATTATATATGTTTGCTTTCTTCTTGTGGGTTGTCAGGCTGAAAAGGAATTGAAGGGAGGAAAAAGAAGAGACAAATGAAACTTTTAGGATTCAGACTTTATTCCTAGGTTCATAGTTATGTCTTGGAGAGGAGATTTTCTCCCAAGCCAGTCAATAATATATGTTCCCAGTATGGTCTGAATTGGTAATGGTCAAGGGATTTTCTTGGCAGTAGGAAGGGGTCCTTTTCTCTGTGCATGCCTAGAGGGTTCTTCCTGTCTGAGGGCTCATGGGAGATTGTTATTTTTTTATTTATTTTATTTTATTTTATTTTAATTCCCACATGCATTGATGAATAATGAAAATCTCACTGGAATAAATGCATTGAATACCAAGGTGATTATTTTGAAGAAAATGAATGTTTCATTCATTCATTTCTGCTGGTAAATACAGGGTGTGTCAGAAAAATCGATATAATTTTGTAATCTAATAACTTGACCAATTCTTATTCAAATGATTTCAAATTTTAACAGTATCTGTAGAAAAAATCTCAAGATTTTATGTTTAATTTTCTATGTTGTTTTTTTCTTTTCATGTATAGAAATGCCATTCACTGGAAAATAAAAGGTATTTAGACATTAAACATAGAATTTTGACTTGTTTCTACACATGCTATTAAAATGTGAGATGTTTTGAACAAGAATTGGTCAAATTAGGGCCGGGTTAGCTCAGTCAGTAGAGCGTTCGGCTAGAAACCACATGGTTCCTAGTTCGATTCCGGTCCTCGCCAACTCAGTGTATGAGTAGAACAGGGATCTGTGCGATAAAGTAAGGAGCTGATGGTAGGTGTGGTGCTCCACCTCAGATGCCAAAAACAATCTCCTTGGTCTAGCGCTAGTGAAAAGGGGATAGACTCCCTCGCTGATTGGCTGATACTGACTTTAGGCCGCCCCCAATGACTTTACTTATTAGTTTATAAGATATCAATTTTTCTGAAACACCCTGTACATTTTAAATAATATCAAAGTTTTTGAAACACTTTGTACTGTCTCTGAATAGATATTTTTCTTTCCATAATTTAAAAAACTCAGTTTTTCTTGGACTTATTACTAGATTTGCAGATTTAGTTTTTGAATATTCACGCTAATTCTCAATATACTGTAATAATGTTCTTGGTATTCTTTCCCAAACTGATGTTTATTGAAGTCAGTCAGTCAGTCTACTATTGGTTTGAACAATGTGAATGGCCAAGCACAACTGGACCAGTGTCAAGACAACTGGTACTTATGGGAATTCAGAACAGTCCACTCATGCATTTGGGTGATTCCATTCCCTGAGTCCTGATTGGCTGCTTGGTTTGTATGATCCTCTGAGGCTCCATAAATTCTGCCACTTTGCAGTGGTCTTTATAGCATACCAGAATCGCATTGGGTTATGACTGTTTGCTGTCTTGTCTTGCCAATTCAACGGTAATTGTACTTAGTATGATTATTCTACAATGTTTTTATCATTATAAATTCTGTATTTCATTTTAAAAACGAAGAGAATTTCTTCTTGCCAACTCAGATCAGTTGTCTGATCACAGTGTAAACTGCATAACTCTAAAGACTTCAAGTTTTTATTTTATTGTCTCCAAAATGAAACAGTGTATACCATAAATTTTTCATATTGAAATTTTTATATGTTTGAATGATTTTTATCCATGATTGATCACCTGTATTGTGTTATTTTTATTTATTTCATTTGTCATCATGATTTTAAATTGTTTTTAATTTAAGAAGCATTCAAAAAGTAAGGGCTACTGTTTATTTCTATTGAAATTACAACAGATACTGGGAACACAATAACACCTTTGGCTAGAGCAAGAGTGTCTCTCCAAAAGTAATGCCTCACATCTATTTCCACAGAAACTACAACAGATGCAGCGAACACAATAACACCTTTGGCTAGAGCAATAGTGTTACTCTGAAATTAATGCCTCTTATCTATTTCCACTGAAACTACAACAGATGCAGGGAACACAATAACACTTTTGGCTAGAGCAAGAGTGTCACCCCAAAATTAATACCATCTATTTATTTCTATGGAAACTACAACAGATACTAGGAACACAATAACACTTTTGGCTAGAGCAAGAGTGTCACCCCAAAATTAATACCATCTATTTATTTCTATGGAAACTACAACAGATACTAGGAACACAATAACACTTTTGGCTAGAGCAAGAGTGTCACCCCAAAATTAATACCACCTATTTATTTCTATGGAAACTACAACAGATACTAGGAACACAATAACACTTTTGGCTAGAGCAAGAGTGTCACCCCAAAATTAATACCATCTATTATTTCTATGGAAACTACAACAGATACTAGGAACACAATAACACTTTTGGCTAGAGCAAGAGTGTCACCCCAAAATTAATACCACCTATTTATTTCTATGGAAACTACAACAGATACTAGGAACACAATAACACTTTTGGCTAGAGCAAGAGTGTCACCCCAAAATTAATACCATCTATTTATTTCTATGGAAACTACAACAGATACTAGGAACACAATAACACTTTTGGCTAGAGCAAGAGTGTCACCCCAAAATTAATACCATCTATTTATTTCTATGGAAACTACAACAGATACTAGGAACACAATAACACTTTTGGCTAGAGCAAGAGTGTCACCCCAAAATTAATACCATCTATTTATTTCTATGGAAACTACAACAGATACTAGGAACACAATAACACTTTTGGCTAGAGCAAGAGTGTCACCCCAAAATTAATACCATCTATTTATTTCTATGGAAACTACAACAGATACTAGGAACACAATAACACTTTTGGCTAGAGCAAGAGTGTCACCCCAAAATTAATACCATCTATTTATTTCTATGGAAACTACAACAGATACTAGGAACACAATAACACTTTTGGCTAGAGCAAGAGTGTCACCCCAAAATTAATACCATCTATTTATTTCTATGGAAACTACAACAGATACTAGGAACACAATAACACTTTTGGCTAGAGCAAGAGTGTCACCCCAAAATTAATACCATCTATTTATTTCTATGGAAACTACAACAGATACTAGGAACACAATAACACTTTGGCTAGAGCAAGAGTGTCACCCCAAAATTAATACCATCTATTTATTTCTATTGAAACTACAACAGATACTAGGAACACAATAACACTTTTGGCTAGAGCAAGAGTGTCACCCCAAAATTAATACCATCTATTTATTTCTATGGAAACTACAACAGATACTAGGAACACAATAACACTTTTGGCTAGAGCAAGAGTGTCACCCCAAAATGAATACCACCTATTTATTTCTATGGAAACTACAACAGATACTAGGAACACAATAACACTTTTGGCTAGAGCAAGAGTGTCACCCCAAAATTAATACCATCTATTTATTTCTATGGAAACTACAACAGATACTAGGAACACAATAACACTTTTGGCTAGAGCAAGAGTGTCACCCCAAAATTAATACCACCTATTTATTTCTATGGAAACTACAACAGATACTAGGAACACAATAACACCTTTGGCTAGAGCAAGAGTGTTACTCCGAAAGTAATGCCTCCTATTTATTTCTATGAAAACTACAACAGATACAGTGAACACAATAACACCTTTGGCTAGAGCAAGAGTGTTACTCCGAAAGTAATGCCTCCTATTTATTTCTATGAAAACTACAACAGATACAGTGAACACAATAATACCTTTGGCTAGAGCAAGAGTATCACTACAAAAGTAATCCCATGTATCTATTTCCATGGAAACTACAACAGATACAGGGAATACAATAACACGTTTGCAGCATACAATGGTTACTCTGAAAGTAATGCCTCCTATTTATTTCCATGGAAACTACAGCAGATACAGGAAGCATGACAACATCATTGGATAGAGCCATTTTTCAGCTATAAAACAAGAAACAAAAAACAAAAAAATACCAATATTTATTACTTACATTTGTTCAATAATTTGAGTATTTAATAGACACTAAACTGCATCTGATGGTGAGGTTCCAGTTCTGGAGATCTGGTGAGTGTTGAGTATCATTTCATTGCCATATATATTGCTATATATAAGTCAAATAGATCTATTTAAAAAAATTTCATATTTAATAGGACCATGCGAAAAGAATATCTTAACTCTTTGCCTACTTTGAGCTGCTCAAAGTGGCTCTCCCACTGTTATGATCCTACCCTAAACTACTGGCAGCAGCTCATGCACATGTCACTTGTATAATGATAACAGGACTTTATTTGAATAGAATGAGTTCTGAGTTGAATAGATAGTGGACTTTGAAATATCCCATCATACAGGTAAAAAATACCAAGAAAATTTAGTACAGCCCTGGAGGGAAATTTGGTAGGCAAAGAGTTAAGAAACAACTATACAAAAAAAGCACAATAAACGCAATTCTCTAATCTCTAGGCATAAAATAAGCCTAGACAGGTTGATATGACATTAAAATCAATCAATCAAATCAAGTATTTTTGTTCTTTCTATTTTCATCTCTATGAATCATTAGAGAAAAAATATCAATGAAATCAGCAATAAAGTGAATATTAATCAAATAAGATTAACATACTTGGTAAAGTATATTAGACTAATATTGAATTAGAATTAATACATAGAATTAATATAGAATATTGAATTAGAATTGATATAGAATTAATATAGAATATTGAATTAGAATTGATATAGAATTAATATAGAATATTGGATATTGAATTAGAATTAATACAGAATTAATATAGAATATTGAATTAGAATTAATACAGAATTAATATAGAATATTGAATTAGAATTAATACAGAATTAATATAGAATATTGAATTAGAATTAATAAAGAATTAGTATAGAATATTGAATTAGAATTAATACAGAATTAATATAGAATATTGAATTAGAATTAATAAAGAATTAATATAGAATATTGAATTAGAATTAATAAAGAATTAATATAGAATATTGAATTAGAATTAATATATTAAATAAAAAATATCAATATAATCAACAACAAAGTGAATACGAGTCCAAATAACTCATAGATTAATTATGATGATTCCTGTCAGAATTTTAGATAATGAGGAAGACTAAAGAACACACTGGTCAAAATATAGTGATAAAGACCACAAGTATGAGAATATTAGTCCAAATAATCCATGTAATAAGTATAATACTTTTCTTTATGGTTTCAGATAATAAGGATAGCCAATGAAAACACTTGTCTAAACTTATAAAAAAGCAAGAATATATTTTTGGTTAATTTGTGGATTAGCTGATAATCTTTCATCTCAGTAGGGCTGTGGAGTTAGAACACAAAACCTTTGACTCCGATGCTGACTCTGACTCCTCTTTATGTAATTGAGTGATTATGGCCAGCAAATCTTATAAAGCCTATGCATATGATAGTAACTTGAGTAAGCCTATATCATTATAACAGGTTTATATCAAACTAGGACTAAATAAAGTGTAAATTCCACTGGAGTCTGAGTCGGTATAGTTTTACCAACTCCGACTCTGACTCCTGTTACCCCTTATTTGCTTCCGACTCTGACTTCCACATCCCTGCATCTCAGACATTCAAATCATATCACTGCTGTACTTTCACGAAACAAATATACAAGGCTGACTTGTCAAAGTATTTTGCTGAAGACAGGATCAAAATTAATCTATCTTTACAATATATAAGTGGCAGTTGGTGTGTATGTATGTATGTATGTCTGGATGAAATTACGAAAATAAAACAATTAACAACAAATTAAATATATATACACATTAAATATCACCAGTTCTTGCTTCTTGTGTAAAAATTATGTAGATTTGATTTATATTTGAAGATATCTAAAAATTAAAATATTCATGGAAATAGCATTTAAATTCTACTAAAGAATGTCCAGCATTTGTAAATCTCAAAAGTAAACAAATCTATTCACCAGAGGTTTTGCCCCCACCCCTCCCCTCTACCCAGTCGACACTGTGTTGCCGCTTCTAGTAGAAAATAAATCTCTGCAAATGGAAAGATCCTGAAGATGTAATCATTGATCAAATCATTGATTTTTAAATGTATTAAGAACCATGTCATTAGGTAACTTGTTTTTAAATCAACATGATATCCAATCACTTGTTTTTTATTTGAAACTTTAATACTATCAACTCAATGTAAATCTCCTTTTGCACAATGTTGGGGAAATCTTAGAAGTGTCTTTGTTGTTTATTCAGCCCTTTATTATATCTCAGTTGAAGCTTTGATACACTTTGATAAGGTAATGTCAATGAACTTTGATGAATGTTAGTGAAATCTTAGAAGTGTCTTTAAAGCCTTGATACTATTAAGTTAATGCCAATGTAATTTGTACAATATTAGGGAAATCTTAGAAGTGTCTTTGAAGTTTACACAGCTTTTTATGTTTTTTATATCTCTATAATCTTTAATAATTTTTTTGCAAAAAAATTATAATTTTACTGTATTTTAGCGAAAATGATGGTTAGATATAAAATATGCAATCAGCACTGCAGATGTGAAGCCATGAATCACCAAAGTTTATGGTAAGAATTAAGTAGGTGCAAGCATGTGCCAGGAATTGTTTATAAAATTTAGAAAGGAGCTTTAGTGGTTAAGGACAATAAATGCTCTGAAAGTTCTCAGAACTTGAAAACTGTTGAATTGGAGGAACATTTGAAGGTTTGATTTCTTTGTTTAATGGCATGAAAACCATCATGGGTTATTTAATGCCATAGCTGTCGTTGTAGAAGAACAGTAAAAGTCGGTGAAGTGGCCTATTGTTGGTATCAGCTGGACAACGAGGGAGTCTATCCCTTTTTCAATTGCGCTAGACCATGGAGATTGTTTTGTTTTTTTGCTGAGGTGGTGTGCCACACCTACCATCAGCTCTCAGATGCTTCACTGCACAGATAAGATTACCAAAGCTTTGCTACTCATGCACTGAGTTAGTGAGGGTCGGTATCAAACCTGGAAACTTACAATTCCTAAGCAGATGATCTACTGACTGAGCTAAACTGGTCCAGTGGTACTATTTAACCCATATCTAGGGGGATAAGGGGGTTCATACCTTTCCCAAGGGTATTAGTCTGAAAGTGAATGTAATAGTGTGACTGGAATTCGAACTTACTACGATGTTGCAGTCCAGCATGTATGTATTTATCAACTCCTCCGCATGAGCAGGATGTGACACAAGGTCAATTTTAAGCGGAGTTTACCAGGTTTGAATTCAGAGTTTTCCTTCTCCTAGACCAGTTACCATACCAAGGCTGAAGAGCCAAGTCCACCCCACTTTTTACCCATAGTTGGAGGGAGAATAGTTGGATGCATACCTTTCCCAAGAGTATTAGTGCCATATGAAATGCAACCAACCTTGTCTTGGATTTGAACTTGTTTCCTTTGACGGCAACCATTACACCAAGGGCACCTCCAGAATGTAAGCCACTATTTGATAGAAACTTGCTTCCACCCACCCACTTGAAGGAAGATACAGCACAAAGAACAGTGGTCTTGTAGATAAATTAGTCAAGAATTAGACAACGCATTTACATGAAGTAAGTAAAATCTGTGGTATGGCATATTATCGGTATCAGCCAAACTGTGAGAGAGTCTATCCCCTTTTCGCTAGTGCTAGACCAGGGAGATTCTTTTGCTGAGGTGGAGCACCATACCTACCATCAGCCTCCCCCACTATTGCACAGATCCAAGCAGGGATATTCTTTTGCTGAGCGCCACACCTACCCATAAGCCCCCTACTACTGCACAGATCCAAGTTGTGCTAGACCAGGGAGATTCTTTTGCTGAGGTGGAGTGCTACATCTACCATCAGCTCCCCACTACTACACAGATACAAGCTGTGCTACTAATGCACTGTTAGTAAGGGCTAGTATCAAACCTGGAACCTTGCGATTCATAGGTGTATGTTCTACTGATTGAGCTAAGCCAGCCCTAATTGCATCCTAATTCTCAACATTTAACAAAAATAATTAGTGGAAAACTATGGAGAACTTCTTTGTAAGGCTAAAAAAAGTCAGAGAAAATGGAAAACTTATCGAAAAGAATCATTTTATGGTAAAGACGTTTGTATGAAAGGAAGAGATTGAAAAAGAAAAAAAATCCAAAAATGAAGAAAGTTGTTTCCTCTGTGTACAGACATCAGTCCAGGGTTTGGTAAACAGAGATGAAAATGGAAATGTAAGAAAAAATATCATGGAAAAAATGTATCAGGATCAAACAGGAAAAATATTCAGAAAATATTGTTGCAATCAAATGTCTGGGAAGCTTTCTTATTATATAAGAAAGAAAGCTTCACAGACATTTGATATAAGAGAGAAAAAAAGATGAACAGAGAGAGAGAGAGAGGGGGGGGAACCATAAAAGAAATGTGTGAGAAAGAGAAAGAGTGAGATAAAGAGAGAGAGAGAGGTGGGACCATAAAAGAAAAGAGCGAGAGAGAGAGAAAGAGAAAGAATGAGATAAGGAGAGAAAGAAATATGGACAGTGAGAGAGAGAGAGAGAGAGAGAGAGAGGGGGGAACCATAAAAGAAATGTGTGAGAAAGAGAAAGAGTGAGATAAAGAGAGAGGGGGGGACCATAAAAGAAAAGAGTGAGAAAGAGAAAGAGTGAGATAAAGAGAGAAAGAAATATGGACAGAGAGAGAGAGAGAGAGAGAGAGAGAGAGAGAGAGAGAGAGAGAGAGAGAGAGAGAAGAACCATAAAAGAAATGAGTGAGAAAGAGAAAAAGAGAGAGAAAGAAAGATGAACAGTGAGAGAGAGTGTGAGAGAAAGAAAAATATGAACAGTGAGAGAGAAAGTGTGTGAGAGAGAGAGAGAGAGAGAGAGAGAGAGAGAGAGAGAGAGAGAGAGAGTGTTTGTGAGAGAGAGAAAACAGTGACAATATAATATAAGAAAGCTTCATAGACATTTGATTGCATGACATAAAGAAGAATTTATAATGCACTCTCTCACTCTGTTCCTCATCAATATGTTTGATGTTTGCTTTCTACCTTATCTCTGTTATTATCATAGGAAATGGACTTAGCAACATGTCTGTAGAGTCAGAACACAAAACCTCCGACTCTGACTCTGATTACTCTACTTTTGCCACTTTCGACTCCAACTCCAATTCTAACTCTGACTTGTCTTTATGTAAATAAGTGATTATTGGTAATCTGAACATTAGCTACATAAATGAGAATAACCTCCCCTTGTTTCTTTCACTTTGAGGAAGCCTTAATAACAATTAAGTTCATTTCTGATTTTCCCAACCCTATTGCCCTTATGGCAAGCCCCAACCCCTTTTTATCATATGGGTGCTAGAAGGCGGTGGCTGCGGGTCTACATGTCCTGGGAATGACGTTAAACTCTATCTGATGGTGAGGTTCCAGATTTGGAGGTTTGGGGAATGTGGAGCACCCCATTCATCACCATTGCTCCCTGGTCCACTCTGACCCAGAGTGGTAGTACCTGTTAGGGTCCCATCTATGGGTTAAATAGAAAAATGTATTTATAAAAAAATCGTATTATCCATTAAGAATTCAAAACTTTATCGGCATTAAATGACCCACTGAGGTTGATATGCCGTAAAACAAAACAAACCAAACTAAACCAAACTAAGTTCATTTCAAATAATGTGCAAGCACAATTAAGAACACATTTTATGATATTTTCGTGTTAAAACATGCAGTTGTATTGATTTGAACAAATTTGTATTTTCAGTCTAGATTTATGGTGAAATGAAAATGGCCGACCGAAACATAAGACTTCCTCAAAGTGAAAGAAACAAGGAGAGGTTACTCTCATTTATGTAGCTAATGTTCAAATTACCTGATCATTTCCTACAAATAAATATAGAATAAAATTTAGAATATGAATACTTTCAAACATTAAAAACAAATACAGAAACACACACGTTATTACCTGCACACTAAAATGGATTAATACAGACAGTCATGAACATCCCTTTATGGGGTCTGAGATTTTCTGAAGATGGGATATTAATCCTGAAATACAAAGGAAACAAAAAATGCCGGTAAATTAACACTAGTTACCTTTTCTTCCTTCATATTGTGTAATAAGCCTTCAAAATTAATCTATAAACCAAATATGCACACAATGCTTTAAGCAAACTATTAAACTCTTATATGTTTTTTTTTAATAATCTGTTCATAAAAAAAGAAGTGTGCACTGTATAACTTTACAGACTAAACTAGGGCCATATAAAGTGTAAATTCAACTGAAGTCGGAATCAGTATACTTTTACCAACCCCCGACTCTGACTCCATTGACCCCTTAGTTGCTTCCAACTCCGATTCAAACTCTGCTTAGCAAGTTATGTTCTAATTCTGAATGAGGCTGTTTGCATTTTTGTTGACTTTTTGATATATATATATTTACCAACTCCTCCGCACGAGCAGGATGTGACACATGGTCAATTTCTTAACCGGAGTTTTAACAGGTTTGAATTCAGAGTTTTCCTTCTCCTAGACCGGTTGCCTAACCAAAGTTAAAGAGCCCTACCCTACTATTTACCCATAGCTGGAGAGAGAGTAGAATTCATACCTTTCCCAAGGGTATTAGCGCTAAGTAAAATGCAATTACCATGTCCAGGATTTGAACTCGAGGTGACGAGTCCATTTCCTATGACTTTAACCATTACACCACACGCTTGACTTTTTGATATATAAGGTGTGTGCTAGATGCCTGCTTTTACTTATAGACTCATCAAGAACCACGTGATCTCTCTTGGCCAATCACTGGCAGTACTCTGCTGCTGATACAATACTTAAACTGACAGTACTGGCCATAACTACCTTGATTTCTGTGGATGACGGACATAGGATTAAATCACTGGACCTTTAACAATACGCAGGATAGGACTTATACACAGGATAGGACTTATTCGCTTACCAAAGGATTCCATAACTCAGGACTTACTTACTTTAAGCTCTTTTCAACTGGCCAAGGATGACATTTAAAGACTTTACAATTTTAACTTCATACTAATGTTCTTGGGAAAGGCATGAATCAATCTCTTCTCACTTCAACTATTCTAATGGTGAGGTTTCAGTTTTGGAGCTCTGGGGAGAGTGGAGTACACCTTCATCACCATTACTCCCAGATTCACTTTGACCCAGAGTAGTAGTACCTGTTAGGGTCCCATCTATGGATTAAATAGAAAAAAATGTATTAAAAAAATGTGTTTATAAAAAATTGAGTTTGAAAAAAAAAATTTGAATACCCATCAAGAATGAATAAAACAAAATGTTTTCAGCATAAAATAACCCAGCAATGGTTGACATACCGAAAATCCAACCAACCAACCAACCAACCAACCAACCACTCCAGCTATGGATACATAGTAGAGTAAAACGTGGCTCTTTAGCCTTGGTACAATAACTGGTCTAGAATCTAAATCCAAGCCAGCTGTACTCCACTTAAAAAATAACCTTGTGTAGCATCCTGATTATAGGAGAGGAGTTAGTAAATACATACTTATCTCTATTCATATTTATCTTGTGTTGTGTATCTCTCTTTTTCTTACTCTGTACACCTCTTTCTCTTTATCCTGTTCATCCCCCTCCTCCTCTCTCTCACTGTTCATCTTTCTCTCCCTCTTTCACTCACTCTCTTTGACTGTTCATATTTCTCTTTTTCTCACTCTCTCTCACTGTTCATCATTCTTTCTCTCTCTCTTTCTCTCACTCTTTCTCTTTCTCTCATTTCTCTTATGGTTCTTCATTTCTTTCTCTCTCTCTCTCATTCTTATTTCTCTCTCTTATAGTTGTTCATCTCTCACTCTCACTCTCACCCCCTCTCTCTCTACTCTCTTACAGTTGTTCATCTTTTCTCTCTCTCTCTCTCTCTCTTTTCATATCTCAATTTGTTTATATTTCTCCCCCCACTCTCTCTCACTTTCTAATCTTTCTTGTTCTCTTTTCTTTATCTATCCATATCATTGCTAGTTTGTCCATTTCTTACTCTCTCAGTTTGTTAATGTCTTGCTCTCTATCAGTCTTTTCATACCTCTTTCACTTTCTTTTTCACTCTCTCTTTTTCACTCTCTTTCTCTAAGTCTGTCTATCCCTCTCTCAGTTTGTTCATATCTATCTCTCTTTTCATATCTTTCTCACTGGTTGTTCATATCTCATTCTCTATTACTTTTCATCTCTTTCTCTTTCAGTCTGTCTTCATATCTCTCTCTCATATCTCTCTCTTACTCAGTTCATCTCTCTCTCTCTCTCTCTCTCTCTCTCTCTCTCTCTCTCTCTCTCTCTGATCATCACCCTAGCAGAAATTCTAGTGCAGAAAATTTATAGAATTAAGTGTCCTTGTTATGACACTAAAATGCATCTGATGGTGAGGGTCCAGTTCTGGAGATCTAGGGAATGTGGAATACTCCTTCATTGCCATTACTTCCAGGTCCACTCTTACCCAGAGTGGTATTACCTGTTAGGGTCTCATCTATGAGTCAAATAGATCTGTTTGCAAGTTATTGAAAATTAATTCTTTCAGTTTATTAATACGCATGAAGTTAATAATAAATCTAAAATGAAAATTATTTCTACCATTCTATTAATACACATGAAGTTATTGAAAATTATTTCTACCAGTCTATTAATACACATGAAGTTAATGAAAATTATTTCTACCAGTCTATTAATACACATGAAGTTAATGAAAATTATTTCTACCACATGAAGTTAATGAAAATTATTTCTACCATTCTATTAATACACATGAAGTTAATGAAAATTATTTCTACCAGTTTATTAATACACATGAAGTTAATGAAAATTATTTCTACCAGTTATTAATACACATAGTTAATGAAAATTATTTCTACCAGTACCAGTTTATAAAACCAAACCAAACAAAAATACCTGTTAGGGTCCCATCTATGAGTCAAATAGATCTGTTTAAAAATTATTTGTATCAAATAGGACCATGTGCAAAAAAACTCTTAAGGGTGACACAAAATATAAAAATATAAATGTACAATGAACATGATTCCCTAATCTTTAGGCATAAGATAACCCTAAACAGGTTGACATGCCATTAAAATCAATCAACCATAAGCAAATAGTCTTCATATTGTAGAATTAATCAAATTTTGATGTCTGGCCAGCACCAAAGAAAGCAAGGTGTTCACATAGTGATTTTTCATTGTAAACAAGTGGATCACAGTGGTGGGAGAGCCACTGTGAACGATTTAAAGTAGGCAAAGAAATAATGATAAATTTTTAAAAGATTGCTTCACTTTATTTTGGAAATGATGAAATGTATGACATATTTATGAAATTAGATTATGGTTGGTAATGATAATCATGAAAATGATGGGCCTACCATGGTTTCAATCTGCTAAGATCTCTTCAGGGACCCTTACTGGACTAAGTTGAAGTTACTTTTACTGTGGATTGCTTTTAGTGAGGTGTGTTGATGTAAGGAAAGCCTAACACTAGTCTTTTATATACCTTTTATATTTTTTTAAATTTCTCAATTCTTACCTGCTGTGATATCTTAATTAATTTAACTAGCAAATATATGCACACTCCGAGTGCAAGTATTTAAGTTTTAATGTAATAAAATATTATATTAAATTAAAAAGGCTAATGAAACTAAATAAGAATGCAGATAAAAAGATTTGAAACTGAGGGGGGTATATTGGAAAAATACAACAAACAACAAAATACAGCACATATTTATTAAAATCAAATTCTTAAGATCAATATGCAAATTAACCTTACTGTTCACACTGTAAACCACTATTTTGTTGTATATATAAATACACTTGCATGTTTTTAGTATGTAGATAATCCCGCCCATCGTGGTGGGGGTCCAGTGGCTTCGGCCCCGAATCTTTACAAGTTAATAGCATCGATCCCAGGGGGCTATCCCCCCAGGCAATACCTGCCCCCTTGATTTAAATGGGCAGGGCTGGGTTTATTTCCCAGAGCCTGAGGTGCCGACGGGATTGACAGAATTTTTTCCACCTACCACCCATGAGTCTCAGCTTGTGGGTGGTCCCACATAAAAATGTCCTTGTGTCACGCCCACATAAGTGGGATGAGAGGCAAATACCTGTAGATAAGGCCAACAGTATTAATAATGTAAAACAATTTTATTAATAATTGAAACTTTAAATAAAAAATAAAATCATGAAGAATGGGACGTAAATAACTAAGGGAATTGTGACTTGAGTAGTAATATAGTTTCGGTTACAGACAGACAAACACACAATCTCCATTATAATAAGATGCTTAATTTGTTTATGAAGTTTTGCCTGTAGACTTGTGGCTGATTTTTGTGTATTCTTGTTGATATGATTTATTGTCTCTATCTGGCTTGATTCCATTTATTTATCTTTATCTTTGATTTTATTTGTGTATTATTTTGCTTTGAAGTTAAGTCATATTATAGACAATAGCTAATGTTCATAATTTCCGTATATGGTTAAAATTTCTGTATATGCTTAAAAGGATATAAGTTGGCACATATAGATATTTATATAGCTTTATAAAATTTGGTGTTCTTTTAGTCAGTAAAGCTCTAATAATATAAATAACATTTGAAATATAATTTTAGAAAAGACTTTACAAATTATTAAACTGTATGCCTCTCATATATGGCCGGTTAACTCAATCGGTAGAGCATTTGTCTAGGAATTGCAAGGTTTCTGTTTGAAACCGGTCCTTGCTAACTCAGCGCATTAGTAGTACAGTTTTGGTAATCTGATCTGTGTGGCAAAGCATCTGAAAGCAGACAGTAGGTGTGGTACTTCACCTCAGTAAAACAATCTCCTTGCTCTAGAGCTAGTAAAAAGGATATAGACTCCCTCACTGTTTGGCTGATATTGACAATAGACTACTCTGTGGGCTTTTAGGCATGTCCCTCCAGGCAGTGTCCCCACTCACTCCCGGCCCTGAAAGAGGTAACCATTTTTCTGTCAACTGCCCTGAAAATAAATAGCAGGCCAGATCTGTCATGTCTGTACCAGGCAGTGATGTTAAAACAAAAGCTATTTTAATTTTAGCTTTATAAAAAAAAAAGGCAAAAATAGTTTTCAGCTTGTTTATCTTTTGATAAAAACTATTTTTGTTAAAGCTGAGCTCAGCACTTATTTTTTAATTTTTTTTTTTTTTATCAGGTAATTTTTAGAAAGATATCTCTTTCTGGTGGTACCAGCTGAAACCAGTCATTTAAAATATCAGACCATATGACCTTTAGGCACTCCTTTTTGATCTCGATTAAGAAAGGACATGTTTATCATTTACACTGTCAATATCCGATTGTTTTAACAAACGATTTTTAGATTTAAAAAAAAATTATAAAACTAACCCCTAACCCTAACCCTAACCCCTAACCCCTAAGAAACAACCGGATATTGACGGTGTAAATGAAAAACATGTTCTTTCTTAATCGAGATCAAAAAGGGGTGCCTAAAGGTAATATGGTCCAAAATATTTTCTTTTTTAAAAATATTATTTAGTTCATAGGTCTGTTGAGTCAGTAAAATAAGTTTATTTCTATGTATGTAGTTTTATCATATTATACCATAGAGGTGTGGTACATTATTGACTTACTAGGTGTACCAGCAATACTTTCAAAACTGATGCAATAAAGGAAATGTGGCAATGTCAGTAAGGAGAAACTGTCATTTGAATAAATGTAGGCAATATGTTAAGATACAGCCAAGACAGTTTATGTTCAGTTTGAACTTGGGAAAAAAGGATGTACCCACTTCTCACCCAGGTATGGATAAAAAGTTATTTACAAAGCTTTGTTTAGCTATGGCACAAGGCCGGATATATGGGGCACCCAGTGAGATTCAAAGTCACTAGTAATAGTTTGCAGGTGATACAGTCAGGGTATTGGGTCAGTAAAATATGTGTACTTTTGTATGTTGGAGTTAAATGAGGAAGAGCCTTTCTGTAATTGGACATAGCAATCACATGACACGTCCAGTAGTTTTGGAGACCAAATTGAACAGACACCTACGGTTCAGTTCTATGACAAGTTGACCAGAATTTATCTCAGAGAGGATTAACTCAAATAGTTATACCAGATACCAGATATCCTTAATTTCCTTTTCCATCAAACTGGAAGATCTCTCAAAATTGACTCTATATATAGAGAGGACATTTATATTGTTAGTCACTGTTTCATTGTATAATAAACCTTTAGAATTGAACTAATTTTTAATTCATTTATTTGTTATTGTTAATGGAATATTCCACACTCTCTCTCACGAATGTGGTCTGACTATATATATAGTGAGCATGGCATTATACTGGGCTGGCTTTGAGGATTAGTAGCGTGCCTCACTATTCTTTGTCTTATTGTATCTCTCTGCAATAAAACCCTCTATCTTAAATCTACAAACGTGTTGACTAGTCCTTCCACTTGACTAAAACCTTGTCTGATTGTATCCCTTTTAAGGACACAACAGTTAACCTTAGAATAAATGCTATACTAAGGAAATACATCCTAATCCTTAAGCAACTATTCATGGAGCAATGCTGAGCATTTCATGATATGACTAAAATAAGAGATGAGCTTGTTACTTGATGATATCTATTTCCTTCATATTCTAGGTATGACACTTTGCATCTATCAGTGAGTTTCTAGTTCTGTAGTTCTGGGGAGTGTGAAGTCAACCCTTAATTGCCGTTACTCACAGGTATATTCTGATCTGGGGTATTAGTACCTGTTAGCATCCCATATATAATACAAATAATATTTTTTAGAAATTATTAGTATTAGTATTTACTGTACAGTAAAAAAAAATAATGAAGCTGCTACGATACTTTCATAAATTCACCCCACCCAACAAAACCTTCAGTACACACATGAAGTAACAACTACAACTGGGTTTTAAGTCCTTCAACGTAACACATGCAAATCCTGCAGGAGAATTGCTACCCCACGTCTACTCACCTGTTTTTAAAATGTCTCACTGCTATTTTATGCAAATAAGTCTGTAGCATAAAAAATGGCAGTTTTGCGAATGGCTCTCAGAAATTAGATCGACATGTGAGACAGCGAATGCATTTGGCTACTGGTAAGTCACTGTCACTTCTAGTACAGATAGGAATACTTGGAACTATAACAGGATGTATGGCAATATGTCACAAGAAATGTCTCTCAAAGGAAACGTACATCTTCAATGCTGAAGCATGTGTCATAGATTATTTCAATAAATACAAACACAAAAGTTATAATATTTTCTGATTCATAGGATTGAGTTTTTTCTTTTAGTAACAATTAATGGATTAATTTTAAATAAATCAATTATTATAATAAATTGATTTATAATTAAAAGTTTTAGTAATAATTATTAAATTAATTTATAAATTAATTATTATACTAAACTGATTTATAATTAATAGTTTTAGTCATCTATACATATATAAAGGGCAGTTGTGTGTATGTGTATGTCTAGAGGAAAAGTCGAAAAACAAAACAATTAACAACAAAGTAAATATATGTACACATTGAATATCACCATGGCTTGATTTTTGAGCAAAAATTACGAAGGTTTGAATACTTGTGAAGATAATTAAAAAAAAAATCTAAATGATAACAGCATAGAATTTCTTCTGCGTTTAAGATTTTAAATAGTAAACATTAATTTTTCTTTTCAGAGTGGCTGAATAAACGAAAAATCTTTTTTTACATAGGGATTTTAATGGGGCATCCTGCGATGATCTAACTCAGGATTCAGCAGTAATGAATCTGCAAGACTAACTTTTTTGCTACCCCCGTCTACCCTGGCGATGCTGGGTAGCCACTTCTAGTAATTAATAGATTAATTTAGAATAACTTAATTATTATAATAAATTAATCTATAATAAATAGTTTTAGTAATAAGTAATAAATTTTCTTTCTTTTGTCTTTGTTTTTCTTTTTAGCTTATTCAGTTGAGCATCAGCCTAAGAACCACAAGTTTCCAGGTTCGATACTGGCACCTCACCAACTCAGCACATGAGTAGCACAGCTTAGATCTGTGTAGTAAAGTTGGGAGCTGATGGTAGATGTGACATTCCACCTCACATGCAAAAAAAAAACAATCTCCCTGGTCTAGCACTAGTTAAAATGGGATAGACTCCCTCTCTATTACATACAAGAGGTCACTCTGCCTACTATACTTTTTACTTTTACTTTTAAATGTCAACTTTTATAATGGCAACTTATAAACTTTTTTTCAGTTTCAGAAAATATTTGGTCAATCAAAAACAAAAAAAATGACTTGCCGATTCTATAAAACAGTTTTCCAGATATACAATGAGGTATGTTTATTTATTTGTCTAAAATTTTGAGATGAGGCTTGATAATTTGTATTATTTAGATTTTTCGGACTGTTGTCCTTATCTTTATTATTCTATATATACAACATTTCGGCCGATGTATCCTCTTGCCTTCTTCAGGTGTTTCTTGTTGAACTTGAGAACCTTCTTGTCAAACTCAGGAGCCTTCACGGAACTTTGAACCAAACCCTATTGGGATAGATTGTTCTCATTCCATTAACCATGACTAGGTACAAGTGTTAAGCAATGTTAAGTATTCTATATAATTTTCGACCATGGTCAGGATTGAACCAGCAACCTGCAAATGATTGTCACTTAAAACTCTATTAACTCAACTCTTATATCTATTGTGTAATGTATTCAACGTTGTGTATAAAACAATAAACATGAGGAAACCAGTCCGAAAAATCTAAATAATACATATGTTTATTCTAATTACATATTTTTGTTTCTGTGTTTTTAATTATTCTTTTTCTTTAATTTCAAATTCAAAAACAACAACAACAACAAAAAACAAACATATCAAACAGCAAAACTCCCCGAAACAAGAGATCAATTTTTTTCCCCCTAAGTCAATTTCTCAATTAGCAATAATCCTAATTGCAACTACGTCTGACGGTTATAGATTTGGTGGACATAATTTACCACTAAATTTCACGTTTCAGCTGTTTTTAAAGAGATAAATTCTATCATGAATTACCTCAAGGAGAAACGACTTATATTATCCAAGGGAGGTCACTCTGGTACCAACATACTCACGGGAAGTTTTTCCTTATAATCTGTTACTATTGTTGTTATTTAGAATTTACTAAGCTTTGCTTAGACTGACATAGAGACCTCATATTTTTTTATTGTTGTTGTTATTTTCCCTCTTTCTAACACCGCCATTGTTTAACTAGTAATAGCAATAATAAAGAGCGTATTAACCTAGAGTGTTGAGATAAAGTGCAATAACAAGATGGATTATATCTAATAAAAGTTTTTAAAAAAGTAAACCCTTTAATGAATAATTCTGAATAAGACAACCAATCTAGGAGAAGGAAATCTCTGAATTCAAACCAGATGTAAAAAGTCGTCAGGGTGGCAAAAAGTCAGTATCAGCCAGAAAGCGAGGGAGTCTATCCCCTTTTACTATCGCTATACCAAGGAGATTGTTTTTGTGTCTGAGGTGGAGCACCACACCTACCATCAGCTCCTTACTTTACTGCACAGATCCCTGTGCTACTCATACGCTGAGTTGGCGAGAGCCAGTATCGAACAAGGGACCTTGCAATTCCTAGGCAAGTGCTCTACCAACTGAGCTAATGCATAATCTAAAAAGGCACAATAATAAGATAGAGTAGTTGGTTGGCTGGATTTTATGGCATGCCAACCCTTGTTGGGTTATTCTATGCCAAGACATTTTGTTTTATTCATTCTTGATGGGTATTCAAAAATTGTTTTTTTATTTATTTAAACAAAATTTTCTTTAAACAATTTTTTAAACATTCTTTTCTATCTAACCCATAGATGGAACCCTAACAGGTATTACCACTCTGGGTCAGAGTGGACCTGGTAGTAATGGCAATGAAGGGGTACTTCATACTCCCCAGAGCTCCAGAATTAGAACCTCACTAGTAAATGCAGTTTAACATCATACCCAGGACACTAAGATCATCAGCCATCTCCATCTAGCACATGATAAAAGGGTTGGGCGTTTGCCACAAGGGTAATAGAGTTGGGACAATCATTTAGGTGCTTGAGCTTGATATGACCAGCTGATTGATCGAAGAGGGCCTTTCTGACCGCCCGTTGAGCCTAAGTAAGGGCCAAAATGGAGTGTTCATGTCTTGGACTGCTCAATACCCATCAAGAATGACACAAAATAACACAAGGGTTGACATGCTGTAAACCAACCAACCAACCAACCAACCAACCAATGAGAGCTCCATTTCAGATGAACCTGAGGTGACACTTTATCAATCAAACAATAGGAACTTTCCATTGTTTTACTGTTATTTCATACTCTACCCTACTTGCTAAAAATGATAGGCTAGGCTTTTCCATTATGTTACAAAATTCTATAAATTGAATGTGATATATCATCGAGTTTAATAGTCATACATGCAGCCTTGTGCTACAACTAAGTAAAGCTTAATAAATAACTATGGGTGGCTGATCCAGAGGAGGCAACTATAGTTGACTTTAGCATAGGTATATTTTCTTTGTTAGTTGAGGGAGAAATTTAGGTAGTTTAGTATTTCTTAACAGATATGGAGTCAGATTGGACCTATTTGTTGCATTGGAGATTTAAAAGATCACCTACCTTCTTGTCTGTCATTTTATAAATCACTGTTTATCATTTTATTCAATAAAAAAACAACAACAAAAAACAACAAAGCATTCATATCTCATTGCTGTTATAAAAAAAAAAATTTAAAAATTTATTGGATCCAGAAAAATAAAAATAAAACAAATAAAAGAAAGCATGAATCACTTTGTTATCGTCGCAAATTTTAAATCGGCTTATATAAATGGTTAATGTTTTAATACAAGGGAGGTAACTCCTACAATCAAATTCAAATAATATCTTCCCCTTCTTCAATTATTATAATGGAGTTTGTCTGTCTGTAACTGAAATACGTCACCACCGACATCACAATTCCCTTAGTTATTTACGTTATATTCTCAATGATTATTGAATAATCATCATTTAATCTTAATTAGCATCTTATTTAATAATAATATCTTTATTAAAAGTCTAGTTGAGTCAGATTTGTTTCAAAACAGTCCATGTTATTAATATGTTTAAATTCCTGAGATGTGTGTTATGTATCATTAAAAAATAAATGTTTGCATAGTATATGGTGTAGATAATTTGCATACTGGTTTTAACAAAACCAGGTTTGATAAATGATTATTTGATGCTATTGATTTCTAATATTATTGTTTTATCAAAATAAAATAATTTACAATGTATTACTATTGTCGCACACCGTATAGACAATCCTAATTTTCGCTCTAAATGTCAGCATCGTCTTTTGGCATGTAGTCTAAACACTTCCCACAGTTATGACTCTGAAGACGAATTGCTTTTATTTACAGGTTTATAAACTGTCGAAAGTGTAAAACATTTTTGTTCAAATTACAAAGTTAACTGCGAGAGGTGAAATTTGTGTCTCATATCAGTCAAGTCTCAGACAAAAAGAGAGCCAGGTGGTAATTCCGGACAGGTGACAATTTGAGGATTAGTACTCTATGTAAAAAAGAGCTGCTAAGGGAGGTAACTTTTAAGGGATTTTATGCTATGTAATTATAGTAAATATACTCTACAAAGTAATTATCGTTTTTCTTTTTTTAAAAATAATTTTTCATACCAAAAATGAATACTGTAAATAAATTTTTTTTAATAGTATTAAGTCACCTAACTTTTGATAAATTTAAATGCAATAAATAATTGGGTTACCTCCCCTATTTTATAATTATCTCCCCTTTGGAGAGCTCTCTAGTGAATACTAGACTATATAAACTCTCAATAAGTGTACCACTTATTCCAAAATCTATCTGTGTTATCTTTTGTCATTACAATGTGTTTCTTAAAATAGAAAAAACAAACAAAAGCAAAGACATATTTTATAAGATTTTAACTGAATTTTGATTTGAAATTTTTGCTGTATGATGTTCAGTGTATGTGATTGATATTCATTCCTAAATTAAGTATAGTAATAAAGAACAATATTTTCTTGAAAAATAAATATTTGTTGTGTAGAATAATTACCTTTTTCATTTATTGATTTATTGTTGCTGAAGATGATATTTATTGCTAAAAAAACTTGTTTCAGGACAACAGTTTATTCTCATTAAATGTATTGAGACAACTATGTATGTGTAATAAGTAATTGAGGGTTACCTCCCCTACTTATGATTATCTCCCCTTTGGAGGACTCTCTAGGGAATACTAGATTATATAAAGTTTTAATTAAACTTGTTGTTTTTTTCTGATATAAGGTGTGTGCCAGATGGCTACTTGTACTTATAGACTCGCCGATAAACATGTGACCAACCTATTGTCCAATCACTGGCAGTGCTCTGCTGCTGTTATTATTATTTATACTGGCTGATTCTAATCTTAGCTACTCACATCTACTTGGATCTTCTTGGACAATGGCTCATAGGATTATATCGCTGGACCTTTTTGACACTACGTAGAATTCCAAAACTTAGGACTTATTCACTTACCAAAGGATTCTATAATTCAGGACTTACTTACTTATTTACTTTATGTTCTTTACAACTGGCCAAGGATGGCAGCCAGATACTTAACAAAGTGTACAAATTATTCTAAGTAGACTAAAGCTTTCCAAAGTATATCAATGTTATCATTTGTCATTACAGTATGTTAAATTTCAATCTGACATCTTAAGACCAGATACTTTATCCATGCGTTAAAACCTATTTTTCATAAGATGTGTTATCTTGTCCAATGACAGCATTAGACAAGTTATTTCATCCAATGCTAAGGCTGCTAATTATTGTTGTTGCTAAGGATGCTATTTATTTGATACAGACACTATTGCTAAGGATGCTATTTATTGTTGCTAAGGATGCTATTTATTGTTGCTAAGGATGCTTTTTATGGGTTTTTAAGTATGCTATTTATTGCTAGGGACACTATTGCAAAGGATACATCAAAACATGAACATATCATCATAAAATGAATTATATTCTGTTCATCTCAGTTTGGTGCCAAAAACATTTACCTTAATTACTTATGTATAACACACACTCATGTATAACATGTACCTGTAACATTGGACTATGAAATTCTGGGAAAATAATTTTTTGTATATAATATGCACTGACTTTTTAGAATTTATAACAACTAAATTTAACCTAGATTTAGCATTTTTTCAACTTTTATTGGTTTGAGCTGACTAAAAATAAGAATTTATATAGTGGACATTATGCCTAAAAACACAAATTTATCATTTGTTAAACTTTTTATCCAGTTTGTATAGACTAAAAATAAAAATTTATATAGTCTACATTATGTCTTAAAACACAAAATTTACACAGTATTTAGAGCAAATACATGGACATGTTCCCAGAAAAATGCAACAAGCTTTCAGCAAAAATAAGCTTACATTCAGAGAAAAAAAAATTATAAACAAACACACATTCCAGTGGATATTTTTCTGTAACAGCATAAAACACATTTGTTTGGACTATAGATATTGCCAGTATATAATTTGTATATGTGGATTCCTTTAACTATAAGTTGACAAGCGTCTTCTCCTTCTTCCTCTTTTGTCTTATTTTCACTAGTAGCTCAAGGATCCATTGCATTTGGCCTGATACCACCTTTACTTTTCGTATCTTCTTGTGAATGTGATCTGGGTATTACTGTCAGCAGTGATTTGCGTTGGACGAAACACATCTCTAAAATTGTCAAATAGGCCGAGGGTGTCCTGGCATCACTCAGCAAGACCTTTGTCAGCTGCTCACCAGCTATCTATTTAAAGCTGTATAAAGCTATGGTGCGGCCACACTTGGAATTTGCATCACCAGTCTGGAACCCCTATCTTGCTCAGAATATTAACCTCCTAGAAACTGTACAGAGATGTGCAACCAAACGAATACACTCCATCAGGCATTTACCATACTCTGATCATCTCACTGCCCTGGGAATGGATTCGTTGAAACTTCGGCATCTGGCAACTGACCTGGTAAATGCTCATAAGGTCATTAATCATCTTAACAACAGCAACCTTGAACACTTTTTTGATCTCCATCTTTCTAACACACGTTGGATGCCTACAAAGTCAGAAAACAGCACTGCTCATGTGACTTTCAGAAACATTTCTTCATGCTCAGAATTGCGGAGGCATGGAATAAGCTGCCCGTGTCTGTTGTAGGCTGCTGAAACACTGAATCTTTCAAAGCCTCCATGCTTCCTGTAGTCCGCCGACACTATACCTGATGCCCCTCTCCACACACATATGCACACACGTGCACACATACATGCATATTACTACTGTAGACTGTTCATGTTCCTGACACTAATACATTATTCTGTGTACTTGACATGAGACTTTGATGAGTTGTGGTGCACCTGAGCACTGTGCACAATAAATTTTATTATTATTATAACTTTCAGTTATCTCCTCCTGTATATGGGGAGGTATGTGGTCAGTAAAAAGTTCTCATGTATAATATACACCCCTAACTTGAAAAAATCTTTAAAAAATAGTGCATTTTGTACACAAATAATTACTTTACTTAATGAGGCATGTGGTGTAATGCTTACCATCATAGGAAATGGACACAACATGATGAGTTAAAATTCTAAATGAGGTTGCTTGCATTTTTATTGCCATTACTCCCAGGTCCTCTCTGACCCTTAGTGGTAGTATCCCATCTATGGGTTTAATAGATAAAAAAAAATATGCTAAAAGAAAAAAAACAAGAGTAAAAAAAATTGAATATCCAAGAATAAATAAAACAAAACCGTCTTTGGCATAAAATAACCCAAGGGTTAACATGCCATAAAATCCAACTATCCCTCAACTCTGAAATTAAAAATCATCGTCAAAAAAAGTTTCCATTATAGAAATGTAGGTTTTAACTCTTTGCCTACCAAATTTCCCCATGACTGTACCAAATTTTCTTAGTATGTTTTACCTGTGAGATGAATATTTTAAAGTTCACTATCTATTCACTTCAGGACTCATTCTATTCAAATAAAGTCCTATTATTATTATAATATGAGTTATTCTGCTCAATTATAATGAACTAACCACAAGTTTTTGTACTTTGCTTGGGTGTGGTATGCACAAAAACAGTTTCTTGTGGGAGACCACTGTAGGCAGCTTAAAGTAGGCATAGAGTAAATACTGAGTTAACTCAGCTGGTAGAGCATTCGCCTAGGAATCACAAGGTTCTGGGCTCGATACCATTCCTTGCCAACTCAGCACAAGAGTAGCACATTTTGGTTAATCTGATCTGTGTGGTAAAGCATCTGGGAGCTGACAGTAACTGTGGTGCTCCACCTGAGCAAAACAATTTCCCTGGTCTAGTGCTAGCAAAAAGGGGATAGACCCTCTCACTGTTTGGTTGTTACTGATAACTGGCCACTCTGCAGGCTTTAGTACTTACATTTGTTTACAGTGGGTATCTGTTACTTGTCAATATCTGTAAATATTGAGTCAATTTTGCTTATCCATATGGAAAGAAAACCCACTTAAATTTATAAGTATCTCATGGCACAGATGAAGTATGTCAAATCTGATATTAACTGGGTTGGAATTTCAACTGGTGAGGCTCTTAACTATATGACATTTTATGGAGGCGTGTGGTGTAAGTGTTAGAGTCATAGGAAATGATAATGAAATGATAATGAAATTTATTGTGTACAGTGCTCAGGTGCACCACAACTTATCAAAGTCTCATGTCAAGTACACAGAATAATGTAGTGTCAGGAATATGAACAGTTTACAGTAGTAATATGCATGTATGTGTGCGCGTGTGTGCATATGTATGTGGAGATTGGCATCAGGTATAGTGTCGGCGGACTACAGGAAGCATGGAGGTTTTGAAAGATTCATTGCTTCGGCAGTCTACAACAGACGTGGGCAGTTTATTCCATGTCTCCGCAATGGACTCGTCGACCCAAGTTCAAATCCTGGACTAACCTGTTTGCATTTTCACATAGTGCTAATACCCTTAGGAAAGGTATGCATCCAACTATTCTCCTTCCAGTTATGGGTAAATAGCAGGGCAGACTGGGATCTTAATCTTGGCTAAGTAACCAGTCTAGGAGAAGGAAAACTCTGAATTCAAACTTAAACTCCACGTAAGAAATTGACCTTGTGTCGCATCCTGCTCATGCAGAGGGGTTGGTAAATATAAATATATATATGAAATTTGAGGTCCTTCTCTAAAAAAAACATTTGGTTGGTTGATTGGTTGGTTAGATTTTACAGCATGTCAACCCTTGTTGTGTTATTTTATGCTGAATTTGTTTTTGTTTTATTCATTCTTGTTGGGTATTCAAATCTTTTTACAATCATTTTTTTTAAACGCATTTTTTTTATCTATTTAACCCATGTGAGACTAGCTTGCTAATCATAACACCATAATGGGATGCCTTTTCACACAGATATATGGTTTCAAGTATTCCTATCTAATACTGATAATTTCTAAAAAGCTCTATTTGAATCATATATGGGACCCTAACAGGTACTACCACTCTGGGTCAGAGTGAACCTGGGAGTAATGGCAATGAAAGGGTACTCCACACTCCCCAAAGCTCCAGAATTGGAACCTCACCACGAGATACAGTTGAACATCATACTCAGGACAAAAAAAAAAAACAAAAAAAACGAGTAAAAAGATTTAAAATAATTATCATGATTATTATTTATTAATGACTTTCTAATGAATTTGTGTTAAAAAATAAAAATTAATCATAAAATAAAAATATATTTTAGAAAAATGAACTTTTTTAATCTGAGGGTGAGTGGCCTTAAACTATTGCTTATAGTAAGACCACCACTGGATATTACCCACAATCAAAAGCATATTCCAAATATAGTAACCATATGGGAAAGCACAGTAGTAAAGTCATATTTATTTGAGTCTAAGAAGTGAACAATAGTTCATTGGCACTCAATAACCTTTTTGTACTTCCCAAAAGTAACCATATACATATAAAAGTATTGTTTGTGATTATTTCCTTATAGTAAAGTTCGTTGACGTATAACAACGCCTCTGTTCTATACTTAGTATATATATACTAATAATATATATATATATATATATATATATATATATATATATATATATATATATAAAAGCCTTCCTGGTCTGAAGTTTACTGACCTTATATACAATAAATTCATTGATATTTAAAGATGTGGTATATTTTTAAGGGAAGGAGCGAAATACAGGAAGGAAAATGGAGAGCAGAAGAAGGAAAAGGGATTGTGGGTAATGGAGGCTTGGTTCTTTTTCCTTAAAATCCCAAAAATAAGAATTTGACCTCTCGTTTCAGAATGCCACATAAATTCAAAAAACAGGTCAGAAAACAATCTCCAATTGACTCAACTGATAATTTCTTACTTTGATTCGATCAATGAGTGACTTCTTAATTATTTCCTCTTTTCGTGAAAGAGAATTTTTGCCAGGACAAGATGGCTAGCCAACACAGTCTCAAATGTTACATCACTGTGTACTAATGACCTTATGACCGATTAAAAGAAATCACGTTTTTTTTTTTTTTTTTTTTTTTTGTTGAAACCAAGGAAATTTCACAGTTTGATTAGAAATAAACACTGAGAGCAATATGGCAATTTTAAGAAAAAAGGGTTATTTCCTATAAGTCCAACATAAATAAAGGGAACGACTTTTGACAAATAAATTATTTATTTATTTATTGATCTACTAGGAAAAAAGAAGACGGGCTTAGGGTTAGGGTTAGGGTTAGGGTTTAGGGTTAGTTTAATGGGAAAATAAATAATTTATCAGTCAAGAGTGGTTCCCTTTGTTTATGTTGGACTTATAGGAAATAATCAAAAAAAAGAATTGTTTTTTAAGAAAAGGGAATTTTTTATAATTCATTTTTTAAATAATACTATAAAAAATACTTTATTTTAATGTTTTTTTCTTTAATAGATAACTAGAAGTGGCTACCCAGTGTCGCCTGAATGTGGCGTGGGGGCAAAAACCCCTGGTGTATTGATTTATTTACAAATACTGGATATTTTAAAGTAGAATTTCAATGCTATTTCTATATATATTTCAATTTTTAAATATCTTCAAATATAAATCAAATTTTCATAATTTTTACACAAAATGCATGAACCAGGGATATTTTATGTGTATATATATCTAATTTGTCATTAATTGTTTTATTTTTGTAGTTTTATCTGGACATAGATAGATACATACACACCAACTGCCCTTCATGTAAATATAGATTAATGCTTTAACATTTTTAATAATATCTGGTAATTTATGAGGAAGCTGGTGGGTTGATTTGGTTTGTTTTGTTTTACGGCATATCAACCTCAGTGGGTCATTTAATGCCGATAAAATTTTGAAATAAATCAATTCTTAATGGATAATACAATTTTTTTTATAAATATTTTTCTATTTAACCCATAGATGGGACCTAACAGGTACTACCACTCCGGGTCAGAGTGGACCAGGGAGCAATGGTGATGAATGGGGTACTCCACATTTCCCAAACCTCCAAAACTGGAACCCTCACCATCAGATAGAGTTTAACGTCATTCCAGGACATGTAGACCCGCAGGCACCGCCTTCTAGCACCCATATGATAAAAAGGGTTTGGGGCTTGCCATAAGGGCAATAGGGTTGGGAAAATCATATAGGTGCTAGGAGATCGGAGGGGGCTCTCCGACCGCCTGTCTAGCCCAAGATAGGGCCAAAGTGGAGTATTGCATGTCATGAATTGCTCATTCACCTGGGTTCTATCCTTAAGCATCACAGGTCGCCACCACGGCCACAGGTGGCCCCATTGGGGGAGTCTTACCCCTCTGCAGAGGTGCAGTCGGTGCATTCTAACGCCCCAGCCGACAGGGTGGTTATGAGGAAGTGCGTCCTTGTCTCCTGCTTTAGAAATTGCTACCCGGTAACTATTAAAATAAATTCCCCAGCTATGTCGTCTCGGCGGTGTTACTTGAAAGAAAACAACCAACTTAAGGCGTTAAATGTATTTTAGAGGGGGGGGGGTTCTCTTTTTTGATATGAACAAATGGAGATGGGTAGATAGATATATATAAACAAAGTAAAAAATGAACAAATTGAGGTAGATAGATATATATCCATCTTCATATCTAAACAAGAATTACGACAAATTTCTATAAATAAACAAGAATTACGACAGATTTCTATAAATAAATTTCTAAACAAATTATGATAAATGAATAAGAATTACAACAAAAAAGAGACCCCCCCTCTAAAATAATTTAACGCCCTAAGTTGGTTGTTTTCTTTCAAGTAACACCACCGAGCCGACATAGCTGGGGACGTTATTTTAATAGTCACCGGGTAGCAATTTCTGAGGCAGGAGACCGGGACGCACTTCCTCATAAATTACCTAATATCTTTAATTGATATTTAAAATCTAGATTAAATTTTGGTGCATATCACATAAATGCATTCTGGCCCCCTGCCCTAAAAAACGCGGTGCCTGCTGAAAATCCGACCCATGCTACTTATGAACTCCTAGCTAGTTGAAAGCATTTTTCCCGAAAAGTTAATGCAATATGAAAGTGATATTGCCCCACCAAGTCTTTTCTTGACAAGCAAATGTAAATATTTTAGCCCCCCCTCTTAAAATTTTTTTTATTTAGCGGTTTAAAGGCGTTTTTATTGAAAAATAACTTTTTTTAGTGGTTTGAAACTGTTAAAAGTAAGCCACCCCAAGGTTTTTTATCGTCAAGTAAATGTAGATATTTTACCTCCCCCCCCCTTTAGAATTTAAAAAAAAAATTTTTTTCATTTTATTTTAATTCAAAACAACTGTCACAAATTTTAAAATAAATATGACCGAGTTTCAAAAATAAAAACAATCAATACATTATTATACAAATGAAAAAACAAAATTTTTAGATATTCTTTTTATTTTAATTCAAAAGAAATGTCACAAAAACAATCGGGTTGGATTTTCAGCAGACACTGCTTAGCGGTTTTTAAGGCAGGAGGCCAGACGCATTTATGCGATATGCACCTAAATTTTTAATAATACTTAAAAATACTTTCTTTTAATGTTTTTTGGGTTTGTTTTTATAAATAATTAATGCTTCAGAATTTTTTTAACAAACTCGATAAAAAATTTGAACAAATTTTAAATTTGGCTAACATGAATTTTAAAAGATCAATACGTATTATGTACAAATACTTCTTTTTCTTTTTTCTTTTTTTTTTCATATATTTCCTATCCCAAATTTATACACAAGTAATTACATATATGTCCGAAAAAATCCTATTTAAATATGAGTTACTTCCCTTGCATCGTCGGTTAATTCATATCAGTGTGCGTTCTTAGTTTGCCGTGGCTTGGGCTTTTAGCTAATGACGTAATTGTGCCGAGAGTCACCAAATGCTTATCGCTTGGTTTCAGGGGCCTCCCCCAGGAAGCAACTCCCCCGCCTAAAAAGAGTAAAGGGTGGATTTATTGCTCAGGGGAACTCTGATGGAATTTTAATCAATTTTTAATTCCACCAGGAGGCTTGGCTCCTGCATGACATCCCACATAAAAAAATGACATTCTGTCTATTTTGGCTTGGTGGGGAGGAAAAAATAAATAAATAAAATGACCTCTCTTCAAAATTGCTGACGTTGCTCACAGAAATTATGTTTATTGTGCACTCTGGTCTTCGTTTTGTTTATATTTGTGAAATATGAGGGTGGGCTGAAAAGTTCATATGATGTCTTCATATATGTTGTTGATGAACTTTTTGACCAATGGGATCCAAGCACTGCAACATCGTCAGAAGAGGTGTATGGACCACAAGGGAGACTATGTTGAAAAATAAACTTCATTTGGCTACATTCCTTTCTTTCAGGCCAATATCTTTATCATTGTTGTTTTTATTCCAAAGTTTCAATCTCTATATCATCCAGTTTTCTTTCTATCAGAATTTATGCAATAAAAGTATTATACAATGATTCTTTCAGCACATTGTCAGCTGGAGCTGTAGAATACATCGATTGCACCTCTGTCAAAGGGTAAGATCCCCCCAAATGGGGACACCTGTTGGCTGAGCTGTCCATAACATGCAATACTCCACTTTTGTTATTACTTAGGCTAGAGGGGGAGTTGGAGAGGTCACATCTGATTAATCAGCTAGTCAGGTCAAATCCTAACACATATGATTGTCCCAACCCTATTGCTTTTATGGCAAACTCCCAACACTTTTTATCATATATGTGCTAGAAGGCAATGGCTGAGTGTCCTGGGTATGATGTTAATCTGCATCTAATGATAAAGTTCTAATTCTGGAGCTCTGGGGAGTGTGGAGTACCCCTTTCATTGCTATTACTTCCAGGTCCACTCTGACCTTGAGTGGTATTACCTATTACATGGCATCACATGCACAATACTGTTATTCTGGATCAGAGTAGCCGGGTAGATGGGCCTGTTGTTGGTCTGGCATTTTCTCCAATGGGATCTGGAACTACTAGGGTTCTTCTTGGAATGTCTTGTCTTGTGCTGTTGATAGTTTTTAGTAACAAACACAAGACTTCTTGGGGTTTTTTCAGGCTCATTTATTTTATCCCAAGTAAAAGGTCTCAAACGGACACAACACCATTGCAATCTGTCTCTTCCAAGACTCTCAGCCAGACTCTCACATCCATCCACTTTGAAAACTTTGAATCGACTCTCCCCCTACAACCTGTTGGCACTTTCAACCAATTAGAAACCAACAGGTCAGCCTTTCACACGTCATCCCAAATTCTAGTTAATTTCCACATCTTATTATTTTCCACAATGTTTCAATCTCTACAATCCAACTTTCTTTCTATCAGGATTTCTCAGATATAGTATTGTTAGTATTATACTATGATTTTTTTTCAGAAGAGTATCCTTGTCTTTGTTATCCACCCTCTTGGCAGGGCTTAAAATAAATTGACCGTATCCCCTGCAGAGGGGTAAGACCTCTTGTCCAAATGTTGGCCTAGGTATGACACTAAATTGCATCTGGTGATGAGGCTCAAATTCTGGAAAATGTAGAGTATCACATCATTGCCATTATCACAAGTCCACTCTGAACAGGAGTGGTAGTACTTGTTAGGGTCCCATCTATGGCTCAAATTGATCTGTTTAAAAATCATTAGTATGTGAAAGGACCATGTTAAAAAAAAAGAAAGAAATTTTAAGAAACTACACAAAAATGAATGCAATTCTCTAACTTCTAGGCATAAAATAACCCTAGGCGGGATGACATGACATTAAAATCAATCACAATCAATCATTGTCTTTGTTATCACAGTATTTTGCCCACTGTGCCTTATTGTTATGTTAATGACAAACAAAGGCAAAGAAACTCATACAAAATGTTTTAGCTTAGTTGGTAGAGCAACCACCTCAGAACCACAAGGTTCTGAGTTTGATACCATCCCTCATCAACTCAGTGCATGAGTAGCACAGCTTTGATCTGTACAGTAAAGCGGAGAGCTGATGGTAGGTATGGCATTCCACTTAAGATGCAAAAACAATCTCCTTGGTCTAGTGCTAGTGAAAAGGGGATAAACTCCCTCACTGTCCATCTGGTACCGACTAAAGGCTTGTTTGTACTTTTTTTTTGAGGAAAACATTATAAGACCAAATTGAAGGCTTCTTAAATGTACAGATGGAAGTTATCAAAAAAAAGACCCTTATCTTTTTTGTTGGATGTGCGATAGAGGTGCCTTTTAAAATAAGCTGATATCTTCCCTAAGTTTTTCCCTTGAGGTATAAGATAAATTTAGTTCTATTTTCTTTTCTTATGATTCACATTACAGAGTGACATTGCTGAATTAATCTAGGGAAATGGAGACTAGTTTCAAACCTGTTGCCAAAATTGTGCTAGTAAAATCTGTGATGACCTTGTAGTTTCAATTGTCACAAAAAGTGTGAGTATTTTCTGATTTGTGAATTAAGTTTTATCAGACGTAAAAAAAATTGGTCAATTTTAAAGGTAATCAGTTTCTTCTTGTTCTTCTTGTTCTTCTTCTTCCTCCTCCATCATCATCATCATCATCATCGTTGTCATCGTTGTCGTTGTCATCATCATCCTCATCATCATCATCATCATCATCATCATTATTATTATTTTGCTCCTTTTGAGTTTTCACATCAGCATTAGCTGATGGTCTTTCACTGGAGTCTGAGTGACAGCAAGTCTCCTCAGGTCTCCAGGACTCTTCTGAGTATTCTGGCAGATTGCAGCAGTGCAGTGTTCTGAATGGTTTCAACCCTTCCTCTGATTTCCAAACATTCCAGACCCTTTTCCAATCCTTTTGGGACTGTTCCAAGTGCACCAACTACAATTGGTATCACCTTCACTTTCATATTTCATAACTTTTTTAGTTCTCTGGCAAGGTCCAGATATTTGTCTATTTTTTAATTTTCCTTTAGCTTCACCCTGTGATCTGCTGGCACTGCAAAATCCACCAGTTGACAAGTTCTTTCTTTTTTTGTTTATCAACACTAGGTCTGGTCTTCTTGCTGGGATAAGGTGATCCGTTTTTATTTCATATTATTATTATTATTATTATTATTATTATTATATCAGAATTGTTACTTGAAACTATATAACTGAAAAAAAATAAAATACTGACCATGAAATAACTCAACAAGGATTGACATGTAAAATTGACCAAACCAAACCAAACCATTCTGGACATTCAATAAGAGGCCAGGTTAGGGTGTTATTGATTTTTAATGGCACGTCAACCTGTCTAGGCTTATTTTATATGTAGAGCTAGGGAGATCTATGTTCATATTTACCTTTTTGTGTAGTTGTTTCTTACAAAGTGTTTTTTTGCACATAACCATATTGAATATGAATAGTTTTTAAACAGATCTAACAGGTACCACCACTTTAGGTCAGAGTGTACCTGGAAGTAATGGCAATGAAGGGTACTCCACATTCCCAAGATCTCCAGAACTGGAACCTCACCATCAGATGCAGTTTAGTGTCATACCCAGGGCACCTCTTTTTAGGGATCTTACCTCTCTGCAGGGTATACACTAAGTGCTATTGACAAGGTGTAAAGTTAGGGATAGTTCCTCATTACTGATACCATGTAACCCAGTACAATTTTAGAGGAGATGGGCACTGCCAATCAACTAGTATTTCTCTGAGAGATGTCATGGATAAGAATTACTTGATATGATATTCTGATAGCCAAAGAGATTGTGGAACATGATTAGCAAAAAATATATAAGTTTAATTAATTCATACAAGGGTAATCCTAAAAGTAAGATCTCCAAAGCACTAGAGACACAGGCAAGCTGTTTGTGTGGATATTGGCAACACTGTTGTATTTGTTGTGCACCTGTCTCTGCATGCACATCGCTGTCATCTTGTATTGGCAGTCGTTTCTGATTGATTCCCAATTGACAATACTGTCAAGTGTAAAGTTTGCACAGTTATTTGGTTTTTAAATGCAAAAAGCATTTAACCGATTGAAATTTATCACCAATTAATGGAAGTGTATGGCAAGTCATGCATGGATATCAAAAACCTCCAGAAGTGGTGTAGGGAGTTTGCAATGACTATGTGGTTCAAGCTTTCTCAACGACTTGGTGGCAAGTTGGTGTGACATGAGCATACAAAATCTACCACAGTGCTTACAAAAATGTATCAATCGAAATGGCATTTATGTAGAAAAATATATACATGTTCAAACTTTAAAATGATGTTAACATCATTGACAATAACAATAAACGTTTCTGTGATTTCTAAATATTTTGGAGACTTTACCTTTGGAATTACCCTTGTATCTATGTTTGCTTTTGTTCTCTATTACTTCAAGATTTAACAAATGAATAAATTGAGATCCACCCAACTTATTTTACGGATTTTTCAGTTAAACAAATATGGAGACATATTCCTTAAAAAAATCCTATCAAAGCATTTAATTCTTTGCCTACATTAAGCCACTCACTGTGACTTTCCAACCACTGTGATCCTAATATAAGCAAAGTACAAAAACTGATGGTTAGTTCATTATAATTGAGCAGAAGGACCCAGATTACAATAATGATAGGACATTTGGATAGAATGAGTTTTGAGGTGAATAGATAGTGAACTTTGAAATATCCCATCATACAGGTAAAAAAAAAATGCCAACAAAATTTGGTACAGCCATGGGGAAAATTTGGTAGATGCAGAGTTAAAGATAAGCTAAAATATTAGTCAGAATTTTTAATGATAGGGATGTGGGTTGAAAAATGTATTATCTAAAAATAAAGGTTTTTTTACGGTTGATGTAAAAACCACCAAAAGATTTGGTACAGCCATGGGGGAAATTTGATAGGCAAAGAGTTAAAGAGAACTTAGAGCTAAATTTATCTTATACCTCAAGGGACAACTTAGGGAAGATATGTACATATTTTTAAAATTCCTCTTTTGCTATGACTAAAAATAAAGATAAGGGTTTTCTTTTAGACATTGTCCATCTGTATATTTAGAAAACAGTCATTTTGACTTTATAATTAGCTCTCCATAAAAAAACACAAAAAAACATGTTGACAAAATCCCAAACAAGCTAAGTTCAAAATCCTATGATATATTTTACTGTAAGCAACCTGAGTCCTTTGTTTATCAAAATGACTTGATTCAGCATTAAATGACCCAAAAATGGGTAGATAAGCCATAAAACAAAATAACTGACCAGATGTCTTAAATTATGGTCAAGTCATGCTAAAAGTACAAGTTTCCACTAAATCACCAAAGTTAAGCAGCGATGAACCTGTTCAACACTTAATTGGGTGACTACATAAGCAACAGTAGATACTGTTAGTAACCTGAGTCCTTTTTTAATTATTGAAATAAAATAATAGCAGTGTTATTCCCTACAATTGATCTGTTTTCCTTCTCCTTGACTGGTTGCCTTAGTAAGATTAAAGAGCCCAGTCCACCCTACTGTTTACCCATAGCTGGAGGAATATTGGTTGGGTTCATGCGTTTACCAAGGGTGTTAGTGCTATGTGAAATGCAAACAGCCTCATCCAAGATTTGAACTAGGATTGATGAGTCCACTTGAATGACTCTAACCATTACACCACTTGTTGTTATAGATGAACACAAAGGCATAGCTTATTTTCGACATCTTTATTTCAAAACCCAAGTTCCGAAAACCAACATGTATGGAGAGGAAGCTCACAAGAGTGACGCCATTTCATGTTTGCTTCCTGAGCTAAGTTTGAATCTGAAACCATATAACATTTTCTATGCACAATTTTAGAGGAGATGGACACTGCCAATCAACCAGTATTTCTCTGAGAGATCTCATGGAGAATAATTACTTGATATGACACACTGACAGCCAAAGAGATTGTGGGACATGATTAGCAAAAAATATATAAGTTTAATTAAGTCCAGAATTAGGTTTGTTTTTTTTACAAAAATTAATATGAGGGTAATCCCAAAATTAAGATCTCCAAAGCACTGGAGACACAGGCAAGCAGTTTGTGTGGATATTGGCAACACTGTTGTGTTTGTTGGGCACCTGTCTCTGCATGCACACCGAGAGGAAGCTCACAAGAGTGACACCATTTCATGTTTGCTTCCTGAGCTAATTTTGAATCTGAAACTTGTTTTCACATTCTTACTGACCAATCAGAGAATACTATCAAGGTCAGCTAAAGATTAAGCCTTGTCTATCATACTGATACGAACCCCTGCATTGATTTTATTGGTTATTTTCCATGACTCTTCTTTTAACATAATTACCAGTTAACTTTTGAATTGTATCCTTGCCATACATAATAATAGGCTACCTATCAATTATGTAAGAACTGGATGGATTAATTCCATGTCAAATCATTCGGAAAAAAAAAAAATTGTCACCCATCCCCTTCAATTTTTCTGAAATTTTTTCCAGGTGTGAACTATGTTAATGTTAGACAATTTGAGTGTCAATTTCCAAAACTTGGCGGAGTTATGTCGATTTTTAGCTGTCCAAATTTGGTGCGGTTGGCAAAAAATGGCGACTTTTTGTAACTTATTTTTGTCTATAAAAATTAGTTGACTTTAAGACTTTTTATTGCATTTCCGGATTCCTCGGGCAAAAATGCTTTTACATACCAATTTTCAGGAGTAGGGAAGCTCTAGAACTCATTTTACAGACAAAAATAGGTTACAAAAAGTCGCCGTTTTTCAAGACCACCCTCAAATTTGGAGATCTAAAAATCGACATAACTGTTTTTGGAATTGGAAACACAAATTTTGGGGATTGGCTAACTTTATCATATTCAACAATTGGACAAAATTGAAGGGGGTGGGTGACATGGCCTGGATGATTTAACATGGAATTGCCCAACTGGAAGTGTGAAGGAAGGGGCCCCCATGGCTGTCATCATTTGCGTCTTTGGTCATTAGGAGTTTGAAGGAAGGGATTCCAGGCTGTGAAAATATAACTCTTTGGTCACAAGGAGTTTAAATGAAGGGACTCCAGACTGTCAACATATGACTCTCTGGTCATTAGGAGTTCAAAAAGAAGGGACCGCCAGGGCTGTCAACATATGACTCTGGTCATTAGGAGTTCAAAAGAAAGGACCGCTAGGCTGTCAACATATGACTCTGGTCACGACCTCCAGGGCTGTCAACACATGACTCTGGTCACTAAGAGTTCAAAAGAAGGGACCTCCAGCTGTCAACATATGACTCTGTCGCTAGAGTGTAAATGAAGGAACCTATAGGGCTGTCAACATCTGACTCTTTGGTCACTAGGATCTCGAAGGAAGGGACGTCCACGACTGTCAACATCTGACTTTGGACAGATAAGAGTCTGGATGACTGGAACTCCCGAAGTGTTAACTGTTATTTGCTAAATGAAAGAATTATATGTAGAAGCCTCGGTAAAATGCTTATGCATTCTTAAAACTTTATCCAAGTACATTAACTGCAACATGACTAGCTAAAGATTCCCCCTCGATACTCAGTAAAGAATGAATCTGTTTGGCTTATTGTAAACTTGACTTTGATAAGAAACCTCTTCAACTCTGTCGGCTGGGGCTGTAAAATACACTGACTGCATCTTTGCACCAATGGGACATCCTGTTGGCCATAGGTGGTAACCCGTGATGCATAAGGTAAATAATCTTTGTGGCTAAGCAGTTGAGAAACCCTCTCTGATCAATTGGATGGTCATGTTAATCCCTAGCACTTATATGATTGCCCAACCATATTGTTCTTTTTTTATATCATATATGTGCTAGAATGCAGTGACTGAGGGTCTTAGTGTCCTGAGTATGATGTTAAACTGCATCTAGTGGTGAGGTTACAATTCTGGATTACTTATTCATTGCTATGACTCCCAAGTACACTCGGACTTGGAGTGGTAGTACCTGTTAGGGGGGGCATCTATGGCTTAAATTGATAAAAATGAGTTAAAAATGTGTTTAAAAATGAGTTAAAAGAATTTGAGAAACTCCCAACAAGAATGAATAAAACAAAAATGTCTTCGCCCCAAAAAAAAACAAGGGTTGATATGCCGTAAAATCCAACCAACCAACCAATCAACCACACATGTTAAATAATAGATTGGTGGAATTCATTATTTGGCAGGTAGTATAGAATAGTTTAAAACGGTCATAAGAAAAGCCGTTGGGTTATCTAATTGACGGCTGATGATCCCCAGGTTCATTTTGAGAACCTGGCTTTCATTGGACTACAATCTCACATGATCACATGACTTCACAAAGTCGAACTTAATGTATCTTTAGTCAGTTAAAGATCAACAATGTGATTGGTTGAGAACCAACCAACAACCAACCAACAACCAACCAACCTATCGAAATTCAAGTTTCACAATCATGTGATGATAATAGCAGGTAAAGAGAATTGTGTATATGTGTGTGGGGGGGAACTCCCATATAACATTTTCTATGTTCTTCACTGGACATAAAACCATTTGGCGTAACCAGTAGATGGAATTCATAAACTATTATCTACAACTACAATGGAATCAACTTTTATTTTAATCAAAGCCATAGTCTGTGCCTAAAAATCAATAAGCACAATCGTGGAAGCAATCTTAAAAGTTGTACCACATAAATCTGTCAGATCTCTTCATAGCTTTTTGCACTGAGTCATATTCTTGCGGCTTTGAGATTACTTGACTGTTGGGAGCTGCTTACTGCATTATGATGTCAATAATTTTAGTCTTTTAGACGAAGGGAGAAGATGTGTGTAGGAGTTTATTTACATTATTTTTCTGGTCTTGCCACAATTGATTTTGTTTTCAAGAAGGAGAATTGATATTCCTCATTGGTTCTTATAAAATAACATCCTTATCAATGGAATTTTAGAATTTGAGGATTTGGCCGGAAGGAAATGTCCTTGGAACGCTGAACTTTTTTCATACGAGAGTAGATGGATAAAATGTCAGGATGTCCTGTTGTATAGTGTTGTCCGAGATGAACTATCTACAAGGTATGTTAAAAAAGTACTGTTGTATAATGTTGTATAAGATGAAGCATCTTACGAGGTATGTTCAAAAAGAACTGAAACTATATTTACCAAAACAGAAATGAACAACGCACGAAATGTTAATTTTCTTTAAAATAGTCTTCTTGGCATTCAACACACTTATTGTAGTAAGTTTTCCATTGGTCGAACTACCTTTGAGCTGTAATTCGAGTATCAGAGTTAAGAGAGAAATAATAGGAAGAAACACGAGTATTGAGAATAAGAAAAAAAGGTTTACTAAGCAAATATACAAAGTGAACAGAATAATTAGCAATTGCTTGGTTTTTCTAACACGTCTCGTGAGATTTCTTTTGTTTCTCCCTTCCGAAGTTTCGCCAGACATTATTTTTAAGAAAAACAGATGATTCCATTTTCATTATTTAGGTACTATATGACACTTTGTGGAGACATTTCGTGTAATGGTTACCGTCGTAGGAAATGGACACGATGAGATGAGTTAAAATCCTGGACGAGGCTGTTTGCATTTCACATTGCGCTAATAACCTTGGGAAGGTATGAACTCAAATATTCTCCCTCCAGCTATAGGTAAATAGTAGGGTAGACTGGACTCTTTAACCTTGCTTAGGCGACTAGTCTAGAAGGAAAACTCTGGATTCAAACCAGTTAAACTCCGCTGCAGAAATTGACATTGTGTCACATCCTTCTCAATCGGAGGGTTGATATATATATATATATATATATATATATATATGTGTGTGTGTGTGTGTGTGTGTGTGTGTGTGTGGCATTTTGAAACTTCTCGTTTGATAAGGTATGAAGCTGGGCTGCCATATCTTTTAAATGTCTTCCATGTCCTCAAATCTTACCCTTGAGATGAATTTGTGTTCAGTTTAGGAAACAAGAAAAGGTTACATGGAGTGTGCAGTACTTGCGCCTGTGTTCACCACCATCATTATTACGTTGTGCTGTTAAAATGGATTCCCATAACTCTCTCTTTTCTCTACCGTTCCTATTGGTCATCGCCCCTGGTAGGTCTTTGCATGACATGCAGTACCCACATAGCTGATTGATGTAGTTTTTTTTCTGCCGGTCTTCACTGATGTGTCAATATATAGGATAGGTGTCTATAGGAGAAAGTCACTTATAAGATCGTCTTGTTTCTCCAACACTGTCTAGTATGTCTTGCTCACCTCACCTGGATGTTTTTGTAATAGACGGCAGGTGATCATACAGCTGTTTTCTTGTGGGATGCTGCTTCCAGGATTTGTTCAAGGCAGCATGCAGCATTCTTGTACAGGTCCATCTAGCTTTTTATCTAAGAGCTTTTCATGTGGCGCTGCCGTACAGTACCACTGATATGGATATGAGCTTGGGAAAATTCTCGCTTTATCTTATCAGTGAGATCAGATTTCCATACGATGGATAATCTGTCTATAGCTGTTCATGCTTTTCCTATGCGTGTATTGACATCGCTTTCTGTAGATGAATTCAGAAAATAATGAGACTACCATCATAACTTAAAAAAATTTCATTGACTCATCTAGATGAAGCCCAGACAGAATTCTAGATATCTTTAGATATATTAATAGTGGAGGCGAGTGGTGTAATGGTTAGAGGTGTAGGAAATAGACCTGTTGACCCGATATCAAATCCTGGACGAGGCTGTTTTACATTTCACATAGGGCTAATACCCTTGGGAATACCCATGTTCACAAGAAAATGTCAAGAAACGGTGAAACCGCTTCCATGCTGAAGCATGGCCATAGATCTAGTATAATGTAATTAACGGCGTGATCTCAGAGGGGGGGGGCATCCACCCAGGTAATACCTGCCCCTTGATTTAAAGGGCAGGGCTGGGTTTATTACCCAGCGCCTGAGGCGCCCCCTTCAGTGGGAATGCCGAAGGGATCAACGTATTTTCTGTGCTTGCCATTCCATGAGCTTCGGTTCGTGGGTGGTCCACATTAATAGGACCTTGTATTCAACCCGCATAAGTGGGATGCGTGATAAATAACTACGCTTGGGAATACCCAACTGCTCTCCCTCCAGCTGTGGGTAAATAATAGGGCAGACTAAGCTCTTTAACCTTGGCTAGGTACCAGTCCAGGAGAATAAAAAACTCTTAATTCAAACCTGTTAAACTCCGCTTAAGAAATTGACCTTGTGTCACATCCTGCTCACGCGGAGGGAATGGTACATATTTATATATATATTAATATTTTCTCTAACCATGTAGCTACCTATCTATCTGTTACGTCTGTATCTACAAATAAATGATGAACGCTAAATAAAAGGCGGAAATTACGAAAGTTTTTATTAAACGCGCGGTTGTGAGATGCTTCTACCCGAAACAGTTACATAGTGAACGACCAAAATATAACGAGAGGTTCTGTTCATGTCATGGCGGAAACTGTCCTTCCGGTCTGTCTGATCCACAATTCACCTGTCATGGGAGGTAACTGTCCTCTACTGATTTGTCATTTCCCGTTATTTCAACATGACTTGGGATCCAACACATCACAACTTCTTTTGATGCAGATAGTGAATTGCGTTTACATAATAACTTGACAATTAATAAGTTGTCAAGTGTTTTTATTTAGTGTGATTAGTACAAATAAGGAATCAGGCAATATTATAAATTTTGTGTTTGTATCTATTGAAATAATTCTGAGTACTAGATATATGGCACATGCTTCAGCATGGAAAATAGAGGTTTAACTTGAGAGACGTTTCTTGATCATTTTCTTGTGACATATTGTTATATATACTCGTTCAACATCGGGTATATAAACGGAGAGAGACATCTCGGGTATATATAATAGAGAGAGACATATAGATAGATAGAGTAGATGATAGATGATGGTCTTACTTTTTAACCTGCTTCTGGTTCTTCGTCTAGATCTCTAACTCGTCCGGCCGCCATGTTTTCTTTAAGGGGTCAAATCAAAAGGTTATTACCCGTCCATAACTGTCGGTTGATTTTCCATAGAACCCCGTTATTCTAAATCTAACGGACATTAATTAAAATATTCTAACTACAGGTACGTTCATAATTTATAAGCTGCTTATAAATTATGTAACAATATTGCCGCACTTCCTACTGTGTTTTCAGCTTACTAAGATGAGGCCAATAGTCCGAAATAAGTAAATAATATATATACCATTGTTGTGAGCATCGATTAGCGACTTGAGAACAATTCTGAATCCAGCTTGGAAGAATTGGGAAAGAGTTCCCAATTACGTTTACTGGAAATTTCATTACAGCCACCGTGATATCCTCTATCTTCTTGTCTCTTATAACCAACCTGACTCAGGCAAGAAGCTGGTTAGTAGACTGCTCACATATCCAAGATGACTCTTGAAGGATCCACTTATATTAGTCAGTAATAACGGATCTTGCGAGACTAGCTTGCTAACCTTCACACAGCGACGGGACATTGTTATCTACATTGTATTGAAAATTTGAATGATTCAAAGTGGCTTTCAGTACAAATGCTGACCCCACAAAAATATAATTCAGTTTAAATTTGAAATCTTCACGACCCTTAGTATAATCATGGATCATTATTATATATATATATATATATATATATATATATATATATATATATATATATATAATATGTGTGTGTGTGTGTGTGTGTGTGTGTGTGTGTGTGTGTTATCATAACTGTGTTTTTTCAAGCCATGTGGAAGTGCTCGGTATATAAGATACACACACACATAACACATCGTGTTTTATATATAAGAAAATGACTGGAAATAAAGAAATAAAGCAGAAACAAGAAAAAGAACACGGAAAAGAAAGTGATTATGTTAGAAGGAGAGATAAACTGAGAAAAGATATAAAGAACCAGAAGTAACTTAGGGAAGGGAGAATATTGAAATATAGAAGGTTGGAGAGAGAGAGAGAGAAGAGAGAGAGAGAGAGAGAGAGAGAGAGAGAGAGAGAGAAGAGAGAGAGAAACTTAAAGAAATGAAGTTAAGAGAGACAAAGTTGGAAGAATAGACAAACCGAAAAAGGGAAAAAAGAACCAGAAGTGACATAGAGAAAGGAGATTACTGAAATATGTACACACACACAACACACACACACACACACACACAACATATATATATATATATATATATTATATATATATATATATAGAGAGAGAGAGAGAGAGAAAACAAGAAAAATTATTAGGTAATAAAATCTGTATATGAATTCTTAAAATGCCACTTGTTGCCATAACAACAGTATTTCTCATCACTTTGTACTGTAACTAAGTTGTATAATCACACACACACACACACACAACACACACACACATATATATATATATATATATATATATATATATATAGAGAGAGAGAGAGAGAGAGAGAGAGAGAACAAGAAAAATTATTAAGTAATAAAATCTGTATATGAATTCTTAAAATGCCACTTGTTGCCATAACAACAGTATTTCTCATCACTCTGTACTGTAACTAAGTTGTATAATCAATACACACACACACACACACACACACACACACCACACAACACACCACATACATACTCGCGGAATGACATAGTATTTTATATATAAGTAGATGATTAGAAGATTTGTTGAATCCCTAAAATGCAATGCATGCAATTATTGGCTTCACCATTAATGTGATTTGGCAATAATTTCAATGAGCAAATTCCAACTGGCATATTTTCTACATACTGGTCAGGTAGCAGAACCAATTTCCTTCTCAACCAATGCTTTATATCGTCAATACGTGTTCCAAGTGTCTTTCTGTAATGATGACTATTTTTGTTGGCCTGTTGCTGAGTCAAATCTATTGACAACAACAAGAGGCAGGCCATCAATTCTAAATGGTTCTTACAGAGTCTGTTGCATTAATAGATGTGTTTTAATGAGAAGGACAGATGTCTGCTCCATTGTTACGTGTTTCTGTCTTTCATTGTGGCTATGACAAGGTCGGTTACAGATTGTTAATAATTTCAGTTGGGGGTTTTCAAGGAGGTGTCTTATTGGTCGTGAGAGAGTTGATGGCTTTCTGGCTGCTCTTCAAGAATGAAGGAATGTAAAAGAAGAGAAGGGAAGGAAGAAAGTGGAAAAAGAAGACTGAAGAAAGGAAGAGAAAGAGAAAGAGAAAGAGAAGGAAGCAGCATAAAGAAAATTCAACGAAAAAGAAAGAAAATTAGATGAAAGGAGAGAGAAATAGAAAGAAAGAGAAAAAGAAAGATAGCAAATTCTATGAAAAATAAAGAAAATTCAATGAAAAATAAAAAAATTAGATGAAAAGAAAGAGAAAGAGAAAGAAAGAGAAAATGAAAGAACGTAAATTCAATTAAAAAGAAAGAAAATTATGTGAAAGAAGAGAGAAACAGAAGATGTACCTGAAAAATAAAGAAATAAAAAAATAATAAATAAAAAAAAAGTCGGCAGAGGCCTATTGTCGGTATAAGTCGAACAGCAATGGAGTCTATCCCCAATATGCTTGCGCTAGACCAGAGACACTGTTTTTGCTAAGTGGTGCGCCACACCTACCGCCAGATCCCATATGCTTTACAAAACAAATCATATTACCCAAACTGGGCTACTCATGCACTAAGTTGGTGAAGACTGGTATCAAACCCGTATACTCTGAAAAAAAAAAAGTGAATTCAATGAAAAAGAAAGACAATTCAATGAAAAAGAAGAAAATTAGGTGAAAGAAGACAGAAACAGAAGAAGATGCAATCGAAAAAGAAAGAAAAAGAGAGAAAAATAAAAAACGTAAATTTGATTAAAAAGAAAGAAAGAAGAAAAATGAAAGGAATAAATTTAATGAAAAAAATTCAGTGAAAGAAGAAAGAAGAAAAGAAGAAAATGTACTGAAAGAAGGAAAAAAAAAGAAAGAAAAAAAAGAAAAGAAGAAAATGTACTGCAAAAGAAGGAAGCAAGGGGGAAAAGAAAGAAAGAAAGAAAAGAAGAAAGAAAAGAAGAAAATGTACTGCAAAAGAAGGAAAGCAAGGGGGGGGGAAGAAGAAAGAAAAGAAGAAAGAAAAGAAGAAAGAAAGAAAAGAAGAAGAAGAAAAGAAGAAATGTACTGCAAAAGAAGGAAAGCAAGGGGAAAAAAAGAAAGAAGAAAAGAAGAAAGAAAAGAAGAAAGAAAGAAAATAGAAAACAGATGAATGAAAACATAACCATGGAGTATAAAAAAGAAGAGAAAAAAAAACCATGAAATAAATGAAATACGGGGTCATTATAACATAGCCTAGAGATACGATCAAGGCTATTTTTAGCACTGATGCAAACACAAATGAAGCTGATAGGTATTGTCAAACGACTAAAAAATCCAGACTCGTTGTCGCATCTCCCAATCACTTAAAAACAAGAGACAACTTTATATAACGCCATGTTGCATATATATATATATATATATATATATATATATATATATTATATATATATATCGAATCCCTTTTCATGAACAGGATGTGACACAGTGTCAATTCTTAAGCGGAATTTAAACTCTTTTCCTACTCTAAACCACTTACAGCGGCTCTCCCACTACTACAATCCTACCGTAAGCTGCTGGATGGTTAGTTCATTATGATTAACCAGAAGTACTCAGATTACAATAATAATAGGACTTTATTTGAATAGAATGACTTCTGAGGTGAATAGATAGTAGACTTTGAAAATACAGGTAAAATGTACCAAGAAAGTTGGGTACAGCTGTGGGGCAAATTTTGTAGGCAAAGAGTTTGAATTCAAAGTTTTCTTTCTCCTAGACCGGTTTCCATACCAAGGTTAAAGAGCCCAGACTGCCCTACTATTTACCATAGCTGAAAGGAGAATAGTTTGATGCATACCTTTCCCAAGGGTATTAGCGCTATGTGAAATGCTACCAGCCTCGTTCAGGATTTGAATTTGTGTCACCATCCATTTCCAACGATGGTAACCATTACACTACCGGCGAGTTTACAAATTGAAACATAAAATTAGGATAAAATAAGAAAGCAAGCTAAATTAATTAAAAATCTAATGCCATTATGAAAAGAAAAAGTTTGGTAAATGTAGGGCTATGGAAGCGTTCTTGTTATAAGGTTATCATCGTAGAAAATCGATTTCTGAGTTCGAACCCTGGACGCATTTCACATAGTATTTATACACTTGGGGAAGGTATGCATCCAACTATTCTCCCTCTAGCTATGAATAAATAGTATGGTAGACTGGAAATGTAAGACTTTAACTCAAGACCAGAAGTATGAAGTACTCAGTGAGAATCAAATTCATTAACAACGATCTTCTAACCTTGCGCAATAACCATTACACCACACGAAGCGCCCCTGTCTACAAAGTATCTATATAACTCCTCCGCCACAACGATACAAGGTAATTTTTAAATCAGAGTGCAACTAAATAACCGAGTCTGGCCTACTATTTACCGATAGGAAGGGGAGGTGGAATACAGATAAATTCATGCCTTTCTCAAAGTGACATGCAAACGGCGTCGTCTAGGATTTAAACTCGAATTGCCGATTCCATCTTCTACGACGATAACCATTACGTTAAGCGTGTATCCCGTTAGGTTCACATTCATATTAGTCCTAAGTTGTCTAAACTTCTTTGATAAAGAAGCATTGTCATAGTTATCAATTTCTTGTTCAGTCAGTAGAGCGTCCGCCTAGAAATTGCAAGGTTCCTGGTTCGATACCAGTCCTCGTCAACTAACGCACGAGTAACACAGTTTGGGTAATCTAATCTGTGCAGTAAACCATCTGAGAGCTGACGGCACTCCACATCGGTAAAAAATCACCCTGATCTAGCGAAAAGGGTATTGACTATAGATTCGGCTGATAGCGACAATAGGTTACACAGACGACTTTACTACTTTATAATAATTTAAAACGCATATAAAAAATAAAAAACAAAAAAAAAAAAGAAAATTAATTAACACTGGTATATGCATACTGTTTATAAAAAAGATATTCTGAATGCTGAACAAAGACGTAATTCTCGCGCCCGTTAAACTCGATGTTGTAACCACGGATCCAAATCCACACACAGGCGACGAGCGTTGTCAGGATTCAGCTCACACGGCTCTCTTATCTCTGACAAATCCGTCTACAATTTCCTCTTTAGTGAACAAGCAACGGCGGGTGTTGTTTTGTATAGCACCACAGGCTGCTCTCTCGGGCTGCGGTTCTGTTGACTGTGGCCACAAAATATATATATATATATATATATATATATATATATATATATATATAGAGAGAGAGAGAGAGAGAGAGAGAGAGAGAGAGAGAGAGAGAGAGAGAATACAAGAAACAATTGAGATCTGTAACATGCATTGTCTCATTTTATCAACCAGGCGGAAATATGCATTTTATGCGCCAAACAGAAATATTCTGATTCGTAAAATAAATAAATAAATAATGAAAAATTAACAACAAAAAACAACAACAAAATAATGGAAGCTAGACATTTATTAACTCTTTCACTGCCGAATTTTGCAATTTTCTGCAACTCCCAGTACCGCATTTTCCTATAAAAACTGTTTAAAAAAGGGTTGGTTGCTTGTTTGGGTTTTACGGCATGTCAATCCATTAGGTTATTTTATTTAAATAATGTTTTATTTCTTCTTTGTTGTTTATAGTTGGTATGTGTGTAGCTATTTGGATATAATTTTTCTGAATGTTTGAGATGAGGCTTGATAATTAGTATTATTTGGATTATTCGGACTATTGGCTTCATCTTTATTGTTATCTGTACAAAGTTTCGACCGATGTGTACTCCGGCCTTCTTCAGGTATTTCTTGTCTGACTCGGGAACCTTCTCGAACTCGGAACCTTCTTTTTGAACTCGGGAACCTTCTTGTCGTAATCGAGAACAATAAAAACGAGGACAATAGTCCGAATAATCCAAATAATACTATTTAGATATTATTTTAGATTTTGGTTCTATTAGTAATTGGGTATAACGATGCATGCTTAGTCATCTCATCTGCTGAAATCAGTATTTCTGCTGAGGATCTGATTAATATGAAATGTTTATGTGGGTAATTTTTGTTGGTCTTTGAGCCTACATCCTTGATTGGAGGCCGGTTCTTTTCAGAAAATTTAATATGTTTTTAGGGCCTATTTTTCCAAATAGTTCGTGAATTAGTATTAGAACAATAAAGAAAAATGTGCTCTGGATATGACACTAAACTGCATCTGATGGTGAGGCTCCAGTTCTGGCGATCTGGGACGTGTGAATTACCTCTTTCATTTCCATTACGCTGACTCGAACAATTTTAAACATATCATTTTACCCATTAATGGGACCCTAGCAGCAACTACCACTCCTTGTCAGGGTGGATCTTTAATGAACAGAAGCCATTTATTTGAGGCTATTGTGAATTGGGAATAATTCCGCTGTTAACCATATTCTGCCTCGTGTATTGGTCGACTGTTAACCATTTTCCAAAATTAGTACTCTGTATACTCTGTTTCGACTCTTGATTTGGAGAAATAAATTATTAATCAAATTACCCATACATCGGGTATTAGTCGACCGTTAATATCAAAATCAAATCCCATCCTATTCATATAAATCATAGATTATAATTGATTACAAATAGCTAAATAAATATATGGGAGGAATTATTCTATAATTAGCATTAGTTATCTTTCTTGATAAATCATAATGATCGAGTGAGCGCGAATGAAGATCGTACGTTATTATTATTTGCTCCTTTTGAGTTTTCATATCAGCATTAGCTGATGGTCTTTCACTGGAGTCTGAGTGACAGCAAGTCTCCTCAGGTCTCCAGGACTCTTATGAGTATTCTGGCAGATTGCAGCAGTGCAGTGTTCTGAATGATTTCAACCCTTCCTCTGATTTCCAAACTTTCCAGACCCTTTTCCAATCCTTTTGGGACTGTTCCAAGTGCACCAACTACAATTGGTATCACTTTCACTTTCATATTCCATAACTTTTTTAGTTCTCTGGCAAGGTCCAGATATTTGTCCATTTTTTAATTTTCCTTTAGCTTCACCCTGTGATCTGCTGGCACTGCAAAATTTATTGCCCTTATGGCAAGCCCCAACCGTTTTTATCATATAGGTGCTAGAAGGTGGTGGCTGAGGGTCTCCATGTCATGGGAATTACGTTAAACTCTATCTGATGGTGAGTTCCAGTTTTGGAGTTTTGGGGAATGTGGAGCACCCTTCATCACCATTGCTCCCTGGTTCACTCTGACCCGGAGTGGTAGTACCTGTTAGGGTCCCATCTATGGGCTAAATAGAAAAACATGAGTTTATAAACAAAATTTTATTACCCATTAAGAATTAATTTATTTCAAAACTTTGTCGGCATTAAATGACCACCGAGATTGATATGCCATAACACAAAACTAACCAAACCAAACCAAGATAAAAAAAATAATCGAGGCTAGGATTTTACCAGGGACCAAATCACGAGCTGTAGTATGAGAAAATAGGAAAAAAATTTAAAGGTGTACAATGTGAGATATACAAAGTCGGTTAAATCGAACTTAATGGACTAAAATTCAACCATCGTATGTCACCCTGCCGAAAGAAAACAAAAATACCAAAAAGCAGGGAATTAACTGAATTTAATGAAATTTACTATTTTGTTGGGTCCTATCAATTTTCGCTTAGATGTAGTTTGTCCTTATGGCATTATTTTGTGCAGCAATTATAAGTGATTCAGTTTCTCTTTTGAGGTTTCCTTTTCTTAATCATGTCCAATTCTTTTCATGTGCAACCTCTTCAATTTGTCGTTTGAAGCGTCCATATAATTGTTTTTCTTCCCATTTTTGTTTTCTAGTCTTTTGTTGTTTTCTGATTGTCCATCTGTCGCTTTTACTATTGTTGGCCGCCATAAGTAGTTTGTCTTTGCTTTTTCTTGTGTAATCTTCAAGTTGTTAGATAGAGGTTTCTACGCATTCCTCTATGTTGGCAAGACCTCTTCCCCCTTCCTTTCTTGACACATATAATCTATCTCTATCATCTCTATGGTGGAGAGCCTTGTGCATGGTCATTAATTTTCTCGTCCTTTGGTCAATCTGTCGGAGTTCTTCTTTTGTCCATTTTAAGAATGGTCCTGAGTATCTTATAATGGGGACAGCCCAGGTATTGATTTCTTTGATCAGATTTCTGCTGTTAAGTTTGGTTTCTAGAAGTTTTCTAGTTCTCCTGAGATATTCTTTTTTAACTTTTCCTTTCATTTCTGTTTGCATGATATTGTCCGCTTCTAAAATTCCTAAGTATTTGTAGCTTTCATTTTCACCAAGTGATTTTATAGTTTCCTGATTTGGCAGTTGTATTCCATCCATTAGCTTTCTTTCACCCCGTTTTATTACTAGCATAGCACACTTTTCAATATTATATTATTATTATTATTATTATTATTATTATTATTATTATTATTTACCCCCATTCGAGTTTTTCACACTTGCCTTAGCCGGTAGTTTCCTGGAGGCTGAGTGACAGCAAGTTTCCTTTGGTCTCCAGGACTCTTCTGAGTATTCTAGCCGATCTTAATAATGCTGTAGTTTTGATGGTCTCGGTTCTTCCTCTGATTTTCAATTCATACAGACTCTTTTCCAAATCATTGAGAACCGTTCAAAAGGCACCAATTATAATTGGTACGAACTTTACCTTCATGTTCCACAGTTTTCTCAGTTCTCTGGCCAGGTCCAAGTATTTGTCTATCTTTTCTTTTTCTTTTTCTTTTTCTTTTTCTTTCATACAGTGGTCGCCGGGACGGCGAAATCCATGATATGGCAAGTTTTCTTCTTCTTGTTAATTAACACTAGGTTTGATCTTCTGACCGGGATGAGGTGATCCGTCTGCATCTCAAAGTTCCAGAGAATATTATGCGTGTCATTCTCCAGGAAATATTCAGGTTTGTGCATATACCATTTAGTTGCATGGTGAAAATTGAATTTCTTGCACATTTCCTAGTGGACCACCTTTCCCACCCAGTTGTGCTATTATTATTATTATTATTATTATTATTATTATTATTATTATTATTATTATTATTATAAGTAACAAATTTGAATTGATATTGATTTATTATAATAAGATCATTTTAACGGTATTGTGCTTGCAAAGATCTCACTACGATGGGCCATTTTTGCTATATTTCGGTAAGATACACACAAAAGTCGGATCCTTATAATATAGAGTGAGCAACTTTATTGAAATGTCAGAAGGTTCAGCAAAATATTCTAAACTAGTTGAAGTAATCGTTTACGTCGGGTAATAAATCAAGAGTTGCAATGCTGCTGGTCATAATGATAATAAAACGATTCCTTACTTCTATTATTTATGACTAGCAAAAAAACAAAAAACTAAACAAAACAAAAAAAACCCTCCTGGCGGTATAAAAAATATTTTTGAATGATATTGCTGAGTGGGTTGGAGTTAAAAATTCAATATCAGAGGGGTTTATCATAAGAAAGTGAAATCATCAAATTTATTAAAGGAATAAAAAAAAAATAATTTGAAGTGGAAACTTTCTGTCCCTCAAATAAAATGTTGCGGAAATCTATTAATTATTAATAAAATAAATTTTACACAAATCGTAGGTATTCATTTATTTGTAAACTTTTTGTTACGGAAAAAAGGGAAAGATTAAAAAATAATTTTAAAGATTGATTACAAATTTCGCAAATATATTTCCATTTAAAGTAACATGATTTTTTAATTAATTTCATAGTTTATATAGTTTATTTATCTAAATAATATATAGTTTATTTATTATAATGGAAAGGATTCAAACGTTGAATTATAAGGGACAGCTTTTATTTATCTTATTAATATTAATTGTTCTTTATTCTATGGATTGACGATTTTGGTAATTGGGAAGTAAGCAGTGACGTAGTTTTGGTTACAACAAATAGAGACCGAATAACCATTATTAATAAACAATGAAATTGCCTTAGTATTTACCTGAACTTCTTCTGACAATTAAGCCCCTTCTTTGTGTTTTTCGTGTTGTTTCGACCGTTACATTCTACGGTCCTCTGCAGGTGAAATGTCTGGAATGAAAATATAGAGTCTCTCTTTACATCAGGATTTATGAAGAAACTGTTTCAAAAAACAAAAAAAGAAAAAAAAAAAAAATAGAGAAACCTTTATACTTCCATCCAGACATTATAGCTGAGGAGGCCGTATAACAGTCGAAACGCTGTGTTAATAACACCAAAAATAATTAGGAACAGATCTAAATGTCTGCAGAAATCCAGGTAGGTTAATGACTCTTGTCAAACTTATAGATAATACATTTGACACCTGCACACAGAGTAGGTAAAGGGTTAACCAAAAATCAATTACGAGCACAAGGTGTCAATCGCTGCAGAATATGAAGAGGAAATAAGAAAAGAAGAACAAATATTAAAAAAAGAAAAGTATGAGGAAAAGAGGGAGAAGGAGACAAAAACAAAGAAATAGAAAAGGAAAACTGAATAAGAGCGGGAAGAGGATATTGAGAAGAAAGGGAAGATGGACAGAATAAAAGAGTATCGATGAAAAAGAGCGAGGAAGGAAGAAAATGAAGAAGAAAGGGAAAATAAACGGGAAGAAAAAAAGGAAGAACTGAAGGACAAGAAATAAGAAAATCTCTGTCGGTATAGCATGCACCCAGGAGCCAGCGGCACTCAGCGCATGAGTAGCGCAGCTTGGATCTGCGCGGTAAAGTGAGGAGCTGATGGAAGGTGTGGCGCCTTACCTCTGACGCAAAAACAGTTTCCTTGGTCTAGTGCTATTGAAAAGGGGATAGACTCCCTTACTGTCCGGCTGATGCCAGCAATTAGCCACCTTGTCGACTTGACCTTTTACTATAATTATGTTATCTATAATGAACGTACAAACGTTCCATTCAGCGAGAAAGACAATTCTTATAAAATACCATAAAGTCACACTGACAGTACGGATTCCCATGATTCTATCTGGCTAACCATCCCTATCAATCATCGCTCATGACAAATCTTTCGCGACGTCATACAGTATCTGCTCAGAGCTGATCAATGTAAGTTTTTTTCCTGATCGGTGTGTCTATGTGTAGGTGTCTACGGGAGTTCGTTCTTACTTCCCCAGCTGTGTCCAACATGTCTTGTTCGTCTTACTTGGATGGTTTGTGATATGGTAGGAGGTAAATAGCCGTATAGCTGCTTTTCGTGGGGCGCTGCTTTTTGTGGGGTGCTGCTTTTTGTGGGGCGCTGCTTTCAGAATCTTTTCAAGACAACACATAGTTGCCATCTAGCTTTTTATCGAAGCGTTTCGTTAATATCCAAGGGATGCAGCCATACAGTATCACTGACACGGCTACAGCCCCAAAGAATCCTCGTTTTATTTTATTAGAGCGATCAGAACATAACAACTGTGTTAATTTGTAATTTTGTTGATCAAAAAATAAAATGTGTGGTTTGCAGGTATGTGCTTGTAAGAGAAATGAAATATAGTAATTTAATTAAATGCAGAGGGGTATTTAACGCATTCTACAGTCTCAGTCTACAGAGCTTTTAATTTTCTGAGAAGATTTAGTGGTAATATTTAAGACTATAGTTATGTGATTTATCATTAACAAACATAATTCATAGACTACTAACTATTTACCTACCAAATGTTACCCACAGCTGTAACAAATTTTCTTGATATTTTTTATCTGTACGATGGTGTTGGGTTCAAATGGGTAATAATGTTAATTATTATTAGTTGAACAAACAACTGCGACTAAGGGTATTAAATACAACAATGGACTTTAATACAAGGATAGCATGTGTAGAAGCATTTATAACATGAAATACACATTACATGAGACAAGATACAAAATGGACATATATAAGTAACACATAAAAGGGATAAGATACAATAATGAAGTACAAAAGTTATGGAGAGTCCATAACTCACAGTCACTTACTACATTGTATGTGTGGGGGTGAAAGCCCCCATACAAGAAGGGTGTAGACAAACTGTTTAACCCATTGTGCGTTCGTTCAGTCCCGTAGAAGAAAGAGGATTCGAATCTGGCGCTTGTCTGCTTAAATAGTCAAGGCGCCTGGTGGTCAATACCAGAAACACAAGGGAAGATAACTCTTCCAGCGAAACAGGGGCGGATAACCCCACAATGGGATATTCATTTCAAACTTCACTATCTATTCATCTTAGAACTCATTCTATTCGAGTAAAGTCCTATTGTTATTGTAATCCTAATGCTCAATTATAACGAACTAACCATTATTTTTTGTATTTTGTTTGCGTGTGATGGAAAGAGCCGCTGTGAGCAGCTTACAGTAGGCAAAGAGTTAAATTCTATTCAACTAGAAATCAAGGAACATTTTTATTAATGTGTATCACCAAAACAGAACGAATACACAAAGAAGAAAGTGTCCAATAGAAATGAAATACGGTCCATTGTAACTACTTGGCAATGTTCCCTTTGGCTATTTAGGTCGTGGTCAGTTATTTATATACATGTCTGTAAGTTTTCAGCATTGTGTCCTAGTATGGTCGAATTTGGTGAATTTTAGGCCAAACCTACAAGTAAATGAAACACTGTTATTTGTTACCGCCAATATTTTTCGGTTGTGTTCGGATTTTTCCTACACCAACTGCACTAAGAGGGCATCCTTGTACAGATGAAACTGACGTCCTCTTCTTACTGCATACTGAGAGGAAGAAAAACCATATTTACACTTTTGTTCCGCTCTTTTTGCTATGGTAACTAATAGTACCATTCTAGCGATCATCTGAAAATTCATCCCGCAGGTAAGGGCAGATACCCTCAACAAAAGAAAAGAGGATAAAATAGAGAAAGGTAAGTTAGAAAATAGGATAGAAGAAGAAGAAGAAGAAGAAGAAGAAGAAGAAGAAGAGAAGAAGAAGAAGAAGAAGAAAAGTAGAGGAAAAGATAAACGAGAAGAAGGAAAAGAATAGTGATGATTGATTGATTTTTCCAGCAATCTAACCCGGGCTCAATGGGTGACCCAACGGGCCACGTTTCTTTCTAGTATATATATATATATATATATATATATATATATATATAATCCCAAATATCATCCAGGAGTAAATGTTGAAAAAATAATAAGATCATTCTAATGAGGAATCCAAACAATGCAAATTATGCTTAGAAAGAAGAAGAAGAAGAAGAAGAAGAAGAAGAAGAAGAAGAAGAAGAAGAGAAGAAGAAGAAGAAGAAGAATGAGGAATAAAGGAAAGTAGAGAAAAGATAACGAGAAGAAGGAAAAGAATAGTGATGATTGATTGATTTTTCCAGCAATCTAACCCGGGCTCAATGGGTGACCCAACGGGCCACGTTCTTTCTAGTATATATATATATATATATAATATATATATATATATATATATATATATAATCCCAAATATCATCCAGGAGTAAATGTTTAAAAAATAATAAGATCATTCTAATGAGGAATCCAAACAATGCAAATTATGCTTAGAAGAAGAAGAAGAAGAAGAAGAAGAGGAAGAAGAAGAAGAAGAAGAAGAAGAAGAAGAAGAAGAAGAAGAAGGAAAATAGAGGAAAAGATAAACGAGAAGAAGGAAAAGAATAGTGATGATTGATTGGTTTATTGGTTTTAACGGCATGTCAACCCATTC